>OX465095.1:69925930-70572789 GCA_949987625.1 Chalcis sispes | reverse complement strand
AGAATATAAGGAGACGATCGATGCGGTGCGCTCGCGCCACGACGAAAAGATAAGGAAACAGCGCTGCTATCCTTGTAGTAGAGATTGAGTACAAACACCGTCTTGCTTTTTCATCTATACGTGTATATATATATATTTACACACACTCACTTACACACACACACACACACACACACACACACGCACGCGCGCGCGCACGCACACACACACGTACAGCTGCATAAGAGCCGAATTTCGCGGATGAAGGAATTCATCCCTTTGGTTTCTTCAGCGACTATGGCGACAACGTTGAAGAAAAAGAAAGCGAGCGAGGAAGACAGAAACTGCAAGTAAGGTAGAAATAGAGAGCAAGAGAGAGAAAGAGAGAGATAGAGAGCTAGCTGATTTCCTCGGGGGAGGATATTCACGCGAGACCCTATTACGTTGAAATGAAAATATTCGCGGCTATTATGGAGGGAGTCGGCCTTCTGCGAGTTGCCGTATCTTGCGTTAAGAACTAAAAAGACATAGAGAGAGAAAGAAAGAGAACGAGAGAGTAAAAGGATAAAAGGAAGTTTCCTTTCTTGGTAAAGAAGACAGCGCGGTGAATTACCGCCGTGAGGAAAGAAATTTCTTTGTTGCATTAAATATTTCTCGATTTATAAGGTGCACATAATTCCATAAAGCGAAATTTCACGATAATTATATTCTGGTTGTGAGAATTTCAGGTCTTTATATGATTTTAAAGGTGAGTTAATTAAATAATACGAAGTAAGAAATAATAGCAGTAGATATTCAAGTAAGTAAGGACTGCGTTTACACTGGATATTAACAAAAGTGCCGTCCGCAACCTGATAGAAAAATACACGTTCATGCATTATTAAATCGGGGGATCGGTCGCATATTGAAATGACCATTTACAAAAACAAATCGCAAAAACGTTTGCGCTACACAAAATCAAACACTTAACTAACATGCGTTGAACACGTTAGAAAGTGTCTGAAGCATAACTTGATGCAAAGCGTTGACGTATGCGTAAGTCATAAGGAGTGCGAAAATTTTTAATTTTACGGTCTTTTGGATATATTAGCGACCGATCTCGGGTTAAACAGCTGAGGGAAGAGCTCTAAAGATAGATGAAAAATATTATACATGTTAATAAATTAAATGAATGTAGAGGGTAAAATTGAAAGATAAGAGACAAAATAAAAGACAATAAATAAAGTGCACGAAAATGAAGCAGAGAATAAGAGTTAAGAAAAAAGCTAGCACACGCAAAAAATTTCCCATGGTAACCTGAAAAAAACAAGAAAAAAAAAGAAAAGAGGAAAAGCGACCTCGGCTCTTGCCGAATCAGCATCGTCCCGTATCCATTAAATTCCTGAGTATGCGTGTAATAAATAACCTTGATAAAGAATATTTAGATTACAATACTAAAAGTCTTTAAGAAGTGCGAAAAGCGGCTTTCGTTCTTCGGTTGTGCCCCTATTTGCAGTAAAGAACGAAATAAAACGTTGAAAGAATCTTGAAGAGACAAATAAAAAAGGATTCTTTTCCCTGCCTTACTCTCTCTCTCTCTCTCTCTCTCTCTCTCTTGCTCTGTTGTGGAATTTAATTTCGTCACTAGTATAAGAGTGGGCGACGAGTTAATAAAAAAATCTTAAGTTACTTTAATAAATATTTTTTCTGAGATTTATATGTCAAGTGTTTTCCCGTGTATTTCTCGAAAAATTATTCCATAATCTTAGGGATGATTAAAGTCTACATTATTTTTTATTCCTGGAAACTTTATTAATTTAAAATATGGGCACACTCGCGATTTTAATTGTAAAATAATACTGAACCATCTAATTATCTGAATTAATGAAATATATGAAGTGTGGTATCCTGAGTAAACTTCGCTTTGTTAAAGCCTGGAGAAGAACTATTCGGTAAAAGAGATAAAAGCGTATTCAGCTAATTTTTGTGAAAGCTCGGAAGGGAATCGCGAAAACAAGTCGGGTAATTTTCTGACAGGTGTGTGTCGTCGCAGCTCTAGGTTTTTTATTTCTTCCTCATTCTTCTCCTTCCGGCGTTTTCTCTTTTCGTAGCTTTTTACCGTCGAGGAGAAGGTTACATAGACACACACACACACGCACGCGCGTTGCGCTTGCGTACTCACACAGTTTTGGAAAAATTTTCCGGAACAATGAGCCGGTACATTCGTTGCCAGTTCTCACCGAGTCTCGTTGTAAGGAGGACACGAAAAAACTGCGAGGAAACCAGAACGACAACTAATATTCCAAGCCTCGACAATTCTAGAAGACGAGCTCCGCGTGATCGTTCACCTCGGGCACTACCGTGTAGTGTCCAATTTGCCATTCTATCTTGTCGCTCATCAAATGTCGCAATTACCGGCGTTTCTCACTATTATTTTTTTCTCTCTTCTTCCCTCTGCTTTTTCGTAGACCGTCCTACTTTTCCTCTTTTTTTTTCTTTGTTCAGTTGGTAGATGTGGTCGTTTGCGCAATTTTCGTGAAAGATAAGGACGAATGAACGGTATTATTATCGTTTTTGAAAAGCGAAAACTGCAAAAAGATTAGCGGCGAGACCAATTTATATTCAATAGCCAAAAGGCATCGAAAAATTTTTATGAAAAAGGTAAATTTCACGTATCGATAAGTAAAATCTAAAATATTTATTTAAAAACAAAAAAATACTTTATAGTTTCCATATATTTCGTTTTCAATGTATAAAATAATATTTTTGTTTAATTACTCAATGTGTGTAAATAATCGTTAACTAAATGGTTTTTTATTATAGAGAGGATTTTATAGACGAATAAAGAAAGTAGTAAAAAATGCAACAAGTTGAAAATAAAATGCCTCGAAATTGAGAAAAAATGTTAAAGGAACGAAAAAAAAAAAAAAAAATTCTTACTATTTTTCGAACCGTAAACTTTTTTAATTGAAACTTGAAAAAATTCTACGATTTGCCTGCACTTTTATTTTCATTATAATAAGTAGAAGAACCGAAAAAGAATTTAAATAATTAATCTATTTAAAATACACCGTGCATAAGCAACACATTTCATTATTTATTAGCATTCTTTAGCGTTATTATTTTACTCAATGCAGACATATTAATCAAGATATTGTTTATTATTAATTCAGAAAACTAAAGGTAAAAATTTTACCTTTAGTTTAATATACATCAAATTTTTCAAACATACCAAAGTGTATCTCCCTTATCAAACAAGGCGAATCTTTACGAAAAAGTAAACTATTGTCTTTCAGTCGATTACATTAATACATATATCTTTACGCGTACGTAGGGTGACGCGATGAGCGTTTTTTAATCGGGATTATGGTACAGCGGTACCACGGCACCTGAGTTTTTGCACTGAAAAAAGGTGAACTTAACGTCGTTCAGAAAAATAATATTGGAAACTCATCAAGCTGACATAAAGTCGAGCGAGTCGACGGTGACATGTGTCGAGATTCTTTTTCTTCCACTTCCTCTCCCACTCCCACTCTCTCATCTCTTTTTACCATCGTACTCTCTTTTCCTCCCCGACTCGCTTCTGTAATATGAAAGGTCGTCGGGGCGTCTCTATCCGGTATGTACATATCGTACAGTTCGGCTTTAATTCAATCCACGGGCATGACGTATGGGCGACTCGCGTGACACCCGATATCGCTCGCGCAAACTTTCTCCATTTTACCCCTTCTTCGTAGTTGGCTCTTTCTTTCTCGCTATCTTTTTCTCTCGTGGGACGGGCGCGCGCGACTCACTCTTTCCCTCTCTTTCTTTCCCTTATTTCCTTCTTGTTTGCCAACGGCTGGCGTTCGCTCCTCCGCCTCTTCCACTTTGTCTCGTAGTCCAGAACCGCGAAACTTGGTAATGGTAGCTACGACGACTGCGACGGCGGTTTTCTATGCTACTTTTAATCGAATATAGATCGAGAAAGAGAGAGAGAGAAGGATGTATAGAGAAAAGAGCTTCGCAAAGTCGCAAAAATTTCCAATCCACGGAGTTTCGCGTTTATCTTCCACTTTTTCTTATCCCATTCGATTTTAGTTTTGCACCGAATCGACATTCCATTTCTTCGTTTTGTTTGCAAAAGAGAACGCGCTGTGCGCTCTCATTCTTTTTCTCTTTCATCATCCACTTTCAATTCGCCGTTTGCTTGAAAATCATTTGCGAGAAAGTTATTGACTTTTCAAAAATGAACGATCGAGTTACGAGATGAGATAATTTAAAATTACCATCGCCTTTTGCCGAGTTACCAGTGGCTGTTAAACTTCCGCGTCAAAATCCCTTGCGCGGTTCACCTTGCGACTTGAGCCAAAAAGTCGCGCAATTTCTAACTTTTTTTCTTAAGTGAATCGGAAACACAATTGACTGACGTTACTTCGTAATCAATATTTATTTGCAACAATTAATTATATTAAACGTTTTATGTTGATTATTTATGGTATTAAAATTTATTGTTTGGTCATTACTAATACGATTAATATTATTGCATCGATTTTGCATTTTTTAATCAACGTATCTAATAAAATTTTTAAAAGTTATCAAATTTTAATATTTTCATAAAATAAAATTACCTATATATGGTATATACTAGTATTCTACACCGCGATAAAAAAATTTTACAATATTTGTAGTATTTAAGTCTAACAAAATATACTTTTGCATTGTACAATTCCCATCGAAATCAACTATTCCATCGGATTACTTCGTATACCGAGTTTACTTCGTGATTTTATAAATTCAAATAAATTTTCTCCTGCCAATATCGTTGATAAATCAAAGCCGTATGGCAAAGGGCAGCGCGAGCGCGGCATATATGCGTTAACTCAAAGAGAATTACGAGTATCACCAAACGATACATGTACATGAATACGTACTGCAAATTAAATTAAGCTTATAGTACCTAACGGTTTCTCTAACGTTGCAAACGAGAGAGAGAGAGAGAGAGAGAGAGAGAGAGAGAGAGAGCAAGGCAATGCCGCTATTATGTTGTATTCGCGCGCGCAACATAATCGCAACGTTCAAACCATAGTATCGAGCGCTCGCGATAAGCCTTTCAACAACGGATGCATGATTGTTCCCTCCGGCCAAATTACCACTTGGGTGTAACTTCATTTCGCGGACACGCAAGACACCGGGAATCGATCAAATATGCACGCTTCTACGGTGTATACATATATATGTATGTACTACTCGCACGGTGGCCAGGGGGGGGGGGGAGGAGGAGAATTTCGTTTTCCGCAGTACTCGCCATTGTCGCAATGCACACCTGGGTGGCGAGAATAAAGAGACACACGCAGAAAGGAGTAAGACGAGAGCTAAGCGAAGCTCCCCTTTTATTCTTCTTCTGTCTTTTCTCTTTTTTTTTTTCTCTTTTTGCCCTTTACTTGCTTCTTCTCTCTACTCGTTTGTGCGCTCCCTCGAAATGCACACAAGCCGATTCCCGGTGCGGATAAAATTGCCGCAATAAAACTACCGGCGGTAAGCCGGTTCGTTTTCTCTTTCTCTCTTCTCCCCCCCCCCCTTTTTCCCTTTCCCCACCCGCCCCCTCGACGTCGTCAGGTTGGATACGTGCACAGCCACCGGTGGACTGGAGTTTTGCTCTTGCTCCTGCTCCTCCTCCTCATTCTCCTCCTTCTACTTCTACTTCTCCTTCTCCTTTTCCTTTCCTTCGCCTTTCTTTTTGTTTCTCTGCCTCTTCTTCGCTGTTATTTCGTTTTTTCGTTCGTTCTCTCTCTCTCTCTCTCTCTCTCTCTCTTTCTCGTGGCTACCTTCCTTTTCTTTTGGATGTGTACGTGCAAGCGTCGTGCGCTCGCACGCGGGGTTGGACGTCGAGAATGGAAGAAGGCGAACGTGAGATAAAAGAGCCGAAGGTAAGGAGGTGAAATTGCAGACGGGAAGAGGGAAAGTAAAGGAGGTTATAAGGAGAACGTATTTATACATATACGTATACGTACGTGTATATGAGCTCGCGCGAAACAAAAACATTTAATTGAAGCTCAATCTGATCGACCCTGAACGACTCCAAGCGACGTTTTACGTACAACTTGAGAAGCTGGACTGTACTTCGTCGAGACTCCCGAGTCCGAGATATGAATCTTTCTTTTTCTTTCTTTACGTAGAAGAAGTTGCTTTTGAGATTCACCGCTATGCCATCTGCAATGTTTCTCTATTTGGCTGTTTTGCGAAGAGATCGAGTTTTTAATAAAGTGAACAACTCGACTAAAGAGAACAATCGAAAACAAATCGTTGAAGAAAATTGATTTGCGACAGTTAAAAATTAAACAATTCGATACAGAGTGTTGCAAATTTTTTAGAATATTTATGGAGTATAAGTAAAAGTATTTTTCATAAAAGTAACTCAATTATGAAAATATACCAATTCACCTTTATGTCGCTTATGTTATTATTTAAAATTATCTTGAATATTTTCAATTGAAAACTTTATTTTTTGACGGTCTTATTTCAATACATTATAAATTATTATTTAATTAAAAAAATTGTCATAAATCCATATTCAATCAACTTTCCTTCTTTCGTTGTTTTAACAAGTGAAATTTGTAAATTAAACTTCCAGTCGATAGATTTCGCATTGCTTTCTTAGAAACAAATACCATGCAATCGTTTGAAAGCAAAAGGTCTTTTTTTTTATAATAGCGAACACACATGTTTGTGTGGAGTTTTAAAATTGAGATCTAAATTCTCAAAGAGGTGGAAAAACAAGAGGAAAAAAGCTTTGGTAGATGGGGAGAAAGGCGGATAAAAAAAAATAAAAAAAATAAAAAAACGGAGCACCAAGTAAGATAAGGGAGAGGAATAAACCGAGTGAATGGAAAGAGGAGAAGGTAGAGCAGTAAGGGATAAAAACTAAGAGAGAAAGAGAGAATCAGAAGGATAAAGGTTGAGTACAGTAAAAAAAGGAGAACCGAGATGGATCGAGGCGCCGCAGTTAAAGCAAAAAAGTAGAGAAGAGCCAAGCTGTACAGCGAGAACGGAGCTAAGGAAAAGAAGCATCGACGTGACGGCAGCGGTGTACAGTCTTTCTCTCTGTCTTTCTCTCGTCGTCGTCGTCGTCGTCGTTGTCGTCGTCATCGTTACTCAGATAAAGAGTAAGGGACACGATCGAGCGGAAAGAGGAGGCGTTGCTCCCGCTACTTCTGCTCTCTTTCTCTCACTCACTCTGTCTCTCTTCCTCTCCCTTCCTCTATATCTCGTGACGATGTTATCCGATCGCGATGTGTACTATCCAAAGGGTGTGGCTTTTCACGGCCGCTTTCGCGATAGAGGCAATCTATTTTTGCTTATCGACTATCTTACACTCTGTCTGTATGTCTCTCTCTCTCTCACACACATGTTCTCTTCTCTTTGCTTTATATAATTATTAAAATTTTTTAACTACCTTTTTCTACGAGTTTTCACCCGTATCGGTAAAATATATTAAAACAAAAGATAAAATAAAAGGAAACGAACCTGCATACAATAATTTATAATGTATTGAAATGAAACTATAAAAAAAAAAAAAATATATTATTAGAACAAATTATGGTGGATCGTTTTAAATCAGACAAGACTTTAAATTCCGTTGAAATAAGCGAGTAAGAGAAAGACAGAGTGAGATAGAGAGAGAAAGAGAGAGAGAGAGAGAGAGAGAGAGAGAAACGGACAGAAAGACACAGAAAGAGAGAGAAGAAATAGCGAGGAAACAAGGAAAACAAGGAGTGTTTGTGTAAGTTAACTAAGCAATAATTTCAATAATGTAAATTGGTAATAATGAATAGAGCGAAAGGAGAGTTTAAGAGATTCTCGAGTAGTATAATTATTAGTATGATAGCTTTCAGCTCGGATGTACGTTCGATCGTTTGAATCAAATCTGCATCGATTAATGCCAGTTTTCACTTTGATCGCACAATGAAATATCTCGTGAATAGTTAAACTATTGAGAATGCATTGCGTGTTTCATGAAAATAAACAGTAGCTTGAATTACCTTTGAATAGAGTACGCCCTACAAACAAAAGTTCCTATTCGTCTATTTTTTTTTTTTTTTTTTTTTTTTTTTTTTTTTTTTTTTAATAAAAAATATTTCTGTTTCTCTTTTCCATCAAATCAGTAACCCATAAATGTGTATTATAAATAAGTTTTTCGAGCTCATCGATTGGTAGCATAAAGAGAATATTTAAGACCAAACAAATTCATCAAAATGAATGGCGATTATTCATAAAAATGTAAGCACGCGGAAAGAAAAACTGAAGAATATTATAATAACTAATACACGTATTTTACCTTCTCCCGTATTGGTTTGCCGATACTCCGCTAAATTATTTCTGTGCTCGTTAAAATAAATTCGAGCCGAACATTCGATCGATCGAAAGTAATATCGGTAACGTGTTATTACCACCGTCTTGCTACTTTTTTTTTCTTTTTCTATGCTCCTGTACCAATACATTTGCTAGACGGACTTTTTCTATTCTCGCAAAAAATTCTCACCGTTTTTCAATTGATTAACAAATAATAGACAATCGACTAAATTTATGCTGTTATTCGAGGATTTGAGAAATTCTTATCGAATCGACTGACTATGAGAATGTCACGTACTCCATTTAATAGGATTCATTTTGTTACTATTTATTGCTTCGTTAAATTTAATTACAATAAAATCGTATATTAAATTAATGAAAATATTTATTTGATATTCTATTCTTATTTCGTTAAATGCTTATATTACAGCGATGAAACAAAAAATTTTGGAAATAATGTAATAACACTATCCAGAGAATGGAAAAGCTGATGCATTACCAATAAAGTTGATTTTTAACCTCCAATTCTAATTGCCTTTAAATAAAGCTAATTTTTTATCTCAAAATAATAATGATTAACAATCTGTGATTATAAAAATTTCCTTTGATTTCGTATGTTGTGGTAAACAAACGAACTCTCGTGTATTGATAAAAATCATTAAGATTTTATAATAGTTGCCGTGCACAATATGGTAACTTTAAAGAGTCGATCAAATGTCGAAAAGCCAAAGCTCGTGCATCAATTTGTCAACGATACATTCACCAACGAGAGAAAGAGAAATATAGAAAGAAAGAGCTCGCTAACTAGCGTCTAGAACATGGAGTGTCAGTAGAACCGTGTACCAATAGGTTCTGTATACCGAGACACTGAGCTTCTTGCGGTAAGTCGGTAATGCTCGAGTCTCTCTCTCTCTCTCTCTCTCTCTCTCTCTCTCTCTCTTTCTTGAGGCTGAATTAAAGCAATGAGCGCAGCAACGGCAGCAGCAACGGCAGCAGTAGCAGAAGCTATTCTGGGGTCAATAAATTGTTCAACGTCTTCCGCAACCCATTGCTTCGGATAAGGTAGTTGGCGGCAATGGTATCAATGGAAGGAGGGAGAGAGAGAGAGAGAGAGAGAGAAAGCTCCATATCTATCTTTCCGTAATCGTGTACGCATGTGCACGTGAAATATGCACATAAAAAAATATTTACTTAAACGCATGCACATGTACATGCATGCATTTGTGCAAATGCCGCAGAGCACAGAGAGGGAGAGAGAAGCGTGTGCACGCGAGATGCACTTGTTAGCAAAGTCCCGCGGCGTGCGCGTTCGCTCGTACGATACGAGATAATGAACCGATTCCTTCCCTTTCTTTCCTCCTCCCGTATTGTACGTGAATCGCGCGTGATAAGCTACCACGGACGTTTCCTTTGCAAAGAAGACTCGACTGCAAATTTCGGAATTATTAATGGCAAAAACGATTACGAGGAAAGAGCCATGAGCCGAGCTAATCCGTATCGAGTTAAGCTTGGCTAACCTTTTCTTGCGCATAAATGTGCGCACACACACACACACACACACACACACACACACACACACACACACACACACACACACACACACACACACACACACACGTAACTATCTGAAATTTTATAAGCTCGTAACTTCAGCGCATGTAAAATATCCTACGGTAAAATATAAGCATATTGCGATTTTCTATATTCTTGAAACTTGTTTAAAAAATTTTTAAAATAAAATTTTATTCAAATATTGAAGAAATTTATAAAGAATTAAGATTGGAAATTTTAAAAGATAAATAATTTTGTTTATTGAAGTTATTGTTTTAAATCCTAGAATCGTATTGTGATATTTCTTACTTTCTTTATCTCTCGCTTTTTTGCATCCCTTCGTATCCAACGCAAGCCGTTAATTTAATTCGTTAATTCGATGCAGTTATTGTATTTTAAATTATTATTCGGTGGACGCAATCAAGCTTAATTTGCGTTGCTCTCGGTGCATGCGACATTTCGAATTCGATGCTATATATTACGATTAATTATAATTATTAATGATAATTTATTTTTCAACGTAATATTTATTTGCTTAAACTTTTTAATATTCATTATTTTATCGTTTTAGTTATTCATTAGTAATTTGTAATAAATTAACTTAATATCTCAAGTTAATTTCAATTCGACATTCAATTTTATTAAATATCTAATATTGTTTATCCTTTAAAGCATTCAGATAGCTAGGAATAAATTTGATCGATTTTATTTATTTATTTAATTTTTTTTTTTTTTTTTTTAAACAACTTATTTACAATCGACTTATCTCAAAATGATATATTAACATAGTAGAACGCCCGGTAAATTTTTGGAGTAAAAGATTTTTTAAAAATTAAGATTTTGTCAATATTAGTAAGTTGTACTCACCAACAAATTCATTGAGTAATCGTGTGCTACGTGTGCTTTGAAAGTTAATCATTTCAAACTTACCTAAAACAAAAAAAAATAAATAAAAAATATTAATATATTGTGAAAAAATATATAAAATGTAAATGTGAAATTAATAATATTTCATTGTTAATTTTTATTTGGATAAATGTAGTACCACATGATTATGTATTAACAATATTTTTGCATTTAAAAAATAAATTAACATTTCCTTTCAAGATGCAAAATTGCAACCTAAACGCAAACTATTATTAATTTTCTACGCTCATTTTACATAAAACATAAAAAAAAAAAAGAAAGGAAACGAAGGAAATCGGCATACGATTGTGAGAACATTAATGATAGCAACAATTAATTATGATTTCGGCCTCATTGAAACGAGCCAAAATAAGAAAGTAAATCGTATGTATGGTTCTCTCTCGCAACATTCGTTTTCGTCATCGTCTCGCCTCTAAAATTCCCTCTGCACAATGGGCACACAAACTTTCGACCGTGAAACGGCTATGAAGACAATAAAAAAAAGAAAGAAAGAGAAAAAGAAAGAGAAAATAATAATACATACGCACATATGACACAGCAAGTAGGCATAAAAATTCTGATACACAATGACGAGCTAATTCCCGTGCTACAACGAAAACAATGACCGGTTGTTACGCTGCAGTAAAAAGAGAGAGAAAGAGAGAGAGAGAGAGAGAGATAGAGAGTGAGACAGAGACAGACAGAGACAGAAAGAAGAACTGAATAAAAAAAAACTGACAGATATCGAGCAAAAATAAATATACCAAGCATTGCGGTGCACGGGGATTTTTCTTTTTCCTTTCCCTCTCGCCATTAGCCGAACACGTCGTCAGGCGCATACTTTATCTCTTTTTACGTGCCACATATCTCTTCATAAGTTTCTTCGTTTGCACGTGTGCGTTAACAAATTATGAGTACCGTAGGTTTGTTGGTCTCGGTTACGGTGCTTTTTGCACTTTACGTGCATATTAATAAATCGCGAAACGTGCGCTGTAACGACCGCGCGGGTACTGGACCTTCTCTTAAACGCGTATATTCGCGAGTACGCGGGAGTAATATAAAATTCGCGTAAATTTATGCGTTGAACTCGGGCGCGCGCATTAAACGCGTACATATGTACGTGTACATCCGATGACAATGAATTGAAAAGAATTTAAAGAGCATTAATTTTGCGAGAGCGCGCACACACACACCTGTTACGCGTGATTTTTCCTGCTCGCGAAAGCGAGACAAATCTTTAGACGCGATTAAGAAACGAGAGAAGCTTTGGTAACGATGAATAAAGGAGGCAAATGAATTTAGAAAAAGTCGTATACTGGATAAATATTAAGCAAAGCCTGCATTGAATAACATAGGTATCTTTATAAGAAGTTTAACGCGCAAGTTTTTTTTTCCCGTAAACGATTATCATCGGTCAAATCATCTCCGTCGTTATAATTACCTCATTTATTCGTCCCTGCGACAAGCTTGTTAATTACATACGTCAATTAACTGCCACTCGATCAATTAATTTCGCTAAATTAATTTTATTTTATTTCGTCGCTCGAGCACGAAACTTGCGAGTCCGTTCGCGTCGATATCGATGCCGCGTGCTTCGTTCGACCGTCGTTATAACTTTGATAACTAGGTGACAGCGCGTTACCAGCAGAATGTCAACCAGTGTGCGCCTACCCGGACACGAGGATTGTACATTTTGAAAAGGTCGCAATGACACTAACTGTGAACGCGCATCGGGTTATGTCGTTAAATTTTTTAATATCTTTGGAATCATTATGTAGTTTCGGATCGGTTATTTAAATACCAATTTTTTTCTTTTATTTTCTCTACTTTTCTTTTTTTTTTTTTTTTGTTTTCATTTATTTATTTTTACTTATTCTTTATCAAAGTAAACCGTAAACGCGTTTCTTTCCTTGATTTTAATGCTAATTAAAATTTTTCATCAATTAATAAAGTTTAAGATTTATTTTTATATCCATATTAAATAAACACAAGTTCATTTGACGCGCGGTATTTATATTGCGCGAATACAATTTCGTCCGGATCATTTTCGCCAACAAACGCACGAAAATACAGTTAAACAAAGAGAATAACATAAAAATAGATAAAAAAGAATGTCGCAGAGTTAAAATTAAAAAAAAAAAAAAAATGAAAATGCAAAGCTTTTAAAGCTTCGCTGTCATGATTGTACGCGCATACACGTAAATAAAGGCAAATACAAAACAATGCAGAAATATCTTCCGCTTGGTGAATAAAAGAACAAAAAAGAAGAAAAGAAAATACAAAAAAAAAAAAAAAAAAGAAAAAATAAACAATATAGCGGCAATTAACGTATTGTAAAAAAAAAAAAAGCGCACTACGGTAAAATGAATCTCGTCAATTTAACCTACTATCTCCATAAAATCGTTGAAAGAATAATCGTTCGATCAACGTGTTTAATTGCGCTTGTCTTTTCAAAATGAATCCCGTGCGCCGCAATCGCGCGTGAATTCTTTTACACCGCTTTTACAATTAATAACGACTCTCGCGCATCGGTGCCCGCACGAGGACTCTCCGAATTTAACAAACTCGATCGCAACGTCACGGGCGCGTTAAACTTGCGCGAGCGATTTTACCGCACTCGTAATACCTTATACGAGTTTGATATTCTGCATTTACAGCGTGCGTTTTTTCATCTATTAACGAAAGAATAATAATCGTTTTGCTTTCGCAGATTCTTTTCTTGAGCGAACATTGCGTTTGATTGGCCAACGTATTAACTGCGTTATCAAGCAGATCAAGTATACTCAACGCAAACTTACGAGAGCCTCAATGCGTTATTAAAAAGATGTTGAGAAAAAAATTTTAAAAAAAACTGAAAGTAACAGTTCCGTTATTAATTTCATCAATTGTTCAAATCGCATTATGCGTATTTAATAAATCGATAACAAAAATCAAACCTGATCGTATAGTATTTTACGCTAATGCGCGATCGAAACGCGCATCGTCGCGACATTAAATATCTTGTATAATCACGGAGTTTAACAACAGATGATTACGTAAATTAATTTACATTTGATTGAGTAAATAATTAACCAGCCTACATTTATTGACTGTCGTGTACACGTGCCAATAACTCACGAAAATCAATAAAGAAACGCGGACGATCACATCCCGAGCATCGTTTGAAATAGTTGTCGACTTCTATGGTAGACGCATCGATCAATATTCGTGTAGTCGCGTAGATGTACGTTATTAAATACTTTATATACAAATGAAATATGATAATCATCTCGCTGGTACTTGTAAAAAAAAGTCTCAAAAGTTGCGGGAAATATTTTATCGAGAATGTAAAAAAGATCGAGAAAACGACACTTTGATCTTGCAAAAAGTAAGGAATAAGGTAGAAGTTTGAATTCGAAAGAAAACTTTATGAGAGAGAGAAAGAGAGAGAGAGAGAGAGTTCAAAAAACTGGACAGCTTTACCAATTGGAGATGCGGAAGCATCCCAGCGGATAACAAATAATTTCGACATTTTTAATTTTTAGAAGTAACTTCTCTTTGATCAATATAGAAACCACTGCGACATTGTGGCTTTTCTTTTACTCGAGATTTCAATTTTCCTAACTTTTTATTTTTTTCGTGTCAGCGACAATGTTTTAAATCTAAGAATAATTTAGAAACTTTAAAGAAATAGTTGCCGACCTTTTGAGGCCCACTCCAGCTATTCATATACCTATACGTCGGTATTTGAGCTCGAAAAGGTTGAAAAAAGTGTTCTTAGGTAAAATATTGTGAAAAATAAGAAACTTTACGGATTAACAAAACTTTGTTCTACTAAAGATTCATAAAATTAAAAATAAAAAAAGTATGCTTCTCTTGAAACGATTCTAGGAAAAAGGTTCAAGATGAACTTGGATTTTATATAAAAAAAAACCAAGTCATATTTAATTTAATAAAATCATATGTGCTCGTGTGTAACGTTTTTATATAAAATTGTTGTTATATACAAAAAAGATTTTATATATATATAAAATAAATAGACAACTTGAGAACCTCCATCTTTTTTTGAAGTCGTTTAAAAAGTCAAATTCCATAAAAGTTATAGTTTTTCTGTCAATCAAAGACCAGGGAGATTCTCAATATATAACATAAAACTCGAGTTTCCATCATCCTCCAAACAACGCATACAGTACCGTCGAACGTAACCAGAGCTGCATGTATACGCGCCCGCGCGCGCATCTTTTGCGCAAACGCGCAGATACTCGTATGCGTAAGAATACACAACGCAAACAATAGCAAATCAAGCAAGTTTGCATAAAACGTCCACTTGAGGAAGAGAAAGAGAAAAAGAGAAATTGTTATCGAGTGTGGAATCTCTCTTTCTCTCCCTCCTTCTCTCTCTCTCTCTCTCTCTCACTCTTCTTCCTCTTGGCGTGGCGGCATGAACTTGCTACGTGCTTTCATGAAAAGATCTCAGCTATCGGTACGGCCAATCTCTCCCAACGAGGTAGAGAGAGAGAGAGAGAGAGAGAGAGAGAGAGAGAGAGAGAAACAGAGAGAGAGAGAGACTTTTCGTAACGGACGTGAGTGTACGGATGCTGCTGCTGCGATCTTAGTCGTTCGTCGTAGCGTATTATATACGAGCCGCGCACACACAACATCGCCGGCAATTACGAACCGCAAAAGAACCGAGGGTAAAACGAATAAATTTTACCGAGGATGAAAAACGGAAACAAATGTAGATCTGTAGGAAGAGCTGCACATTTCCATTTTATTAATGCTTTTTTTTTTTCTGTAAAATAAAAATTTGTCAAATACAAAAAGCAATAAATGAATTATAATTTGATATTTAATTTATATTTATAAAAGCAAAAGTCAAATTAAACTGTAAATATTAGTAAAAATTGTTAGTCGTAACTTAATACGTAATATTTAGATGTTTCACGTGTAATTTATTCATATAGCTAAAATTGTTATATATTATTCGTAAAATTCCAAATTAAAAAAAAAGAAAGAAAAAAAAAAAGGACAAAGTAAAAAATATTGGCTTGATAATACAGCGAGAAAGCAACCTGACGCAACGCCACAATTTAAACGACGCTTTTACAAAAGTAATATACGAACGAAAAATAAAGCGAAGCAATTTTACAGAGTTGGATTAATTTATTTTTTAATTTACACCTGATTATTTGAGCATATAATGCGTGAAAAGTAACGTATGTGTGCAATGTAAAAATTTTCATTCGAATGAATTTTTACATTTTAGTTAATTAATGAGCCGTAGTACGCGAATTCAAATTGTCATCAAAATAATAAATCATGTTAATGGATTGAAAAAATATTTAAAATTATTTCTGATTAAAAAATTGCTTAGAATTAGCATTATTTTTATGTGTAAAATATTATATTTATTTTTCATTTTTTTTTTGTTTTAATTTTTAAAAATTTTTTTTTCTTTCAACTCAAAAAATTTTTCATGGAACGAAACAAACTCTCACCATCAGAAGTAATAAATACGTGAAAATTTTTTATATAATTAAAAAACAATCACTTAAGTATAATTTTCTCTAACTCTAACGTTTTTAATTGGCACTAACACATCCGACTAGATGCAAACTTTTCCAAAAAATCTGGTTTTCAATTAAACAAACAACCGCTATTTTAAAATAACAATTAAACGATAACTGTAGTAAAATAAAAAAGACAAGACTAGGAGGCGATTTCTCTCTCATTCCTTTATCGCTATAATTAGCACGATGATTGTATATATTTAATAGCGTCTATACTTGCCTTCTCTTGGTTTCTTCATACATTAAGTTTTTTTTTTGTTTTACTTAATTTACCGCGATGATAAACATTAGGAATGAGTTTGCCCACTTTTTTTTTTTTTTTTGTAGAATTTGAGCGAGTTTTCATTTAAAATGCAATGTATTTTAATCGTCTACTTGTCGATTATTATCATCCGCTTATCGAATAGGATAAACGACAACAAATTAAGGATTAATACATTATTTTTAAACGTATTTTTCATAACGTAGCAAAAACTCTATTGCTTTACAATTTTGATTCGATAGTAGATTGCATATATCGTGAATTTGAAAATTTGTTAACGGTGAAGTAGATTTTAATTAATAATATCATAAATTTAGAACTTAACGAGCATAAAGTATTTTTTAATTTTATGTAGAGTGACAAAAATAAGAAGAGAAGAAAGCGCGAGACGATAAATAATGCTATTCATAAAAGAAAATCAATAACCCCGAAAGCTATAAAATTTTTATCGAGAAAACGAAACGTAGCAAAATATAAATGAACTTTATTTTCAGATAATAAATTTGACACATAAAATTCGGAATCAGCACCAAGGAGACGTCGCAGAAATTAAATTTCTATTAAATTTTCTACCCGTCTTCGACTTTAAACCGACCAACGATTATTCCCTAACCAACTTACCGAAAGCAACGATTTTATCTCAAGTTGTACTTTATTCTATCAGACTGTACGAAAAAATTCATACGATACACATGCCCGCACGTACACACAGATTATGTCCTCAAGGAGGACAGGAATCGCGCGCAGGGGAAATAGAGAAGAGTTAAAAAAGAAACGAGATCTAAAGGAAAAAAATACCAACGTTATCGAACGAGGGTCGATTCTTCGGCACCGAATCAGCGAGAATTCATTTTATCGCGAATCGATACACATTTTCAACTCCTCGTAAGGGTAAGTCCAAGGAAGCGAAGAAAAAAGTCAGAGTAAGAAAGTGGGAGATAAAGAGAGCCGCGGTGAAAAGATTGTCTGCCCCAAGAAATCGGCAGGAAAGTAAAAATGAAGAGAGAGAGAGAGAGAGAGAGAGAGGGGGGGAAGCCGATCATCTACCGATAAATCCACGTATACACCAAAGAAATCGAAAGAGATCGAGAGGGTGACCTCGGGGACTATGCTTTCTTTTTCCATTTCTCTCTCTCTTTTTCTTTCTTTCTTTCTTTCTCTCTTCTTCGATTTCTCGTCCCGCTTTATTGCAGCCAAAGGAAAGAAGCGGATGCTTGCCTTTCGAGCTTTTCGATCCTTTTGGCATTGGCGAAAAACTCGCGTATGTATACGAACGAGAAAGTATTCGAATCCTTAGCTCAGTTAGAGAGCAGTAAAAGATAATAGAAACGTGCATATATAATATTGGGTTAGTCGCGGTGGTCTTTTTTCTTTATTCGTCTCTAAGTATTTAAATTATGTCATGTAAACTTTGACATTTTAATTTATTTAAATGTACGACGTTAACGGTTGTAGTTTTTTTTTAAGTTAATACTATAAATCTTACAAAAATTTTGCCAATTTTTTCCGTTTTCTTAAATTTTTCATTTCTTAATATATCTTAAAAAGAAAGTAAATTGAATTTCACCAAATTTTCTCCACCAAATTACCCAATGTTCTTAAAAATTTATAATGCTTATTAAATAATTAAGTGATTCGCCGTTGTTTTATTTTATATTCATTAGCTTAATAATGATAAATAAAATGCTTTTATAAATAATGTTTGCTTTCATTATAACAGATATTTGTCAAAAGCGCATTCGCCAAATCAATTTCATTATTATGTTTTAACATTAACTTTAATATAGTACGATATTTAAAATTAATATCAAGTATATTTATACACATATATTACAATAAAATAATATTTAAAATATTTTTTAATATTAAATATTAAATAACGTTGAAACAATATTCCAAATAAAATAGAATGATAATCTCACGGTCTCGTTAAATTTATGCGTTTGATTAAAATAATGTATTCCATATTTTATGTAAAAGTACATAAGTGATTTATGTAAAAACATTACTTTCAAATGAGAAAGTCAAAAGGAAAAAGGAAAATAATATTGACAAAATAAAATTTGTTAAAAAAAAAAAATGCATGTAAACCGGTATTATTCATTAAACAGTATGTATACCTATATATTCATTCTTTAAAACATTCATCAAATCTTTTACCTCGCTCTTTATTACTCTTCAATAAAGTATATATTAACATATCTTTATTTTTGGCCTTTCATATTGAAAAGTTATCCCGAACTTAAACTAACCCGGCGAAACAACGCCGACGACGACAAAACTGGCGATTTTAATTTTATAATTTTACGTCGTATTTAATCGTTTATTAATTTTCTTTTTATTTCTTCTTTTTAAACGATAGAGATTAAAAGTTTACATCGCGCAAATGATACATAAAAAATAAGTCCACTAAAAGAACGGACTTAATAAAAAAACTTTAACTTATTTTCTCATCTTTTTTATGCGGCAAACATAATGTTACGAAGACGATATACGAGAGTACAAATGAAACGATACGAAATTAATCGCTCATTGTTCGCGAAATTAATTTTTGGCTATTAAAAAGTGACTTTTTACGAACTGAATAATATCTGTGCGTAATTTAATAAAGTTTTTCTCACATACAATGTAATAATTCTTTATTATTCGAAATTTCCTTGGAGAAAATATTAAACTTGACTAAGATGGCAAGCGTTTGCATAAATTTATCATCAAAAACAAACGTGTTACAAACGCTTTAAAACGTTATACATTTCATTAAGTCAGCATTTCGAGCGTTCATAATCTCAACGGCTCCATTGCATCTCTTTTTGATCCTCGTCGGAGTATTGTAAAGACTTCTATACGTCCGAGATTCCGCTGAAATCATTCTAACCATAAAAGAAAACGAAAAAAAGAGACGCAAAGAGACGCAACGTTTACATCGGCGCAAAATTTCTGGCGACCAATGCGGCGAGTTAATTTTCCATAGATCCTCGGCAGCATCAGCCGCGGCGACGGTGAGTCGCAGGAGTCAACGAACGGTCGGGAATCGCCTCTAGAGGGGAGAGCTACGAACTTGACTCTTCTCGAGAGAGAGAAAGAGAGAGAGAGAGAGATGTTGAAGCAAACGAGAAACGAGAAAGGAAAAAAGGATAAGAAGAGAACGCGGTACCGTTACACTCGCTTGCCGTTGCACTTCCGGTTTCCCGTTTCCCCTCCATCTTTCCTCTCGCTACTCACATTCATGTCTCTCTCTCTCTCTCTCTCTCTTACACACTCTTTCACTGCATCTTTGTCTCCCTTAAATTAATTTCCCGGAGCCTTCCGCTCGAGAGGATGGATTATCGCAACCGAGGAGTGTATATTTTCGCGCGCGTGAGCGAGCAATCGCCGCACCGGAGATTAACCGAGAAAAAGGTTCGTTAGACACGGATGTACGTGTACACATACCTACAAATATATCCACATGCACACGCACACACACACATATATGCGGACGCGCGCAAATCTGCCACGTTTGGAAATGAAGCAAGCAACGCTCGCATTATACGCTAACGGTCGTTTGTCGGGTTATTAAAATCGAAAATAGTTGTTTGAAAATTTATCGAATTAAAACTCTTTAAATTTTTTTATTTTATAAGCGTCCATTGTACATTAAATTAATCGATCGAAGATTATGATTTTGGCATATAGAAATAAATTTTGTCGAATTCCGATTGACTTATCGAGCGCTTTATATATATATATATATATATATATATATATATATATATATATATATATATATATATATATATATATATATATATATATATATATATATATATATATATATATATATTAGTATCTACGGTAATTTTAACAGCAGGAAATTAAATTCGTACATGACGCAACTAAGTACTTCAATCCTTTCGGATCTCAATGTAAGATGTTAAGTAAATTTATGATCGTGTGTATACCTTAATTTTACGTTACTCGTTACTTTTATATCGATGCTTGTTACCGGCAAAAAATGTCCCCCCACGAAAGTGATGACATTTAAAATTCAAATTAACGAGTTCAATTTATAAAAATTGGAACACGATGTAAAAATAAAAAATTAATAGTAAAATTAATGGTAATTTTTTTTCGTAAGTACAAAAAATACAATGAATAACCAATTTTGCTATTTTACGATTATTTTTATATTAAAAATTTCGGTGAACTTTTGAAACGGGCGATTATTTGAAATACGTAACGTGTACTTTTTTATGTAATATTATTGCGCAACGTAGTTCAATTTATTTAATTTTAAAGAGTAAACAATGTTTTTTTTTTTTTTTGATTAAAATAAATAAATTTTTAATTAGTACGTGATATTTAAAAAGATCTTATGTATATTTGAAAAATGAAGATTGACAAAAGCGTCATTAGCGTTTAATTAACAATTCATTCATAATTTAAATTTCCATTGAATATTCAAATACATATTCCATCCATTTAAAGGAAAAAAAGAAAAAAAAAATATTTTACAGCGACGTAATCAAGGCTTCTGGTAGTGGTGGTGGTATACGAGGGATGAAAGTTGAATCGAACGTCGAGCACATTGACGCGAGACGAATGAAAGGGCAAAGCGATCGCCGACCTTTTTGTTATTACATACCTCACATATATATATATATATATATATATATATATATACCAGCGCTAATGGGCGCGTCTGTGAGATATTAGTTGCACACGATGCGTTGAATTGGGAGAAAAGATAAAGGTGTGTATACAAAGTGAAAATTTAAGAGTGGAGGGCAATTTTTTTCCCTATTTAATGAACCGATGATAAAAAATTTTCTTGAAATAAGAATTTTAAGATACGATAAATGATGAGTGTACATTTTTTCCCGCATTTTTTTATTTGAATTCTTCAAGTTTAAACATTGTGGACGAATGTATGAGTATTAGTGTATGTGTATGCGAGGGTTATCGGTATTATTACGATAATTCAACGACGACTGACTGATTTTTTTGTTTATTCAATTTCTCAAAGAAAAGAAATCAATAACGTGCGCATACAATGCAGTTTTCATCAATACTATTACTATTATTCAGTTTCTTTTCTCATGATATGCGTGAATTTTCATTCTTACGAGTTTGAGATTGCTCAAGATCGGTACGTTAAACAAAAGGGATATTTTTTGCATATTTGTTTCAGATTGCTTAATTACACACCAACTATGCACGATTGGCGATTTTCTCGTAAATAACTGTTTAGACACACAATCGCAGCGCTTATACGATTCAACAAATGTAAGAATTTCGCTCGTCTAAAATTTCATTCGAAATCGTGCATTACGTGCGTTACTCTAAGGTGTAAGCATAATAGTTGATTTTCAGATTTAAAGAATCGATACGTTTTTAAAAAAAACGTGGTCTAACGAGATTATCTTCGACGCGTTTGGAATGACGTTTAAAAACGAGAGATTTGATACGGCTTAACTTTCTATTTTAGAAATGAAGCAATTACCGATCAAATATAGATAGATTACTTACGTTCTTTGATTAACTAGAAATCGATCAGGAAGTGCTCGAGCTTTTATTTATTCTTAAAAAAAAAAAAAAAAAAAAAAAAAAAATATTTTTTTTTCACCTTTTCCTATGTATACTTTGGTGAATATTATATTTTTTTGATGCATCACTTTACATAACTAAATGCACTGTAATTTTCACACTATGAAATTCATTAAATCAAATCGATAAACCCAGCTCCAAAATTATTCGTCAAATTATTTTATTTTGCAAAATTCAATTTAAACATTAAAGCGATTACCAAATGCATATGCTGGATATTTTCGAAAATTAATGTAACTTCATATCCTTTAAAAAAAAATGTTATTTAATTTTCTTTAAAAATTTTAATAAATTATTATTTTCTCTTATTAACGAAATTTCGTTATTTTCGAATGGCATTTTATCATTGCGACATATAAATCTGTCCAATAAAGTATTGCAACATTTTTATGACCAATTTAGAAAAAAAAAATCTTGATATTGACAAATCAAAATCCATTTTCATACGTGACAAACGATTAATCTTGCCATTTACGATTAAACGAGGCGAAACAAACGTAACGTAATGGCTCAACCCTTTCTTCGCTATCGCAACAATTGATTCGATCCGTCGTTTTCTCGCAACCCTTGCCATCGCGGCTATTAACGACTCGACAAGCCCCACTTTTCTGTTATCTCGGTCTCTCTCTCTCTCTCTCTCTCTCTGCCCTTCCTTTCTCGTGACGATAGTTTCTAAACTCCCATCGCTCTCACGCCTAATAATTCCCAGTCTTCGAATTCTCCTTCCTACCTTTACACGCAAACGACGTTTCCTGGTTATGGTATCCTCGCACGTGGGCGACGGTCGTTTATTTAAGGTGTGAACGGTGTGGAAGGAAAACGCGTTGCGTGAAATGCAACGTGCAATGGATTTTTTAAGCGCGTTGTGCAAAAGATTATAATATTCGTCGTTATCTTTCTCGCCAACTCGTTCGTTATCGGCTAGATTTTTGCCTTAAAGAAAAAAAAAAAAAAAAAAAAAACAAATTTATGATATTCTAAAAATTATAAATACATACCGTTTTCTTTTTATTTCGATATTTTTCGTCAATTTATTTTTTTATCTACTATCAATTACAAAAATCGATGCTTCGATTTGCGAGATATACACAAGTCGTTTTTAGCA
The DNA here is from genome assembly GCA_949987625.1 of Chalcis sispes. Taxonomy (NCBI): domain Eukaryota; kingdom Metazoa; phylum Arthropoda; class Insecta; order Hymenoptera; family Chalcididae; genus Chalcis; species Chalcis sispes. Next base: position 70,549,541 of record OX465095.1, on the reverse strand, counting down.
ATGCTTGACTATACAATCTAATAAAATAAAATAATTATTTTTCAGCAACACTTGCTAAACTATGCTTGTATAATGAAATAACATAAAAATGTGAAATTTATCGATAAATTGTTATCGATAGAAAACTGAAATTCAATTAAATTTAAAGTCGAAGTGAATTCAATAAGATGAACTTGAGATATATTTATTTTGCCTCATTCAATTTTTCTCTATGCACACAGTTTTATAAAAAAATAATAAATAATGGTTCTTTTCTATTGATTGTATCTATCATTTCATAAGATGTTCTTTTGAAAAAATTATTGCAATAAGTAATCTTTTCAGCTGCGTTTAGAAAACGTTTATTTTAGAAGCGTTTCATTAAAAAGAGACTCAAGGGTTTAAAAGTGACAAGTTTGTTGACATAAGAACAATAAATCATTGCTTTTATCGTGGCGAATAAGCGACCGCTTTGTGTACTCTGCAATCGGTTAGTTTTTTCTTCAATATCAATTTCTTTAAAGCGGTTTACGACACACCCAAAAGCAAAACAGCAAACGCGCAAAACTAAACTCATCGCATTGTTTGGTATATTCCTTTATTTTTCTTTAAAAATGTTAAATTAAAGAAAGTTTTGCAAAGCCAACCCTGTAATGTGCGTGTTAGAAGCGTAAGGCAAAGATAGAAAAAGAGAGAGTGAGAGAGAGAGAGAGAGAGAGAGAGAGAGAAGGGGAGCGAGAGAAACGAGAAGGGAGAAAAAAACGATGCGAATAGATAAAGCACGCAAAAGCCGCGGGGTGGAACGGAGAGTTGGAGAGCGAGCGCTCGTTAGCCGTTCGATGTCGCCGGAAGTGTGCGTATGTATGTATGGCTAAAAGCCAAAAAGGGGTGAACGAGCCCGGGAACCTCGCGTGTACGACCTCAGCGCGCTCCCTACGTATACACTCATCGGTTACGCTTTTGGGAAAACGCCTGGGATATACAAACACGTACATGGACACATGTATGTATGTATCGTGCGCGGCATTTTTGGTATCGTCTATTTTTTTTTTTTTTTTTCCTATCTGCTTTTTAACTTTCGCGCGTTTTACGTAAACCGTATTCTTTTTCTTTTTCTTTTTTTTTTTTTTTTTTTTTTGCAAGGGCGCGAAGCTTATGTTGCAGAGAGAAGATTAATTTTTTTTTCTTTTTTTATTTGCGTTGCTTTTTTACAGTCAAATCGTTCATCGATTCGAAATGCTTTTTAGTTATTTTTATTTTCTTCAAACAATTGCTTTTAAATTTACTGAAGCTAGGAAATAAGTCGAACTCGCATATATCATAATCGGTTGTAAATTATAAAAAAAGAGTTGACGTTTGTTTATGCATTATACTACTGTATAAAAAATTTATGCAACTAAATTAAATTTTAATGCAACAAATAATGTAACTTCATGATTTATTAAATGCTACCTTCGTAAAAATTTACTGCATCTAGCGATTTAATATTTCAGAAAGCACAAGTTGCGCCAATGGTTTTGCGATACACCGAGAAATAATTTTTGTATTTCATCTAATATCCAGCCTACGAAGGAGCAATAAAAAGATAGTTACATAAGCGCGATACATATACATAGATATTTAAAGGACTTCCAATAAAGAAATCCCGAATAAGTAAGAAGCATTGATTGCATAGGTCAAATAAAAATCAATATTCTTCTGATTGTATATGCGAAAGTTAAAATTTTTCAAGCATTACATTGAAAATGCAATATTCAAATGACATTCCTTTTCTCGTTCAATACAATAATCGTCTAGTTATTTCCGTAGATCTTTAAAATTGTTTGGCATTATATCGTAAGTTACTATAGCCGCTCAACGATCTCGTCATCCGCAAATAAAAAAAAAAGAAATGAATAAATAAAACAAAATAAAATAAAAAGTATATGACGGGATATATGTATATATAAAAGGTAGCGAGAAAAAGAAAGCTTCCTCAATGATTTCGAATATCTTTTGAACAAACTTTTATCCCTCGGTTGGACGCCGCATGCGTACAAGCTCGAAACGAGTGCCTAAGCCAGAGAACGTTGCACACAATTTCGAGGGAGACTTCGCGAGCTAGTCTCAGAAAGGGTTAGAGTAGAGAACCTATCTACTCTTCTCTCTTTCACTAGCTCTCTCTCTCTCTCTCTCTCTCTCTCTCTCTCTTTTTCTCTCTTTCTCTTCCATCAACTATCTCTCGCTCTCATTCTTCAGCGATGCAGCGTGCAGCAGCAGCTCGGGGCTAAATAATTTCAGAGCCGAAGCGAGCTTTGGTCGGCAAAGTTCCATAAAAGGGATGTATGGAACCCTTTCCTTTGAAGAAAAAAAAAGAAAAAAAAAAAAAAAGAAAAAAATAACATGAATGGACCCCTCTCTTTCTCTTCCTATCTCTCGCCTCTCTCTTCCATTCTCCCGCTATCTTCAACCCCATCCGCATGCGTGGGGCAAGCTGTATCTTCGAAGGAGAACTAAAAAGGCAAAAGAGAAAAAGAGAGAGAATCTGCCTTAACTATCTCTTCAACGAGGGTGTATCTCAAAAGAAAAGAAGGATAGCATTAGAACGTTTTGGTAAAAGCCCAAGAGAAAAAAAGAGAGAAATGTTTTCTTTCTGCGAGTGATTTGCTACTGTAGGCGAAGATTGCATATTTTTATTTATAATGTTTATGTACATAAAATATACGCATAAATAAATACATGAATAAACTAAAATGCACGGAAAGAGAAAATCTTTTTTTTTTAAACATTTTGAATTCGTAATTTTAAAAAATGTTTTAAGATTTGAAAATCTTAAATAATAGCTGTCACTTGTTTAAATTCAACAAAATCTTTTTTCACATAAATAATTTACCCGAACATAAAAAATAAATGTTTTAGTTATTTAATTCACAAGGTAAATTATTAAAAACAAAATTTATCGACTAAAACGTGAATTGATATATATTTTTTATTAACTATGATACGTTGGTAAATATGAATTTGCAATAATAAAGATAAATAATTAGAATATCGATAAAATTTAAACAGTCCACATTTGCATCGAACAACTTAAATTTGTAATTTATTTCAAAATTTATGCGGATTTATGTTAATTGAGGTAAATGCGATAAAAGTAATTCATTTAAAAATTATTTATTCTCGTTAAAATTTCCATTAGAGCTCCTATACCACGGTTAATATAACGCGCGTACTATCGCATAAACGTGGCGGTTTTTTTTACCGTTGGTATAAAAAAGCACGCGCGCGTTTTCGCATGACTTTTATGCAAATTTCTTTTGAAATTATTCTCGAAAGTTCGAATGAATGGGTAGCCCCCTCCCCTCCCGCATATACGATAGTGGCAAAATCCTATAAAATAGAAAAAAAAAAAAAAAAAAAAAAAAAAAAAAAAAAAAAAAAAAAAAAACTACCACCCACCGCCAACTTTTAATTCATCCAACTCCTTTTAAGAAGGAGAGAGAGAGAGAGAGAGAGAGAGAGAGAGAGAGAGAGAGAGAGAGGGAAAGAGAGACGAAAGAAAAGTATGGGACAGAAGGTAGCTTTTATCAACTTATTAGGGGTGATAAAAATTTTTTTTTTTTCAATACTAATATAACTCTAAGTTACATCAAATTCGTGCAGTATCTTTGTTAAAAATTTACCACAAGGACTGCTACTATCATCAACACGACGGTGGAATAAGTAGACGGGGAGGAAGAAAATCTTCTCTGCCGTGATTCATGCCGCTTTTAATGGAGTTAACTTTCAAGATTGCGCGCGTCGGAGGAAGCGAGAGAACCAACATATAATAGTGTCCGTTAAGGGGCTTCTTTCTCAGAACGCGCGAGAAAGAGAGAGGGTGAGAGAAAGAAATTCGGTTTAACAACGGTGATGGTAGACCAAAAGTAGATTTGCTTTCCGTTGCGCAAGAAGGTAAGTGCGACAATGCAGGTGATTATCATTCTTCTACTAATTAAAAGTGCCCGTCTCGGTTTTATTTGTTTATTTATTTATTTATTTTTTCAAATTAATTATATAGTTAATTCTATACGAAGTTTAAATGATGTATTTCCTTCTCTCTCTCTCTCTCCCACTCTCCCTTTCTCTTAAATTCTCTATTAAACTATAATTTTATGCACAATACAGTTGTAAAAGGTTGAAAAAAAAAAAAAAAATTGCAATAAAAGGCCGATGCAAAATAATTTAAAAATAATTTAATATCCCTTCATCAAAAGTATTTTAATATGATCGAATTATTTTTGCTCGACTTCTCGTTTATTTAACGCCGATTTAATTAATCGCCTAAACGACGTAATAAACCTTTTTCCTGTATAATCCCTTTATAATGGCAATCTAAAGACGAAAAAAGACAATTTTTAGAAAGTCTTTCGTGTGCCAAAAAAGGGTCGACAAAGTTTTTAAATACACCCACTTGCCCAAAGTATAATACAAACAAACCGTGAGATAATCGCGCGGTTTCAATGAAAAATAAACGAGCCGTTTTAATAATCGCTTTCACTAAATACGCCAAGTAACACTCGCGTAAATTTTCTACACGAAAACGTAATGATAAATAGTTTAACCAAAAGTTAGAATATAAAAAATTTATCGAGATGTATCCTAAGACTTACGGTGCATTAGCGAGTTTAAAGTTTACGTGGAAACCTTTGAGCCTTCTTCTACTTGGTTGTGAAAATAAGAAAAAAAAAAAAAAAAACTTTACTTTGTTTGGGAGAATCCACGAGTTTTCATTCGTTCTCTATTCATTCTTTTTCTCAAGATTTTCTTCCAGCTCATTAGAGTTCATATTTTATTTGACGATAATATAGTGAAGATTTTTATTGCAAAAATATTTATACTTCGTTAGTTAAGTGGATTAATGTGTAATAATTGTTCGTGTGATTAAGACTGCGATAAAAAAAATTTATCTTTTTCGACTTGTTCAGAAGTAGTTGACATGTGTCTTGATTAATATAAAATGAAAGTTAAGAATAATATTATAAAAGGCGACGTTTTACTTTAAAATGTCCAATGTTAAGTGAATGCAGTATAAAGTGATTAGCTTCCATGTTTAATTGACTTTTTCTTTTTTTAATTAGATTAGCAAAATTGAATAGTAATATTTGCCTTTTTTTATTACGATTAAATTAAAAGATTTTAAAATCTAAATTTGTAAACTGCGAATGCAATTAGTAACAACTGACAATCAGACATAATTTTTATACTTTGTCTCTACAAATAAATTAGATTAAACTTCCTTTAACAATTAGTTTTTATTGAAGCCTTTCTCGGTATATCAAATTAAAATTTTATTTGTCCTATTTATTGGCTCGAAATATTTTTCTTTTTCCTTCTTTTTTCTTTACAATCTATTGGCACGTATCAGCTTTTCGAATCGAAGTTTCAAAACTCTAAAGCAATTTGAAATCAAAATACTTTTTTCTTTGTTAAAACAATCCACGAATAAAAAAAGCTTTCGTAAAATTCATCAAACTTGACGCATACACATATTCGTACGCACACACGCACACGCGAGCGCACATACACACTCATATATATTGAGCAAACGGCATAACTTGTGCATTAATAAACTCCATTCGCGATTACGCAATATGAAAGGAAACAAAAATCAACAAAAAAAATTCGTCATTCGGCTATTATACAAGATAAGAAACGTATATCGAAAAAATGAAACCTATACACGTAATGGTTATAAATCTCGCAGCGCAATTCAATCTCCGGTTGAGCGGCAATACGCCGAAGTATATCCTAGCACGCGCGATATACCAAATTCGACAAAGGCGTTGTATAGATCCCCCCGTTGAAAATGGCATTCCACAAATACAATTTACAGCGATTAATAATAGATAATTCATCGGAGTCAATAAACGTTATGCGTTCGAGATCGTTTGGCGTTTCATTAAGAAATTTCGGCGGCTAGCCGAAAGATCAGAGAATTAATTGCGTCCCTGGGATTATCGCCATGAAATTCGGCTCGTTGAATATCCTTTCCAGCCGCGAGTGCAGAAATACCGGATAATAATACGCAGAGGTAGGAACAACAGAACGATGAAACTTTGTTAAACTAGGAACCATTTCCTTCTCATCCCCCGCACCTCTTTCACCAACACCTACGCAATGATCGGGCGCCATTATGAGCGCGCCAACGAGAAAGTCGTTAACCCACGCGGCAATAAGTTATTCGGCTTTGTCGTTATATGTGTAACAAACGAAGCAAGATGTTTATATAAATTTGAAGAAAAAGAAAAATAGATAGTTATAATATTTTTTGAATTAAAAATAAAATAAGGAAAACATAAACAAAACAGTTTAACGTAACGATGGTAGGTTGCGTAATGTAATTTAGACTTTCGAAGCGAAGCATGAAAGTATAGTTCATTGTCGCTCTCGAGACTTGTCGTAATAATGAAATTAAGTAGCGCTGCGAAAATTCGAAGAAATTTTTTGTATTATCCTTTCTAATAGACCACACAAAGAAAGCCTTTAATAAGGATACGTGAAAATTTTCTTTCCATATTTAATAATAATTAAATTGCAAAGCTTGAACAATGGATCGACCTGATATGCATTAGGTCTTGAGAAACTAACATGCTTTAAAGCGAATATTATGATAACTACAGAAATTTTGCAATACATTCAATTATAAACACAGAAAATAGAGCTGTAAAAATAAAGCTTTTACAATTTACCTCGAAAAAAAAAAAAAAAAAATACAACGCCGAATGAGCAATTTTTAAAACAAAAACACACCATAAATTCAATTACGTACTTTTTGCATTAAATTAACAGTCAAACTAACCTTTTTAAACTATTTTATTTTTTATAATATAAATAAATTGGAATTTTTATTTATTTACATGCCAAATGCATGAACGGCTGCCAAAGCAACAAAAATAATTCGAGCATCGAAGAAAGACATCTGCGCTTGCACATGCAAAACACGTCGTCCTGCGTTTTGTTCTCTGTCTCTCTCTCTCTCTCTCTCTCGCTCTCTCGCTCTCCCTTACCTTTTTTTCTTGCTGTAAGAAGAGACAATCGGCCCGCGCGTCAACGCTCGCTTCCGGGCGGTCGAGGAGCGCGAAACCGCGTCCTTTCCCACTCCCTCTTTCTTTTTCCTTTGCTCCGTAAATTAAGCCTCGACAGAACAATGGGGGAGAAAATATTAAGAGTCCTCGAGCCCTTCGCGAACGTGTGCGCGTACGTATGAATGAGGTATGCGCCGTGTATACTTTGTGTAGGTGCACAAGTTTCTCGTTTGCTCTTAGGGGAAGAGCCGAAGGAAGAAAATAAGAAAAGAAAAAAAAAAAAAAAGAAAGAAAAAAAAACGAGGGAGGATTGTGTTTCCCTTATGGTCGCTTGAGTATAAAGTCAATTAAAAATAATTGTTTTTTAATTAGTTTTGCGTGTTTTTCTTTTGTTTTTTAAAAGGGTTTAAATATCGGGTTGACTTTTTTACTTTAGAAGATTAAGATTAAATAAATACATTTTTTTTACTTTCTCTATCATTATTTTTATCATCCAACACGCAAAATATTGCATTAAAATTTTTTCATATAATAGATAGAATTCAAGTATAACAAGTTGCAGTACGAAAAATTAAAGCTATTGTTGAAATTACTGTGACAAGATCTTTATAAAATTTTTTGATTTATTTTTGGCGAGACGAACAGTTAGTAATTAATCATTGAAAACAAAAGAGTTAAGTTCAATGAATAATTACGTAATAATTTATAACAGTAAATGACTACATTAGGTAAAAATTCAGTAAAATTAACAGATTTAAGTTACCAAATGTCACTAATTATTTTAATAATGCAAACACTTGAATAAGCAAATAAACAGCAATAACTTATAATAGAAGTTTTGCAAACACTTTTTAAATATTGAACAGTCTTTGTGATAGAATAACATAAAAGACGCGAAAATTTTAAAAGAAATTCTTTAATTAGCACAGTCGAAGTAATAGGGAATTTTTTTTTATTTATAATTTTCAGCTCGACATTGATTCAAGTACATAAAGAAAAACGTTTAACCTTTCCTTTATTCAAGAACAAAGATACCCCCAAGGCAGCAAAAACCATCGGCAACATCGTCAACAAAAACAACATCAAAAACACAAAGGTAAGAAAAAATTTGTCCATCGCGATAAAAAAAGCCCCCGAAGACGCACAAGTTTCTCTCTGCTACTTACACCAAATAAAAAGTAAAGAAAGTATCACAAAAAAAAAAAAAAAAAGAAAAAAGAAGAATAAAAATGAAAAAGCAAAGAAAAAGGAAGAATAATGAAGGTACCCAAGGGAGAAAAAAAATCCTCGTACACGGAGACTCTGGGCCCCATTAGCTGAGGGAGAAAACAAGCCAACGCACGCGGTAAGAAAAATACAGCGGACGCTGCCGCTTCTCCTTCTGTACACGATACATGAACATACATATATACATATATACGAGAATATAAAACTGCGTGAGCGCGCGATAACGGGGACGCAGCGACTAACAAGCCAAAGCAAACGCGCGGGTGGCGGCAACGTGCGTAATCTTCGCGAATCTCTGGGGGAATCGACGATAAGCCGACCGACGCCGTCATGAGAAACAAAAAGCCACGATGAGAAGGGAAGAAGCCCGATGTGTGTGTGTGTGTGTGTGTGTGTGTGTGTGTATGTGCAAAGCTTCAAGAAGGCGGCTATACAGTATTTTACAATCGCGACAAAAATGACGACGAAGACCTTGTACTGTGTTATTCCACGCCTTCTATCCATGCTCTCTTCTTTTTTCCCGTACACCTTTGAATTTTTTTCTTTTCTCTTTCTCTTTCTCACTCTCTCTCTCTCTCTCTAACTATCTATCTATCTATGTATCTATCTATCTATCTATCTATCTCTCTCTCTCTCCTTTGCCCGTTAGTTTTTATAGGTTACGGTATTTTAATTAAGGATTTTCTCCTGAAAACCCAAACAACAAAGTATACGAGTGAGAAAACAAAGATCCAAGTGGAACGAGAAGCTCGCGATATCGTTATAGGGGTATGCGGTGAAGCTATAAAAAATTACCTCTGCCATTAGGATTGAAAATTACGCGACATTGGGGAATAAGACGCGGAGAAATTACGAAAATTTTCTACCGTTACGTTCGGGGACATAAGAGCCACTAAAGAACAACAGGTGAGTATACGCGGAGAATAAAAAATTTACAAAAGGATCGTTCTAAATCGCAAAAAAAATTTTCTTACAATCATTTAATCTACGTGTTTTATTTGTCAAATTTAAATCAACTCATTTTACTTCATTATTTTTGCAAAAATAATCGTCATTGTGTACTTGCTCAAAAGTAACAGAATTTTTCGATAAAAAGAGTTTTAAGTGACACGAAAAATAATTTTTTTTGAAAATTTTCTATAAATCGTCGAGTATAACTCGTAAAATAAATTTTTGATCCCGGATTGTCTCAACGTAACGTAATAATTTTTTAAACGACCTCTAGTATAAGAGGTCTCCCTTTGAAGGAATAAGTCGAATTTCAGGTCACCCTGTATACATACAGAGCACACGCGATAGAGCGTTACATCCTTCGCGTATATTTCTCTCCTTTTCTATATGGAAACGAAGCGAAAAAAGAAAAAAAAAAAAAAAAAAAACGAAGACAGAGAATTGATTTATAACCTGCACTCGGCGACGAAATTGATTCCGTATTTTCAGCGTTCTTGTTAGCGCGAACCATTTCTCTTTCTCTCGTTTCCTTTTCCATATTCCTGCTGGCGTCCTCCTTGTCGTGATTCATGATGCACCGATAGTTATTGTAGCGAGACGCGCGACTATTTTTATCGGCCCTCTTGTGACGTCTTTTTTCTTCTCTATATCATCCAACTCCTAGATCAATCGATCTAAGGGCTTTCATCGAAAGGCCACGCGACGCGATAAGATGGCACGGGTTAGGACATTTGTATAATCTACGCGCACGTCGTTTGATTTTTCGCTCTAACGAAATGATTCAAACAAAAATGTTGAATTTGTTAATCGTTGTTTGCAGTTGATTGGTTAAGACCTTGCTTTTCTTTAGAGTATGCCTAGATTGTATATGTAAAAAAAAATTAGGTTTCTTTTTCACAGCGAATCTATTAAATGTCGTAAATTTACATAATATTTAAGAAATTCATTATCGTGATATGTGAATTTGACGTGAATTGTAGATCTATTTGATAAAAAATATGTTAATATTAAGATAACCATCTACAGTATTTATTAAATTAAATGAATAAAAAATAAAAAATGAAACAAAAATAAAATTTAAAAAATTAAAATAAATATAATGAAAGAAACTTTTAAAGCAAACTAAATATTTGCCGCTTTTAGCTATAAAAAGATTTTTTAATTGCAGCAATGAATTTTGTAAAAATAAATCTATATTCGGTTTAATAAAAGTAAGCTTTATCAATTATTTTTAAATTTCAATGTAACTTAATTAATTATGCATATGATTAAATATACATCAGAGTCTGTGAATACATTATACGAAAATATTAACATATATATTTGTAAACATTGCGGAAAACATGAGTTCTTAATCTTTATATCGACAACTCAACTTTCAAATTTATATTATACATGTTAGATTGATCAAAGCAAATTAAGATGAAAAAAAAAAAAAAAAAAATTAAGAAACAATTCATCAATAACCTGTTTTTCATCGATTACAAAAAAAAAAAAATAAAAAAAAAAAAGAAATAAATAATGCTAATACCAAGGCTACAAGAACTTTGAAATGTATAGCCTCGATAAAAGCACCGAAAAGGCAACAATCTCGTGATACACATACACGAAGTAAGAAGGACTACCGTCGACGATCTCGTTGATGAAGGAGCAAGACGTCGAAAACACGAGGTTGTATACGTAACCTTTTCCCATGATCGCGAAGCAGCGACAATCGACACGCAACACACGTACATATACGAGTACACACAAACTTTCACAAACACAGAGCTAGACGCGCGCTCATATTGTAAACTCCCGTGAGACGAAAGAGATGAAAGGACCGTGTGTATACACACATACAATCACATTTTGTATGTATATAAAATATAGCAAGAGTAAACAGGGCGCCGAAGCGTAATGTACGCGTACACGAGAGCGTAACGCGAAAACGCGCATTAGACACAGCTGAGAAAGCTCACCGAGGGCACAAAATTATCGGCGTCTTTTTCTCCAGTTTATCTTTACCCCGAAAAGCGAGCTTAAACCTTATATACTTTCATCTTCGATATTACACTAGACATGCACATACATACAAAGACTCGCGTATTGGCAGTATTCTTATATTCTTATTCGCGCCCACGTCTCATTGATCGTCGGACACACGTACAGGCGTGCCCAAAAGTTTATCGTTGTGTGCAAAATACCGACGCTCCCTTTTCTCGACACGGACGGCTTTTCTTTCTTTTACCCTCGATGAATAGAAACACTTCGGTATAGATTCACCTGGGTGAGAAAAACGAAAGTAAGGAAAGAAGAAAAGAGGGCGAAAGAAAATGAACGAACGTATAACGACGAGGAGCATTTTAGTCGCTTCAAATTTGTTTGTTTTCGCGATCACCGATAAGTAAGCGAGAGCCCAAGAGAAAGAAAGAAGGAAAACGAACCGTACAACTTTTAGAGCGGAAGAGAGAGAGAGAGAGAGAGAGAGAGAGGCAAAGAGAGCGAGGGTAAAAGAGAAATAAAATAAAAAAATACGAGGTTAAGAAATAAGAAAGAAAAAGGTTACATTTTGCCTTAGATTGGAATAGATAAAAAGTAAGCCGCTTCTATTTATTCCTTAGCCCCGATTTAAGGAAAGTAAGGAGAGAAGAAATTTTGAATAAACACAAGTTTTACGCCATCTGTTTATTTATATACACGTTTATAAATTCGTGCGTTAATAGGACGGTCAAATTGCTCGCGAAGCGTCTCTGTTCTTACATCGAGCGTTTAATTTCGCGCAAGCGGATGCTGCTCTTTGCTCGCTCGGAATATACTTTGTAAGATATTGTAGAGTCCTTCTTGTCATTAAAGTTCTTGAGTTCGTGCAATGTTCTTATAAATTTTAAGAATAATGCGTTAAGGCTGACACTAAAATTGCGATTATTCTATATTCGGATAAACTTTACGAGTACGGCGCGCGCTAATGAGGATTTTGAGACGTTCCGTTTACGTAAAATGAACTTTATTATTAAATACGGTAATATTGCTTTTGTGTTTAGTTTTTAAAATCTTATGACGTATTTTTTTTTTGGGATAAAATAATTATTAAAATATTTTTTAGTTCATTATTTATATACGTGTATGAACGAAAAAAAATTTCAAACGTGTTTGATTTACGCTCATTTTAAATTATTAAAAGAAAAAAAAAAAGAAGTTGAGAGAAAGAGATAGAGAGAGAGAGAGAGAACATTAAAGCTGTTATATTGTATACGAGCATTATATATTCAACTTGATTTAAATTCAAAACATATTCATAGCTCCATTCAAACCAAAGATTTACACTGTCAAACGTTAAAAATCTCTTCTGCTCGATGATTCATTATCTCTTGTATACATCGGTTTCTATACAAAAATGCCGCGCTTATACTATAATTTATAATCACAAGCTCATTCTCTCTCTCTATCTCTCTCTCTCTCTCTCTTTTACTTTCATTCACTTATTCTCACCAGCATATTTTTCTCTTTTTAATAAAAATGACCTACATATAACGAGAAAGAATCAAGTTGGAAGCGATAGGCGACGAGTAGATGCGGCAGAATCAGATGCCGGAAACTCGAGATAAAGAGAGAGGTTGAGGGAAAAACTGGAGTTGAAAGAAAGAAAAAAAAAAAAAAGACAAAAAAAAGAAAAAGAGAGAAGTAACGTGGGCCAGAATATCACGATCGTTTGGCTCGTAGGAGACCGTAACTACTTTTCGCAATAACGAGAACGCCGCGTGCTCGGCACGGAAAGAGGATTCTATCTCTCCCTTTAACTCCGTTCCATTCTCGAATCTGCCGTGTAATACGTGAGCGCGCGCGTCTTACCGAGGATAGAATTGAGAATCGCTCGGTGAAACTTGGCCATGTGTAACAAGAGCAAGAAGAGAGCGAGCGAGCAAGGGAGGGATGAAAATACGAGAGACCGAAAGAGTTGTACTTCTCGTCGAAGTAAAGAAAAAAAAAAAAAAACCGGAAAATCGGGATGAGCCAAGCTCTAAGCGCGTTTCCATCTCTGGCAGAAAGCTGGCCGCTGGCATTGAGAGAATAGAGCGGATGTGTAAATTACGAAAGGAGCATACTTAAACTTTTTCTTCTTTGATTAACATTACCTATATAGCAGCCTTATTTATTTTTTTCTACGTTAATAATACCCATTGCGCGCTACAGCATATTTTAACTTTCTTTCTTCTTGGCGGTTTGCGTAGGGATCGCGAAACAATGAAAAATATTTATTTATGTATTTGTTTTTGCTCAGTTAAGTATATTTATTTATTTATTATTTCTGCACATGTTCGCAATCGTATTTTAAAATTCACATCGAGACGTAAATTTCATGTTGATTTCCATAATTATTTCACTTTGTATTTAATATTATTATCATTACTATTGAGAAATTATAATTTACACTTTTTATCTCCTTTTAATAATAAAATGTTTTCATTTACACTGACCACCACAATTAATAGGTAACGCTTTGAATATATTGAAAATAAGGTCTTTAAAAATAAAAATTATTTAACCGAGATACTGTAAATGTGAGGTGTTTATTGTAATTAATGTGTATATATGGAAAATAAGCAAAAAAAAAAGTTTATATCGCCGTTCGTGGACGATTAATCACAACCTTTAGGATGGAAAAAAAAATCTCGCACGCTTTCACAATTAAAACAGTACAAACATTTGTAGACTTAAACTACACTCGACGAAAATTAAAATTACACGCGAGAAAACCATGTGTGAGAGGCTAAAGCACCAACGAGCGAGAAAATAAAAGAAATCGATTTTTGAAGTCGTCGCAATCATCTTTAGTCACTTCGTACTCTCTTATTTTTTTTCTCTCTCGTAAAGCCGAGTATTTTTTTCCTCTCGCATGCGGCGAACGCGAGAACGCAGACCTGCACAAATACAGATGGATTTTTACACACACATTTCTATACACGTGCCCACAGTAGTTAAAGGAAACAAAGGCGCGATGAGTGAGCGTATTTATCGTCCTCTCGACGTACTTTTGCAAGTGTGTTAGCGAATGTAGGTATATACAAAAAATACATCCAAAGATAAGCCTCCGACTCGTTAGAAAAAAGTGAATGAGTGAAAAAAAGAGAGGGGTAAAGAGAGCCAGAAAATAAAATAAACGGACACTAACGACGAGAAGAAGATGAGGAATGTTCTCGCACGCGCGGTTTTACGGGCGCTTGTTAAAATTTACGACCGTTGAGACGAGAGAGAGAGAGAGGGAGAGAGAAAGAGAGAGAAAGAGGGAGAGAAAAAGAGGGAGAGAGAGAGAGAGAGAGAGAGACAGAGAGAAGTACAATCTCGCCAAACTAAACAACAATAATTATTTTGGTGAAAGCTTCTCTGACCTGAGAATCAACTCTGTTTCTCTCTTTCACCCGTTCTTAACTCGAGTCTTCGTGAAGCCGTCCTTCTTGTGTTAGTTCGTTCGTTCGTTCGTTTTTTATTTCTATGAAATCGATATTTAAAAGATGCACAGATGGATAAACCGATAAAAGAGTACCAAACGAAACGTGAATAAATACCCGAGCGTTAACGAAAAGACTACGTATTTCCGTATGATTTTCGAACGTTCGTCAGCAAGCGCGGTTACGTCGTAAAAAATTCGCCCATTCTGAGAAAAAAGGATTAAAAATAGGATAATTCGTGTGTGTTGACTTAACTGCGAAAAGATTTTCCAGTACTCGAATGAATTTCGATGTTTATTGGTAAAGCTTTCTAATTTTACTTTCTTGTAATCAAAAAGAGAAATTCGTATTTTAAATTCGTAAAATAACAAAGTTTCCTTTAACTCGTACTTTTATGTAAATTAAAGAGAATATTCTGGCTCGTGTTGATACACAATAAAATAAAATTCAAAGAATTTAAAAAAATATTTACATTTACGTATAAAAGTTAAAATTATCATCTCAAAATTACAATTTCAACAACGTCAATGTACACTTATATATATATAAACATACAAAAGAAAAAGAATGAAACAAAGAGATGGATGAATGTCTACAGAGAAAGAGATGCATTTTTATTCGAACTTAATCCCATTATTTATCCAAAATACACACACGTACTCGGCACCTAGTGTGCTCGGATAAAAACCCTCATCTTATACCTACTTCTTTTACCTAATGCGAGGGCAATCGTAAAATCGAATTATAATCGAAAGCTATCTCGCGAAAAGCTCGCTATTACATGCAATGGGAAAGCGAGCGAGGTGCGCGCACAAGCATACGCCTTACCGAGTCTTATAAACCGAAGGTTCGAGTAGAAAACGCGCGCCGCGATCTTACGTCTGCATCAAAACTTGTTCTTCAGACGTATATGGTATGTATATATACATAGAGCATAAGCTGCACTACCGTGCGACGTTGCGCACTCGAGACTCGTACACTCCAGACGTGCACTCTTGCTTCTCTCTCTCTCTCGCTCTCTCTCTCTCTCTCTTTTTCTCATTCTCTTCCTGTTTTTGAGCAGGCGAGAGAGAGAGAGAGAGAGAGAGAGAGAGAGAGAGAGAGAGAGAGAAGCAAAGAGAGAAAGAGTTTAACATTCGGGAATCTCAGTCAGTCTTTTCGTTTGATTTAGTTTAAGGTACGATGCTTTCGCTACTTCGCTCTCGACGTGTTTTTCATTCGATGAATTCTCCGTACATGCGAATTGAATTTGCTTCACGACGACGCCGTTGTCGTTTGCATTTTTCGTTTCGCAGCGACAAGTGTACAAGCCGATTCGAAAGATACTTGTAGAGGATCTTATTGCGTTCAAACATTGAAAAAATAAAAATTAACAAAATTATTCAAAGTACTATTTCTTTTTTAAATGCTAATTAATGTTCACTCGAGCGATTCGTAAGCTTCATGTTAAAAATATTACTTCGGGTTTTTTAAAAAAATTTTTTAAAATTTCTCTAATTTTACCGTCAGTTTTATACATATACATATGTTAATAATGTTCACAATTAAGTGCGATGTTGAATTTCTGTAACAAATATTATTAATTAATCCTAACAATTATAAACAATTGATTAACTTAATAATAATTTTAATAAGATTTTCCAGATTTCGAATTTTCCCAGAATTTTAATATTAAATTAAGTGAATTAAAAGAAAAGCAGATTAAATTAAGTAAAATAAAAATAATAAGAAAAAAATCTTCAAAAACAAGAAGAGGAAAAATTTGTTGGCAAATTTCAATTTAAGAAATAATATACGATTATCAAGTGGTTCTTCTTCTTCGACAAAGTAAGCAAAGTCAACTTAATCTCGACGGTACGCGAGATTTTCATCCGTTGATTTCAACCATGAACCAAAGTCTGAGAGAGAAAGAGAGAAAAAAGAGAAAGAGAAATATAAAGAAAACGAAAAGAGAACCGCAAGAAACTTTACGAAAGCCACTAAAACTTTGAACGGTAATCTTTAATATCGTCGTTACGTAAGGGCTGCTTAATCAACTCATAGGCGAAGCCCCGACGACGAGTTCGTCTCCTCCTTTCGCAAGAGTCGTATTATAGTGCCTCGTAAAACTTGATAAGAGCTTCGTTGAAAAAAAAAAAAAAAAAAAAAATTCATTCTACCCGACGAGATTGTCGAACTAAAAATAAAATAAATAGATGAAAAAAAATAAATAAATAAATAAATAAATAAAAAAAATATATATGGCAGCGGAGAAAAAGGTAAGTATCGAGATATTTTTACCTTTCCTTCTTATCGTGGAGAGAAAAAGAATAATAGTAAAAGTGAAAGTAGCATAAACAACGGTAGTTTAATGTCGATCGATGTCCAATTATATAGATGTTGATTAGAAATATTAAAATCCATAGGTACTTTGTAAGAATGAACGCGTGTATGTACTCGTATACAGTTTCTCGAAACAAAAGTTCGATTGATTGTAACCCGGTTAAGTGAGCTAATAATTTTTTGACTGCGATACTCAAAATACAGTATAATTAGGAATTATTTATAAAAGAAATTCTATTTAATGAATATTCGATAAATCCAGCAAAAATTAAAGTCAAGACTTTGCAAATACATTTATTATATTAGATTCATTATTTTTCTTTTTTTTCTTTTTTAGGTGCAAAAAGTTTACTTGGAATAACATTAAAAGAATAAAAGTTTATTTATACGAAACGTATGCGCTCAATTGTAGCGTAAATATTTTTCTTCTCGTTTCTATGTTTATACTCGCACCGTCGTATATAATTAAATTAGAGAAAAAAAAAAAAACTCCTGCATTAAAAACGGAAAGAGTAAATTTCTTCAACAGTCGTTCGTTCAAAATAAATCCGTACTTAATAAAAATCCGATCCGATCAAAATTAAAAGATGCACTTGCGCGCTATTAAAAACCTCAATCGAAATAGAGTCCACGGAAGCTAGCGCAGGTTACGATATTCCTGCGCGTCATACCACCCAAATCGAGGCTTACTTATACCGTTAACGAATTCAGCCTCACGAGCATCGTACAAAATAAAAAGAAAGAAGAAAAAAAAAAAAAAAAAAATATGCTAATATCGTTACCGCAATAACTTCTATCTACCTGCAGTGTGTCGATCTCTCCTCTTGTACTTTATATTATTTATTGCCGGTACTTTCCCCCTTGCGCGAAGAGTCGTGCCTACGCATTAATGCCAAGGACACGTCGTATAGAATAAGCAGACACCGAGAGAGGCAGGTAACAAGCATGCCAAAATTTTTGGTAAGACGAGAGAGAGAAAAAGAGAATTTGAAACGTGGGAAGTAAATTTAGTGGTTAATTTGCGTTAAGCCGGAGTATGCGAGTCTGAATTTTCGCGTAGGTGACTTTTCGCTCAAAAGTTCTCAGGCTTCACAATTTGATGATTAAATGGAAAGATGATGTTATTATGAATGCCATATAATTCGTTATCGCTATTAAATTGAGCTTGGAATAATCAATTTCGAAATAAATAAGTTATTCGATATATAACAACGCCAGATGATCTAAAAATGAAATAAATGTTCTCAACTCAAACAGTTATATTTTTGATGTTTTCGTATTTCCGTGTGCAGTTGACTTTGTCCTTGATGCGGTAAATATAAATTTATTCATGTAATAAGCTAAATTAATATTTGAAATAATTATAATTTGTTATTTTATGGAATATTATACTTGGAGTAGTTACTTAGTTAATTTAACTAGTAAAGTTTACCACTGCTAATAGATAAAGTTTAGCGGAGTAAACTAATTTGTTAACTAATGTCAACTTTGTTCAGTTACGTCAACCAAAAATTTAAAAATTACTTGCCCTAAAAGCTTAACCTACATTCTCTTTGATATATCAATTATTAAAAAAAAAAAAAAAGTAAGAAAGAAAAAGCATTTTATCAATAATTAAAAACGAAAAAATGTGTTTACATGGATTTAAGACTGATTCCGCGTTTATTTTTATCAAACGAATATATTTATCAATAAAGTCATTTTGAAATAAGAGCTAATCTTCATTTTTAACGAACGCAAGCGAATAATCCTTCATTTTATAGTAATAGGCGCGTTTTGGCTTAGGTATTAAGAAGTTCCAAGAGCAAATTCGAATGCTTCAAGGATCGTTAAAAAAACTCCTTGTCAGCACTTATCCATCCATTACGCGAGTAGTTACAAATGTTTTAGATATACGTTACAATGTTCAAGCTAGCATTCACGAAACAGTTATAAATCATTGTCGCGAAAATTGTTTAAAATAAAAAAATAATCGAATTAAACAAAAGATAAGTTCGTTTCTAAAAATAAAGTACGTTAAATTAGCCGCATGTAAAAATAAAACTTTTTAAGAAAGATCAATATAAAATTATCTGTGTCGTGATTTTTTAAATTTCGAGGTGACTAAAATAGTAAATATGATTTTTGTAGTGAATTAGATTTGATTTAATTTTTATGTTTTACCCGTTATATTAATATTTGTATTTTTTGTGAATTAATTATAGATTAATAGCTCGAATAAACTCATTGTTTTTCATAACAAAACATGTAAACAATAAATTTAATTTTAAAATCCAACGCTTTAAAGGGCGGGCACATCAACAATCGACAAAACGTTCATTTTCGTTTCTATTTTTTACGGTAAACGTGGAATACCCTTCAAGTGTAAATCACTGAATAGATTATGAAAATACAATCAATCGAAACTACCGAACGCAATCAATCTAGAGAGAAGCTAGTCGCGGACTAATTTAAAATTCAAATGGACACGTTCAAGCGACAAACGAACAGAACACAAGCATCGACAATCCCCATCGTGCATATCTCGTTTCTCCTTAATTCGCAAGCAAATCAATCAGTTTACAAATGAAATTTATAAATTCACGCGCAGCGCGCTTTCCCTTTCTCTCGTGTACCATTTTTTTTTTTTTTTTTTTTTTTTTTGCATAATACGTTAATGCACATACGAAAATTCGCTATTCGATAGAAAGAGAGAGATGAGGGATGAGGGATGAGCGATGAGAGAGAAAGAGGAAAATAGAACACGTAATAAAACCTTCGTGCGGTGGTGTTTACGAGCGGAAAGCCTCTACGGTCCATCGGATGTTTCGCTATTTCTCTCGGCAATAAAAAAAAAAAGGTAGGAAGAAGGATAAGTGAGAAAAACAGGCGCGAATCCACGTAAAAACGAAGAGAATGCAAATTCCGGCGAATGAAATTCACAATGGCGTTCAAGTATAAACAATCGCGAAATATACGATTCGACGGTGAATTTTTAACAAGAGAAGAGTCTGGATGGATTTGCCCGCGCGTTCTCTCTCTCTCTCTCTCTTTCTCTCTCTCACTCACTCTATCTCTATCTCTTTCTGTTTAAAAATATTGAGGTGCTCTGATTTGGCGAAGAAAATAGCTCTCGCTAAAGCTTGAAGAAGTTTTTGTTTCACGAATAATATTTAGATTCGCGTGAAAGCGTGTGTATCTTGAATATTGTTTATTTTTTTTTTTTTTTTTGCTGCCTAAATTACTTAATAGTTAATTCAAGCAAAAGTTATGAGTATAAAATCACGCTTGTTGATACAATAATAAAGCATTTGTTTGGTATTTTAAGATAAATTTAAGTTTCGTAAAATCTAAAATTTTTTTTTTTTTTTTTTTTGTAAATAATTATTTAATTGCATAAGCATTCTAAGAAAATTAAAGCGTGGTATTTTTTAAAAACTTTTTATTTACAGGTCATTCAACAATCAAAATTGAAACATTCCGCGCTTCTTTAAACTAACATGGAATGCAGACATCGAGAGTCGCTACGAGATCCTAAGAAAATTCAAAAGAGAAAAGCAAAAAAGAGAGAGAGAGAGAGAGAGAGAGAGAGAGAGAGAGAGAGAGAAAGAGAGAGAAAACGCAAGGATTATATAGAAGTATTAAATGCGATGCTTAGTCGACGCTACCAGCAACATGTAGCAGTACACCGGCAGCAATTGCTTTCAAGGGAACGACCGAGGTTACATTATGGCTTTAAACTGTGCGTCGTTCTTTCTTCTTCCCTCCTTCTCATTCTTCCCCTTTCCCAAAGCTCCTATCTTCTTCTCGTTTTTCTTCTTCCTCTTATTCTTCTTCTTCGTCTACTTCTACTTCTACTTCTCCCCTTCGTACACGAATGGCTTTATGGGAGTGAATCTTGCGCCGAAGCTCCGGTCTGTTTTAGCCGCGGATCAAAGAGATAGCATAAAATACACGTTTGTATACAATCGCGTATCTCCTATCTACCTGTTCAGCCATATAATTACGAAATTCAATTTTATGAGATACTTCAATCCTTCCTCCCCCCCTTTTTTTCACTATAATCATTCTGGACATTTATTCGAAATTACTGCGGATGTTACTTGCTTTTTTGTTTAATACAATTTTTCGTTTGATTAAAAATTTATTTTAACACTATTGTTTGACTTTATTGGTTTCATCTGTAATTGTTTTCAATGAAAAATTCATAAAATTCAACCTTTGTTGAATTTCTGATCTTTGTTTTCAATGAAAAATTCATAAAATTCTATCATTTGATTTAATCAATTCATCTTTGAAAATAAATCAAAATATTGTTAAATATACACATAAAATTAGTTAGATACAATTGGGATGAAAAAAATTATATTTTTAATCGAAGATAGTCGCAAGCAACGTAAGATTCACGTTATAAAACGCGCGTATAAAACTTATGGCTTATTACGGTGGCAGCGAGTAGTGTCTCTCTCGGTGAGAGGCGCTACACGTATAGTAGATATATATATATATAAGGCCCAACATCCCTTCCATCGAGCCGCGGCATGTCGGCGCTTCAAGGCTAACCGTTCGGGGCCGGGTACAGTCTCAACCAAAAACTTCCTCGAGGCGGCTTTAACGCTTTAACGCTAAGAGAAAGGGCGAAATGCGACGTTGCCACAGTGAGATGTCAGTCCGGTAGCGAGGCGCATTGAGTAATGTATACGTATTTACTTTGCATTAAGAACGACGACAGAGAAAAAGAATAAAAATTTAAGGCGAGAGTAGTTTGGGACTTGAATAAGCTGTGTGTTTTATAACGGCTTTTTCGTTTCGTTGTTAATTATAAATATTTTTTAATGGATTTGAAAATTTTTAACGATGTGCGTTATTGAAATAAATCTAAATGTGGAATTACTCTTATTGAAGTTACAATATAGAATTTAAAATATAAAATGATTTAATGCATCATTGATAAAAAATTTAATTAATACTTTATACTAATTTTCGTTTATTTAGAGATCTTCATAAAAAACGAAATTTTAAAATAAAACATCTTTTGTTTTCTATGAAAAATAACAAAAAATAAAAAGGAATGCGTAGCAATTAACAAAATATTGTTTTTACAATCTTCTTTTATTTTTATTTTACAAACAAATATTCTTTTATTTTAAATTGCTCGCTTAAAAATTTTTAAAACATATCGAAAACTAAATCCAATCATCCGATCCATTCAAATAGTAAATGAAAAAAAATAAAAAAAAAAAATAATAATAATGCCAATAACGAAACATGTGTTTTTTAATCACACCCTTTTTTTCCTCGAGTCAGGGGGGTGGGGGGAGAGGGGGAAAGCAATACGGCTATATTTTGCTAAGAAAACTTTTTCGAAATGTCCAATGGTTAGTCAAACGATACAGTTTCCTTTTTAACTTTATCAAACTCAAAAGTTGGTCAAAATAAAGAGATAGATAAAGCATAGAAACCCAGCAGCGAGGACAAACGAAGAAACTGCAATAGAGAAGGCGAAAGAATAGAAAAATCACGAAATAATCCGTACGGTTTTTCGAACGCAATATACAAGAGTTTCGATTGTAAATAAAATAATCCAATTGGAAAAAGCTCACGAATGTATACACGAGAGGCATGAACGCATCGCTCATCGGCAACGAGAATCTGACAAGACAAAAAATTGAATTTTTAGAAAATTGCGTTTTACTTTTTTTTTTTTTTTAATTCAAGTTACTTAGATGAAATATTTTAAAAATTAAGATATATTTTCGTAGATAATATTATATCCTATTATATTTTCATTTTTTGGCATACTTGAATCATTTTCGCGTTTTTCTGTGCTGTGACTCTCTTCTTACCTATATGTAACATGATAATATTGAAAAATAATCCACTCATTTGCATTTCATACATATTCTCATGTACACGTTTTATATAATTACATCTATGTAACTAAAACTTCATAAATTAAAATAAAAAAATTAAAAAAAAAAAAAAAAAATTAAAATAAAATTCTTACGCACATCTACGTGTAACACACCCAACTATCCGTGCGAGAAGTACATCGTGCTTTTTCTATCACTTGCGCAAATATATATCCTAACTGAAATTTTTTTCTTGTTACACGTTAATGTGAAATGCGCTCAGATCAAAGGTAAAATTCACTATAAAGAAGTTAAAAAGCCTTCTATATAAAATACAGAAGAACGACCCAACCAACTAGATCTCGTTAACAAATTCAAAGTAAAAATGAACTTAAACTTCCTCTATGTTAATTCTATCCTGTTCTTAATGGAGTTAGTTAAGAGAGTAAGCATCGCGCGTGCATATGTAGCTATATCCGAATATTAGTGAAAATCTAGAGAGGCGAAATAAAGAGCGTAAGAGCGAGCCCTGCCCTGCAATTCAGCTAGCGTTAGGAGACACGTGGAAGCGTGGATTTCAAAGCCAACGACAAGGTTACTGGCGTCAGCGGAGGTCGGACCCCCCAGGTAGTACAACTGGCGGAGCCATTGACATCCATCTTCTTCACCGTCGTCTGGGTTATTGTATCGAGGTGTGGTGAGTCGCAAAAGATTGTAACTAGTCTCGAGCACGTAATCGGGTGTATGAGAAAAAGAGGGAGAGAGTATAGCGAGTCCGCATAGTGTCCGCGTGTACCATCTCCTTGGAATAAGCGTGAGTGAGAAAGAGAGAGAGAGAGAAAGAGACAAATCGCGGTTAGTGATGCCTTTCGACGCCGCGTGCGTCAAAACAGAGAATTTCGTGTGTGAGTGAGAGAGATTTTAGTGTGTGATCGGTTAGTGGTGTAAGGCGGTGCCTGCGAGCACCGCCAAATTCACAAATAATAAACTACGGAAAAATTGACAGAACCTTCTCGCAAAGAGGACGTGTCTTAGACGAGTCGGACAAGCCCTCCTTATCTGGCGCCTAATAAATGCAATAAGGAGAGAGAATTATTTGTGCGCGCGTGAACACTTGTAAGTGCAATTACACGTTTGTTCAAAATAGCGTTACATAGATTGCTAGTCAGTTGTTGAAAAAAAAAAAAAAAAAAAAAAAAAAAAAAGAAATGCACTTAAATATCTCGCGAAAAAGTGCACACAAAATAACTTGAAACAAAAGATATATTTAAAAAAAAAAAAAAAAAAAAAAAAAAAATGTCAGCATAGATTGGTATATAAAAATGAGTGAGAGAATTGATGTGTTTAAGCGTTATTTTAGTAAGCCAGTTATAATTCATTAATTTAATTGATTTGCCGAACTCGAGCCATCGATAAAACGTTCAATGCCTATGCTCTAGATCGAAGCCATTTTTAACAAACTTTTTATCCAATTAAATCAGCTAATGTCAATTAAATTCAAATCGATGCTTATTTTCGCTCGTACAAAAAAAAAAATAAAGAAAATTAAATAAATCAAAATAATTTACTTGAATTCGAGTTAGAAATAAGATATTTACAATCGTAGTAATTTATATAAAGAAAAAATAATAAATATTGAAGCACCGTATTTAACACGATAATTAAATTATTATTATGTTTTTATAAAGAATATTTTCTTTTAACTCTGATCATAATGAATTTGAAGTACTTAAAAAAATTAATTTTTTTTTTTGAATTTGAGTTACACAAATAATATTGTTTATGTGGAAATTTATAAAAATAACAAAAAAAAAAAAACTTTAGTTGCGATGTAAAATATCTTGGTAAATAACTGCAAAAATGTAAAAATCAAATCAATAACTTTTTTACCTATGATTATTTTGGATTACAAAAAAAAAAAAAAAATAAAAGAAACAAAAAAAACCACAAACATGTCGGAGAAAAATAAAGATACGGCATACAAATTAACGTACATGTTATTCCAATCGTTTCTTTTTCGCTTTTCTCCTTTCGAAAGTCTTCGGAGATATGAAAAAAGAGAATAAATGAGAGAGAAAGAGAGAGAATGAATTTGGAAACCGCCAGAGGAATAAAAAGAGAAATATTCTCTTCATAGAAATATAACTATACTCTTACAAGAAGAAAAAAAAAGAGAAACGGCCAAGAAAATGCACAGTTGCTTCTATAAAGGATCATCCGTAACGACTTCATTTTCTGAAGTTTAATGGGGGTAAGGAGAGTCTTGAAATCCATCACCCGAAGCGAAATCATAATGCCAGATAGAAGTCTAAAAAAAAAAAAATGACAAAAACGAAAAAGAAGGAAAGCAGAAGGAAAAATTCTACATCCGAATACTATTTATCTTGCTCGTTTATCCCTCACGTACAATGGAAAAAAATAGATTATCACATGAATATGTACGTCGTGTATTTTTTATTTGATATAGCAATTATAAAATAAATAAAATTTATATTAAAACCTGAAAAAAAATAACATTATCTTACGATTTCATAATAAAATACTGAATTTTACGTTTTGAAACTCAAAGCAATTTTCAAAAATTTTTATACATCAATTTATGTATATTTTATAAGCAAAAAAAAAAAAAAGAAAAAAAAATTTAAGTACTTTATTTTGTCACCACCGGTGACTCGAATGTTCTCGTATGAAGAGCTACCGAAAGAAGGAGAGAAAAAAACGATAGATTTTTAATGATAAGGGATTCATCGCAAAGGTAACGTTCAATCGGTCGGAAAAAATTTCATCTTGATTTTTGCATAACTCTGGAAAGAAGCATCGACGATTGATCGAGTAATTCATCACGGCGAAAGATTCGCGCTAGCGTTGAATTAAAATCGTAGAAAACGTTTTTAAATCAACGGCAACCGTTTCAAATGCGCGCCATGACGCGGATACTATATTTCATTAGTTACATCGAGCGAAATGAGTTTTATTTTAAATGAGTTCTCTTCTTCTAGATTTATCGATTTCGTAAATTATTGATAATGGACGTCGAATATATTGAAAATATATTATTTTTGAAAAGAATATTTTCGTTTTACGACATCAAGTTCAATATATATTTTCAATTTAGTTAAATTATTTTATTGTTATGAATAATAAAAATTTTTTTCATTAAAAATATGGAAATATTATTTAAATTTGATAAAAATACCACTTGAATATTTCGTTAAATCTTAAAAGCAAAATTTAAATTTAAAAAAATTGAATAACTTTAAGGATAAATAAATGAAGTATATTCATACCAGTCGTAATATTTTAGAAGCCGCAAAAAAATATTATAATAACTAAAATAATCTTTAATTTAACTTTGTGTTTGTGTAAAAAATTCTAAAAATGATAAAGAAATACAACTGGACAACTACTAACTGTATACTGAAAATTAGTTTCAGATTTCGCGGGAAATTCGATCTAAGTAATCGTCGTTAAAATTTTGTCATCATCCCTCGTCTGATCGACACTTAGTCGATCACTGACTCGACTAAGACGACGAAGGCGAACGAACGATAAAAGGAAGACACGACAAGCATATGTCAAAGGCGCACGGAAAACTTGTCAAAAAATTTAATAGCTTTTACGAGGCGCTCCAACAACTTACTCCTACTTCCGCTTAACTTTACTTTTTTTTTTTTTTTTTTTTTTTTTTTTATTTTTACTTCGCGCGACCAACGGCACGCGACACTTGGCAAAACTTTGATAGAAAGTTAAACGTCTCTCTTCTACCTCCTATACGTTAAATAAACATTCGACGTACATTTTCGAGTTAGGCAAGCATCGGGCACGACTGGGCTTCTCGCACTTTTCTCGTTACACGCTATACATCATTTTCATCGTTCTCCTCACTTCCATCTTTCTCTCGCCCTCTTTCTCTCTCCCTCTTCCCGTTCCTTATACAATATTTTCCTTTTTTCCCTTTTTTTAGTTTTCCCTTCCCTTCGGTTAAACTTTGTACATCCTTAGCCACGCCAAGTTATAATTCATAATACTAGTCCGCGCACGTGCTCGAAGTTAAAATAAGATTAAAAGTCAAAAGTTATAATTGAAAGAGTTATAATTGAATTCCCGAGATGAGAAACGCAAGCGCGAACAGGCAAGTATGTACCAACCAACGTCTTGTATTTTACACGTTGGCTTCGAGGGGGAGGGGGGGAGAGAGAGAGAGAGCACCGCGTCTTATTGCCGGACCTTCGAGAACGCAACTTGCGCGATACTCACGGCCTACATATGCAAACACTTTTTAACTTTTTTACTTTTTCTATATCATTGTCGAGTTGATTGCTGAGAAAAAAAAAAAATAGAGCATCGTTAAACGCGAACAATGACGTGTTTTGATTTGTTTATTTTTATTTTCATTTTATTTGTTAATATTTTTATTGCTTTCGTTTTTGTTTTGAAGGGGAATTTGAGAGAGTACACCTGAGCCTGTTTTTATGCAATTTTTTTTTTTATTTTTTTTCAAAAATAGTTCTCGGTTCTCTTTCTATGGAGTATTTTTTTTTTTAAAGCTATTTATTACAGCACAAAAAAAAATATATTTTTTGGCACGCAGTTTCTGCTTTGCAATAAAA
Organism: Chalcis sispes; assembly: GCA_949987625.1. Classification (NCBI taxonomy): domain Eukaryota; kingdom Metazoa; phylum Arthropoda; class Insecta; order Hymenoptera; family Chalcididae; genus Chalcis; species Chalcis sispes. Next base: position 70,522,146 of record OX465095.1, on the reverse strand, counting down.
ATTATTTAAATAGACATTTTTTATTACTTTTTTTTTAACGATGTTCGTTTTATGCAGTAAATTAAAAAAAAAGTTTGAAGCGCATTGTAGGACGTATGAGGAACAAATGAAGTAATAAAAATTTACAATTACTATTGTATATTAATATAGTTTAGCATTATAATGTGAAACTGAACAATATGATATCAAAATTAGTTCATGTTATCCACATATTGTCGCTAGCGAAGTAAATTTTTGAAAAAAAAATTCTTACATGCAATGCATTTGCACAATTAGCAAAACAGTAGTTAAATCACTTACCAATTTAGGATGTAGTTAAATTGTAATTGTATATTTGATGTATCGTAAATGCTTTTGACTTACCTGAAACAAAGAAAGGAAAGGAAAAAATTAATAAATTTATCGAACTTAATAAATAATGTAAAAATATATTAATATTCATATATATATCACAATATCGGTCATCTTTATAATTAAGCAAATGGTAAAAAAATCGCTTGCTTAAGGCAATAACATCAAAATTGGTACAAGCGAATTTAAATTTAATACAACATCAATCTCTAATGACTTCCTGCCTCTTGACGCATCCGAAATAGCGCGTGCAAGAGAACGAACATAAATAAGCTACGAAATATGCCATACGGAAAAACAGAGAGAGAGAGAGAGAGAGAGATAGAAATATTCTAGTTTCTTCATCGAGTGGCACCACTCCAGGAACTCAAATATCGAATCTTATCATCGCCATGGCTTTTATTTGTAGCTCGCTTAACCCAAGACTTTACCTAAGTTATATACGTTTCCATGTACTTACAAAAGTAAGAAACTATCAAATTGTGCCATGAATGCGCTTATTCTTCGCGTAGCCTATTTATTTTTAATTTACGGCATTCAATGATAAAACAATATCGATCGCTTCCGGTTCGAGAATAGAAGAACAATCAATGATAAATAATAATTGACTATTTTTTTTTTAATTTATCAATCGCTCTATTTTTTAACAATTTTTTTTTTTTTTTTTTTTTTTTTTTTTTTTTTTTTTTATAAATATAAATTATTATTTAATTGTTTATAAAGCGGTCATAATGATAGTTTAATGCACCTATTTATTTTTAAATTCTTTACTTCTATTTTTAATTTTGAAGAGTAGTTATTATTTTATGAATTAATGTTGAATAAAAATAATAATGTCATTCGAACATTTTATCCTTTAATGTAAAATTTTAATTAAATGTAAATTTTATTGGTAAATGAAGGAAAAATATGAATATTACATAAACTCTTTTTATAATAGTTATTTATTAAATTTTATTGAGAATGTGAAAGTTACTAAATTAAAAAAAAAACAGTCTAAAACATGATACTTTCTTTAATATTAAAGCGAGAATGATAAACTGTTTCTTTTTTTTTTTGCAGTCGTAGAAAGATGTCACGTTCGATCGATTTTCATAACAGACTCTTTTATTTTTGAGGTAAAATAGAGATAGTAATTTCATCTGAATATTAATTAAATTTTAAATAACTTTATTCTCTTTTTGCAATTTCTACGAAGCTAATAAAGTTTTCGCAAATTCAAAGTTCAGAAAATAAAGAATCGAACTTTTTACTCGTAAGACTTACCAAATAATTTTATGTTTATTATCATTCACGATAAAGTTTATAAAAAGTTAAAATACATCACTTTAATCGACAATAATGGCACTTGGCGCTTGGTATAACGTATACATCGTATGTGTCGCGTGCGAGTGCGACATCGTTCGCGTCTTTACGACGTAATTAAGCAAGTCTTGACATTAGAATTTAAAAAAAAAGAAAAAAAAAGAGCAAAAGAAGAAAAGAACCATAAAACCCTTGATGAATTTCGGCAGTGAAGAACAAAAAAAAAAAAAAAAAAGGAGATCGCGTGCGCCCGCGGTAAAGTAGTCATAACGCAGGGTAATAATAAACTCAAGAGTTTTTATTTTTAAAATTAATCAGCTTGCGTTTTTAAGCCATTAACGCGAGCGAGAGCTAGATCGAGAGTCCGTAAAAATGTCTGAACGTCTGCGAACCAAAGTCGACGAACTCCGTAAAAAAGGAAGAGAATGAGAAAGATAAAGAGCAAGAGCTCGAGGTTAACGAGAGATACGTACCATTCGTTGCGATTGTATGCTATACAGATAGTATGTGAAAATGAGCAGGTATATGTGTACACGCTCGACAATGGCACATGAAAAGTTCACGCAGGACAAAGATTAGAGCGCGATGGAAGAGAGGAAGTACCCGGATAATTTACGTTCTTGGGGGAGTGAAACGGACGGAGGACGAGGACGAGGGGGGTGAGGGGGGGGGGGGGGTACAATTCTGGGAGCGCTGCAATTGATTTACTCGCGGTGCGCTATACATCTATGCGTGTACACGTGAGCGGGGCGTTCGCTCCTCCTTACATTATACCGGAGAAGAATGAAGAAGCAGGGGCAGAAGACGGTACAGCCTAAGGCAATTAAGTTCGTACGCCACTCGCGTTGGGGTCTTCTACCTCTTCTTCTTCTTCGTTAACTCAAGCTAGAGCCTTCTTCGGTGACCTCTAAGGAATTACCAACAGCTAGCGCGGAACAGTCGTCGTTGCGTCGCTTGCTTTTACCTTGCATAAAATACGAATCAAGCCAAGAAAGTATATGTGCGTGCAATTTACGCATGCGTGACTCCCAATACACGTGAGAGAAAAATGAGAGAGAAAGAGAGAGTGGAAGCTTTGTACGAGGTCTTGTGTATATTGCGAACATGAAGCACGTGCATACACGCGTACATATTGTACGTACATACTCAACGAGTATTGCATTTTCTCACGGGGAGATCACGCTTGCAACGTGTCATGCGCTGTACTTGTTCCTGTATGCATACATGCGTGGGTATATATACATGAGAGCGTACGCAACTAATAGAGAAAGAGAGAGAGATAGATAGATAGAGAGAGAGAGAGAGAGAGAGAGAAAGCATAATGGAATATAAAATCAATGTACATGCTTTCGCTGTCAAGTTCTCGCGCGTAGCGTATAAGACGAGCAAACGCATGATTATATTTATTCTTTCTCTTCGCGGCTTTTTCTAATCTTGTATACCTTACAAGCGTTCGTATAATATTATTAACGGTCGATGTAAATTCCTGTGCGACTTTAGCTTCGACGGAAGAGCGCAAGGATAATTACACGAATTGAACGGTCTCGTTATATTTTATCGGTGCCGCGCGTGTGATTTTATTTTCTCATTATAAGTAAAAGGCGTAAATTGATCGATAGTTACGTGTGTACGGCATATATGTAAGAGTGCGATAACCCATCACCTTTTTTTCTTCCGGTTATCAATTATTAGACATATCGGATTAATAAACTGGATGAAAACTTGACGTTAAATCCGTTCGTTTTATTGAGATCGTATTATCGATCCACAATAAAATTTTTATAGAATTATCTATGGATTGGTAATAGTTGATTAGATGAATGGAAGCAAAAAATAATTTGTTCTTTTATCGTTTGTTTACTTGCTTTTCTATGTATGCGCGTGCGAAATAACCGTTGCTATCTCAATAGACATGAGTGCACAAGACCGAGTTATAGTACGGTTCTTTATCCGTTATTTAAATACTTAAATCAAATAAAGATAAAAAAAAAAAAATAAAGACAGAAAAAGAATCTTCAGAAAAAATTGATATATCTTCGAGCGGTGCATTCAAAAAGTTCAGATATACATCAGTCTCGATCAAGGAAGTACAACTATATAAAACAGTCCGACGTTTCGCCGGGTCCCAGTACCTTATACACGCTCGGGCAAATGCAAACGAAGAAATTGCCCCGAATCGAGAGTGTATGAGGCCAATCGCCCCGCCTTTTACCCTCGTTCTCTTACTATCGATATACACGCACACATTGACGGGTATACGAGCGATTTAACCACTAGCGATATATCTATATTCGTGCACGTAAATGCCACACCGCGAGAGACAGCGTAGGTTGCGCAACGAGGGCCGTGTACCGATACGTGCATTTGTGTGCATGAAAGTAACTTTCACGGGCTTTTTGCCTTTCCCGCGTTATTTCTGGAGACCTAATGACCGGCCAACTACTCGCCAAGCGTCGACGTTGACTTATACCATGTACAGCTGCTGCTGTTACCATTTTAACATTTGCTATTTGAAATAGAGAGAGAGAGAGAGAAAGAGAGAGACAGAGAGAGAGAGGAAGACAAAGAGAAAGGTAGATAGACATTGGGTTTATTCGTATTAGTATACAAAATTAAGAGAGAGAAACGATTTAATGTAATTACGTGCTTTATTACGTCCTATACATATAATTGGAAATGTAAACGTACAGGTATTATAGTTGCGATGAGTGCCGATGAAAGAATTATGGTTATCGTTGTTACTTTTATTTTACTTTTTAAATATTGATTTTAACTTTTGCTCAATTTTAATGATCATTATTTTTAACGATCATTATTTTTAATAATGCAAACCTCTATAAAGGAATCTTACCCTTTTCTTAAAATAAAAAAAAAAAAAAAAAAAAAAAAAAATCTTCGTATTCCATTCACACACGTTAGATGACCCGTACACCTTTCAAAAAAATATCGCAAGCCGAACAATTCCGTTTGGACCACCGCTTATCTTAATAACGAAGGGACGACTTTTTCGGCGTCTAATGAGCAATCGAGCTAAAGACGCGTAACGCCGGTACCAATATATATATATATATACACACGCACACACACATACACACACACATACACATATAATAGAAATATAACCTCCTTATCTTTCTTATCCGCTTCTTCTTCTTCTTTAAATCACTCACAAAATTCCAACGAGTCAGCGTCATTACGTATATCTATAGAAGTATACCTATACACATCGAACAGTTATCGGATAAGATTATCGGAAATATAAAGTGCCGATACCAACGAGCACTGGCAAACATCATCGATGACGCTTTTAGTGAACAGCCTTGTAAATTATATAGGACTAGTCATCTAAGAGTATGCATTTTTACTCATTAGTAAAACTTTTTATAATTATTAAATAGTTATATTTTTGGTAATTATTTTTATATTTATTTTAATAATAATAATGAATCTTGATAATAAACGCGTTTTATTTTGAATCATGTTATTTTTTTTTTTTTTTTTTTATTTTAAGATAGAAGCAAATCAAAAGCTTTCAAAAGTGCGCACTCTTAGGGCATCCTACCCAAAATTTTTAACTTGCAGTATGTTTTAAGGTGAGAATTGAAAAAATTGGATTACCCCTTTTTTCATAAAATAATCTTATTGCATGTACAGTTGTTGAAAAAAATATATAAATATATTCAAATGTTGTTGATGTAAAAACAAGGTTTACAGCGGTTAAATAATAAAGTTTAAAATAAACTCACGCAATCAACTTCGACCATACGGAAAAAAGATAAATTTAATATCGCGAATAACGGAATTGTTATATCGCTCGTTTTATCGTCGGTTAAAATTTTCCTCGCAAAAAGAACAAGAGAAACTTAATGTAGATTCGTTTTGTATGCGAAAAGTAGAACCTATTTTCGCATACAAAACGCTAAGCAACTACGGCGTCTGTGGAAAACGTTAAATTTTCCAGTAAAGAAGTCATAATTAGTCTACTTCGATGTGTGTATACGTTTGCAGTCGGTCTGAAAGCCGAAATGCGCCAAAACGACTTTCAACACGCACACATTTGTTATAAACACGTTTCACCTTGCTGGTGGAGTCGTATATGTACCCAAGAGTGGTGAAAGCACGTCGTGTGGCGCTTTATGTACATCCAGCTGACGCGTTCTCTTCTCGCTGTGTTTACGCGAAATCTCGGTTAAAACAAACGGAAAACCGCGCTGTTGCAAAGTTCAAACGTCTCGCTATTTTCAAAAGCTACGTGTTAACTTAGTTGGGGATAGGAGGTACAAAAGGTTCGCACCGAGATGATCGATATATATAAATATATATGTATACATATATAAACGTAATTAGTTTTACGCGAAAAATTACGCGAAAAAGTTAGCACGCGGGCAAAGGATATCCGAACGATATACGTTTCCTTTGATAAGCTCGAACGAATTCCGCCGTCGTTTAACGGAGACGAACTGTGTAGCGCTTAGCCGACATACAAAGTGAACGAGTCGCCGTTAATAAAGCCAACTTAGTTTTGCAAAAATGCTGATTTAGAACAATAATCGCTGATCTTAAACTCGTAAAGTTTTCAATTGCTGCAATCCTATCGCGCGAGTCACATTTTGTCGCTCGATACATTTAAAAGTCATACTTTGAATAAAAAATATCGATGGATTTGAAATTTCCAACGTTGGAGTCCAACAAAATCTTTTAAAAACTGTTTTTATTTAAAATTTATATTTATATTTTTTAGTCTTAGTGTTTTATAGCATAACCAATTATTCTGATACGGATTTAAATATAATTTTTACATTTTTAACAGCTTTATTTAAATGTAAATAATTATTTCGTTGTACTCTAACGTTGCAAACTTCATACCCATAAATATCGATGGAACGTTTTTTCTCCTCGCTCGCTCTTTATCTCTCTCTCTCTCTCTCTCTCTCTCTATCTCTCTCTCTCTCTCTCTTATCCCCTTAAATAATGCTACAACATCAATTTCGAAACAGAGCTCCTTGCGCTCAATTACTTTATCACTCGGAACCACAGTACTATACACGCAAAATAGTTATATACACCTAGGCATCTCCTCTCTCTTTGTTTTATTGACAAGGTAAAAGCATGCTGGCTTCTCATGACGCTTTCGCCAGCGTCGCCTTCTTCTCGTAAAGCTGCACGGTTATACGTCTATAACACCTGTTGGAATGCCTGCGAGGGTCCGCGTCAAAGTAGCCCACTATACACCAGCTCGTGTATATATATATATACACACACATACACACACATACATAAGTACGTATGCGTAAATGTATGTCTATATATACGTGTATACGAGGGTAATGAAAGAAAAGAAAGAGAGGGAAAAATAAAGATGAAGAATTTTCGTAATTTTTCCGTTATCCCGCAATTCCTATCCATTCTCTCTCTCTCTCTCTCTCTCTCTCTCTTTTTCTCTCTGTCACTTTCTCGTCGTAACCCATTTACCCACGTCGTTGGAATTTTTCGTTACGAGCGGATGGCTCTTCCCGAACGGACGCATCCATGGAATGAATCACGATGAACGGTGGCGCGCGCGCCTAAACGCCCTACGTAATAAATTACCTCTTGCCGGAGGACCGCCAACGAACCTAGTGTGCATTCGTTTAACGTTGCTGGAAAAACGAGAGAGAGAGAGAGAGAGAGAGAGAGAGAGAAAAGGAAAAAAAACGACACGCGCCACGTTGGTAGATAACGTTCGATCGGCATTTGGATCTTGACTTTTTTATCATCTTCATTTTCCTTTTTTTTTTCATCCATCGACCGATGCTTTGTCGAGCGATCAGAATTTTTTATGACGGTGTACTTTCTGTTATCTCGCAAGAATTCGATAGACTGGGTGTGATCAAAGATACACGGCAGGTAGGTATTTTTATATATCGGATTTGATCGATCGTTTATTTGAGCATTTGGTTTGAATTTGAATTTTTTTTTTGCGAAATTTTCGCCAAAATTATTCCGTGATAAAGAATTGTTATCTCGTCAAATGTTAACGCGTCGATAAATTGCGCGAATAATATTAACGTAAGTTTATTTTAAAAATTTTTTAAAATATTTAAAAAAATTTTCCTAAGAAGTATTTAATGATAAATTAAATTAATTATATAAATCCTTAATAAATTATAAACTAAAAATGATGAATTAAAAATAAGCTCTACGAGTAACATATTTTCATTATGAAAACATTAAAGACATAAAATTCTACCTATGCTGCATAATTGTACCGATCGTTTAGAATTTTAATATGATAATATAATTTATTTATTCATTGCACATTAAAAAATTAGTCCACTTCAAATTTCATATGACTATTAATTATTTTCATAAATATTCGACGAAAAATAAAATAAAGATTGCATAAAAAAGAAAAAAAATAAAAAAATCTGTATACTCGTAATAAAACAAACCTAAAGTTCTTACGCAAGATTGCTAAAATATTTCTATAAAGAGGTACAAACATAGATATTACAAATATATTATATATACGAGTATAAAATTATTAGGACTTCAGGTCAGCAAAATTTCGACGGCGCGCGTTGCTCAAGTGTCAGGCATCGATCACTCGTAATTTTTGCCGACTTCGAAAAAAACCTCACGAGAGCCACGTATAAAACTTGAAAGTATATATTTTTTAATAATAACTATTCGCGCTGGACTTTCTCTTTTTTTTAAATATAATACTATTTCTTTGTATTAACCGTTATAATGTGATGGGATTTGATTATTAAAACTTATGGCGCAGCTTGTATTAATTTTTTTTCTTTCGAAAAATTATGATCATTTTAAAATCTCTAAAACATAATTACGAGTTCGATTGGAAAATAATTCGACCGAGATGTTTTTTAAATACGTGAAAAATGCAAACATCTTCGTTAATCTGTACTCGTACAAGCAACATTCGATGGGAAATTAAATAACCGAGAAAGTAAACAAGAACGCGGGCGCGTATTCGCGGTTCGAATGAATTACAAAAGAAAGTACGCGTAAAAGCGCTATAGGAGATGGTAGAAAAAGATAGATCCAACGCGGCATACTAATCGTCGCATCGGTGCGTAAATAACCGAGAAAAATTACGCGAGTGTAATGTACATACACATATACGGATGAATGTTAGAGTACGTATAATTCAAACGCGACGCATGGCAAAGAAACGAGAGAGAGAGAGAGAGAGGGGGGTGGGAGGAAGGAGAGGGAGAAACGGAGTGTATTAAAGAAACGAAGACGAAAGTACGGTAGAAGAGCGTACAAAAGCAGAAAGATGAAAAAGCCGGTGCTGTGAATCCCCAACAAGTTGCATCGGCGCAACGCTCTCCTTCGCTCATCTATGTGCCTCCTCGCATACGTACACAAGTCTAAAAGGTAGTCGTCCTGTAGCTCGGGTACAGTCCGATGAAAAAGAAGAGCCGAGAGAGGTTCGATGTTATTTTTAATGATCTAAGATTGTCGTATTATATGCAGTTTTTTTTTTCTTTTTTTTTGCCGAGATTTTTAAAAAAAATAATGCGACTGCATATTGATATCGACGCAATAAAAAAAAAACAAAAAAAAAATCAAAATGTTGATTGATTATTATATTAAAGGAGAAATTTCAAGAATAATAATTTTGAGTTTTGAAATATCGATTAAATAAATAAACGAATTTAAGATTAACAGACAGTTCTGATGAACATAAGTCGATAAATATAAATTGATCGGTTACAATTAAAAGATATTACATTATGGAATACTTTTAATTTCAAAGGATTTCATGCAAACGTTAAAAATATGAAAAAGAAATCCCAAGTAAAATAGATCATATTTTCGAGTCAGTGTAAGAAAATATTTCTCGCCGGGACTGTCCTCCACACCCCTTACTTTTCTACCTGGTCAGGCAACATCATCCTTCTCCTCCTCCCTCCTTTTTGCTGCAGGTAGTATACCACATCTTTAGTTTCCCCACCCATAAGACGCCTATTTCCTTCGGGCTCTCTCTCTCTCTCTCTCTCTTTCACTCTCTTTCTCTTATCTCTCTCTCCCGTTCTCTCCTTCCTACTCTTTCTTTTCTCCTTCTTCGAGGGCCGTAGAATGGAAAATAAATAAAAAAACAGCGAAAAGAGCAGAAGCGGCAATAGTAGTGGGAGAATTTACAAGCTTCGTTCTCTCCTTCTCTCTCTCTCTCTCTCTCTCTTTGGAGGACAACATACATAGTAAGTACACATACGTGTGTGTGTATGTGTATATATATATAAATATAGGTAGGATGCGCAAGCTAATAGACAGTGGCTGGCTGCCTTCCCTCTCTTCGTTGGGCGCGCGCGAGTATCATGCGAAAATTCAATCTGAGAGATACGAAGAGTAGAAGGTTGCAATAGCGGAGGAGTTTGCTCAATTGTTTTAGGGTGAGCGTAATAGAGTGGCTGCGTTAGTTGGTTATTATGTTTTGTTGGCGCGCCGTTTTGGATTATCAGCCGGATTTTGGAGAATAACGATTTTTTAACGCGATATTACGCTCCTTTTTATTAAATACATAGAATCCAATAAATTTCAGCTGCTTAAAATTAGTAACGAAATGTTTTTTTAATACTTTTAAGCTTTATTGTATTTATTAATTAACAATGCACTTTTAGCAATCCGATAAATAAGCGATTTGCATTATATTCAATTGCCTGAGCTATTTTTTGTTGAAATTTAATTTAATTTCAATTGTAAATAAATTAAACGCAAAGAAATTCTGTTAAATTAAATTTTCATTTTTATGACGAGTCGTCGAACCATTCATATTAAACAAAGGAATAATGGAATTTAACAATGTTAAAAAAATTCAGCGATATCAATATTTCATAAAATATTTTTAGTAATTAATCGTCACTGAATAACCTACTTTTCGCGTACAAACTTCATCTAAATAATGAAATTTTTCGTACTCGTAATGCCGCATATTTGTACATAAGTGCCGCGAAGTTTTTTTTTTTCCTCGTCCATACCGCCGGACAAATGGGTCATTCTGTAATTAAGCAAAGCCGCGCCACGTAAACAAACATATCTCGTGTCGTTAAACAACGAAAACAATTTCGGAATAACAAAAGAGTTAGATTGAATTATGTACGCAAACAACAAGGTAGCTGAATGAGATAGCGACGTCGGTTCGTCGTCTAAGTATGTTAAAAAGAAAAAAACAAACAAAGACAATCATTCAAATCCCAATCGGATGACTATTCGATCGTCCTTGCGTATATCCAATTGACGCCGCGCAGGGAAAAATAACTCGACTATTAACTGCGCGCACTTACGAAGAATCATCAACAATTTAGCTACTGCACGCGCACGCATACACTTACACGATCGAGCGCGTAACCTTAAACGATGAGTTGGTAGCGACAAGGCCGCAATGGATATTATTGCTTTCCGCGAAACGTTCTGTCGTGCTGCGATGTATTACGCGCGCGGCGTGAACGATACGCGCGTGCGAATAATTCTTGAATGACTCGTCCGCTCGATCGCATGACGGATCGCCGATGATTCCAAGTTCCGGCGAATTTGTGAATATGTGCGCGCGCGCGCGTATGTGCGCGTGTAAGTAAACGAGATTTTACGAAAATTTTTATTGTTTGTAGTTTCGTAAGTTTCTTCTTTTAAAAGACAATGTCAAAATGAATGCGAACAGTTTTATTATTATAAAAAAACATATATATATATATATATATATATATATATATATATATATATATATATATATATATTCTCTTTGGAATCGTTGCATCCTTTTTAAATCTTTCTAATACGGCCTTATACTCGCGTAATATTCAACATTTTTTAACGAGAACGTACTTACATTGTGCACCTACTAATAAAACTGTCAAATATTGAGAGCTTCGATAAAAATGGAAAAAAAAAGGAGCGGCATATCCTAAATATGCCGTGACGGAATGGCGTGCAAACAAAGCCCGGTTGCAATCGATATTGACGTCGTATAATTATCACTCTTAATCCTCGGCTTTATTGCTATTATTATTATTATCATTATTTATTCCAGCTGCTTTAAATCAAAAGCTTCAATGGTTGGGGGACAACGAACAAAAAAAAAGATATATAGCTTATATATACTAGTATATATAAGCTTGTTTAATTTTCTATTTTCATCGAACTTTATAAGAAAGAAAAAAAAATTGAAAAAATGAGCCAAGAAAAATTTGAATCGAAATCCGATCGAGTAATGCGTATGAAAACAATAATGGTCTAAAATTATTGCGTACTCATCGAAAGTAAAACTTCATGCTTGATCAATTTTTCGATCGCGAAATTTATATTGATAATTCGTTGAAAACAGACCATCAAATTTATTTGCGAATACATATAAGATTTACCGACGATGTGAATTGTTCGACAATCATGTTGCAAAAGACGATCGATGTCAATAATCGCGTACTGTGTTATAATATTCTCTCTCTCTCTCTTTCTCTCTCAGACACACACTCTTTTCGACTGACTGTGTGAAAAAATTTCGCGCGTGAACTGTGAACGCCGCTTCATTTATAAATAAAGAAAAAAAGAGAAATCGCAATTTAGCGGAACGTTTCGAGTCACTAATTAGACGCGTTGCCAAAGAACAGTCAATACAGTAAGCACATTTTATCATTTTACGGAATTGACACGTAATAGGGGGAGGGGGCCTTACCGATTGAAAGTTAAGAAAGAGGCAAACGATAAGCGCAAAATTTTTCCGTAGGAGCGCCGAGATAATGCTTTGTCGATCTTAACCGCACCTTCGAAACGCCTATCTTCTTTAATTCAAAGGCTGTCTACATTAAAAAGACTCGGAGAATTTCGGGGCGTCACGCTTACTTCTCAACAATTTTTTTCGATATAAAATTAAGCAGCTTCAGCTACAATTTAGCTACGTCATGCCAAAAAGGTATCCCTTCGTTTTTTAAATTAGTTAACGACTGTTTTTCAATTGCATAAACAATTGCTTGTTCTCTCAGCAGTTAATAAAACTTTTTATCGATAAACCGATATTTTTTCGTATATGTATACATATGCCAAAATAAAAAAGACGAATAAAAAAAGGAATAATTTATTCAATTTTGTTTACCTTTTCTTGTGCAGTAACTTTAATTAAGTCCCTATCTTTTTTTTATATATATATATTTTTTTTTTCTAGTCCAATTACTTATTCATAAATAATAAATTATTAAAGTATGTAAATAGCTAGCCGTATGATGCTAGAATGAAGCGGCGATGCAATTTGAAAAAGATATTTTTTTTTGTTTTTGCTTATATATACATACACTAGTATATAAACGCAACAAGATGCGTTAATGCCGTACGAAACGATAATCATCTCGTATCAAAATAATAATTTTTACATGAATGCGAGATCCTTAAACTAATTATAAATTGCACGAGCACACATACCGTAACATGTAACTCAAAATCGCTCAGATATTTCCTCCTTGGCAAAATGCGCCTCCTATCGATAAAAATCATTATTCATTCGTTGATCTACATGGATAATCCATTTAATGCGCGCGAGTCTCCTCGACCGTTCGTTAAAAACTTTTACCGAGAATGCGCGCGAGCGTGAGCTTCTGACGCGTAAACGCTCACGAACGTAAAGTCCGCGCTTGGAAGCCAGGTTAAACTAGCTCAACTCGATCGATGAGGATCGTCAAACTCTGCTTTTAAATTTAAAAATAAAGAGAAATAGAAAAAAAAAAAAAAACAAAAAAAAAAACAATAAAAAGGATAAACGACACGACGGCAAGAAATTGAGCGCACGCGAATGCGGAAACGCGACCATCGACTGCGCACGCATGCTCGATTAATGACGGTGATGAGCAGTCGTACTTCCTGTACGCATATTTTTTTTCTTGTCTCTTTTTTTCTTTTTTTTTTTTCTTTCTTTTCTTTTTATGCCTTTTAATAAGCTAGCTGGCTTTTAGCCCGCAACGTGCAGCCTGCGAGGAAAATAGAAAAAGAAGATTTCGCGATGGAAGAAGACTTGCGAAAGAGATAGAAAGAGAAATAGATGAACGTGCACACACGTCGTGTTCTCTCGCGCGTCCGAGTCATTGAACTTCGCGCGCTCGCGGCCCCGTGCGTTGTTACTTTTTTTTTTCTCTCATTCGCTCTTCGGGCATGCAAGAAAAAAAAACGACGAAGACGGCATCGAGGCATCGTTTCGTTGATATCTGACTAAGTAAAAAAAAAAAAAAAAAAAAAATTCGCGCGCGCTTGAATTACTAATGGCTTGAAAATAAATGAGCAAGAAGAAAGCGAGAAAGAGAAAAAGAGAGAGAGAGAGAGAGAGAGAGAGAGAGAGAGAGAGATCGAATGGATAGAATTTTATTTTATTTATTTTATCGTTCTTTTTTTCCTTTTTTTCTTTTTTTTCTCGTTGGTTGGGGCGTGAGGGACTTGGATATCGCTTGATAATTGGTCTCGAAGAGTTTGTGAGAGGATACAAAGTTTCGGTGGATTTCGTGAGGGGGATTACGCGTGCGCGCAACTTTAGTGATTTATGAAGCCTTCGACTGTAATTGAAATGTAAGCTCTGGTTAAATTGTCATAAATTTTTTTTTCTTTTTTTTTTTTAATACATAACTATTAGCAATATATTTTATAACGATAACTTATTTTTTTTAAATTAAAAGCAAATAAAAAATTCGCTGAACTACCTAAATAATATTCTTTATTTTTATACCGTAAATATTTATACAAAAACAATAATTTTTGTGACAACAAACGCGCTAAATAATCAACCAAGATATATTTTGCTGGTTTTTCTATTACTGGATGATTTTTTTTTTATTTTTTTTTCGTAAATATAAAAATAACCTATTATTCATATATCAAATGTAAATTCGACGTTATTAATAAAAAAATAAATAAATAAATAAATAAATAAATAAATAATGCAAGAATCTTACTGATTTAGTCAGCAAAAAAAGGGGTCATAAATGTAAGAAAAAATAAATGGGTGGAAGGGGTATTTTGACCACTAATTTGAAATTGTCTCGAAGTACTTTCGTCTATACTTTGTCCACAGTAATACTAACTATCGCTCGATCGTGATTAAGGTGGGTTGTGAGTGAGAGAGAAAGAGAGAGAGACAGAGAGACGAAAGCAGACACAAACACTGGTCGATTTAATGAAAGCGAAAAGCGAGAGACAGTACGCTGTTGGCTTCCGCGATTGTCGACCTTTCTCGTTCGCTAGCACGCGCGAATTACCCGTAACTAAGCTAATCGCGAATAGAAGTCGATGAACATACAGGCATCATGTTGAAAGAGAGAAAAAATAGAGACAAAGAATATACATAAAATAAACTCGTCTATGTATGCATGTGTATATATATATATTGATGTATAAATGCCTCGGTGGTAAAACAGAGTTAATCGAGATCACCTACTTACCACATTGTTAATATTACTGTGAGAAATTTGTGTCGGAGCGCCATTCGATTGCGGCTAGGGCGTGGGTCTTTCGATCGACCGACCTCCGGTTATGTCCAAATTACATAATGATTTATAGATCGATGATCTATCGTTTTTGTGCCGGCGATCGATCGATTATTTTTACTTTTACTTTTTCTCTCTTTTCCTGTTTATTTGCTTTTACGGTTTATTATCGAAAATTCTTTTTTAAAATTCATTAAAAAAAAGTTAGCGACATTTTATTTAAAATTTATTTTAACATTCTTATTTTAAAAAATGTTACATCATTTATTTATTTGTACATTTTTTTTTACCATTTGCAAATAAAAAAAATCTGATGTATTCATTACGAAAATAATCGATAATTTGTAAGTCGCTTAAAATAGTTGCAATCGAATAAATGAAATTCGTGAAAAAAAAAATAAAAAAAAATATGATATAATTAAAATCTCCGTATTTAAAACCAGAATGAAAAAATACAGAAAGAAAGAGAAAAAAGAAAGAGAGCAGGCGATTCTTAAATCGATAAAAAATTTTATCAAACTGATATATTTATTCTAAGAGAATATAATTCATAAAAATAAAAATAAAATCCGTAAAAAAAATGAAACAACTATAATTTATCATAATGATGAAAATATAACAAGCTTGTAAAGAAAACATATAGATTACTGGCTGTACTTTGCAATTTTAACCGTTTATTTTTAATAAAACTGTATTAGAATAACTTTTCATTACGTAAGCCGATTTTGATAAAATAATAATTGTCTTGTATGTCGATCCGGAAAACAGGCTATTAATGTACCAAGTTTAATAATAATCTGTCGAGTAGTTTTTTCGTGTCGCGCGTTCTCTGACAGATAATTTTAAAAATTGCTGATTTGATCCCTGTATTGATATTAATGTTCGCAACAGTAGGCGTTAAATTAAAAAATAAAATTTCATCTACACACTCGGTCCCATCACTATAGTTTATTGTATGTATAGTTTATTAAAAATATGTAATATATAATATCTCTTATGAATCTTGGATATTCCATTCATTTAAAAAATCTTTTTAATATTTTCAACTGTGACGTGAAATAAAAATTTTATTTTTACGATTGAATTAATTAAAGTTTTTTATCATTTTTTTTATTCTATCAATTCAACCAATAAATTTATATTCAAATAAGAATAAATAAATCAACTTTTCTCTATGCATCAAATTTGAATCAACATTAACGAATAATTAAACGTTATGATGAGAAAAAAAAGTAAAAATAATATTTCTTCTTTATTTCGAAACCCAAAAGTAAGAAGCGCGCTCGCGCGTCAAATTATGCAATCCGCGCGCAAGCTCTCATTGATTGCCCGAGGGTAAAGAAAAAAAAAAGGCATCAAATTAAATCCGATAAAAGGCATCGTCGAACAGCGCGCGCAGAAAGTCATTTAACGCAATAAGCAAAAGAGAAAGCGAATCTTGAAATTTTCATTTTCATGTAGATGAGCGGTAAAGGCGTACCCAAAGAACGAGGATATAAACCGAGGAGGAGGGGGGGGGGGAATAAAAAGACAGAAAAGTATAACGCAAAGTCGACCCGAGAATTGCCAAGATTAACGTTAGCACGCGCAGGAGGGTAAAAGAGGAAAGAAGTAAAGGAAAAAAAAAGGTGATGTTCCAAACTTGGAAAACAACTGCTGCTGCTGCTGCTACTGCTACTACTCCTACTGTTACTGTTAAGTTTGCGTATCCGATATACAAATGCCAAGAAAATGCAATGAGCACCACGTGGGAAGTATATATTTTTTCTCCTGGAAAAACTTTTCACGATTGCCGGCAGTAAAAATACAGCGCGTAGAGAGAAAGAGTGCGACTCTTGGGAGAGCATATATAAGATACTCTACGTCGTGGCTTATTTTCGAGTTCGCTTCTCCCTCCCTCTCTCTCTCTCTCTCTCTCTCTTTCTCTCTTACCGCCCTTAACGACTTTACAATGCAAATTGTTTAAATTGCCAACAATCACGTAACTACGCAAGCTCTCTCTCTCTCTCTCTCTCTCTATCTCCAGTGCCAAGAGTTGCATTAAATAAAATTTATCGAGTTAATCCTCTTCCCCGCCTTCTCGTTCGATGCCCCCCCCCCCTCCTATTTAAACTCGCGTGTGGATGCTTTGCCAGGGAGGAATTGTAGTACAGTGCGAGCATTCGCGACAGATCTAAAGTACCAACACCGACCACATGACAGAGAAAGATGTAGAGCGAGAGAGAGAGAAAGAGAGAAAAAAGGGGGCAATGTTCACGAGCTACGTTCTGTTTATTTCTATATTATTACACAGCCGATACATGCACAGTAATCGGGCCACGTTGAAAGCGAATAATTAAAAAGATGCAGATTTTAATTCTTTATTGACTTTGCGCAATTTTTTTTTTTTTTTTTAGTTTTTTTCTTTTCTTTGTAATCTGTTACATAGAATGACGTTTATATTTGTACTTTATACCTGATATATCTCGATCATGTTAATATTGATATTTAATAATAATACTGGAAATAAATTTCATAGAAGACATAATAATATAAATTAAATTTAACTTAATGTACAAATTTAATGAAAGAACAGAAAACGGATGATTTACATTGATTTTAGCTTAAAATATTCAGCTATAAATGTATTCGTATAATAATTTGTTATTTTTTTAATCCATAAAAAAGGTTAAAACTATATATTTTAAATATTTCTACTATAAATCTATTTTAAATATAAATAAAATATGATAATATTATTTATAAAAAAAATTAAAAATAAAAATAATATTTTACTCTTTAAGTTAATTAGTAGAAAAAGAAAAAAAAATTGTTTTCAATGCTTGAGCAATTTTCAAAGTACCGTAAATTATGCAAACGCGTAATGGAAAAACTGCGACTACATTGAAGTTAATACATATAGTGCAAAGAATCACATCTCTGTCGCATTATTCAGATATGAATCTAAAAAAAAAAAAGAAAAATTCTCTAGATGATAATTACAACTGTGATTATATTATATATTTACGTGCATGAGAGTACGCACACGCATGACAAAAGAATGACGCCGCTTCATCTCCTTAATTAAGGAAATATGAAACGCAACGAAGCGAAAGCAAAATTTTTAAAAATTCATAATGAAAAAAAAAAAAAAAAAAAATAGTTATCTCGATATACATAAGCAAATGTAAAACGCATGTTTAGTTTGTTAAAGATACGTTTATAAAAGTCGGAAAATAAATAGAAAAAGTACGAGAGAGAAAGTAAATAAAATTATTTCGAGCGATTGTTAACTACTTCGTAAAGTAGTAGCAATCACGACTTGGCAAACTTCCGTCTTGTACTAAACTCAACTGTTTGTTCACTGTCGGCGGAATAAAAATAAAGAGACAGAGAGGAAGAGAGAAAAGAAAGAGAAAAAAATACACGTCGTTTAAACTTTGAGCATTTTGTGAAATTTCCGCAACGCACGTTTTGAGAAATCTCCCAAGACTTCGCTCTCACTTTAAAGAAACGATAGACTCTGAGTAGAGAGAAGGAGTAGGAGAAATAGGAGGCGACTCGACTCTCTCGCCGACTGCTCGAATCGGAAGTGGAACGCGCGCTCGCTCCTCTTAATAACTCGTTTAGAAAACATACTGACTTTCGAGAATAATTTATTCACCGCTTTGTGTGTTTTTCTTTCGTTGCTGCGAGAACGTAACAAAAAAAAATATATAAAAAAATAAAAAAATAAAAAATGAAATGATTCGTACCCACTTTTTTCGAATATCATCATACCGAAAGATCATCAGATACAGAAACGATAAGATTTTTCCTTACGGTTTGCCATTGTGTTGATAATTATAATAAGCTTACGTAATCGCTCTTGCACAGCTCATCCGTGACTACATTAATAAATAATTAATAAAACTTGAATTTACCAAGAGTACAAGAAGAAAATCGATAGAATGAATATATTAGAATCGTTATTATTGTTACAACTTAGTAATCGTTGCGCAACTCAATAAGTTGAATAAAAAAAAAATAAAAAATAAACATCAAGGATTTTCATATAAATACGTAAACGTTTACCAAAGAAATACCGATAGTTCGGTAAAGTAGAATGGAATGCGGCTCTTCCAATCATGGCAATCGATAAAGCATCCGATAAACTACACGTCTTAGAAACCACCGTAATATAACAGTAGACCAAGATGAAAAAATTTTAACAAAAAAAGTACCTCCCGATACTTTACGCCCTAAATAATTTATGATTCTTCGAACATCTGATGTTTGAAAATTGACCTTAACCGTTAAGCAAAATAAAAAACGATGCAAACGATGCAAACGAAGCTGTCTTTGACGTGAAAAATTTTCTTAAGCCCAATACGTAAAACGCAATTTTATCACAAAATATAACTCTCGCGAAAAGAAGGAAAGCGCGAAATGCCATTAAATTTTCAAAAGCACACATACACCCATTTACGTACAATGTATACGCGACGAAATACAAACTTTCTCTTTGTTATCCACTGCGCAAATATTCATTCTCGCCGTTGAGACAAAGCTCGTTCACTCTCCACTTCTCGAATGAATAATTATTACAACGGCCAGCAACAACGACGTCCTCTTTATAGCTCATAAATATAAGCCTAGAGTTTGATAACAAAAAGAGAAATAGAGAGAGAAAGAGAAGGTGAGAAAAAACTAACTTTAAACAAAGTTAACGATTGTAGATGTCCGTAATATAAGAAAAAAAAGTGACATTTACTTCATGTTAATAATATTAAGCGTTCATACACCGACAGCTATCTTCGCCTACGCCTATAATAAAAGTCGCGTCGTAATCGATAGATACGACAAACGACTGGCAACGGTCCTTGTTTGGTATTGTAGTTAGACTTTTATTATTAACGTTAACATGTACACTATGTGTACATGTATCCCTTCTAACGCCTTTGTGATTTTCATTAACGCGAATAATGACGATTGTGTTGTTTGACAATTACTTCAATTTTGGGTGATGTTAATGTAAATGAGCTTTGAGCGAATTATGAATTGCCTAGCTATGTGTACCAAAATGCTAGTTGAATTATTCCCTTCGTAATTATTATTATTGGATAATATCTTGAAAATACATTAATTAAAATTCAAAAAAAGAATGAAAAAAAATTCTCATCTCATCCAGGCGCGTAATATCTTTTATTCTTTACCGATGATTTTTCACTCTTATAAATATCGCCAAAGATATATTACATTTAAAATTTCATATTACAAACGAATCCACGTAATTTCGTACCAGTATAATGAAAAATAACGCGACCTTAATCGTCGCCCGTTTAAAAAAAAAAAAACAAATCCTCGCTAGCACTGTGGTCGTAAAATGTTCTAACAACGATATATATATATCAAAGGCAACGGCAACGATAGCCAAGACCGCAGCCTCCGCCAGTCATCGCCAGACAAAAAAAGACCGAATATAACACTCGCGCGCGCCGCCAAGTCAAAAGCTTCTCTCTCTCCTTCTCTCTCTCTCTCTCTCTCTCTCTCTTTCTCTATCTCTATTTCTTTAGCGCGTGCGCTCGCTCGGTATTTTTAATACGCGAGCACACATAGCCCATTCCATAAGTTAATGTGCACGCCCGCATGCGCAAAAAGCCCTCCGACGAGAGAGTCAAAGCCGTTACCGCGCGCGATGCTTTTTAACTCCGGGAAAATTTCAAAGGACCGTCGTCCCTTACTTCGAAAAACAGAAAATAGGAAAATTAGAGTTACGCCGTCTACGAGAAATGAAAAAGCTATGTTACCTTGATAATTTCATCTTCTCTGTCTCTCTCGCGCGCGAGCGCGTTTTGCATACGTTCTTATTCAAACATAGCTCGCTTGATTATTATTATTATTTAACTAATTCAAGGGAATAGAGAGAAAAAACAGATTCTACATAATGAATGTAACGTCTTTCATCTCGCCGCTTGCTTCGATCGATTGAAATTCCTTATATGGATGCGTTATTATTGTTGCCTTTTTAATAAATACGTACACAATACATCTATAAATAAATGTATATGAATATGTATATTCTTTTCTTTGCGATTCTCGTTATTGTCCGCGCAAGGTTCATTTAATTATAAATGTCAGTTTACGGGCTAACGCGTTTATTAAATTAATTAAAAGTTTCCTAACTGCTGGATTTTGTATAAACGAGGAGTAAATATGAATATAAATAAAAATTTAGATGAA
This sequence comes from Chalcis sispes, assembly GCA_949987625.1. Classification (NCBI taxonomy): domain Eukaryota; kingdom Metazoa; phylum Arthropoda; class Insecta; order Hymenoptera; family Chalcididae; genus Chalcis; species Chalcis sispes. Next base: position 70,500,826 of record OX465095.1, on the reverse strand, counting down.
ACGAATTCGAAGGATCGATATGCGACACCACTGTGTCGCTGATGTAAAAATTTCATAGATAATTATGATATATAATGATTATAATAACGTCGTCGACGAAATTATTCTCACCGTATTTTGCATACTGTTATTTACACTTTTTTCCGCGATGATATTGATTATTTATTATTATTATATCGCCGGATTGATACTTCAAAACTAAATAAAGCATTACTTCTACTGTAAATAAAGTCGATGAATAAATATTTCTGATCTTAACGCGTGACATCTAAAATTTAATATAAAAGAAAAAAAAAAAAAAAAAAGAAATAAAGATATAGATGAAATTTCTCTCCATAGAAAATTTTGCAATAACGCGAAAGATGCTCTCAAACTACCATTTATAAGTAAACGAATTCCAAGAAAAGCACGTGGCATCCATAAAACACGTCAGATCTTTACAGTAGCACACAAAGCATCGCGTTCCATAAAAACTCTCTGGACTATTGTTACACAAGTATTGTCGTAGCGATAAATTTGCTAAATTTACAACCCCTTCCTCTCCCACCTCTCACAAACTTTATTTTTTTTACTATTTTCTTCCTCCCCTTGATTGTGTCTTTTTATGAACTACGGTCTATAAATTAGCACAAATCGTCCGTCAGTCAAATCGCCGCAACACGGGTCTTCGTTCCTATCCTTTCTCGTTTTCGAAAAAGCTCTCTCCTCGCGAAACGAACGGTAGAGAAAGCTCGCTATAACTTTCCGAATGTACGTATGTGTGTACTTTATGTTAAAGAAAAGAAACCAAAAAAAAAAAAAAAAAAAAAAACAGGCAAAACTGGTTAAACACGTCGTCGAGTTTGTATGCGCGCGAAAAGTACGGTGAAAGAACGAAGGAGAAAGAGACCAAACATCAGAGAGTTGTGCAACAGTCTCGTTTTAAAGCGTCAGCGAAATCTCTCGCTCTCTCCCTCTCTGCATTGCAATTCGCTCGCACACACACACACACATATATATATATAAAGAAAGAGAAAGAGAAAGAGAGAGAGAGAGAGAGACAGGTAGAAGAGCGGGAGATTTTCAGTACATGTAGCCGGCGGAATCGTGTGTCATTGAAACGAAATAAGATTGATCGTGGTACTGCTTCTCCCGAATATATACGTGCAACAGCGCGTACATACACCAATACTCGCTCGTAAGCTCGTTCACTATCGCGAGTATCTCTTTCTCTTTTTCTCTCTCTCTCTCTCTCTCTTTCTCTCTATTTGGAATATATCGTGACTCATTATGGAATTGCACATATACCTTTATGCATTATATATATATATATATATATATATATATATATATATATATATATATATATATATATATATATATATATGTTGAAACGCGATGGAAAATTCTTTGTTGTTAAAGTAAAACGCGAGAAACGATAGAAATTTAATCGAATTCATTGCATCGATCGACAAAGTTCTGAATGGTTTTTGCGTTTTTTTCTTTTTTTTTTTTAACGAAAGTATGTATATCAGTTTATAAACTATTTTAACAATGTTAACCACGTTCAAAAATTTTTCCGCAAATTTTCAATAAAAATTATCCATTATTTTCGCTACTCATCCATTTTTCCAAATATATTCTTTTTTTTTCATCTATAGAAGGTAATAAATTATGATGTAAATCATTAACAAATTTTTTTAATACTTTTATCATTGCGTCGTTAAAAAACTTTTCCTTATAAAATACGAGGCACATGTACGGTTTACATAAACATATTGTATCTATAAATATAACACCACAAAGATCATTTTCGACGTTACATTCCATCCGCTATTCATTCCAAACACGAACAAAAAAGAACGATTAAAATTCTCAACAACCGTGCTCAAAGTTGCACACGCAACAACCATGTATGTCTCTCTCGAATCCCATACACGTACAATTCACACTCACGCGCAGAAGCCAAGCGTGCAGTATTACCGAGAGTCAAGGGTTCCCGTCACCAATAGCCCCCACTTCTCTCTCTCTCTCTCTGTCTGTCTCTCTCTCTCTCTTCTCGCGTCTTTAAGTAATCGGTGGCAGTGCGCTTGCACTTTAGCGCGCGATAGAGAGAGAGAGAGAGCGCGAAAGCCGATCGAACGTTCTTGCAACGAGTTAACCGATCTCGCGCTAACATCGAAGCTCACCTTTGTGCTCGGCTCGATCGAAAATCGAGCAACGAGAACGAATGCCTTTGCCCCGCACGTATACGTAACGCAAAAAGCGATCATCTATTTTTTTTTTTTTTTTTTTTTCGTCGTCCTTTTTTATCTTTTCTTTCTCTCTTCACGCCCCGAATGATATACAACGCACGGTCAGCCAACAACGGCTACTGTAAAACGGTCGAGAAAAACGATCCTTTTTGAGACTAAGTGCCCGGAAAATCGCGCGCTCGCGATATAGATATGCAAAAGGAAAGCGAAAGAGAGAAAAGAATCGGAGAAAGGCTCTATCACGCGTATGATATATACATGTGAGTATGTGCGTGTGTGTGTGTATTCGTATGTTTATCGCGCGTATTGAGAATGTCTGGTATGCTATACGAGGGAAACCGTTTCGATTTAAAGAGAGAGACAAAGAGAGAAAGAGAAAACGCCTAGCGAAATGAATTGGAATTATAAATCCGCGTCTAAATCTTTCTTTCTTAACCTGCGTGTCGTTACAGCGTTTAGTTTTGTGAATTTTTTTTCTCAGAAATAACTTCAATTTCAAATACCTAAACATGATTTTCGGCAATTTCGATTGAATTCAGTTTCACTTTAAAATAAACGATTAAAACAATTATTTTATTGACAGTTTTATAAAAGTCGTGATGTTTTTTTCAAAAAACATTAGTAATATTTTTAATTTACTTAGAATAAAAGAAAAATTTATAAGGACAATATATTAAATAATTATTGTCATGTAAATATTTAGATTAGCTAATAAATTTTTTTTAAGACGATCCCGTTTTTATTTTAATTGCCTTGGCTGACATCGACTACGAACATAATTTATTAAATACATAGGCTTTTTTTAAATTGACTAATAATTTTGTTTAATTTAATCAATTTCAATTTTCAATAAACAAGTTCTTTGAAAAATTTTATATCTTATTTTTCCATTGTTAAAGGTGATTTTTTTCTTAAAATTTAAATATGAATACCCTTGAGCTAAAGCATTTCATTTAGATGAAGAATTTTCAAAATTAGTTTTTAAGCAAAGTTATTCGCGAATTGATAAACTCTTTTTACGATACGGTTAAAAATTTATATCTTTCCAATGAAATGTTTTTGTGTACTCGCATAGTTTACTTTAAATTAGATCAAATTTAATAAAAAAAAAATATTGGAAAAAAAAATAAACAAAAGTTTATGTTGAAAAAAATTCAAAGAAGTTTAATAAAAATTTTTATATCACAATGTACTCGCAGCAACAAAACCATAAAAGTTACTGCATATAAAATTGAATCGCAGTATCATATTTTGTCCACTCGTATTCTTTTAACTACGTATTTTTTTTTTCTTTTAAATTTATATTTTCATTAAAAAGTATAAATAAATAAAGGCAACAAAGTCATTGTAGGGGACTTAATTTTTCCTTGTCTTTGCGTTCGACAGAACATTAACTCCACCTTCTTTTCAACTATTATTATACGTCAGAAAAGAATGATCTCTTTATAAATTTTCTTCCTACCCTTTTGACGTTCGACCTGTCATGCAAAGCACGCATGCGAGTTTTCTTCGCGCAGCTCGTCTCACGAAAAAGTACAACTTCAAGGCGTTAAGTCTTTGGTATTTTCCTTCTCTCTCTCTCTCTCTCTCTCTCTTTCTCTCTCTCTCTTTTGTCAGTTTATCGCATAAGGAAAGAAAAAAATAATAGTAAGCGAGGAAGTCGAGATGGAAAGTGCGCGAGTTGGGAATGTATGCCGTTTTTTTTCCTATTTTACGTGAGAAAAATTCTCTCTCATGCACACATCTGCGTTTATCGAAGCTGCGCAAGACGTTACGCTTTCGTAGGCTTTGACTTTTTATTCTTCTAATGCTATGTTAATTAACACGTTTGTTTAAAAACGATCTTGGTGTAAAGTTTTTTCACGCGTATTATTGAAATTTAAAAGATCGCTCTTTTGAAAGTTTAACAATGTTCATAAGTTTTCATACAATTTAAGAGATTTAAGATGAATTAGCCTTACCGGGAATCAAACAAATTTCAATGAAGGTTATATGTGCATCAACTTTCAATATTTGTATTCTATCTTAATTAAGCCGATTGAAAGTGTAACTAGTTTGATTAGAAACTGGAAAGTATGAAATTTAGTACCTATCTACATATATTGCTCAAAAGCAGTTAAAATGACTACTTTGTGAAAGAGTAACTAATGTATAAAGAAATGTATTTAGAATTAATTTTTTTTAATGTCGTTTTATAAAGAACGAAATTAAAAAAAAAAAAGTCAAAATGACTTCTTTAGACAATCCAGCTCATACATAAAAAACAAAATTATTTTCACAAAAAATTAAAAAAAAAAAAAAAAAAAAAAACGCATTCCACCTTACCCCCGAGAGAAGAAAAATAATTTATTTATTTGATTAAAAATCCCACGGACAATAATCATCGAATAAAACGCACGACAAACGCATCGTATAAAATTCTCGAAAATCCTGCATAAATTATTACGCATTTTCATTGATCCAACAATCACAATTGCGCGCGTGCGTGCGTGCGTTTACATTACCTCAACGAGCGTCGTTACCAAAAAGGTTTACACATACGCCATGCAATTTATTCATCGCGTTTCGGTCCAACATAGTCTCGAAAAGCTTCGCGCAACCCCATCTAATTATTACGGCAAACGATCGTTCTCTCTTTCTGCACGCGAAAGAAAAAAATAAAAAAGGGGAATTGCGGAAAAGAAAGAAAAAGAAGAAAAAAAAAAAAAAAAGCAGGACACGCAAAAAAACCGCAAGCGGTTAAGGTCGCAACAACATCGTCAAAACCGACCACTCGCGCGCGTATAACCATTCGTCGTCGCTTACACACGGTTACTGTAACTCCCGTGTGCATGGATGCGCATGTGTGTATATACATATATATATATATATATATATATATATATATATGGTTTCTTTCGTCCTCCCACACGGACGGTGCGCGCAACGCCGACGACAGCGGCTGAGCGCCAACCAATGTACTTGCTCGCATTTGCATTACGTTCCGCAGCTGTCAAGCTCAGGCGTGACTGCGCCGAGTATATATATATATATATATATATATATATATATATATATATATATATATATCTATGGTACATACGTATACGCGGCGTATGGATGTATGAAAACACGCTCGATGTACACTTGAAAACACAATCTAACGGTGAGGTGAGAGCGAGATTTCTCTCGGCGAACTTTAGTTAAAATTTAATAATTGCCGCACTGGACGATGAGTCTATCCATGTAACATTAACCACGATGATGGCACGATTAACGTAACAATTATAAGTGGCTGCTCTAAAAGTGCGGGAGTACAAAGGAAAGTTATTTTAAATTGTTTCAAGATCGATCGGTAAGACTATGTAGAAGTTCGGTAATAAAGTTTGGAAAAAAGTTTTACTTTTTACTGGAAAAGTGTAGACCTGTTTTTTTTTCTAATTAAAGATATGAAAACATTAACTTTTGACGTGTAATTGAGTTTTGAACTTAATAAAAGATAATTTTCGTAATTAATGACTAAACATTTTTGTGGATTTTATTATCGCGTTGTTTTGTAAATTTTCGAAAAGTTTATATAATACAGGTGAATAACGAAAACGCTTCAGAGTAAAAATGAAAAAAAAAATGAAATCAAAATGACGAATAACATCCGCTTTATGAAAACTTTGATTATGTAACAATTATGAATAAACATGATTAGGATACACTTACGTAACATAACATGAAAATTATTATCGGCTATAAGAAATTTTAAATAATATTAATTTATTTATCGCGATTTACTGTTTTTTTTTTTTTTTTTTTTTTTTTATTAAAAAAAAAATGATTACATTTTTTCATCATTTTCGATGTATCAATTAAAATTACGTTTATTGTTATAAAATTAAAAAAAATGTAAATAATTTCTTGTATAAGTAAACACAAATTTTTTAAAAACAACTCAAATTACAGAATGATAGTATAAATTATTCAAATTTTTTTTTTTAACGTCATTAAGTCACAAGAAACACTTCATAAATTTATATTAACGATTTAAAAAAATATATATCAATACCGAATGCAGCACTCGCTATTCTTCGTATTTTGTAAAAAAAAACAATTAGCTATATAGGTGAAAAAATTATGAAACAGCTTATGCATGTATACCGATCCTGACAACGATCAATTTAAGACCCTTTATTTTATGCGGTCTAAACCAATCAGGTAAGTAAACACAATTAGTAAGAGTGCAATATAAAAAAAAATAATTCATCGATTACCCAACCAAACGTAAAAAATTCATGTCCATACCGTAGAGATAAGAAAACGACGGAAAAACGATGTCGGCTGCGCATAAATAATTTGTGGAGATTCGTAGGGGTCTGCGGCACTCTTTCTTTTTCCAATTGTCGTACAGACAGTCGCAAATAAAAAATTGCGATGAAAAATGAATATTCGAAATCAGCCATCGGTCAATTTAATCAACGAAGTTACGCATTAAAATGCAGCTGGGTATCCGTTATTAGTAGTGCACATATATGCATAAACGTATGTGGAATAAGCAAACGAGCGGGACTGCGAAAGACAGAGAAGTAAAGGAAAGGGGATAAAGAATAGTGGGGGAAGAGAGCGTCGACACAAGAATGAACACCGCAGAGAATAGAGTGGCGAGAAGGGAAAAGAGACGCGAGTAAAGTCGGCGTCACCTGCGTTGTGTCGTACTATACACGTACGTACGTTGAAGTTACAGCACATACACACGCGTACGCACTCTTACACCGCTATCTTTTTCCTTTCCCCGTGCCTTTCTTCGCCGTCTCTCCATTAACCGTACACGTATATATATATATATATATATATATATATGTGTGTGTATGTATAAGCGTATATACTCTACAGTTCGTGTACCCTTGGCCGGTCCGTCCCTCTTTCCGTACGCACACATGGATACGCATACTGGTTGGTATACGTGAAAGTACGAAACCGGTTTTTCGAGTTACGTGTACGGCGCGCTTGTTGTGCACCAACAGCCGCTCGCGACTGCGTACGCTTACACACGCACACACACTCACGCATATATATACATACACATACATATAAATATGGCGAGAGTCTCGAGATTATATGGACTTGCTCTCTCTCTCTCTCTCTCTCTGCGCGTTCAACGTCGACGCGCGTGCGTGTGCAGTTTTATAATCGGAGCACAAACCCTTTTATCTCTCTCTCTTTCGCTTGTTTTGCACGCGCGCGTCCCGGCCTTATGGTCGTCTCCGAAACAAAAGCCAATAATTCTTGTTGCTTTTCTTCTTGGAGTACGCGTGGATTTCGATGCTTTTAATTATTCCCGAGGGCTCAAGTATTTTCTTTCTATTCGCCTTTTCTTTTATTTCATCGATTGGTCGATTTCGACATTTTTAATGCGGGTTAGGGCAAAAAAATCTCAAGTTTCTTATGTAGACTACGGTTATTATTATTGAATTTAAAAAATAATTAATTGAGGCGATAGATAAAAAGTTTTAATTTTATATCTTTCTTTTAAAATTCTGTCTCTCAAAGAATTTTTTAATAAAGGTCATATTTCACCTTTAGAACTTAAAATAAAATCTTGCATAAAAATAATATGTTTGCATTTACTAAATATGCAAATCGCGTTAAATTAAACATTTTTCATAAAATGCATACATGAAAGCTTTTTTTTTGTATATTAATATCATACGGTATACAACGTTTGCAGAGGACTATGGCCATTGTTAAAATATAATATTATTTTTATTGAAATTAACAATTCATTCTACTATTCGTGCATAAAATGACAAATATCAAAGTGCCTTTAAAAAAATATTTTCTCAATAAGAATACACAGTACGTTTTTTATACATTGATCTTTTGAATAAACTTTTTTAAAATGGGACCTTTCAACGAAAAATTTTCAATTATTTTAAAATTATTTCATTATTTAAATTTATTATTGCTAATTCAAATTAAAAAATTAATTTAATAGAAATTGTGCTCGATAACATTTATATATTTATAATTTTCAACGTTTTGTCTAAAATACAAAAGAAATGTTTTCTAGAATTGATTTTCGGTTTGTTCAGAATCGCCAACTTTAATATACGTGCTTGAATTAATTTGAATAAAAACTAAAAAATTTCAGAAATAATCTTAATACCTTATAAAAAACAAATTATCTTTGAATAAAGTTGAAAGTTTTAGTCATTTCGATTAGTTTTTGCTGAAAAAGCCACTTACAGTTAACGTTAGAATAATTCCAACATATTCTTAGTTTGAATATTTTCAAGTTAAACCGCGCCATTTCCTAACAATGTTTTAATATAATTAATTTTTTGCTTCTTCATCATTTTGCGTGAAAAAAAAATGCGACTAATCTTTGACGTTTATTAAATAAGTTTAATACTTATGAAGAAAATCTTATTATACTCAGTTTTGCTGCATATTGAAATATGACCTTACTCTTAATTCTCGAATTATGAAAAATAACCATTTCAATTAAAACATGTAAAATGTCGCATAATGTCGATTAATCACAATGTTTTCATAATATCTTGGGCAATAGATTAACATTAAATGAATCATACGCATAATTCAATAAAAATTATGCATTAGGTTGTATACGTTCGAGAGATCGAGAGGATGCGAAAATATAATGATGTGGGTTCAAAAAACATCCGCGAATGCAGCGAACAATGGCAAACAGCAGAGCTACAGCAGCGCCACGCATCTGTCAAAAATTCATCGCTCCCTCTAAAGTAAACGTACGAGATATATCTAATTCGGCATCTATTAAAACCGACTTTCATCCCACTTGTCGCCCGCCTTCTCTCCAATATATGATTATACTTGAGGAAAAAACCTCGAGAGCTACGAAAATCTCGTGAGAAAGAAGGTGCATAAGCCATCCAACGTATAAACCAACGTACAAAATATGAAGCGGACAAAAGCGTCTAGGACGACGAGTAAGTCGCTCGAGTGAACTTTCTTAAAGGGACTGTACGACAAGAGAAAGAGAGAAAGAGAGAAAGAGAGACAGAGAGAAAGAGGAGGGAGAGGCGAATGAACATAACGCGCTCGTCATATATACATCGTATGGTATAGTTAGTGCACACGCTTAGCTGGTTGGTCGACCGACTGGTTCACGGTTAAATTGATACAGGCCAGTCTCCGATTTCCTTCATGGATTTTTATCGGCGCGCCGACGGTCATTTTCTCTTTTTCGCGCGCGGAAGTTCTCTTAGCGAGCTTCGCATTGCTTATTTGCGGAGGTGTATTATCGATAAAAGAGAAGCCCAATTTTCATAGCTCCACCATCTCTTCACATCTCCCGTTAACCGACTAATAAATGTTTGCTTAATTTTGAGTGCGACTGTACGTTTACTGTATAATAAATGGAATTATTCAAAATTTTTTTTTTCGACACAGCTTATAAAAATTTATTTAATGTTTATTTTGATCAAAATTAGTTATCATAAAAAATATGAAAATGTTTTTGAAATGATTAACGTTTAAAAAAATTAATAATTGTAAACATAATGAATATTGTAAAAAGAAAAAATAAATTTTCAAATTTAAACTAGAAAATCATATCATAATGTTGATAAAATAAATTTTTTTATTTTTAATTATAAGTAAATAAAAAATGCCGTTATATATATATATATATATATATATATATTTTTTTTTTTTTAAATAATAAATAAAAAGAGCTACGAATTGAATAAAGTAATTAAATATTAATTAAAATCTTGTGTTGAAAAAATAATTTATACTTCTTTTTTATATTTTTTTCACTCATTATTTACGAGAATAGAGCAAACTAGTTAAACAAATTAGCAAACAAATTAACAAGTTAAAATAATGAAACTGATATTATCATTTAGTTATACCGGTATTGCCGATAATTACTTGATTAAGTAGAAAGTTAAAGCGTACATGTCACTTTTTTTTATGTAAAAAAGAATTTCTTCTTCGCGTTACTGATTACTCATAGCACTTTTTCATAATATAAACATTCGAACAATTTAATCTTTGTAACAATAAAAAAAAAAATCGGAGGCAAAATCGAAATTGTGACAAAAAAATTATATTTTAAAAATGAGGGTTGAAGTAAAAAGAAGTCACTTACCGGTATCTCCACGACTCCAATACGTTGATGTAAGGCCGGAAAACTGTTTCAGTTCTCAATATTCCTGCTCACTTTTCTTGGTAGCACATGAGTTTTCGTGGTAGAAAACATGCGTGACCTGTTCTCTTTCTTCTATTTTCCGTTGAAAATCAAAACAATCGCGAACAAAAGGAAAAACAAAGCACCTTTAATACAAAAACCAAGCACGTGTCAAACCGTCACTATCGGTCACTTTTTTCTCCACTTCGATTTTCTTTAATTCACGCGTTTAACTCAGTAATTTTTTATTGCTTTAAACGAAAACTTATTAATAAACAATAAAAAAAAAAAAAAAAAAACAAGAACAATTCCACGCGCTGTATAAAAAAGCACTGGCACGCGCTTTCTTTGTTTCCCGGTAAATTAGGGAAACACAAATAACTAAATGATTGACAACAGGGAGTAATAATAACAATAATAATGATAAAAAATCACTACGCGTCACACAATGAACAATGAAAACTATCCTCTTCTATCGGTTTTTCCCGCGTTTGGAGCATCCATCACCGTCCGATGCCATCTCACTTTGCTTCCTCGCTTCTCCTCTTTACCTGGTTTGCGCCGCCGATTAACAACAATCATATATGTATAATATATACATATGTAACAATACGAGAAATCGTATATGTATATACTGCGCGAAGTTTAACAAAGGGACAGGGAGAGGGAAGGAGGAGAAAGAAAGAGAGAAAGTCGTGCGGACACGATTTTCATATACACTCACAGCACCGACAAATAACACGAAACAACGCGCGCGACAATCGACTCGCAACTATTCGTTCCTTCGCTCTCAACCGTCGCGCTTACCTCGACTGCGCGCTCCTTTATCCCCTCTCGAACACACACCAGGATGCGCGCGCGCGCGCTCGCTGCCGCCATTACTAGCGTTTGTTCGCCGCGTCTAACGTAGACGGTATACGTTTGGACCTGTATACGCGTTGAACTCTTTATTCTTTTGTATCCTACAGGATTCTCGCTCATCGGTTCTCTCAACAATTATCATGGATAAAAAGCTTTTAAAATACTGATTAGTTTTATCGCGAGATGCGAAAATGAAAACTTAGTTACCTATTTCGGTTAAGAGTAAGAGTTAAGTTAAATTATTTTTTTGTTTCTTATCTATTCTTTTCAAAATTATTTTTTGTTTCTTTTTCAAACAACTAGCTTATTAAATAAATGTTAAGTTTTAATTTTCTTTTGATAATTTTATTGTTACAAAAGATGTAAAAATGTAAAAGTATAAATAAATTTTCTTAAAATTTCAAATTCATTCTATAAATATTTGGTTTTTTTTTTTAACTTATAATTAGATATTTTTATTATCAAAATTGTAAAACATAATGTTTATGGAGTAAAAAATCTTTAAATTTTTAAAATGTAGATTATATTATTTATTTAATAATAAAGAGTATTTATGAATTATTTTGTGCATAATTTAATAAACTAGTGGTCGCCCAGTGGTCAAAATTTTTAAGACTTGATACTTATTAGACATAAATAATAGCTTTTTGCACTCTTTTTTCATATAAAAATCAACTGTGCCAAATTTTACACTCTTGCTTTCGCGCAATATGCTTAAAGAGGTACAAAATTTTCTCTTTACGTATTAATATGCAATGCTTAAATAAATAAATATTGATGTTTTCATCTAGAAAAATACAATTGTTAAAAAATTTATATTCTTATACAATAACTAAATAATAATAGACAAATATAACTAAATATAAATAATAGACAAATTAATTAATCGTTAATAATTAATTATGAATAATTTACAAATCTGTATCATTCGCAAAGCTTTGAAAAACTGTATTAATGAAAATTAGAGACGGAAATAAAAATACGAGACGAAGACTGGACATCAGCTTTCCGCGGTATAATATTCCACCTCTATTATATTTCAAATATACAATATTCAATTTCATGAATATTTTTTCGTTAATTCAAATATAATTTTAAATAAAAAATAATTGCAAATAAAGAATATTAAATTCCACGAAAATTTTAACATATAAAAAAAGAATTCACGGAAAATATAAAAAAAAAAAAGTCTGGAAATCTTGCCGCTGTGATACGTTTAGTACCATCTTCCTTTAAACTTTAACAAGACTCGAGGTTTTACATCCTCTCGTCTAGTTTCTCTTACATTCGTAACAAAAATTTCTAGATAGGCTTGAGGTAGAAAACTGAGGGAAAGAGAATGGAATACGATCTTGATTCCAGATGATGCAAAAGTCGAAAGTTTTGGTATTTGAAGTTTTCGGAAGTTCACCTTTTTTTTTTTTTTTTTTTTCTTTTATTTTGTTCAACTATTTTGAACGGAGAACGGATCATTGGGTGCGAAAATACGCGTTTATTTTACGAGTTTCGTGTTTGAAGTTTTAATGCGAGTTTATAGCTGCCGATTTGAATTCTTATATCGGCCAAAGAGATAGGCAGATTTTTAAATTTTTATATCCCAGCGAAAAAATAAAAGATAAAAGGAAAGTTAAATTTAAAATATTGAACAATATAAAATAATAGCACGTACATTTATTTTTATAAATTGTCTTCTTATCATTCGGCGTAAATAAATACGAGTGAAAGGGGATTTTTTTACAAAGTAAATAATTACAAAGTTATTTTTACTTATATATAGCGAGGATAAAGTTTCAAGAATCCTTGAAAAGGCTGAGATTTTAATGAACAAACAGTATTTAAATTACTTTTTATCGTTTAACAAAAACGGAATAAAGCTAGATACTTCTAAACCTAAGGTGTTTAACCTTAAATTTTACGTCAGTCACTAACTTGATATTCCGAATTAAAAAATTACCGATCGCAAAAAACATCGACGGTTAAATGCACAATAATGTGATCGTCGCAATCGACTTGTACGCTTTAACGCGCGTGCGCGTCCCGTCTTCCTCGTCTATACTTTTTAAACCATCAAAAAAAAAAAAAAAAAAACGAGTCCCTTTTCTTTTACTCCTTTCCATGATTTTTCCAAGCTCTACGTACATTACCCGGAGGAACAAGAGAAACACCGGCGCGACTATCGACGAGAGCCGAGGTCGTCGATCTCCCGGCTAGTCAGAGAGAGAGAGAGAGAGAGAGAGAGACCAGTGTGTGGTAGTGTGCCTCTCCTCTCTCCCTACCCTGTTAATATCTTCCTGCGTGTTTGGGTCTCTTTTATATCTATATACATATACAGTGTATATATATATTTACATCCAAATGTATATATAGAACTCATTTTATGTGCTCCCATCGTGCCACGTTCTTCGTTTTCTTCGTCCTTAATGGAGTTTGCCTTCTGCGCGCGAGCAAATGCCGTAGCCACTGCTGCCGCCGTTACCGCTTGATTATATTACGGAATCGAGTGTAACGCGAATTTATTCACTCGGCTTTTTGATTTTAATCGTATGTTTTGCCGAAGGACTTTGTTTTGATTGTCTCCATGGGTTTGAAATGAATTATGGGAGCGTTAGATCTTTTCGCTCGTGAGGATTTGATTACAGTTAAGTTTGTCCAATTATTATCATTCATTCAATCGAAGTAGAAGCTTGAATTTATATATATAAAATTTTTTTTTTTTTTTAATAAAAGCAATGCATTAAGAATGTACTTCTTAATTGAATGCGTTAAAAATGTGAAGCGTAGAATGTCGTGATATAATATTTAAATCCAATAAAGAATCACGTTTTTATAAATAGAACATTTTTTTTTTTTAAATAAACTCGTTTATATATTTCAATCGAAATTCGATGTAAAGAAATCGCAAGCTTTAAAAAAAATCATTAGTTAAAACACTGAGTTTCGAGAATTCAATTTTCTAGAAAGTTTATGTATGTATATATATATATATATTTTTTTTTCTCCAATTTTAAATCAATTTTAAAAGTCTTCCAATTAAGTTTTCTGTCAAAACTAATAAAAAAAAATTTGAATTTTGATGTTACCATAGCTGAATTTTTTATAAGTTGCAATTAGCTTAAAGATTTTCTTTTTTCTTCATTAATTAATTTTAATTTCTTTCTCTTTTCTTATTCATTTTTTTTTTTTATCAATCTTTCTATTGTAAAAGAAAAAATCTATTTAAAAATGATAAATTTTTTTTTTTTTTTTAAGAGTTGTTTAGTAACGGCATGAAAGGTAAATTTAAAATTTTAGAAAGCATTCAATATATTAACTTGATTTACTTTTTTTTTAAGATTTTTCGAACGTACACACTCCTCGTGCATTTTATTTCACTCAAATTCTAAGACTCCCACGCTTCTCCCGTCTTTCTCTCTCTCTCTCTCTCTCTGTCTCTCAGCTCATACAAAATCGTCAATTACTTAAGTCACACGAACACAAGAGCGCTGGGTTAGCTGGAAGGGATGTAGGAAATGCAGCCGAGCAATAACTACGTTATCCGTTAAGTATACATATACGTATTCGAAAGTAAGCGAGGCTCTGTAATCTAACGATGAAAAAAAAAAAAGAAAAAAAAAATAAATAAATAAATTTCCTCGCTCGAGACTTTAAATCAACATTCTTTTTGTAAAGAAATCGTGCGCGCAGGTATGTATATATACATATACATATACGTACAGCGTTGCATTCGCGTTGCGAAGACCGTTACGTTATACGTAGATACATATATGCCTCGTGAAAAGAAGCATTAAAACGAATACGCGCGCGGCAAAAGTCTATATTACCGTGTAATACCGACAGCAGCTCGGTTAACAATACGTCGATTATGAAGCGGCTTCCCAACGTCCAAGACTTAACTTCGCTTTTAACCAACGCGTGTCAGCTGAGAAAAATAACAATATCGTCTTTTACGAACGACCAAATGAAGAAATGTCGAACGACCCTTGCGCGTTTACTCGTAACGAAGGGTAAGGAAAAAATAATTTAGCGGATATGATCGAGTTCGGGGAGAGGGGGGGGGTCATATAACGAACGCATTTTATTCGAATCGTAAAATTGAGGTTGGGCTTGTGTTCGCTTACGGGAATTCGCGAATTAAAAAATTCTATTTCACACGAACAGTCGACGCCACGATGCTTATATATATATATATATTTATGAAATCCAATGAATAGATATTCATCGTCGCATAAAACAAACTATTCGTTATTCTTTTAAATGTTTTTTCTTTAGAAATGCGTACTTTTTTTCATTACCTTTTTTCTTTCTTTTTTTTTTTTTTTTCGTTAAGAATTTCGATTGGAATGTAAAAAAATATAATTTTTTTGGGCTTGTAAATTACAATAGTACGTGAATGCAAAATTTTTTAAATTCTTTTTTTTTTTTTTTCTATCTTTCTTTCTTTTTTATGTAAGCAATCGCATGCGAACGCTTCATAAATTGAAATTTCAAATAAGCTCCACACGAAAATTTACATTTTTATTTGTACAGTGCGAAATTCTAGGAATACAGATAGTCAAATTAAGCTCTGTAGCGGATCTCGCTTTGGTGCACAATAACATTATCCATTTACATGAGTGTCGTAATTTGTCTCTACTTAATTTGTATACTTTAGATAGATTGGTGGATATGTTCCTATTGTTATAAGTAAACCCAAAGACATGAAATTATATAAACTTTATTTTTGTAATTTTCTTTTTTACACTGTAATGTTTACGCGTAAAGGACATTGTTGACATCAACAAAGGTGAATTGAATAAACATCTTTTTGCTATTTTTAAAATCAACTGATAAATAATGACGAATAAAATTTTTATCGTAACTTATTGAAAGATTTGGAGTCAAATAATAGTTACGAAATTTGTCATAAATTTAACTCAAAAGCCAAACTTTTATTAACAATGAATTATCAATCAATAGCTATATAAATGATGAAAATAAAAATAAATATTTTGTTACATTACTATTTAAAATTTTCCCAATATTATCACAAAGAATAAAACATTTTATTTATTTCATATTGTTGCTTTTTCTTTTTAAAAATAATTCATTATTTACGTCACAATTTTTCGCATCGAATTTATATTCGCTTTTTACATTTTGTATATCAGGTTAATATTCTGTGATATTTTAAGCGAAATGTACAAAAAATATTATTTTCGATAATTCTTAAAATAAAATCGCTGTCATTGAAAAGAAAATAATTATCGAATATTATTGTTTTCATACAAAATTAATTTTTCGTAAATATATGATGATAATAATACTTGTATTGGACAAGATATAAGTCTGTCTGGTGACTTTTTTATTTTTATAAAAGAGAAAATATTAAAAAATATTTATTAACCATATATGTATGTCAACAAGGAAAAATCGTATCAATAGAAAGAAAAATAAACTTTTATAAATAAAAGTATAGTTTTAAATGACGTTTTTAATGGATATCATAAAAAAAAAAAAAAAAAAAACGTTACTGACGTTTTCAAAATTCGTCAGAAAAATGTAACTGTACATTAAATATGAAACCAATCGATTTGCATTATCAGCCTTTGTAACTTATATAGGTATGCGTCTAGGAAAAAAGGAAAAGAGAGTCGTAGAGTCAGAGAGAGAGGGAGAGAAAAGCGAGAAGAGCTATACAACGTACAAGCGATACCGCGCGAATAGGACACGTGTAATGTAATTGGCACTCCATAATTCGAGAGGCCGAGCGAGCGAGCGCGCGCGCGCAGGAAACGTATATATCCAGGTGGACCGCGTACTCGATGTTCGAGCTTTAGCGCGCGGTACGATTGAAACATTGTCCAAACCTGTTTGCAGAATGCTGCTGCCGGGGACGATGCATTATTTCCGATTATTGTCCCCCCCCCCCTCTCCCTTCCCCCTTGCCCGTATAATCGCTTCGTAACTTTAACATGTCATGTTGGCGTTGCGCAAGCTCTTTTGCAAGCTTCGTTCTCCCTATACGTAAATAGCCTCTCGTTCGTTCGTTTCCGAATGAACGTACAAACTATATACGCGCTTTCCACTTTCGTTCGGCCTTTTTCTCTCTCTCTCTCTCTCTCTCTCTCTCTTTCTCTCTCTTCATTCTATCATTCTCTCACCCTCTCTCTCTCTCTCTCTCTCGCTTTCTCTCCCTCTTATGTTTTGTTTTGACGTACTGTACCACTGGGCAAACGTTGATTCTCTATGTACACCTGAATGTACGCGTGTGTATTTATTTCTGTGTTTGCAGGTGCCTTTGTGCGCAAGTGTATACGCGCCTGTATACTTGAGAACTCACTTGATAGTAACGAAGTCTTATGCGATGCGTTCTTACAAAGATCCCTAAAATTTTTAAAATCTCTGATAACTCTGGGCGTACAGTAAAATCTTATTCATTGTTTGTAAAATTTGCTTTTTCGTACATTTTAACGAAAAGTGTATTTCTGTAATTATTATATTTATGAATTTGAAAGAAAGTTAAAAGTCTATCAGTTCGTTTATATCGTTTTCAATTTTTAAAGGCCGCAATATTATGAAGAATTTAGATAGACGAAAGAATGGTACAAAAAAGCATGTGTTTTGTATAAAATAATCATTGTTTTTTTTTTTTTTTTTTTTTATATATATATATAAATTAATTAAAATTATACAAATAAAAAGACAAACGAAAAATAAAACTCACGTTTTTTATGAAATTTCATCTTTATAACATTTCTTTCACGTTTTAATCCGATATTTAAATTATTAGTCCCTGCGTACACTATTCTGTACAAGTTGTTGCATTTTTTGTTATTACTTCGAATGTATTTAATTTTTGCTGCGATTATTTTTCTTTTTGTCGGTGAAATTTAATCAATTTATTATAAAATTTATTATAATTATTAATAACGCTTCATATATTTTAATTAAAATAATATTTGAATGAATGTTTACTACGTCATTTCGTTCAAACCATACATATGTTTAGATTTTTTTCCAAAGTTTTTTTTCTTTTTTTTTGGTATTAAAGAATATTCATAAGGAAAAACATTTTTTATACACATTCCACGGAAATATATGTTTGCAATATTTTTCTTGTACGATAAAATAACATTAAAAAACAAAACAAAAAAAAAAAAAAAAGAAAAAAAAACGAATGAAATAAAAATGAATAAAAAAAGAATAAAAGAAAGAAAGGGAAAGATTAAATAACACACTATACGTTTGTACAGAGATTCCGCGAGCTTTTATTTTAATATCTGGAAGAAAAGAAAAACAAAACAAAGTTTTTGTGAAATGCAAAAGAATTACGTTTTTGTAGAAAATATCTAAGTATTCGAACGTAGAAAATCCTCGCTAAACTTAAAATGTATTCAGCGAATGAAATGTGTTTTGCCTCGGCGCATATAAAATTACGGATTTCAGTATCGCACTTTAGTCCACTTGGTTCTTTTTTTTCTTATTATTAAAAATATAACGATAAAAAAATTGTGGTTTAATCTCGTCTAAAAACTATCATTATTTAACGATAATATCTTAAATTTAACTATACACAACAAATAACAGGTGAAATAAAATAGATAAACAAACGGAGCTTTTTAAGTAATTATATATAAAATTTCGATAAATACATTATCCGTGATTCAAGATAAAATATATATTTAATAATATAATTTAGCAGGGGTGCAAGGGATTTGTTGTTTGTTGTTACAGGAGTGAATAGTATCGTGACTTTTTCATCGGGAATTTAAATTTTATAATGTTCGTTTTTTGACTCAATCTTATTATTGATTAAATGCACCACGTCATGTTTATAATCAGCGTTCCATCAGGCAATGGATGTATGCACGCATTTATTATTTTCGCCACGTAATGTAAAATTTTTGTTGTCGTCATTATTATAATGTTATTTAAAACTTTCTACATTTTATTCTTATTTTAGCTTTTAAATCAACCAGTCTTTGATGTTGAAGCATAACTTTTTTTACGATTGGTAAGTTAAATTTGTATATCTTATGAAATAGTATAAAATTTATTATCTTATGAAATTTTAAAAATTATACTATTGCAACGAGATCTTGGGGCTTGTCATAATCCGTAAAATTTGCCCCCGAATTATACCAATCTCGAATTTTATCATTTATAATATTTTATTAAGATTTCATTTAATTTATTTTCTCGTAAAATAAAAGAGTATAAGAGAATATCAGAGCGGGATGCATAAAATTAGGAGGTACATATGTAAGATGGCAGTTGAAAGAAAATTTCAATTTATTTTTGGATAAAAATACAAAAATTAAGTAGAGTTTAGTGTCATTATAAAAAAAAAAAAAAAAAAAACAAAAGAAAAACAAAGTATCAACTTCTTTTTCCATTATTACTACCTAAATGAATAAACGTAACGACTAACCCTAAGAACAGAGTAAGTTGTACCATTGCATTGATTTTTGTAAAATGTTAGCTGTGAAATTCTTAATATCAACAGTTTTGATATATTTATTTCATTTGGCTTAATATAGAGAACGAGGTAAGGTATCGATAAATGTTCAATTATTGATAATTTAACTAATAAATGATAAGATACATATGCATTCGTTTTTCTGAAAATTGTTATAGGTCCCTTGATTCTCTATAAAAGCTCGGTTTCATGTTTAATTAATTTCATCAGCGGTTGGTACCACAACGCGTATAAGCAAGTTAAATATACCGCAATTGAAAAAAATGAAGTAACAGCTTTTACTTGCGCTGAATAATTTAAATTAACGCATTAAATTTTCAATGTATAAATAATCACAGGATGACATCGGAAAAATTATAGCTTTATCAAGCAATATTCGTACATGCATGCCAAAAATACATACATATTCGAGTAAAATAAATTATAAAGATAAAATTTAAATTATTATTGCCATATTAGAATTTCAGTTTTTTCATTTTTTTTTTTTTTTTTTTTTTTTGCAATAAAATTCTAGCAATTAAAAATTCGTTTTTAATAATTGTTATTTGCTAAAAAAATAGAATTCCATTAATTACAATAACGAAAATTCATTATAAGTAGATGTAAAATTTTATTAAAGTATTTTAATGCTCTATCTTTCTCCCTCGCTATCTCTTTCTCTTTCTTTCTATGTGCAACAACTGAAAGAATACCTCAATGAGAGCAAGATTAGAAAAAAAAAAAAAAAAAACGCATATACACACGATAGGCCATTTTCGCGCAGTCGCATAACAAAAAATGTTTAAAGCAATCGCAGCAATATATATATAATACTCAGTTATACGAGAGTATTATATATATATATGTATATGCAAATATAATATAAGCGATAAGCCATTGCGCATTATGTGCCTACGCACTTGTGTGCGTAGGATAGTTTCGGTAGCCAACTTGGCACCACGTTGACTCTAGCGATAATAATAATAGTCATTCTCGAGCTCTTTATCTTTCTCTCTTTTGAATTCGCAACGGCAGACTGCTTGTCGCTGTTACGCTTATTATATATACAAATGCTTGTATACATATATAATATAAATATAACATATTTCTGTTAGCGTGTGTGTGTGTGTGTGTCTGTGTGAGTGAGAGAGAGAGAGAGAGTGTATATGTAGCAAGAATTTAGTATAACGCATTATAACGAGCGCGAACGCGTAATAACGCGTGCGGTTCTGTAAGCTCGCGTAAGTGGAGAATCGAGCGTAGGTTGTGAAAAAGTGAAAAAAAAAAAAAAAAATACGTATGCACGCGTCTATATTATGCTTATTTGATGACCTACTTTGTTGTAAACATATCGGTTAATCAAAACGCGTAAATGTTTGTCAAACTTGTTTGAATTGTTATTGAAAAACCCGTAAAGACTAGGGTGCATCAATTTCGTTCACTTTTCCATGATTTTAAAGATATTTTTTTTTTAAATTTAAGCTTACATTTTTTTTGTTCGTTTTTCGTACGCGAAATGACGAATTTTTTTTCTAAATATGAATAAAAAATTTTAAGGAGAATAACGATAAATTCTACGGCCGTGTAAATAATATAATTTGACATGATTTATCTTATCGACATTTTTTATTAATGTTGAGAATGTAAAAAAAAATCTAATCAAATATTTTTTCTTTTTCTTCAAAATTTTTAATTTACTAATTCTTAAAATATATTTTTTTATTTTAACAAATTTAAACTTTTAATAATATTTTTATTAAAACAAAGCATATATATATATATATATATATATATATATATATATATATATTTAAATATTTACATTTTAAACATTGCAAAGTAAGTTTAAAATTTAAAAAGTTGAGAAAATCCGAGGATTTCCCTTATATTAGGTGTAAAGGTATATATATATATATATATATTAACAAAGTTTTTATAAGATCAAGACAAAGTAGATGAGGTCATGACGTGGTCCAGATACATATATATGTAATGATAACGTACCTGAGAATCGATATACATAAATTATACGTGTTTAAGCCCGCAAGGCTGCTTGTTTTAGCTTTGTGTGACACGTTAAGTGTCACGCGCTCGAAAAATTTGTTTACATCTTACCGTGTATTTTAAGCCAATGAAAGTTTACCTCA
The DNA here is from genome assembly GCA_949987625.1 of Chalcis sispes. Classification (NCBI taxonomy): domain Eukaryota; kingdom Metazoa; phylum Arthropoda; class Insecta; order Hymenoptera; family Chalcididae; genus Chalcis; species Chalcis sispes. The sequence continues at coordinate 70,479,004 of OX465095.1, read as the reverse complement.
GTTTTAACTGTTCGGAAATGGCGATTTTATGTAGATTACGATTGATTCACCTTCGTTAAGGTTATCGTTATAAGATGACAATTAACATATTTGTTCATTTTTCGATCATTTTTTTATGATTCATTATCATATGTTGAATTATCGATTTTGAAATTGAAATGAATTCCGATTAAATTGATTTGACGATTACATAACCATAATCTCCTACATACCAATATATTTTACTGTAAACGTTCTCTTGATTGTAAATACACATACGCATATACACATATGCAAACACATCTTGAAAGAATCGCCTGGACGGTATTCGCTTAATCCCCGCTATTTTAACACTGTATCTCTTTTCCGGTCGATAGAGTCGGGAAAACATTAAAGTTTTTTCTCCAAGCCGTCGGCAAGTTCTGCATTGCACCCAAACTACATTATATTATGCACATATATATACATACGAATTGCAGATTGCTTTCTTTCACGCGTCATTGTCGATCTTTTGCTTCTTTTGTTCTTTCTACAGCGAGTTGAACAAAGCACCATCGATCGATAGATTGTCATTACTTTCGATTCAATTTGAATATTATGCATCGACGAGTAATATTCGTTTATTTATATATACAATTTCCATGTGTAAGCGTACGCGTGCCTCCATTAAATATTGTTCCTCGTTTACTTTAATTGGTCGTTCGAGTTTTTTGCCTTTCAACGTTCTATTTAATGTTTATATTTACATTTTACAAATATTCGAAGCGTTTGCATGAAATTTCAATTTATTTTTTCTAACCAATTTTAATGTGTGTATATATATATATATATATATATATATATATATATATATTGATAAGCACGTCAATATTAAATCAAAGAAAAAATTTTATTAAAAATTCTAATTAAAATTTTTCTAATTTTTTAATAATGGCCTTTCAACAACTAATATTATAAAAGGTTATAAACATTAGAAGTATTTCACTTCGGTAAACATTATTTCCATATTTTTAATAAAATTTCCATTTATATTTATTTGTTACAACGAAATAAAATCTTGACATTCTTTGCAAACTATAATTATCGGTGTATTTTTACAATTAAACTTCGATTAATTACTTAAACTATTGTATATACCTAATATTATTTTTATCAATTTTAATATAATCAGTGCAAGTTTGTAATTATCAATTAATAAATAAATATCATTAACAAAAAGAAGCCTAATTATTTCGTGACGTATTTCATAAAAAAAATAACTTTACCAATTCTTAATGCGAACGCGAATTTTATTCAATTATAGTTACTCCGCGATACACCAAATCAACGCTACTTATCCTTAGCTGCTTCATTGTTCCTCTTTCATTTAAAAACCAACCAAGTTCTTACCGCTCGATTGGCCGATATACGCGCGCGTGCGTTTAATATTTTTGCCATATAAAAAGGTTCAATGAGAAAGAGAGAGAAAGAGAGAGAGAGATGCAAATATATACATAAATATGTGTGTGTGTATGTGGAGGGAGGAGGGGGTGAGTATATCATGACTACGCGTAATAAAATCATATTATCGTAGCTCGCCTCGTTTGGATTATTAAATTAATTCGTAGAGCATTGTAAAAGAGGCAACATTTATGAATATTACAATGTATGCTTGACAGGTTGAATAATGTAAGTGCGCTTATCGAAAAAATCTTCTTTAGATTTATTTAAACCCCATGTAAAAATCCATTCATCACAATCTGTCCGGTTCTGGTTACTGCGATGTTTTATGGTTTTACGAAAATTCAATTTAACCGAGGCTGAAATTTTTAATTAAAATTTCATACTACTATCGGATTAGCAATTCCATTTTAATTTTAACATTTGATTAATTTTTTTTTTTTTTTTTTTTTTTTTTTTATTGTTTTTATTATTATTATTATTATTATTATTATTATTATTAGTATTAGTATTTTTTTATCAGATCGTCGTTTTAAATCCGACGGTAAACTTTACATTTCGAAATATACACTGTAACGTAGATAAAAAAAAATGGAAAATGAAAAATGAACTTACAAAGAAAACGATTACATTTTTTATTTTTTAAAAAATATTATATTCGTAAAAAAAAAATGGTAAAACGATTGAATCACCTACGACGAAAATGCATTGTAAAATTATGCACAAATATATTTATTATATTTTATAAAAAAATACGCAATCGTAAAACTCAATTCTATTTTGTTAATGGTATTATAATATCTTGAATGTAGATTGAAACAATTGTGCTGTTAAAGAATTTATATACAAGTTATATTGATTAAATAAAAAGAAAAAATTATTGTTATTAATAAAAAAAATGCCATGAATTTTCGCAAACTATTAAAAACTTTTAATTACTATGAATTCATTTATTATCCGAAAAAAGTTCAGTAACATTTACAAGTTTTCCCTGTGAACGATGTAAATTAAGGAAAAAAAAAAAAAAAAACACACCAATTTTTCAAAATGCTTATTCCTTGTCTACGAAATCCACTTTAAATTAATACCGTTTAAAAAATAACATCGATCGTACAACACCAAAGTACACTGACATATGTACGTATCTTTTCGAAATAAATTACAATCGCGCGCGTTAATGTACGAAATCATTGACCATAAAAATAAAAAATATAAATCGAAAAAAGAAAAAAAAAGAGAGAGAGAGAGAGAGGAAACTTTCTAATGAGACTGCATGGTCGCGCGTCCCTTAGAGGCACGGCTACGCACGCAGCTGCTCTCTCGCGCGATGATTACATTTTCCTTTGGGGATAATCTCGATTAAGCGCGGTCGCGACGAGAGCTGCGCGAGAGGCTGCCTGCAGTGGACCGTCGATCTCATTCTGGTCTTTTTTGGAAATTTAATTGTCGCTCGGTATTTAGGTGACTACTTGGGAATTCATCGATTTCGAGATACATCGCTGATCGGTCTGACGCGATCGCGACGCGTTTATTTATCTTCTTTTCTTTTTTTTTTTCTTTTTATTTATTTATTTTTTTTTATCTTTTCTTTCGACGCGTTTGCGCACCTGGATTTTTCTCCGCGACGCGTTGCCCGATTGAAAAATTTATTGGCCTTTAACGCGCGCGAGATTGAGCCAAGTATTTTAGCTTATAAAGAAATTGAAACGGAAAGAAAAATGTTTTATTGATCCTTTATATATATATATATATAGAGAGAGAGAGAGAGAGAGAGAAAAAATTACTCGCTCGACTTATATCTTTTCTCAACATTAACTGATTTCAGGAATTTAAATTTTTCAACTTTTCTTACTCTTTTGCCACTTAATTATTTTATAACTTACGAGTAACTAATGTTAACTACTAAGATTTTCATTTTAGCAATTAAATTTTTAATGCTATTGATAGTTTAATACACGGTTACTATTTAATGTATAATCGATATTAAATGGACGTTCATTTTTGATTTTCGAAAATTTTAATATTGCAATGGAATTGTTGCAAATTAGATTAAATTGCACATCAAAGCAAATTTTAATTATTATATTAAATATGTTTTGTATTATTACGGAATTTATTATTTTAAATAATGTAATTTATTATACAGAAAAATTATTAATTTTTACTTTTAATTACATGTGACTGATATTTCCGTTGAATCCTGTTTTCGCTTATCACTGAATTCGATAATGGTTCATATTAACTTTGTATGCATATGTATACATATAATTGCTACAATTCAATATGCGAGGTTGTTAACTAAAATTGATTTTCGCTCATAAAAATTTAAATGAAATTTTAGTATGACGCTAAATTATTTAACTGCAAACAACTAACTAGACTAGGTGAAAAAATATAGTAACATTTTTTTTAATTTTAAAATTACAGAACGGACAATTCAGCGTCTCTTATATTTTGAAACTGAGTACGCGGATGCGCGTAAGAATCTCGATACAAATTTGCAATTTTATTTATCATACTCGTTGAGTTTAACGTAAGAGAAAAAGCGTTTCTCATCTTTTCTTTTACATAGTAAGAATATTAATAATCAAAAAAGTAATATCTCTGCCAAATATAGCACGTAAAAGAAGAATAAAAAGAATATCTGTATAGCTCTTGTTAGAAAGAGAATAAAAAATAGAGTGAGAGAGAGAGAGAGAGAAGAAAACGAAAAAAAAATAAAAGACCGATCGCTTATTTTTACGAAAATTCGAGCAATAGCTTGGAATCATTGCAGTTATACGACAGCGTCAAAGAATGGCAATCCGAATGGAAGTAAATCTTGCGCGCACGTGCAAAACGCACCGGAGAAATTCAATGCGAGTGAGCAACCAATCTCTCTCTCTCCCCTCCCCTCCTTCTCACCATCTCTCCAACGAGTCTCTCAACCTGTTTTCTCATTTTTCCCGTTCGGTGGAATATCAGGTTTGCTGCAGGTGAGAGACAGCCTCGAGCTGCGTGTGCCGCTCCTTTGCGAATCTCTCTCGCTCTCTCTCTCTCGCTCTCTCTCTCTCTCGCTCTCTCTCTCTCTTTCGTTCTCCTTCTGAATACTCTACAATAAACTCGCGCTAGTATCCACGACGTGGGCATTAAATTATTAATCTTCGAGAGATCGCGTGCCTCGCTCGCGAGCTTATATTTCGCTCCGCGTTGATTATTTTGCGTATCGCGGCGCGAATTTAACGCAAGTATAACGTACACTTGCGCGAGCCTTTTGCGTTCGTATGGCTCTAAACGTATGCTTTATGTACACAAGGAACGCGAAGCAGCGGAGTCGCGCGCGCGCTTGGACGTTTCTTATCGTTAATTTTTTCCATTGTTATCGACGAATCGTCCTCCTCGCGTATATACGTTAACGATCGGTGCGTTAAAAATACGAACGGAGAAAATACATCGCGGACCGCCATGTTACGAGTCACGCTTTAGCGTATACATATATATACTTATGTAACGTCGTTTAGAAAGAGATTTTTGAAAAATATAAACACCGTGTAAGAAAATGTTCTCGGTACGGCCGTTTCTGCAAATGAATTTTATTGTAAATAAAATAGAACGAATCTAGAACTAATTTTATGAGGAGATATTTTTTTCGACTTTTGATCTTTCGCTCTTACACACTCATCGGATTGTGTAGTTTCATCTTTGGTGAAAGTATATATACCCATCCAAGTATTGTTATTATTTGTTTTTTTTTTTTTCTTTTCATTTTTGCTTTGTATTTCTTTAAGTCGAGATATTCTTCATACCATTAAATCTATTAAAATATCGGCGTTTAATTTAACTTCCATTGTTTAAGCCACTTATACGATCGGTTAATTTTTCGAAAACAAAAAGCGACTCGATCGGCCCACACCGCGCTTCGTCACACCTACACAAAGCCTGATGAAACTTATGGCGAATGCATTAGCGATAGTACAACAACAAATAGAGAGAGAGAGAGAGAGAGAGGCAGAGATAGAGAAAGGAGAGAGAGAGAGAGAGTATTATTCAACAAAGGCAGATGCACTCTCGGCTGAAACGCCGAGTACACGCGGCGTGCTTCAGTCTCGAGCGCATATATGCTCCACAATCAACGTCGCACGCACACGCGAGCTCGAGCTTATACACACCCCGATGAAGTAGGCGCCCGTCGCGAATAGCCACGGACAAAGCGAGCCTCGCGCACACCTCGCGATATACCCCTGCCGATAGTTCGCGAGTGCCGGCTAGAAAGTCGAGAAGCTTAAACCCTCCCCTCGAGTTTTCCTTGAAAAAACGTTTCAATGTCACGACCCGACCGCGATGTACCAGCCGCGCGTCGCGTCGTCGCGACTATGGAGGAAAGCCAACGACTCGGCACAAGTGTCGATCTAAAGCTTCGCCAGACGTTGCATGCGTTTCCATTCTACAATATATTGTTATGCATACGTGCCGAGCATAACGGTGTAACGTACGACAGAGCGGCTATCTTGCGCCGTAAGCGAAAATACGATCGATGTATATATGAGCACGAGACGAGTAGGTACGAATGTTAAGTAAAAATAAAGAAAAGAAAAAAAAAAAAAATAATAATAATAAGAAACAAAAGCTTGCTTCAATGAAAATAACCTACGCCCTCGCGATTTTACGCGCACATGCACGCGCGTATACGTCTACGTTAAAGTCTGGGTCATAATCGCGCGCGTATAAATTATGTATCACGCCGCGGTTGTGGTTTTTCTTTTTTTTTTTTTTTTTTTTTTATTTTATTTTTTTTTTTATCGATGCAAGTCAACTTGTAATAACGCGCACGACGGACGGTAAATTTTAGTTTGTTTTCGCATATGTCGAGCATACGATAGAGAAACCTTTGGAGAAATTTAATTCGAGCAAAAAAAAAAAAAAAAAAAATAATAAATAAGCCATCGTTTATCGATGATAATTATTTTAGAGAGTCAATTTTGTAGGGCAAACGCGAAGATTTGCAATTATCCGTAATTTATATCTTCAATTATCCATGCGGATATGTAAACGCACGCGTACTAGATTGCTGTAAAATTCTGCGCGTTAAGTGGATCGATGTCGAGAGATTGATTAGACGTCGTTTATATACGTGTTATCAATTTAACATTATTTACGGGAAATCTGCTATTTAATTTTCAGAAAACTTTCTAATAATTTTAGTTATTATTAAAATTATTCCACGTGCTCGAAAAATAATCTCGAGTGATCGATGCAAATAATGTTAGAGTTTTATATGTACGCATACGCATTGGCATACGCAATGCAAACAAAATTATAAAAAAAGGCGTAAATTTTGATTTGTCATAACAAACTGTGATGATTTTTGTAAAAAAAAAAAAAAAAAAAAAAAAAAAATCTTGTTAATTTTCTAAGATGTTTAAATTATTAAGATATAATAGTAAATAATTTATCCCATCGAATCTATAAAGGATCACACGTTAACGCTTCATCTTTGCAGTCGTAATATCGCACAACATTAAAGATTAAAATCAAATTAACGTTGTTTTTCGTAAACGAAATACAATAAGTTTTACGAATGAAATAAATGACGTTCTTTAAACGATACGGCAGCTGCTTCGTATGAAAAACAACGTTTACCGTGGCGTTTCGCGCTAATGCACACAAACGCGCGCATCTCCATCTCCTCGCTATTCTCGTTTATAGCTTAAGCGACGCTTTGTTCGAGATAAAACTGCAACGTTTTGTTTCTTTTCTCTCCTTTCTTTTTTTTTTTTTTTTTTTTTCTCTTTCTTTTGTTCATTTTAGTGAATGCAAGTATGCGACGATTTAAACACGTTTAAAAAATTAATTTTGTGAACGAATCGAAAAAAGTAAAAAAAAAAAAAATAAACTTGGATACGGAATTTATAAGAAACCGCGAAAATAAAAAACGATTAATCAAAGATTCAGGATCTTACAAAAATTCAAAGTATTTTCAGAAGTAAATATCGCAGATTCCTTCAAAACCCGGCTCGGTATGGATACAACATATACGTATACATATAGATTGAACGATAAGAGAGCCACATCCGATATCGACGTCGATACGAGCAGCCGCAAAGTCAGCGGCACGCGTCCGCAAAATCCACCAAAGCCATATAATGAAAAAAAAAAACAATCAAACGAAAGGACAAAAAAAAAACATTGATAAAAATAATAAAAAAATAAATAAATAAATAAATCCACAAAAGAATTGTTTCATCTTCTTTACAAAGTTCAAATATCACCCCATTCCCTTTCAATTTTTCTTTTGTAAATTGTTCAGTATATATCACGTGAGCTTTAATTTTCCACAAGTGCATAAACAAGCAAACGTTTATAAGCATGCATGCACGTACGTGAAATAAAAACGAAGAAAATGAGTATGCATTATTCAATGTGCTACGGCAAAGTCCTCGTAATTCGTGCGAATTAAAATTCTTGATAATATGTCAAGCTTAGTTCGCGATGAAAGTTTGCAAGTATATAAAACCCGACTGAAGATATACCGGCTCAAAATGTATTGAATGAAAAAAGGTGCGGAGTATGTTTATTAATAGTTCGTCTTCGCCTGTAGTAAACTCCCATTTTATACTTTACGTTCTAAGTTATTGACGCGCTTGATTAAGTTGGCATTCGTCCACGTACGATGTTTGTTGTTTAATTTAAACGAAATTTATGAAAATATAAACAAGTTAAATTTTAATTAATCCTGACGAATTTCGCGAAGAATCCTTTTATTATTAATTTAACTTCATCGCGCGATATTTAAAAATGCGTTAAAATTATGAAACTTCGGGAGCCAACTGTCGCGCATGCTTACACCGCGTGATTTTCTCACATTTGCGCGATGATCCGAGCGCAAAAGTCGAAGACATTGTCGCGAGAATCGAAGGTTTTCAACGAGCGCGGATCCAATGCAACGCGCGTCGGTAGCAAAGAAGCGCTGCGCTTCGCCGATTATGAGAATAGCTTTACGAGAGTTTTCTCGACAACTAATCGGTGAAAATCGTTCTCGCTTTGGCCACCTTTATTTTTTCTTTTCTTTTCTTTTCTTCTTTTTGTTCCTTCCTCTTCAAGGCGCCGAGTCGCGCGCATTGTGCAACAACGAGATAGACTGGTCTTTGCGGTTTTGCGAAAGCCGAGCGCGATTATTCGCGGTAAGTAGGCGCGATTCGCGTTAACGGTATATGTTAGTGTATATAGATACGGTGTATTATTTCGCGAGGTATGCCCCCATCGTCATTGATTCGTCTAAAAACGTCTAACATACATTACATTAAAAAAAAAAAAAAAAAAAAAAAAAAAAAAGAAACTTAACTTTATCTGGTTTGTAACTTGAGATTTTACGTTTCGACCGTTTATGTAACTGAAGATCAAAGATCTTTTGTTTGGAATTATTTTTTTTTTTTTTTTTTTTTTTTTAATCAATCTGTAAGAATAGCTTGTATTTTTCACATCGAAGCATTAAAAATAAAAAGTAATATAATAAAAATAAATGAAAAATAATGAAAACTAAGGGTATAGACATAAAATTCTTGCTTTTCCCTTGATTAAACAAAAGGCGAATATTTACTGCAGATTCCGCGTGAAATATTCTAAAATAGTTACTTTAAACAATTTTGAAATATAATATAATAAAATTATGTTTTTTTATTTTACAGGGCAAATAAAGTATTTATATTCGCAATAAATTTTCCTCGATTTGTTTTTTTGCTTTGAATTACGATGCGATTTTCTTATGCATTATATTTTATTACACAAGTATATCGTAGCGATTTTTTTATTTTTATAAAAAATGCATCAACGTATTCTTCAAGAATTCTTCAATAAACTACGAGTTCAATCGTATCTTCATTTTTTAAAAATAAAGCCGAATATTAAATATTGTAACCAATATTAATATTTCGTTAAATTTTTTAATAATAAATATTGTGTGTTTTTAAAATCATATTTATTATTATAAAACATCATACTGCTAATTTTAGTTACCAAAATAATTTTCTATTATCCCAATATATATATATATGTAAAAAATAATATTTTTATAAAAACTGAGTGGGGTGTCGAATAATTTCATAAATAATTTTTCATAACATTATGACTGTGCTATGAAAATTTATTCTTATTTTCTTCTTCTAGAAAAAATAGTTAAAGAGATTAGTGCAGTTTCGCGGTAAATTAAATCTTAGGGACTGTAGAAAAACTGAAGATTGACGAAAGTAACACAGTTACGCATATTTATAAATACGTTACCCGCTATTAAACGTTTTAAATTCGATTTAAAACTAAAAACGATTCGTTAATGATTTTTCATGTTATTAGTATCGATTAAATGTTCGTGTTATATTAATTGCCATTTAATTTTGACTACAATACGTTATAAAAATAATAATAGTTAATAAATAAAATTTCTCTTTTCATATACTATCAGTAAAGCTTTAACAACGCGCGTATTTTTCCGGGAAATTTTTTGTTCGACTTTGTTTCCTTTTTTTAAGTCTCTTTCTCTCTTTACGCCTTTCTTTAGCAACTTTTGATTATCCCATACGAGCATCCACCTTCATTTATACTTTGCTCTCTTTTCGATGCCACCGGGTGATATTTAGAATAACGACTTTTCAGTCCCGTATACCCGTAACGAGAAAATGCCATTATTCAGCAAATCTGTAAAATTAATCCTCTACTCTTCTGCACGACATAGAGAAAGAGAAAGGGAGAGAGAGAGAGAGAGAGAGAGAGAGGGAGAGAGAGAAAAAAGAAAAAAAAAAGGTAAAGAAAAATATAGCAAACGCAGCTAAACCGCAACAGCGATGGACGTAAAAAGCAAAAACCATTTAATTTTGTCTGTTTCGTCGTAAAATAAAAAGAAAAAAAAAAGGAAAAAGGAAAAAGGAAAAAGGAAAAAGGAAAATGGAATGACGCATCGATGCGACGCACTATGCGTATACGAGTCGAGGACGATTACAAATCACGCGGGAATGACCAAAGATATACCTTGACCGTAGCTTGAGCAACGTACCTAAATATAATCGCGAACTTATCTTTAAGTAGGTACGAAAGTATAAGCGCTAATTGCGTGCGTAGAGAGAGAGAGAGAGAGAGAGAGAGAGAGACAGGTATGCATACGCCGGACGTAAATTAATATTCAGCAGGTCCGAGTGGAGAGCCGAGCGCAAATTGCAAATACAGTGCGCGCAAATGCGTAAGTGGAGTACATAGAGGGGTAGAGTTTTAGTCGGAGCTTATGTATCGATGTATGATAAACTATGATGTCGGAGTTCCCCAGAAGGTAATCAAACGCACGCGTCTAATTAGAACGCCGATACTTGCAACGGCATTAATGTACACGTATGTCTCTTTCTCTCTCTCTCTCTCTCTCTCTCTTTCTCTCTTTCTCTACATGTATATATTTTACAATTTCCTCTTTGTGTTCAAAGTCTCATATTTGGTCTTTGATGTTCTTCTCGACTAGCATTTGACGGTATTAATGAAGTTATTCTTTTGATTTCCTTAGTATGCATTCGCTAATATAAGCAGATTTGAAATGTAATTTTCCAATATTTATGTGTGTAAACATTATTTTATCTTAGTAAGTAGAAGATAATCTAGAATTTTGTATTAAAATAAATATATTTTATAATATTTTATGATAATTCTACGTATACTAGTAGGCCGTCTTCGGTTTGTTACTAGAATTGCAAAGCAATTTTTTCTAAAACGTTTTCTTTTCGTGAATGTTTGATTTTTTATAAACTAAACTTAATCGAGCTCATTAACAATTAATCATTATGAAGGATAACTGAACATGGACTTTCTTTTTTTATTCATTTATCAACAGCTTAAACTTGCAAGTTCAAAGTAAAATCCACAAAAGTAAATTTACGATTAACTTTAATCTAAAATTACATGCGAATGTTTTCATCAACAGCTTTCGAGGTCGTTAGGTTAATCAAACTCTAAAGTAAAACATGTTATACCTGACGCTCAAACTTCCGATGATTTGCTCGCCATCGACACGCGCGACATTTAACTTTGCATTAAATTTTACTTTCGCGTGTAAAAAGAAAAAAAAAAAAGAAAAAAAAAAAAAGTAAAACGCAAACCGCAAAGCAAATCCTCGGACTCGCGCGTCGCTTGTTTATGCAAACAAAATGGCGCGCATCCCTGTGCAACTTTCGCGTGAGTTGTAGCAGTTCGCTCGATCGGTCGCGTCTCCAAAGTTGTTCCGCACGCATTATGCGGCTGCACAGTTTTACGCGTATGTACACGTTCGCACACATGTCTATGTATAGACGTACATATATATATATATATATAAAGCTTACCGCCTCTTACTTTACGGGGGCAACAGGTTTACCGAGTTGACGGATAACTCACCGCGGCAGTATCGTAATTAGGCCGCCCAGTTGGCAGGTTCCTATGCTAATTAGCGCGAATGACGGCCATCTCGGCCAATCTGTGTATCCTCTCTCTCTCTCTCTCTCTCTCTTCTATTGGTTAAACCACTAACCCTCCCCCCCCTCCCGCGTATATATACATACATCTATATATGTACATGTATATACATTTATCTCACCTCTACTCTCGAAGCTAGCGCTACCAAACTCGAGCGAGCTTCTAATCTTCCGCGGGCACACGGGAAACAAAGCCAACCAACTACCGATCGGTATATATGCGAACAGACGAGCGCTCGTATACCAATTGGCTCGTCGGCGCATCGTTTGAGCTCGCTCTCGTTACGCATTGTGCGTTGCGCGACGCGGCTGTGTAACGCCTCGCCACGGGACATTACTTTCCTATTTTACGATAGCAAATTATCGTACCTAAGCGATCGGATAAACTCTTGCGGTTTTAACGGATTTTGACCGCGCTTATCCAACTCGATGTTTATCGAAGTTATAGGGAGTTTTTTTTTTTTTTTTTTTTTTTGGTTTTTAATTTTTCTCCGCTGTTGATTCTTTCGTTCTAACGTTGATTTACGAAATAAAAATACGTAACGTAAGTGATAAAATGAAAAATAAGCACCATTAAAACATACTATTAAATTTTTATCGTATACGTGTAAATTAAACATTTATTAATATTATATTCCATGAATAGTAAAAATCTAACGGTCAAGTAGTCACAGGCGAGAATGTCAAGACACTTAAATTTTATCGATCGTCCGCATTTTATCCTTCGCAAACAAAAAAAACAAAAAAAAAAAAAACGAAAAAAAAAATGAACAAAAGATAAATCATTTTAATAATCGAATAAACGTCACTTATTTTCCCATACAAAGCCGACAATCATTACTATTTTATTTTGACTAAAACTTTTAACTTCGTCGAGTCGCTTTTATTCACCAAATAATCGACGCGTCGCGGCAAATTAATCAAGAACGCATCATTTTCCAAGAATATAGAAAAAAAAAAAAAAAAAGAAAAAAAAGTCACGGATTCATTGTCCCGCATCGTCGCTCGTTCCGCGAGACAAAGGATCGGCTAGATAACGACGACGCCCTATTTACGATCCTTGCGCTTACGCGTGTATTAAGATTTCATCGGGAGGCGCGCGAATCCTTCATCTTTCTCGATAATCGAGACCCCTCGCTGTTCTCCGTCAAGAGATACGTGTACACGTGTAAGGTCGTTTGGTTACATATATATATGTATATATAGGCAGGATACGCGTACACAAAGGACGAAGGGTAAGCGAACGAGACGCCCTGGCTAAATTATCATTACGGTCATGTGGCTGAGAGAGTAATTAGCGCGTTCAATTGGCCAATCGTGTGCGCGCGCGCGCGCGTTATCTAGCCTCGTCGTTTATAGCACGGCTATCGGCTCTGATCATTATGTCGGCGACGTTGAACGTCTACTTTCTCTCAAAAACAGATATAAAGAGAGAGATAGAGAGAGAGAGAGAGAGACATGCATGTATATATGTATAATCGTGTCGCGAACAGGTGACGATGTTGTTTGCGCGGGACTTTTCATTTATTCTCATCTCGGCGAAGTAGGAGACAAATAATACGCTATGAATTTGCTCGATTATTTTCGTGCGAGTATTGTTCGACAAAAGGTATGCATTACCCCTGCCCCCGACGGCTTCTCTCGTCGTTTGTTTGTTTTATTAATGGTTTTTTGATTACTGAGATTAAGTAATACGCGGTTTTATCAACAAAGGCTCGAGGCTCGAATGTTTTCAACAGCTTTTGCGTCGCGCCTCGCGTTATAGGCTATATACTAGTATGTTCCGTAAACGCTCGAAGGCTTTGGAAATTGATGCTTTTTAAATTAATCGCAAGATTTCTTTGTATATTTTTCATTTCGTTTTTATTATCATCATTCGGACCATTACTCGAAATAATCGTTTACGTTAAAAAATAAAAATTCACTTACGCATAATAATTTTTAAAAAGTACGAATCGTACAAATATTCATATTGATAATCAAAAATATTCTTAAAAAATTTTTAAACAATCTCGAGGATTTTCAACAAAATAAGCAAATTTAACGCATTTGAGGAAGGATGATAGTAAAGTAGAATTAACGTTTTCGACATTTCAACGAATTATCAAGGCCAAATCGAAATTTACACACATGCCCTCGGGCAGTGCCATTGGCACTCTGAACGGATAACGCTTTTACGAGCGTTTTAATGGTCCTTGAAAAATAATAACGAGCCGGTTTCTATGGCGTATGTGTACTCTTGCGTAAAAGAAACGACGCGACTGTCTAGTCACTTCTCGCTGGCAAAAAGTATAAATTTCGATAAACTTACTATATAAAAAAAAATCGAGCTCATAAGAAGGCAAGTTTTAGGGTGAAGGGACGAGGGGGGGGCAGGGGGGGGGAGTAAAGATCGTCGCGTCGAGCGAATTTAAGAATAAACGTGGTTATTGCGCATACGCGCGCGCGGTCGAGAGTAAAAGTTACCGACGCGTCGAGGACACGGGCGAATGTTTCCGTCGTCATTGTCGTCGTCGTGGTTGCCTTTCTCGAACGAACAACTTTGTACGTAGATGTGTCGTACATCTATGTATTGAGCACATATTGTTATAAAGCAAGTTTCGCCGAGCGAAACTAACCTTCCGACGCGTTGACCTGCCTCGCTAGAAGCTTATCGGAAACTAAAACGATTATCGGAAATCAAATAATCTTTTCCTCGATTACATCATTGTCTCTTAAAATTATTACGATTTCTAATTAGGTAGATATTCACGTTAATAGTGTATATGTTATTACTCTCTGCCGCAAACGTTGATTTAAAGTTACTACGCCGAATGACATTGTATATAAACTTTCCTTGCGTTAAAGTACGCGTACATATATATGTATACGTATATATATGTATATATATATATACGAATTAGCTCAATAATTTTACGTCTCCTGTAATTTTGTATGCACACGAGTAAATCGCGATAATTTTCAACTACGCGAGTGCGTAAACGCAGAATGCGCTATTCGATCCATCAAAGAGTTATGGAAACATTGATATTTTTTTTTTTTTTTTTTTCTAGTAAATAGTTATATATTTATAGACATATTTGCTATGCAGCATAGGAATGGCATATTGCGATACTAGGTCAGAAAATGGAATCTCCTGGCGTGCGCGGTATTACGGATCCAAGATGAAGCCGAGGCTAACATATAATCGTATAACGCACGTCAGGGTATTCAATTGTTCGTCCATGCATCGTATACTTTTTTTATTTATCCCTGGCCGAGATTAGATTAAATAATCAACGTTTAATTGATTAAATAAAGTTTTTTATCCTACATAATTTCATTTGTAGCCTGCACAAGAGCGCACTTTCAGCCAACTCGCGTCGGCACTGCGCGCAGTACTTGGCTTCGGCTAGGGTTGGATGGAGGTTCGATATTGCGCTCGACTTTTGCAAAATCGAAAAGAGAAGCCTTTTGTCGCTCGGTGCGGGCGTCAAACGCACAAGCACAAGATAATTTAAACTGAAAGGTTATTTTTTTCATTATTACAATATTCAGAATTATTTTCAGATTTATAAGAAGCAATATTAAAAACACAGTTATTGAAAGTGTAAAAAAAAAAAAAAAAAAAAAAAAGGCGCGCGTTGGTCTGAAAGGCCACAAAAGTCGTTCTTTCCCGAACAATATCAGTCCGGAAGATGCGTGATTTCGTTTGGGAGACGAAGAAAAAAGTATTATAAAATGCATTGATTTTATATAGAATTCCAGATTATCTTTCGTTTACTAAAAATTTCACAAGAATTTTTTATTAAAAATTTTTCGCGCGTGAAATTTTCTTTCTTGTCCTTTGTCATGAATTTTTCAATTCGAATTTCGTGCGCAATTTTTTTTTCTCGGAATAATAGAAAGAGAAAAAAAATAAGCCGATAAAGGAATACTCTCGATTCGCACAAAAGCAGCCAGTGTTGTTCAACGTTGAATTTTAAAAACAGACTAAGTCCCTTTCGATTGCGTTCGAATTTTACCAACGTGTTGACGTAAATCTTATATTCGATACAATAGCCATTGAATTTTTAAAAGACTCTTTCAATTTCACTTAATATGTCAACGAAATAGTTTTGTATATGGAACGCTTGCAATTTGCATTTTTATTTTAATTAATATACATCACCTTCTTCTTCTCGCAAAAAACAAACAAACAAAATAAATATCAATCGCTTCGAATAAAAATAAATGAACAAAAAAAGCTTCGGTCGCTTTTTTTTGCCGTATCGGTTCGCATATACATACATATGTAAAAGTTGTGATTACAAATCGCATAAAGAACGGTGACCCGAGCGTTAAGTATAGGGCATAAAAATTGTCGGAGGAAAAAATCGTGGATTAAAAAAGAGAGAAAGAAAGGAAGGAAGAAAGGAAGGAAGGAATATTTTGACGTGAACGGGATAAAAATGGAATAAAAAAAATACACGTCTATATATGTACGATAATTTATACTTCGTAAAACAGATTTATTTGATTGCATCGTGTGTGTTTATGTATGTGTAAGTGTATTTAGCGTCGTCGTTGTTCGATGATTATTACACGCGATTCAACAAAGCCCGCAAGCATTAAAGTCACCTCATTATGCCCTTCGACATTGCTCGTAGTTCTCATTATTATCTCTATCTTTCGCTTTTATTTATTTCTCTCGGGTATAAAGACAGAAAAAAAAGAAGAAAAATTTGTGCGAAAGAAAATAAAATGATTTAATGTATAGTATGTAGAACAAGATGGAGTTTTCTTTCGGTAGAGAAAACACATTTTCTCCGTTGAAAAAAGAAAAAAAAAAAAAAAAAATAATTAAAAGTAAAAAAATTAAAGAATAAATAAAATTAAAATAAACTAAAGAAATAAAAGAAAAACAACATCGGGAATGAAAAACGTCTTGGCCCATATTATCGGAAAACCGAGGACGAGTAACACGCGCATATAAGTAGTATAGCAGGTATATGTATTTATACCATAGTTTCTTCCTTGGCCTTTTTTTTCCATTTATCTTCGTTCTCTCGTTCTTTATGCGCTCTTCGAACGAGAGCGTGTAATTACTTCATTATGCGTCATTTTAGTATTTCAATAGAGAGAAGAGGGATGACGCACATACACCCAAGCCTCCCGGTTAGAGAAAGAGAGAGAGAGAGAAGCAGAGCTGTTCGATTCATCGTCGCCTCGTCGCTGTAATAATAAGAACGACGATAAAGGAACTGACCAAGCTTATATACATTTGTATATGGCACGTCGGCCAAGTCGTTAATAAGAGCCGTGGTATGCGCTTTTATTTCCGTGCGTTAATGTCGCGATTACGTGCACGCAACGCCGAATGAACGTTTCTCCCCCCCCCCCTTCTCTCTCTCTCTCTCTCGTTATAAAAACTCGCGCGAGAAATTAATGCTTGAAAATTACTTTGACTTTTTTTCTCCTTTCTTTCCTTCTCTCATTTTTTTTTTCTTTTTTTTTTTTTTTTTTTTTTCGACATATTTACGCGTTGCGCGTATTATATTCCGAGTGAAATAATAACACGAGGACGTCGCTGGGAATAATATTTTTTTGCGATACAAGCTTTTTTCGTGCTTTAATTAGAATAAAAGACAAAAAAAAAAGGAAGAAAAAAAATAGACGAGAAATAACTGTTGAAAAGTGCGATAATTCATAAACACGTATACGGCTGCTTTTACGTAATCGCTCATTTTAACAATGTCTATTCTGAAATTGAAGAAGAAAAAAAAAAAAACAAACAAACTGAAAGTGCTAACAGCTTCGTGTGTGTTTTTTTATGCGTTTAAAATTAGCATAATTTTATTCAAAGCATTTTTAACACCTATACGAAGAAATACGGATTTTCCTTTTTTTTTTTTACAGCGATCTTTGTTTTTTTTTCTTCTTTTATTAATTACATTAAATTATGCATAATATATTAAAAATTATCCTTGCCTCGTGACGGTATAAAAATTGTTTCGCAATATCTTTGTTTTATTTGAAATTATTTAATCAGTCGATGATGAAATAGTGATACCAACATTATTTACAAAGAAGTCAACAAATTACGTTTAAAAAGTCGTTCACGAGGTGCTTCCGTCTTATATGTTTGTTTTCGCGAATTTAACTTTCCTCGAAGTTTTTACGAAACCCGTTAAAGTTCAAGCGCAAGAAAACTAAAGATTACAATACGTGGCTTAGATACAGTATAAATTATAAGACGTGGAAACCGTAGAAATCTTCAGCTAGCCTTGGTTGTCAAAAGAAAATAATGAAATATATATAAATAAATAAATAAATAAATATATATATATATATGTACATATTTCAGGATGTTATCTAAGCCAGAAAGTGCCAAAGTTAAGTTTAATACACTTTGCTATTTTGGACACAGAAACGACAACAGAAATTTCAACAAGAAAAGTTATATTATGTGCCCCGTTCTTTCTTCTAAAAGTCATTTGACGTTAATTAAACGAAACTACGTAAATTTCAGTTCAGCGGTATCCTTTACTCAGCTAAATGCTGTAAAATAAGTTTTTATCCCGTTTAAATCAAGGTTAATTTTTTGTTTATAAATAAGTTACTATTTATCATAAAAATAGAAAATTTGTTAAAAATTATCGCCCCCTTTGACAATGATTAAAAAAAAAAAAAAATAAAACCGTTTGCAAGATGCAAAACATGTGAAGCGTTTATTATGCATATATATATATATATATGTATTATCGAAATAAAAGTATTTTTCGATGGAGCAAAAATTCGTGCTTGCGCAAAATTCACGTGCAAAAATTACAGGTTTGCGGCGCTGATTTTTTGCCCTTTCACCGGAGCAAAACTTTTATCGACAAACCATCCGAAACGTTATACTATTATTATTATTACTATCGTTATTATTATCATCATTGTTATTACGCGTAAAGTCATAAAAAAACCGGCGCTCAATTGCACTCAAAGCGAAACGTAAATATAATTTACTCTCGGCGCAATACATCTCGTTATCAGAATTTCGTTAAAAATTTGTTAAAATCTGTCTCTGCGCGTCTACGGCAACGTCCAAGTCGTAACGCAGCGGAAAGTAAAAAGAGTACAAAAATTTATTTTTCCTTAAATACGTATATTATGTTTATCCATATAAAATGCGCATGTAAATATAGTGTGCCATACGCAATTATAGAATTTTTCATACATCGTGTATTCGATTATACAATGCGGGTATCGTTATTCGCAAGAGAGTTGCTGAATAAAATATTTAAAATCGTACTTCTTTTTTTTTTTTTTTTTTTTTTTTTCTGTTTAATGGTTTATTTTTACAGCGGCATTTAATCATCAGGACGTGTGTTGCGGGAGTATAAAATATCGTAGGTAAGCCGCCCTCGTTATATTAGCACGTATGATTATTTACACACGTATCACTCGCGTACGAGTTTCTTGGGAATCTTGTAAGATAATACATTTTTTTTTTCTTTTTTTTTTTTTTTTATTATCTTTTCCTTTATATTTGTAATCATCCCCATTGGCTCGCACGCTTGCTTTGTTACTTTATACTCAAGTAGGTACGAGATTTTACGATATATTTTCGGTTTATTAGCCGATAATTAATTTACAAACTAAATAAACAAAATTACTATTTAATAATACTTGGTTCTCGGTATGATACTTGATTTATCTATTTTATTTACTTTTCCATTTATTTTATTGCTTTCTTTTTTTTTTTTTTTTTTTTTTTTGGTTTTGTTTTAATTTACCGATTACGTGAATCAGAAATGTTGATCGTTAATAACACGAAATTGTAAGTAAACAGTGGGACGATCAACCGCACGCGCATATTTTTTGTATATTTTATTTAGAATTATTTGTCGACACTTATAATCGTATAAAATTAACTCGTTACACAGACCATACACTGAAAGAAAGTTATTTTCTATTTATCCATTATTAATATTTATTGACTTTATGGAAAATTTTTAGTCGAATATTTAGGGCTAAATATAAATTTTAGAGTCTTTGAATCAACAGTAACATTGAAACAAAAATTATATTTGCATTGTAACAATTTCTTATCATTCATTCGATATACATGTGATAACAATTACAAAATTATAAAATAAATTGGCTACATTTTTACGTTGTATTTAGCAGCTACTGTTGACGAAATTATGTAAACTAAAAGTCTATCGATGTACAAAAAAAAAAAATTTGTCAACTATTGATTATAATAATTATTTTATGAAAATTGTTGATAACAATATACTATTATTGCGAATATTGTTGTGATAAAATTGTGTTTATACGATATTTTTTAGCTAAGGAATTTATAATAGATGCACATGAATCTAAATTGAAAAAAAAAAAAGAAAAAAAAAAAAAAAAAAAACATTAAATTTACAATAAAAATAATTTATTAGTTCAAAAACTTTATCTTTAATGTAACGACAAATAAAAATAAATCTAAAAATCAAAAGGAAAAAATTATTCTTAAATTTTAGAATATTGACAAAATTGCGAAACAGCTTTGATCACGATACAGTTATTCGTTTAACGTTTAATCGCATTTTTTATTTATTTATTTATTTTTTACAATGAAACTCCATCTTCTCGGTAACATATTATTCAAAATTAAGAAAACGAGACAGACCATTCACCTCTCCTCTTTTTTTTTTTTTTTTTATTTTATTTTTTTTTTTATTTTCTTTTTATCACGTTGGAATTCTGAGACTTTGTTTTTTCGCACATGAGTAAGTATAAGTACATCAAATGCGACGCGAAAAAAAAGGACAGGCACTCGCGACAACATTTATGCCAGTATATTTTAAATTTTCACTTCTTTCGATTAACATCTTCCGTAACCAAAATCATGGACACATTCATTTCTTGTTTATTTCCTTTTTTTTTTCTTTTATTTATTTATCTTGATTTTTTATTTTTTTTTATTTTTTTTTTTTTTTTATTTTTTTATTTTTTCCTTACGTTTTTTCTTATGTTTCCTTTTAATTTTAAAAACTACGGTATACCAGTATGTACAAATATAAATACCAGCGCACCTATAAATTGCCCGATTCGCTTGAGCACTTTAACTCTCTCGTTTCCGCAATTAAAAATTGCGTAAAACTGGCATTTAAGAAGAAAATAAGTAAAAATAACAACTAGAATAATACGAGGATTTTTTGTTCTTGTAATTTTAATCGAGTGTACAAATTGTTCTATCTTCGCACGCGTTTTTTTCTGTTTTCGTTTTACCGATGTATGTGTAAACGCCCTGCAAAAAGTGATTACTATCGCTACTATATTTATTATTATTATTATTATTATTATTATTATTATTATTATTATTATTATTATTATATATAGATATATATTAAATGTAATACAATTAATAAGCCTGAAAAACCAATGGAATATGAAAACTTTTTTTTTTCTCTTATTCATTTAAAATTGAAAATATTTCTGTTTAAATATAAATAATTGCTTAAATTACTATATACTTTTAAAAACATAACGTGTATTCATAAATTTCACGACGGAAATGTAAATTAATATTGAATTATGATACGATATGTTCTAAACTTTCACGTTGAAACTTTTAATATGTCTTGTGCGTTTGGGTTTTAAAAAAGATAACGTTAAAAATAAACTTGATATTCCATTGGTTCGTAAAAACAGTCTTTTGACTGCTTGTTAAATTACACATTCTATTGCAGTTTTAGTTTAAATCGCTTTGTTTTTTTTCTTTTTTTTTTCCTTTTTTTTTTTTATCGTTATTAAAGTGTTTTATATATTTACATTCTCGTGATATAAAAATACTAACAAGAAACGTATTATGGTCAAAGTCGCTCAGACGATTCATTAACTTCCCCGCATTTTCCATCTCATTTTACAAATTAACTAGTGCATAGTCAAAGTTTGGCAGTATATTGTCCCTAGCTATTTGCATTCTTATTGTTGCTTACGATTACATTCATTTTTTTTACTTTTAATATCGGCCAGCTTTCATTACTTTAAATAATGATGTTAAATTATTATTTTATCAACTTTAAGCTGAAAGATTTTAATAGTAACGATACATTAATAATTATCTGATGAAAAAAAAAAAAAAAAATTTTTTTTCTTTTCTTTGCATTATTCGTATCAATTTAACCACCAGATGAATAAAAATAATTATTATACCAATTAAATTAATAATATCACAAGAGTAATGAAAGCTGTAAATTTATAAATTTTTTTTCCCCTTTTTTTATTTCTTCATAATAATCAATTTGTAACCTCGCAAAATTTTTTATCGCAATAATCTATACGTAAATGCTAATCAATCGCTACATTGGAAGATTTAAATTATATATGAATTCTTTTTGTCTGCACATATTTGGTGGATCATCGCCATTTTAAAATGGCAAACGCGACTTTGCTAAGCGCAAATTTTCTTTCATCCACAGCCGATCCCTTACAAGGTAATAAGGATAGCGCAGAGTGTAGGAAATTGCGCAAGCCAATGGAATGCAGCGACTGCTTATTTTTTTTCTCGATTAAACGTACAGTATATTTAACGCTTCTTCTTTTTTTAATCTTTATTTCGCTTAAACCTATCATACACGTGACATAATACTAGTCGATTAAAATTTGTTTATAATATTACATTTTTGCCCGCTAAAGTATTTTCTAGGTAAAAGTAAACCACGTAGTCTCGATAATGTAAATTAAGCACTTTTGTTTTTTTATTATTTATAACGACGTTAACATTAACAGTTTTTCATCTTATCTTTTTTTTTTTTTTTTTTTTTTTTTACTTTTTCAAACTTTATTTTATATAAACTCCAGACATAGTATTCCAAAACACATTTTCAAATTAATCAAATTTTCAACGATACACTGTAATCACAAAAAGTTGCTTTTTTATCTTTTTTAAATCTCTTTACAATATATCATATTTAGCAATAAAAATCAATCGACCTTGGTAATCGAGACTTTTACGACAATTGTTTTAATAGGAGAATCATTTCATCTTGAAGAATCTAAAAATTTTTTTCTTTATCCCTTATTTTTGTTTTTTTTTTTTTTTATTTTTTTTATTATTATTATTATTATTATTATTTTTTGGCAAAAATATAAATATTGCTTATATTTATGAAATATCAATACTATAAATTTTTAGGCGAATCTTAATCAGAACTTGAAATCTTTCGTTACTTTAAGATGGACACTGTTTTTCTGTACTTTTTAACACGAAACATTGTACGAATGCTACCAGTATATTGTTATTGAATTATTAAAAATTAAAGCATATAGCGATGCGTGACACGAATAATTATCACAAAATTTAAGAAAAGTGTCTATATTAAAATGACTCAAAAATGTCAATATTTAATTCGAATGTGTCGTAGTTACACACTTTACAAAGTGAACATTTTCAATAATTATTAAAAATTAGTTTTCCAAGATGACTGACGCCCCCTTTAACACTCTCTCCGTTAGCCTTAAGTGGAACGTAAAAAAATGGAAGAGGACTCCCGCGTTTAGAAAGGCAATATTGACAAAATCGCCGAGTATCAAGTCAGTGTTCTTTGGCACTTTTGTTGCAAATGCGAATTTTTCATATCGGACATATGAATCCATAAGTATCGTATATAGTAATAATTAACGCACGTTTATCGTACGCGAAGAAAATAACGAAGAGACACCATTTTATAGTCGATGCGACACGCAAAATATCGAAGATCGGAACATCACAGTGTAGCAACAGCTAAGAAACTTGTCCTTGGCGCGACGAAAAGTTCTCATTACTCGCAAGTCAATCGATTGTCTAATTTTGTAATAATACTCAACATTTTTTTTTTTTTTTTTTAATGCTTGCTATTATTATTATTATTATTATTATTATTAATTATATCGCAACAACATTCCACATTGGGTGCACCGTGGCTGTATCGCGTCGCCAGGGATTTTTTCCATCGTTCATAGAATTCTAAATGATATTTATTAAACGGCATGTTTGTAAAAAAGTGAAAAAACGATTCAACATAATTCGTCTTTTTGTACTTTTTTTTTTTCTTTGGAAAATTTAATTGTTTGTGTAAATGTGTATATTTTATGCAAACGAAAAGTTATTCACAGCTTTTGTATTATTATATCTTGATAAAAATTCTTCCTTTATATATATATGTATTTTTTTTTTTTTTTTTTTGTTTTTTTTTTAATGATTTAACATATTATCATGGTATAGTGCTTTACTTTTACAAAATATTATAATCAACGTATTAATAGATAATTAATTTAAATTTTATAATAATTTACAACGAAAAATTAATATCCAATAATTCAAATGTTTAAATAAATGCACCTAGAATTGAATCATTCAAAAATCTCACTTGTTCGTTTTAAAAATAATCGATACATATTTGTTAATTAAAAAAAAAAAAAGTATAACACATCTTTGTAATTTCTTGATATAATAATAAAAGACATTAATTTATCAACAATAACTGCTTTTGGCATTTGAATATAAAAGATAAATAAAATTTTGTAAAGACAGGAATTTAAATCTGCTTCATTGATATTTAAAAAAGCAAAAAACTGAATATTTCATGAAATTAAAATAAAATAGTCTCGAAAGAGTGTGTTTTCAACATCTTATACTAAAATTTTTAGGCGTAGAAATATCATCGTGAGAGTCAACGTATTTAATATGTATATCGCATTAAGAAACAATGTCATAATGCACGCGCGTTATACATTTTTAGTCAGACAAAAAATTCCACACACAAGAGAAGAAATCCCCGAAACCGTGGCGACGGCACCAGTCGACTCAAAAACCTTTCTCATTCAGAAATCAACTTTCGTCTTAAATATCTTCATGCTTCCCAACTTACATTCCCTTAGAGCTAATACAAATTTTCATTTACTGTAATAAAATCTTAAAGACGCCACGTTGCATAAATCTCGCCCTTCATGACGAAGCGTTTTTTTCTCTTTACTCTCACTGGCACAAGATTATCGAGCTCGCACCTTATTTCTCAACGTGGGCTCCGATAATTCGAAGTCCATTTCGCGTCGCGATCCAAGTTGAGCTCGACCGTAGAAACTGTCGCGATGGTCTTCGGTGCTGATTGCTGATCGTCGAGACCTGGCTTACTGTTATTTCCCGTGGACACGTCTTCCAGCGAAAGAATCTCGGTACCGGACGGCGAGCAGCTCAGATTTGTCGCATCACTTGTAGGCGACGTGACGCAACTGTCAGCTCCGCTGACGCTCTTGCTACGTACGGGCTTGTTGTTCGCTGGCCTCTGTAGCTGATGAATATTCAGCGAAAGACTAGGCTGTACCGGACTCTTGGAGCACGCCACGTGCAACGGACTTTCGGGGCTCTTACCACCTGGTGAGTCACCCGAGAGAATCTTTGAACTCGCTGCGAGTCGCGAAGCGCACGGTGAATACTTGGACAGATTGAGTGACACCTTGCTATTATTATCCGCGGATTCTGTGCTTAACGACGAACGACTCAGCCTTTTCAATGGACTTGTTGAGGAAGTACGTTTCTTGGCTACGCGCTCGTGTGCCGCTGCAACAGCGGCCGCGGCTGCGGCAGCTGTTTTCGAACCCTGGCCGACATTTGTCGTTGCAGACTTGGAGGAGCTTTTGCAACTACCGCACCACGTGTACTTGTTCATGCTTTTGGATAGGATTTTTTTTGCACTTTTGCTAGTGTCTTGCTGCCGTGACTGTTGTTCTTCAGAACAATTTTTATTTTTGTTACTTGCGTCGCAATCCCCACTAGTTGCTGAATCACTAGAATTGTTATTTTTTTTCTTCTCTTTAGATTTTGCATTTTCCGACAACTCGACCGATTCATTTTCATTCGACTCCTTTAAACAATTTTCAACTTGAATCTTTACCAAACTTTTTCCACTGTCTTTTACGTTTCTATCAACGTTCTTGAGCCGTGCATTGCACTTTTGGCCGGCTAGTTTCGAGCTGGGAAAATCAAGACTTCTCTCTTTACTTTCACAAGGCGATATTTCTTTTATTTTTCCTTCTTCAGAATTATCCTTAGGATCCGTTTTACCATCTTTCTTTTTTTGATCCGACTTGGACTCATCCTCGGAATAAAAAAATACCTCAACGTTAACAGGCGTCGTATCACCATCGAGAGAATGTGGCACGAAACTAAGATTTTTCGCAGATGGAGATAAGCGTGCTGGTACCGCTTTATTCATATTTGGACTGTACGTATGTGTGCTATATGTTGTTGAGCTGATACTTGAATCACTGGATATTGTTAATTCCTCTTGTTGTTGTTGCTCTGTTTCCTGATGTTTATTAGAATTATTGGATTGTTGTACCTGTGCGCCACCACCAACTCCACCGCCGCCGCCGCCACCTCCCTGGCCCTGGGAGAGGCTCAGTCGCCGTCAGTTTACCAACTCTACACTTACAAACTGCTTCAGTCGTTCTAGGTATTGATTATACAACTCGACATCATTATGTCCAGCACCCTGGAATTTATTTATTTTTTTTTAATTTTACAGACTCGTAATAAATGTATTCAAAAACAAAAATTATAAAAATATAAATTAATTTTATAGTCATTGACAAAAATTTGAGTAAGAATTGATAATAATAATCAATACTATGAAATAAAATAATAAAATATACGTGTTCATTAATAAAATTAAATAATTTATAATTCATATATTATGAATTTTTTCTTAATTATAAAATTATTCAAATTTTAATTTTTTTCAAAAATATTTAAAATTAATCTTAAATTCTTCAAATTTATTCCATTATAACATATAATACTTAAAAATAAATTATTTCATATACTGTTTCCATTAAAGTGTAATATTGTGAAAATTTGTATGTAAACTTATTTTCAAAAGATACAAAATACTTATTAAATTTTGTTCTTCAACTTTTATGTAAAATGCATGAAATATAAATAAAAACAAATAAATAATGTATTGAATGTATTAATGGTTTCTACCTATTCATATTCAAATATGAATATTACCATATCACTAAATGCTAATTAAAGAAAATCAATGACACATATGGAAATATGTAGCCTTGATATTTCAGATACAGTTTGTTATTGTCTTCAAACGGCTTTTAATAGAACAATAACTTTGAACATAAAGCAACTTTAACTTTGTGTATATTGTTTCTATAATAGCATAATATTATATAAGTTTATAAATTTGCTTAAATTTAATTATAAAATTATCACCTCAACCCATAAAGGTTCAACAGCTCGTGGACACCTCTCGTAAATAGCTAATCCATGACTGAAATTTATAACTTCATCGTCTGTTCCATGAATCACTAATACAGGTGATGTAACTTTTGGTACTTTATCTATGCTGTAAAAATAAAATAAATATTAAAATAAATACTTATGCAAACATGCGATTTAATTTTAATAACATTAATCATTTAAAATACTATTCATTTAAAAATATAAATTTGCTTATATAATAATATATACAAATATTATTTTTGAAATAACATATTAACAAAAGTTTATATATTCATTTATAGTACATGTGGAAAATATGCATATTAAATAAGTTCATGTATTTAAAATAACATATTTATTAAATTAGTTAATCACAATAATAAATAAATATAATTTGAATCTGTGTTTAAAAAAGCTTAACTCAAATTCAATTAAGGAAATATGTTACATCAAGCTGTATTAGTAGATTTCTTAGTTTTAAAGGTCATTTATTGATGGAAAAGTTATACAATTAAAATATTTTATATTTTGACAAATAAGTTGAAAATTTTAATTAAATAAAAATTATTTTTTTATACATTATATAATATTAATTTAATACTTATTTAATTATATATTTTGTTTAAAAACTAAATTATTATAAATAATAAATTAATAATTTTATTAAAAATACTAATAATCAGATATAACATACCTTGGAAAAGCATCAAAGAACCATGTTCTCTTTGTGTTAGGAAACGCAACTCGCATTCCAGACATCAGAGGTGAATGTAAAACTACTGCCCCTACTTCGTATCTAGATGCTAAATCAACTGTAGGTACAGTACCAATGCTTTGACCATATAAAATAATATTTTCTGGACTGATTCCATAACGAGTCCTTAGAGCATGCCAGGCTGCATCTATATCAGCATATAAATTTTTCTCCGATGGTTTACCCCCAGAGACTCCATATCCTGAATAATCATAACTAAATATATTACAATTGATTCTAGAACCTAGACCCAAGTAAAAGCTGGACATTTGACCCAGGTCAACAGCATTGCCATGTGAAAATAGAATGGTGAATCTAGCAGTAGCTGAGCACCTGACAAATAAACACGCTATACGATTTCCTCTAGATGTTCTCGCGTAGAATCCTTCAACTGATTCCTTTTCTCTCTCCGTATATTGCCATTCTGCTCTTTCGGATAAAGAAATTGTATATTTAGAGCCCTCGTCCTCGATAAATGTGTAAGTAGGCTCCGGTGGCAAAAAAGCCAGTTTAGCGGCGATCCTAGATGGGCAAGGGGGACAGCAGAAGAGGCAACACAACTCGCTTAGGCTTAAGCCGTTCATCATTTTACGGTAAACCGTACACAGATTCACTAAATTACGGTTACCCGTTATTGCAACTTGTCGAAACGGTGGAGAACATAAGGAAAACTCAAAAACACGCTGTTCTTCAATACAATCTTAATCCTTTATCTTCAATTGCGTTTTCAAATAATTTCATAGGAGTGAGTGGGTAAAAAATATTGAAAATGTAACCCTCCTCTCGCCGTTGATTTGAACTACTGATTCGGTTGCAACTGCATCATGTTCTCTTCTTACGCGCCTATTGTTTTTGCCACGATAGGTATGTAAAAAAATATCCCTCACTATGAGTCAGCCATGACAGCTCATATACGAGAATTCCTTTCGCCAAGTTTTCCTCTTCTCTCCTTTCTTTTTGAGCAGGGTTCAAAGCTGGCTTTCATTGCTGCGGCATCTATACGCAACTATAATTTTCCAATACAACATTAAGAACAAGGTGTAGAAATCGCTGCATCCGTTTCTGATTGGCTTGTCGTCATCTTCTTGTTTAAGAATGAAAAATAACTTGCAATACCTAATGAAATTTATCGTAATGTTTTAATAATTATCTATTAAAATTTATTAAATAAAGTATTTGCCAAAAAAATTTTAACTGTCAATTTTTTTATACTTTGATAGTAAATATATGCAGTTTTATAAAAACTTGGACTATTTTTAGATTAAATAAAGACTTGCGCAGAAATTCAGTCTATACAAATAAAATATTAAGTACAGTTTTCAAAGCAATTTTATATTACTGATGTTACAATACATGCTGTGTTTGTTTACAACTTGACATAAGCATATGTAATATGATTTAAAAAATTTATCATTTTATTTTAAAAATTTTTTCGATAATCAAAAAAATCATAAATTCATATATTGTGATATTATATATTTTATAAATAATATATTAAGAGATAAATAAAATATTACATATTTTTTAACGTTTAACCTAAAACATTGTTTTTAAAATGTTGAATCAAAATTCGAAGTAATTATTTCAATTATTTGTTGAACAAAAATTCTGTGACTGCCTATAAAATTTTAAATTTATTTGCGTAAAAATACAGGGGGATAAAAATATTATCATATTAACTGCAAATATTAAAATTTCTTAAAATAATTCGCAAACTTATGAAAACTATTAACAAAAATATAAACAAATATATTAAAATTTAATACAGTATCACCATATAAATATTTTTTCTTGAAATATAAAACAGTAACTTATTGATGCCATAATTATTTTATTTAAAACAAAAAAATGATATAAATCTTATCATTTTGTTGGCAATAAAATTTAGAATTAATGTATTTTATTATCAAATTTAATTTATTGCATATTTTAAAAATGTTTTACTGTAAATTAAAAATTTTAATAAAGTTTACAAAGTCTTTATGAATTAGTTTAAAATTTTTTAAGTTCTAAGAATCTAATATTGATTTAATTTAATATTAAAAAAAAATTTTTTTGTTAAAATATTTAAAATTCTTATAATATATACTTATAAAAAAAGGTATTTTGCATGATAGACTAAACCAAAGTATTTCTATGATTTTCAATTTATAAGTTACTTCAATTTTTATCCTCATTTTTACATCAAAATATTTTTTTACGGTCAAAAAAACTTAATACTGATAAATTTATATCGAATAAGAGTATTTTTGTCTGTAAAAAAATTCATGACAGATAAAAATTAAGGTCACATTTTTAGTAGCTCAAATTGCATGGTAACACCATAGTCTAATCCATAGTAGAGACAAATTTTTGCAAAAGTTGATGCCATCTAATTTGTTACTGTGCTAGATAATATTAGAAAAATATATTTCATATATTTTTATATATTAAATATATTTTATACATGT
This sequence comes from Chalcis sispes, assembly GCA_949987625.1. Classification (NCBI taxonomy): domain Eukaryota; kingdom Metazoa; phylum Arthropoda; class Insecta; order Hymenoptera; family Chalcididae; genus Chalcis; species Chalcis sispes. The sequence continues at coordinate 70,448,701 of OX465095.1, read as the reverse complement.
AAATATATTATTATGCATAAATACATTACTAAAAGTTTATTAGAAAATAATTTTTTCAAATAAAGTTTTTTAGAATATTTTATTACAAATTTATTTTGTAATAGATTTTACATTGGTTCTTAAAAATTCTACGATAAATCTTATTAATTTACAAAAATTTTACAGTTTTATATTTAACTTATCTTTTCTTTACAAATTATCTTCTATTTTTTTCTTGGCGTTGTAATTCTTTTGCAACTAAACATTTTAAAACTTTTACATCATTTTTTGTTATACAAGTTTCATTTTTCATTTTATTTTGTAAAATATTAATACGTGCTTTTAAATGTGGTGCATTTAATTTACTGGCTTTTGCAAGTAATTTCTTTGTATTTTGAATAAAATATTTAAATTTTTTTCTTTTTTTTGTAGCTACGTTTTTTTCTTTGTAATTTAAGTTATTAATGCTATTTATACAATTAACATATTTTTTATCATATTGTCCTACATTATTACAAGAATCATAAGGCAACCTTGATGAAGAATGAAAATTACTCACTACTGAAGTATTTATTGATATTGATGGTGATATTTGAGATGCTATTGAAATATTTGTTAAAACTGTTGATGTTTGAGATGTTACTGATGTATTTGTTGATAATAACGACGGTATTTGAGATGTTGTTGCAGAAGTTGACATAGTTTGACATTTTATAGCATTAATTGCACCGCTGTGTGATAAATCATTTAATTTGTCGTTATTAATATTAGAATCTTTTTCTTGAGGAAACAATAGAGGATTATTTTTGAGTGAATTACATCTTTCAATATATATTTTATATTTTCCAATCATGGTAGGTAAATTTTTTGGCATGTATGGAACAAATATATTGTTGTAATAATATAAGTATTGAAATAAATACTTAAATGAACAACTTTCCATTTGCTGCACTTTTTCAGGATTTCGTTTTACTTGTCTTTGTGTAATGTTATGCGATGAGATTATTTTTTTATGTAATTGTTTTAATTTTTTTAGTGAATTATCCGCGCATCCTTCTTTATACAAACTCATTATTAATTTTTTCTGGTTTAAAAACAACTTATTAATTTTCACAGAATCTTGAAGATTATTTGCAATTTGATTTTCTGAGTTTTCCAATTCATTACGCAGCTTTTTTATTTCTTCATAAAGTTGTAGTGGATTTTCTGTCGATTGATTCATTTCATTAAATTTATTTGATAAATGGTTTGCAATTTTTCCTAAATCTCTTTCACAATTCATATTCATATAAGATCTTTCAAAACGATTACGTTGTAAATATTGCTGAAGAATTTGTTTTAATTGATAACATAATTTACTCGTAGATTTTATAAGCATTGAGACATTTTGATTTTGTTGCAAGAATAAAATGTTTGCTGGAAATTGAAATACTAAGATATCCAAAAATTTAAATAAATATTTCCAATCTTCACGTTCATGTAACTCATTCTCATTTTGTACATTTAAATTAAGAGTATACGATTTTATCTTATCAAAATTACCAAATTTAACTTTAGATTTAATTTGAAAAATCAGTTTGCTGTTTATTTTCATTGGTCTATTATTTCCTAAAATCTGTTGACTTTCTTGAAATTCATTGTTTTCTCTATTAATATGAAAAATTTCATCGCATGTTTCATCTAAATTGATTGTCTCATTATATGAATTATCAAAATTTGTTGAATTGCCATGAGTTCTATTCAAAATTCTTAGATTTTCTTCTGTTCCATCTAAACTAGCTAATTCATTATTTTCTAGGAAGTAAGATGGACCATAATAATCTATTACATATGAAGGTATTGGAAAATGTTGCGACCAGCGCAACTTTTTACAATTAATTGAATCATGACCTTTCTTAGCACAATTACAACAAAATTGTTCGCGTTGCGGTTTCATTATGCTTTTCAAATTTCTTGGAATTTCTGGACTAGAACTATTTATCTAAAAATAAAGAATAGTAAAATTAATAAAAATCATTTTTGAACTCATTAGTTATAAAAAATTTATAATTACAGTTTGGTGATAACGACGCCAAAGATCTGGACAAGAATATTCCATATGACCACGTGATTTACATCTTGCACAAAGCATTCTTTCACAATGTTGACAAGTTTTTCTATACATAGTTAGTTTTTTTCCACACTAAAAGTAAATTTTTAATATTTAAATAAAATCATTAGAAATTTATTATCATACTAAAATATATTAAATTTTTAAGATAATTACACTATTCAATTATAGTAAATGTTACAAAAATGAATATTTATTTTAATATTATAAAATATTTCGTTATAAAATATAATTCTTGAGAATGAGAATTATTTTTAAAAAATAGATTAATTTTTCATCAATCTATTGTAGTAATCATGAGCAATAAATATTATAAAAACGAAACTCGATTTATAAAAATTGTAATAAATTTTAATATTATTAAATTAAGAACATATTTATTTACCGATATTATAAAATATAAGTTTATGTATTGAAATAATATTTTAATAACATTATTAATAAATATTACCGTTAAACATTTTTTGTGGGGACAAGCAATTTCATGATGACCTGCAATGCCACACATATGACAAATTAGCGGCTTATATGGTTCAGGACATTGATTTTGTCTATGTCCATCCTTATGACAACGACTACAGACCATACCAAAATATCGTTTACGTTGAAATAAATTGAGCTTTAATATATCATTATCTAAAATTGCCCATTTATTTGGATCAGCTATAAATTATAAAATTCAAATTATTTATTAAATAATTCAGTTTTAATATAATAAAATATTGCATTTCTTACTAGACATTTTGCTTCTTATTTCATTTAAATCAAAATTTTCTCCACCCCATGAATCATTATAGAATGATTTCATTTTTTCAGACATTGGCTGAAAGAAATACTCTTCTATTGGAATATTTTTTCTACTGGTGTGAGATTTTTTGTTATTTACTTGATTATTATATAAATTCATTAGATGATTGTCTACAAACTTTTCATTGATAACAAAACGATTAGATCTGTCCTTCTGTTTGTGTGAATTTTCCATAGTATAAATATCAGTATCAATTGGATTTGCTTTATCTGTTGTAATGTTTTCGTTTAAAATATTAATATGTTTTTTGTAATTTTCAATATTTGATGTTTGATGACTCATTTTTTTGATATCACCAAGACTGGATGCACCTTTTTGAATTTCTGAACAATTTAAAATTATGTTATCAGATTCACTACTTTCAGAATTCAGTTCACACAAATTAATAACTGAATTATTTGTACAATTTGAAGATTCATTTATTTTGCCTTTACTTGTATTCATATAAGAAATTGAAGAATTAGTCATAAAACTGACATTATTATCAATTTCACTTTCATTATTATCTTCATTAACACTTTCATTATCTGAATCTTCCAATTCAATTAGCGGTGGTGCTGGTTTTGGGGGAATGGGAACTTCAAAAATTGATTCTTCACTATCTGATGAAGAACTTTCAAAATCTGCATTTGAAAATATAGATTCTTTGGTACTAAGTTTTTTATCTGTGGCCAAAATCATATTATATTTAGAAGAATCTGGAATGGAGTCTTCTGAAGATTCTGAACTAATGACGATAATTGCTTCAGATTCTTGATTAACTTTATTATTAACTTTTACTTGAGCTTTATTACAGTGTGAAATTACATTTTCACGTACATTATTTTGCAGAAGTTTGTTTTTACTTGATTTTTCAACAATATTTTTCTGTAAATCTGCATTGGTATTTTTTATTTTTTTGTTTTGTTTGGAGTCTTTCAGATTTTGTTTTTTACTTTTTTGCTTTTTTTTAAAAAATAAATCATAAAATTCTGGACTTAACAGTTGTATACCATTATATGAATCACTTACAAACTTGTTATAAGGGTTAATTATTTTATTACTGTAATCTTGTAAACTATTTTTTTCAATTTCTTGATTATTTTTAACAAAAGTACTTGAATGTTTTGGTAATATTTTATCATGTATATTTTTTTGTATTGTAACAGAATCAATATTATTTTTTGTTACTTTTTTTTTTTTATTAATTGTTTCATTATTGGAAATCTTACAAGTTGAAAATCGTTTTTTAGATTTTGGAGTTGTATCAGTAGTATTGTCAGTATTTAAACAACTGTTATTTAAATCAATTTCTTCTGCAGGAATATTGTTTGTGCAATTATCTTTATTAGGTTTTGTTGAGCTGTCATGAATTGCTTTATTGACATTATCATTTTCTTCATTATTTAATCTTTTTTCAGATTGATCTATTTTTGTTTCATTAGAAATAAAAATATTTTTATTTAACTGATTCTGTATGTTATCGATCGATAGTTTATCGTTATGATCTGGTTGAATAAGATTGTTTTCATCTCCTATAATAGTATTTGAATAATAAATTTTAGCATAAAGTCTAGATTCAATATCGCTATCATGTTCATCAACATCATCATGTTTAACAGGTTGATTCTGTAATGTTTCAAAAATAAAGTACGTAATATAAAAATTATTTTTCAATAGTAATTTTTTTTATTGAATATTTAAAAGTTTAAAGTAAATATTAAAAATATTTAAAAAATTTTATAATATTTAGTGCAAATTTTTAATTTTAAAGTATTAATTTATGATTTAATAATGTATTTTTAATAGATCAAATAAAAGGTTATGATTCACAAGTAAATTCACCTCATTGAAATTGTCTTGAACTTCCATCTTTACGATTTGTTACAAATTTTTTTTTTTAATTTCTTGCAGGTCATTTAATTGTTGGTAATAATTCACGCAAAATATTGAATAATGTATCAAAAATAAATTCATTACAATAGAAATATCACTCTTACAGTGTTAAATCTTTGACAAGTAAAAAACTATGGCCAATATGATGGTATATTTATCATATGAGTGCATATATAGTATTTATGATACCAACGATACCACGTGCAAAGAAAATAGACGTCATTAAAAAGGTAAGCTGGACGAGCATTTTTATGGTATGTTCACCACCGCCTAAATAGAACTACTATCGAGTACACCAACGCATGCGCAAGCGCGCTGTTTACCAATGAAAACTTAAATCATTGTACGCCAACAAAAATTTCGATATTTGCCAAGAATTAGTTATTAAAATTCTTTATTAAATAATACATTTATAAATTTATTTTAAAATTTTAATACTTGTAGCAATGTTGAAAAAATACTATACAATTCCGATAATTAGTCTCTGAGAAATAGCTCTTTAAAAATTTTATTCATAATCTATAAAAAATTTTACATCATACATTACTATATTTTCCTAATATTAATCGTACAATAATTACTTGGATCATTTGCTAATTTACTATTTGCTTTATAGCGTATTGAAAAACTTTTATAAATAATTTTCAACGGGTTGTGAATTAAAATTTTTAAATTATAAATGACAATATATGAATTAAAATCTTTACTTTTACAGCATGATTTGTAGGTAATATTTTATTAATCATGTCAAAAAATACATTATTGCGTAATGATTAAATTTTTTAAACAATTATTAACCTTTATACCGCCGGCAGGCCGCCATATGACGTCAACTTCTGACTCGCGCACATCCTCCATCCTTGATTGGATCTTACCTCGTAGGCCTTCAAAACACTTTTATATGGGAAAAATCAACTTTTCATTTTTTCAAAATCCCGGTGGTCTAAAGGTTAACACTAAAACTATGGGGTCATTCGACCCATCTTTAATAAATTATACGATGTATAGCAAAAAATATGCAATTTATTACATTTGGTGAGTAAATAAATAACGATTCCAATTTATTTATGTAAACATTTAGAGAAAAAAAAAAAAAAAAGAAAACAAAAAAATGAAAAAGTTTAAAAAGTTTGTTTAGATCGATCGTGGTAGATTTAGTGCTAATAATCAGCGACGAGTTTTTTTATAATTTTGCAAATATCTTATTGGGAAACAAAGCATTACATTATTAAAGATGTAATTATAGCAAAATAGTAAATAGGTAGTAAAATAGCTTCTTTTTTTTTTCGTTTTTTATTGATTCGGGTGATTGATGAGTTTAACCATGATTATTATTCGTAAAATCAATTTATTATTATTTATTTTATTTGCTAGTAAAGTAACTAAATATAGTTCAGTTCATTTTTTAAGCGAAACTAATAATAGTTGCAATTTAAATAAAGTACTTTAAACCGAACTCCTCAATTACATTTTTAGTTTTCTTATAATTCGAAAAGTATAAACCGGACCAAAAAAAAAGTTAAATGAAAAATTGTAGAGCAAAAAAAAAAAAAAAAAATCCTATCAAAATATGCGTTTTCGGTAATGGATATGTGTTTATTATAACATCTTATATATTTTTGTTCGTATTATAATAATCACAATTAAATTTTTATTTAGAACTTTCAAAGAGTAATATACAATGAATAATAAAAAAAGTTATTTTTAATATATTTTATTTGTTTGTCTTAACATAATTATTAAGGCAATTATACTATCGTCCGAATAATATTGCTTTGGCTCAATTAGATTAACATACACCTACAAATCATTTAAATTTACATGTGCCATATCTGCAAGTATTGCAGATATTGAATCTTTTTTTGCGTCATTCAGCCATGCCAATCATGAAAATTATAATTAAAAAAATCATCGGTACAGTGAACTTCATTTTGATGCTTTTTTGAAAAAAAAAAAAAAAAAAAAAAATAATTTTTTGAGACTTTATTTAGCTAATATTATGTAAACATTTTAATTCACTATTTCCATCCATTCCACTTCTACCATTTCCATATTTGATTGCTACTTTGTGAATAAAAAATAATTATTTAACATATTATTCAAATTTATTTATCATCTGGCCAATAAGATAAAAAGTTAAAAAGTACTTTAACTTTTACAATTAACAATTATTTAATATTTTAAATATAAACAAAATATATTCTTTGCATTGATCGCAGGAGAGAGCGAATTTGACAATTTACTCACGTTTTAAGTTTATTCTAAAAACAAAATGTTTTTGTAAAAAAATTTTTGAACAAAGTTTCTTTAAAATAAAATTTTAAAATATATTTTCCGCAAATGTTTAAAACCGTAAATGGGTCAAATTATCTCGCTCAGGTAATCTAATATTTATAATTTAGAATTAAACTAAAAATGATAATTTACGCCAATTTATCAAAAAATAACAAAATTAAAAAAAAAAAAAAATTAATAATATTGTACAAAAATTGACTTTATAAATTAGTCGTTATTATCAAACTTATTAATATAAAATAATAATTATAATTTATGGAACGTTAAAAACTTACCAATTTATTTATTTATTTATTAGCATGAAATAGTGAATACATTCAATTTAAAAGAAAATATATTCATATTTTTTATACTAACGATAATAACACATAATTACGATAATGATTATTAAATCTATTGTTCAAAATAATCGCAATAACGTGTAAATATACATTTAATAAAAATAAGAAACGAAAATTTAAATTTTTTAAATGAAAAACTAGAGAGGTGACGGTTTAAAAAATTATATAGTCGAAAAGCTATCGATTTTATTAAAAATGTATAAAAAAAAAAAAAAAGATGTACACGATAAATAGAAGCCGAAATAATATATTTTTTTTTTTTAGTAATTTCGCGTTCAGTTTTTAACATTAAGAGATCTAACAAGTTTTATTAAATAGATAATTATCTCTGTTATCAATATAAAAAATGTTCTACTTAATTATTTCTGATGAAATTTTCTAAAAAAAAGTACAAATACAAGTGCAAATTAAAAAAAAAAAAATAAATAAAAGCCTGCGATTAAGGCAGTTAGCAGAATCAGTCAAATAAAATTATTTCTAATAAAATTCTATCGCTACCGAGTGTATGTGTGAAATTTTTACAAGTACTTATTTCTCTAATTACTTTCGTAAATATTAAGTATTTACGCTAATATCTATATCTTTTATTGCTAAGCAGAATTTTCTGACATAAAGACGTCTTGCAAATTCATCAGTTCCGTCAACTCTTCAACCAATTTCAATTTCTGCAAGTTCGATTAATAATGGAACTGCCTCTATAGGCTCTTTTAAACTTTAAATAGTTCAATGAAATAAAATCTTTCTTTAATGGATACATCTATTGGATCAATATCAAATTTGAGTTTAACGAGGTCTCAAAAATTTATTTTAAAAGAAAGTTCGCAAGAAAATGTAAATCAAATCACTTGCGTATTGTTGAATTCGTAACATAACATCATTAAAAAAAAAAAAAAAAAAAAAAAAAAATAACATTTTTCATTGGCGCATTATTACTTTATAAATGTCTTCAGTTTCGGATATTTTTTTTAAAAGATAATTTTTATTCGTAAAAAATTATATGCGCTGTTTTTTCTATTCTAAAATATTGATTAAAAATAATTAATAGATATTTGTATTTTAAAATTTTTATCGAAATCGTTCAAACGTAAAAATATTTATAATATTTAAAAAAATATTTAAAATAATTAAAAATATTAACAATATTTAAAATTTATTTGAAAAATATTTAAAATTAATTTTTTCTTTTTTAAATTAATTCTTTTTTATGTATATAAAGTTAGGTCATAAAATACTCATTAATACCCAGAAATGTTGTGCTTTAATATATTTTGTCAAGATCTTTTTTATACAGAGATCAGGTGTCGAAAGCAAGGAGCATACGACCCATGAACATTAACTCACGCAATAACGTGTTTGTTTTTTGTTTTTTGTTTTTTTTTTTTTTTTTTTCTCATTTTGTTTCTTCAGAACAAACTTTTTTACAATTTACTTTCAGATTGCACTTCTCAATAACTCTTAAATCAATAAATAAAAGTCATAGTTTGAATCGACGATAATGGTTGCCTGATAAACGCTTTAGTTTACATAGAATAATCCATAACAATTCGAAATTCTTAATAGCGAACGGCTGATCAGCATAAGGTACGAACGACATATTAGCATTTTAACATTTATACAGTATATTTCCGCATAATTTATAATTAATATGTCAAAATCAATTTTTATAAATAATATTTGATAAATAATAATTCACATTTAACAGAGACGCAATGCAGATTTCGTTACTTTAAAAATATAAATTTTGATTATTCTTCAAGTAGTATATTTAGTCTAATGATTGTTCATAAATGAATCCTCGTTTACGAATTATTTGATTTTTTGAATATAATTTTATCATCAAGAAAATAAATACAATTTATTTAAATAAATTTAAATATGTATATATTTCATAATCGTTTTAATTACTTTTAAATTAGATCTAATAGCTACATAAAATTGGTCAATTATATCAGTCACTTCTATTTTATTATTCATTTGATGAAAACTAATTCACGATATAAATTTGATTTTAAAATTATGCGAATAAGCATTTTAAAAAAATAAAAATTTGATTTTATTTGTTAATTTTCCTAATAAACTGAATATCTTTTGTTGAAAAAAAAAAAAAATAAATAATAATAATAATAATAATAATAAATAAATAAATAAATAAAACATTTACATTTAGACGAAAATGCAACTATGTAGCAATTGTTTGACAAAAGGGCTGTTTAATCTTAAAAAATTAAATTGCAAAATGTTAATTTAAGTAACGGAGGCTGCGCATCTCAAGCATAACGTAAGAAAAATCAGCATGATGATAAAATATAGATTTTAAGCATTCGGCAGAGAGATCATAAATAAATAATCTTGTGCGGGCATAAATACTGTATAAAGTAGAGACTTTTTCATTTTTCTACAATTACTCGATCACTAGTTACATTGGTCCTTTAAGGATGATGCGCCGTTTATTTGGCCACCAAAAATGTCGTTCACTCGCAACATTCCGTAAAATCTGCAGTAATTCTTTGAAGTACTACAGAAAACGCGGATCTTGATCTCATTATTACTATTTAATTATTTGTTTCTCGCTCGCACGCGCTCTATCATTCTCTTTCTCTCCACTTAAGGAATTAAGGTTCAGTTATACAATATTGTACTACGGCTACTACTCTGTACATAGTCACAAACGACAAAGGTACTGTATTTTTCTTCTTTAATAAAGGTAAGATTCGGGTAACTTTTTTAAATATTTGAAGATTATAGAAAAAAAAAAACAAAAAAAAAAAAAAAAAATGTGTACTTTTTTACAAGATATAAACAATTTTTTTTTTCTTCTTCTTTTTATAATCTTTAATAACAAATAAAATTTTTTATTTTGATAAATAAATTTTTTATACTTTTTTGAAATTTGAAATTTCAGTGAAATTATAAATCATATATCGAACTGAATAAATTTTTAAACAATTTCAAATATTTAGAAAAATAACCGTACGCCTACCATAAATCGAAATTTAAAATAATTCCTTCTCTCTTTCTCGACAAACGTTGTATATATTACGGTTGAGCTTGAAGGGAATGCGAGCAACTTAATTTCATACGTCTACATGGAACGAAGTACACGTTAGCTCACATTTATGTTATCAATTTTCCTTTGCACTCTCGCGATTATTAATTAAAATTAATAATTAAATTATAATTCAAAAAGTAATTGCAGTCTTTTATGAAGTCTTTTATAAAGTCTTAAATTATAAATCATCGAACCGGCCTTAAATTATTAAAGAAGTAGTACATAGTAAAAGAAAAAAGAATATATAGAAAGGATACATAGAAGTAAAATTTAAAGTACATCAGAAAAGAATGTGAAAGTGCAGGCGGCTTTTTTTTTCTTATTTCATCGTTAAAAGATTGGTTACCTATTATTTATTATTATTAGTTTTGTTTTCAATTGGATAATATTGGGCCAGTTTCTCAATAGTTACTACTAAAGACATTTTAAAACTACACTATAATTTAGTGCTTTATACGATACCATATTAATAAGATCATAAATAACAATTGCCTTCTCATCGAATGACTGCAATATATAAATAACGTTATAAGGCTATCAATAATGTTACTTTTTTCTTCTTTACCTAGACTCAACGTGTTTAGGCCTCTCAATATAACAGAGACTCGCACGCAATTAGATTTCGATTTAAGGTTCTAGCCAAAAACTTATGATAATATAACTGACGCAAGGAAACAATATGTTATTACGTTGTTTTATCTTTTTATAGTAAGTTTTATACATCAATAGTTATAAGCCAAAAGGGTGCAAGAGATGAAATTTCAGTCTCTAATTTAATTATTAGAAATAATTTTAAACAACATAAAGGTGAGAACTAAAATATTTTGTAAATAATACATTATTTTGTTGTTATCGATAAACTTAATTCAGATGTTAAGTAACTAAAATGTGCATTTGCACTTTTACCTTATGATGTCATAATATAAATGTACATGTGTGTTTACAGCAAATATTATCCAAAATTGATATAAAAGTTAAATTGCATGAGTTTAAAGATTAGCAATTTTTTAAAAGTCTGTGTAATCTATTGATTAACAGAAAGATACAATATTTTTGGTGCACAAAGCGGCAGTAGAATTCATTAAATTATTAAATTAAATCCAAATTTGTAATGTTAAAAACAAACATATGAACATATACCACGTATAATACAATTATTTGAGACACTGACACCCTTTAAGCCTTTAACTATTAGAAAACACATATGTATATATATTTATATATATATATATATATTTTTTTTTTTTTTATATTATACAAGTATAAACGATGGTGCCTTTATATTACGTGTTCGCTTTTATCTAACGCTTACATTTTCACACAACTATTAATTTTTTTAATATCATTGTACATCACACTGCATTTTTTGGCAGCAGAAAACTATTTTTCTTGAACTTTTTAAACTTTTTGAAAACCTTTCAAGTGGATGTAAACGATTTTCGTTTTTCATAACACTCTGCAAATTAGTTTGCAGAAAAAAATTTATACTTATATATGTAATGTAACCTCGGCATGTAAATTCAAAAAAAAAAAATAAATAATAATAATAATAATAATAATAATAATAATAATAATAATAATATAAATAAATTCATTATTAGTATTATTATGAAAAAATCTATAAATCAGATTAATTTAAATGAAAACGAAAAATAAAAAGAAAAAAAGAAATACATGTATAAGCGTAGGATGGAACTAGTGTAAGAGATCATAAAAAAAATCAAACAGAAAAGTAAACGGATTGAGAAAATTATAAATTAAGAAAATTGAATATAAAAGAAATTATGACTTTAATCATAAGCAAAAAAATATAGACGAAGAGGGTTCAAGGCCGCGAAACGTCAAGTGCGTTGAAATTAAAAGTCGAAGAAATCGTCGTACATTCTAAAAGCTTCTATGGCACAGCATTAAGAAATTAATAGAGAAGGCGTGTTAAAATATATATGTTACCATAATAAAACGAAAAAAGAACTATTTAAAGCAATTTGTTGAAATAAATCTTAGCAGAAATTAAGAATAAAAAAGCAAGAGAAAACATGCGAGCACCAAGATTATTTTACGCAAAAAAATTAATGACACATCCCACAAATAAATAGAAAAAATAAGCATCAAAAGATCTGAATTATTAAAAAAGTTATTGCAAATAGAAGGTCGTAGAAAACCAGTATCCCGAGAAAGTTAAAATTCTATGACATTCCTGGATACGATACACAAAAAGGATTACATATACTCTTAGATACAAAAAATGAAGAAATTTTATTTGTGATAGATGGCAAGGACGAGATTGTCAAATACAATAACGTAACCCTCGAAAGTCACGAATATGAAAGTTTAAAAATTGAACTAACAACAAAAGAAATTGAGGAAAAACTGGCAGCTTGGATACTTCATCCACTTCCTCAAGTATGATCCAAGAATGGTTGTCTTCCAGGCATCGCACGTGGGTTAGACATTTCGCCTAGGATGCAAATCCCAGCATTACACATCGTGGCAGCAGTTATCACGATCGTACTATCCTTGCACCTGTTTTCTACTGGTGTGCGGTCGCGGCGATCCGCAATTGCTGCAAGTCTAGGCGACGAGGGTTTACTATCGGACAATCCCAGCCAGCAGGAGCTGTCGGAGGCGGACCAGTGACAGAACGTGGCAATCCAGTTAGGTTGGAAGAATGGACATATACTGTTCTTCCGGAATGTAGGGTTCGTGTTGAGGAAATACCTGTCGACTACCCAAGTGATGAGGAGGATCAGGGAAGCTCGAAGGACGAGGGAGAACTCTGCTCCGTCTAATGACAATTCCCAGAGCGACGAAAGTTCTTCCAGTGCTGCAGCGGAAGGCCAAGACGAAGAGGCATCATTCGCACCTCCTGAGAAAGAAAAGGAGTATAGTGTCCATTTTGAGACGCTCCCTGAACCATTCCTCCAGCCAGAGCTAGATATCTTGGATGTTCACATCTCTGACCTAAGAGATAAAGCCGCTGGCGGATCTACAATGAAGACCAGAAGTCAGCAGGGTAGCATCGACAAGTATAGTTTGGAATTGTAAGCTTTGATCCGAACTCGGAAGTTGATTGAACGTGAGATGAGGAGAAGACTGGCCCTAGTGAGTAGCCCAATAGGACCACATGAAAGGTCAGTAGGCGAAACGAAAGGGAAAAAGTCAAGGCAAGGTGCTCAGGTTCGAAACACTCTTGGTTCGCGACTTACAGCGAAAGTTCCCTCAAGAACCACGAGTGTACCGGCACCAGGTCACTTCACTACGGAAGCTGGAGGTGGCCCCTCCTCTGATAGTGCCGACTGGTATGCAGACACCATACCGGTGAAAGGTGTCACCGCCAACATTTGGACTGGACAAAAAGGCACTACACAGATAGCCATCCTGTTCAGTCCAATGTATATGTTTATCGAGCAACGATAGACGGAACCCACGGCATCTGGAGTCCTGCAATGACCCGTGCTCCCACAATTCCAGACGGTGCCAGCATTATTGCCCTTGTCAAACACTTACGACATTCGGACACATCAGTTCAAGACATTGCACCTCTCATCCGCGTTAGTTGCATGGGACTATCTATCGATGATCAGTTCTATACATACGACCCCGTGGTAACCAGGACGATTAGAGGATACACCCCATCTCAGTATAGTGGTGTAGAAATAACGAATAGGACTAACAACATGGGTAAATACATTGCTATGCCCTTTGACGTCTTTGTAGAATGTATGACATTCAAAGGCGCTCCCCAATTTGGACCATATAAAAACGATAATACTTTTAAACTCAAGTTTGTGAATAATAAATGGACGGCCATCCCAGTTGACAACTCCATATTGGGCTCGTCATATGCGACAGCTTATATCACCAGTTTTTTGACATCTCGGTGCTGGGCGAACACAGTCAACCACGTTTGTAAGGGAAAATTTACCACCAGCGACGGAACTTAGATAAAAGATGAAGTCTACAGGACAATGCCTTCCTACAACTCTGCAGAAATCGAGGGCTCCGAGAGTTTTATCCTCGTTTTACTGGACCGCACTGCAAACGGGCGAAGAGGCGAATCATTTTCCGCAGACGCTGCACTGGAAGAAGCAGTTAATCGGGCGCGCATCGCGATACATATCAGCACCACGCTACAAAAGTTACAAGCCGGGGACATCCACCCAGACAGAAAGGCCCAATACCAGCAACAAATGGACGCAAATGCAGATAAGTGCGTGCATCTGCAAGAACAAGAGAAAATCAAATTGGCGCCGCATCAAAGAGAGGGAGGTCGTGTGCCAGCCGACGTCGATTTCTGAATTAAACGCGCTAAGGAACATGGAGACAACGCATAGCCAAGAAATAAAAAAACCACCTGGAATGGATGAAAGAGGCAGAGAAAGAGGAGCAAGCCACGAGATCGGCAATTCAAGAATTAGAGCAGAAAATAAAAAAAAAAGAAATTGAAGAAAAAGAAAAAGAACACGAAGTGAGGAAACAAGAAACATTTGAACAGTGGGTGCGGGACGAATTAAAAGATCTTTTTAGTTATAAAGTGGCTTCGACACGTTACATTAAATATATACACATATACACAAAAAACGTGTATACGTGTATATAAAACATATATAAATATTCATGGAAGATGCGATGAGTCTAAATGTAATAAAAATTTACAAAAAAATAAATTTAATATTAATGGGAAAATTATTGATAACAAAAACAGCAGCTAAAAAGATGAAGAAGAAAAAAGTACTCCGTTTAAAAATCGCTTTTAAAATAATCTATCAAAAAAAAAAAAAAAAAAAAAAAAAAATCAAAGCAATGTATATTATTAACTATACTAAGTAAAAAAAGAAACAAAAATTAACTAAAAAAAAGGCCCGAAGAAACATTATTTTTCAAAAATTGCTACGCGGAAAAACCACTGGACCATTTACCAATAGTATATCAGCAAAATTTTATATATACGATTATCGTTGTATCGATAAATGCACTAACACACATACGCGCTTCACACGCACATACATATATTCGTATAATTCAAACGCGCTAAACTGTATAATACACACGCACACGCGCGTGCGCAACGCATGTGAACACAAGTGGCACGCACTCGCTATGGCTACGCTTTTGAGTAAAAGTCTCGGTACGTTGCTGAACACCATTGCACGCTGGTGATATTAATTATTTTTTTTTTTCTTCTTTTTTTACATTGGTTCGGGTGATTTATGAGTTTGATAATGATTATTATTCATAAAATCGATTAAATATTATTTATTTTATTTGCGAGTAAAATAAGTAAATATAGTTCAGTTCATTTTTTTTTCTTTCTTTTTTTTTTTTTTTTTTTCATCTATGTTTATAAACATTTATTGAATTGAAATATTGAAAAATTATGTTTTACTGATGTATTACATTATGCTAATATTATATATTTTTATATATAATTGTTTCTTTACAATTATTATTGATAATGTGAAAATCAAAAAAGTTGATAGATAATGCCAATAAAATTTTCAAATAAATTTATTTTATTTAAATTAAGTTATTAGTTATTAGAAATTTAAAACAAAATAATTTTCAATTTTATTGCGACTGAGTGTACTTCTTAAATTTTTAGAATTATTTAAGCTCCACCCAATGCAGAACCATATATTCTTATTCTAATTATTTTCATAAATATCAAATATTTATGATATTCAAAATGAAGAATTGTGAAAATATATTGTTTTCAATGTAATATTATAGCCATTTTTTTCATAAACACTATTAAACGAAATTTTTTTATTAACGTTTTTCAATGTTGTTTTTGATAAAAAAAAAGAAAATTATTTAAATAATTAATTCGAATACTTGAATGTTTAAAGTTAATGGATTATTTTATGATTAAAGTTTAAATATAGCCTTAAAATTCTTAAAATATAAGAGGTAATATTTACCTTATAACATTTTATTTAACTTTGATTTTTTCGATAATAAACCTTTCATCGAAAAGAAATTAAATTTTTTAATATTACAATAACAATTTTCTCATGGTCATTAATAAAAGTGTGCAAAACCAAAAGCCTTACAAATTTATCTGTAACCAATGGATAACAATACCAGATTTTTAATTTTAGTACATATTTAGCATATCTAAAAAAAATTATAACAATATTAATAATAATAACTTTATAATCAGAATTTTACTAAAACAAAAGAAAAATAAAAATTTCCACCGAGACACGGATAAGTTTAAAAATACTTACAAACATAGTATTATCGAATTCATATTTAAGAAAATTATTTAAGAGTTTCATTATTTAAAAAAATGTCTTTTATGATTATATAAATGGATTGTATAGATAATAAGTAAAAAAATTAAATGAAATTTTGTTATATCGAATCGCAACGATTCGTATCAGTCATTGTTTAACTTTCTTATCTAACTTTTTGCATCGACTGAAGATAATAGAAAATATAACTTAATTTCTTTCTAATATAATGAAACAAGATTTATCTCGCTTCGGATCTCGCACACTCTTATCAGTCGCACTAGTAACAATAATTCAAGTTATAATGACGCGCAATTAATCGGTACGTAGTTTGCATGAAGAAAATTTACTTAAAAAAAAAAAAAAAATAAAATAAAAAAAAATAAAAAATAAATAAATAAATAAATAAAAAATAAACCAAATTCAGATTCAGTGACAAATAAAAAATACCTAAGTGCAATTTGGCGTTCAACACGGCGTAGCCATAAAAGCGCGCATCGAAATTAGTGCGCGCGTCGACCTGGTGTGACAAATTACAGATTAAATAGGCAGTATATACATTTCTTTACACGAGAGACGAATTTCTTTTAATGTTTATTATTTGTTATTTTTTTTGTTTTTAATTTTTTTCTTTTTTTTGCTTTTTATTATTTTTTTTTTTTGTCTTTTTTTTTTTCTTTCGTTCATATTTATTATTTTGCATCCATACCTAAGCGCTCTTTAAAACTCGATGATCGTGCGAGTTTGGAAGAACGAAGCATTAAACGATGAAAATTTTCGAATGAAAAAATTAATACCCATGTATGAAAGATCGAAATACTCAAAAGTCGTCCTACTTTTGTAATATAGTTGTAATCTAGCTACAAATGAAAAAAAAAGCGGAAAAGAAAAACCACGCTGAAAATAAAGAAAAACTAATCGTCGTTCTTATTTTTTACGAATCCTATATACGAGAAAAAATTATCACTTCGTTCATTCATGCTCACAAATATAACGCACTCGTCCTCGTGAAATTTAATCGATTTAGATGAACCGTGGTAAGCCACTGGCCGAGCGATGATACATATAGGGTGCCGGCGGCATACCGGGGAAGTGTCTTTGGCGTTGATGCGGAAGAAGGGGACGGTGAAGATGTCCGCCGCCTCCAACCGCGGAGGACGACGCTTGTTGCTGCTGTTGCTGCTGCTGCTGCTGCTGCTGATGATGATGATGATGTTGCTGCTGCTGTTGTTGCTGCTGCAGCTGCTGCTGATGATGATGATGCTGCTGTTGCTGCTGGAGCAAATGCGAAGCGCCGTCCCCGAGATCGAGCTCCAATTCCTGCGGTTCGACTAGCTGTAGTGCGCCGAACGATGCGGTTGCCATCGCTACGTCCGGCATTATGCCGGATAAGTGACCCTCGCTGCACGAGTTGTTCTCCGCGTGCTGATGATTTATACAACAAACGGTGAAATGAGAAAAATAAGAAAAAGAAAAGATTTTGATTAAGTATTCTATTAAGAGATTATAAAGTATCGATGAAAAATGTTTTTTTGAGTCGATTAGAATTATAAACGACGTTTTTTTTTTTTTTTTTTGTTTTTTCATGGTGTGCAATCAAACGACGAATTTTATTATTAAAAAAAAATTAAACGTGCCGATAGGATTGAATATGAAATTTAAACGATGTAAATTTTGTAAATAGCAATTGCAGATGAATTTTTTATAAAAAGTAGAGAGGATAAACTTATTCGACAATTCTACATTTTAATTATATTAATATTCTTAAAAGCAATTTTACTTTAAAACACTTTTTTACTAATTGAAATTTTAAAATGATAACATTTTTATATTTCATAAAAATTCAAAATGAATAAATGTAAATGCACAATATTCTTGAGCGTCATAAAGTAGTTATACTTTCATCTCTTAAATTATCTAACCGATTTAGTTACGAGTATATAAACTGTTTCGTTAACGGCAAATGTGATTTTTTTTTTTTTTTTCGTTCATAGATATTCATAAAAATGTATTAATTTTGTAAATTAACAATAACAAATAATTAAAATTTATTAAGAAAGATTCTAAATTAAAATTTTTTTCATTACATTGTAAATAAAATAAAAAAAAATTGCGACTTATTAAACCGGTAATTATTGTAGGTCGAAATCAGTAATTGACATCATTAATATCACTTGTATTCTTTCTACATCTGCCGCGATGAAAGATTTGTTTTAATTACTTGGAGAAATTGTTCAATTAACAAAAACAAAAGATGAAAATTAATCGTGCCAATTATTATTATTATTATTTTTTTTTTAAATGGTAACACAATAGTTTCAAGTTTTTCGCGGAAAAATTTTTTTCAAGATAATCATCACTCTTATTATCTTTACGCTCTTTGGGCCATTACGACTTTAAAACATAGCAATAAAAAGGAAGCAACTTTCCTTTACGAATGAAAAAAAAAAAAAAAAAAAAAAAAAAAAAAGGAAAACTAACTTCTATAACTGTAATTTTTCTACAAACTTTAAAAGAAAAAGAAAAAAAAAAAATGAAGAAACTTGAAATCACCGAAGTTTTTAACAACCTTAAATTACTAGCAATTCGCTGGCGTCAAAAAAAAAAAAAAAAAAAAAAAAAAAAAAAAAAAAAAAAAACTTGCTCCACATATCTTTTCTCTACGCTAATTTTCGCGAATACAGCGCGAGCGCGTACGTTTCGCGCATTCGAAACGAGCTCTTTGCGAGCTACGCGGCGCACAGGGAAAGGGATATGAGACCCAATTAAGTAAGCATCCTCGCTTACACACCCACGCGTATACATATAATACATAATGGCCGATAGAAAAGTTTATCAGCTAACCTCGGCGGCAAGTCTATAGTTCTCTCCCTCGGTGACGATTGCCGGCAGCTCGTGATGTCGATGGGCGTAAGGGATGGCCGCGTGCCGGGGGAAGGTCATGTTGCGTCCGTAGCAGATGGCCGCCGAGGCGCCGCCACCTCCGTTACCGAGGCTGCCACCGCCACCGCCACCGACGACTCCACCGACGACGCCGATGCCGCTTATACCCATGATCGAGCCCCCGCAATCCTCGTCCGCGCTCACCGAGTTCGCGTCCGGCTCGCCCAGGCTGTAGCAAGCTGCGTTCTGTAAACAATCGATGGAGGGGCATTGAGAAGTTGTGGGATGTTTTTGTTTTTGTTTTTGTTGTCTTTTTTCTTTTTTCTTTTTTAATTTTTTTTTTAATTTTTTATTTTTTTTTTATTTTTTTCGTCTTCTTTTTACTTTGCGCTTGATGATTTGTCATTTCGTTTACGATTGACTCGATTGTGGTCGTGTAGAGTTTAGATGAAAATGCAAGTAATGCTCATTCACATATATACATATATCTTTATAATGTGAGTAACCATATCGTAAATAAAATAAGTACAATAAAATTATTAACCCTCAAGAGGAGCACTGGGTTACGCTAACCCAGGGTAGAAATACATCTGTTCACCCCTAGTAAATGGTTGTATAGGGGGACTTGGTTTTGTGTGGGGATTCAACTTTGTTATCCCCACTACCAATCCCCACTTGGACCCTTTCTAAGTATGAATACTAACCGAACTGTGAGCAGACAAACTTAGTCTATGGGTATCCCTCACCCAGCACTCCAGTAGTGTCATATTGCATAGTGCTCGTGAAAAATTTAGTGAAGTGAATTAAGTGTTTTATTTGAACTTTACCAGTCTTATATCGTCAAGTTAATACATATTAGTAAGTTTATATTATTATAACATAAAAATAAGCTTTACTAAATAGTTTGATCATTCAGGAGAACACTCAGGTGGCCAATGAGGTTTTTTTACGGAATGCTTGATCAGTCAGGCGTAAATTCATTTATAATTTATAATTTAATTAGCAGTAATGCAGTGATGCATCGGAAACAATATTTATTGGATTTATTCCTATCCTTAATCAGGCCATTCTTGATAAATAGACTGAATTTACCTACTCTACAAAGAAACTTACGTTCGCAAATCGAATCTTTTCTTGAGTATAAAGATTTACCAGAAACAGAGGATCTTCTTAATCTACTGGCAGAAAATAAAATGGCTAAACAAAAACGATGTGGATACTGCCCATCGTCTTTAGATAAGAAAACATTCTATAAATGTTTAAAGTGTGATCAGCCCATGTGTAGAGAGCATGTTGCAAAAATTTGTATAGAGTGTAGTGTACAATCATCTAACTAAGTTTTATTAATTGTTGTAATTGATTTATTATTATTTTTATATGAGAATAAATTAATATTAAAAAAAAATAAAAAAAATCATTCTGTTTAAATTCTTCAACTTTATCTCTATAAATAAATATAATTTTTTAAAGTACGTAGAACAACTTCAAATTATTTTTAAAGAACGTGCAATTACCTTTAAAATGCCGCCAATTAAAACCTTTTATCCCAAAAATTCGTGAAGATTCAATAGTTTTAAGAAAACATCTTTTTTCGTCAATTTTCATTGCATTTTTTTTTTATTTTTCATTAATATTATAAAAACTTGAATTTTTATTTATTTGTTTATGAAATATTCTTATTCTACATCGTCCGACGAATCGATTAAAAAAAAAAAAATTCAAAATTGATCAATTTCATAATAAGATATAAGTGGTCAAAGCTAGCCGGGTAATCCTTACCCATGCGCTCCAGTTATGTTAAGCTGCGATAGTGCCCCACTTGAGGGTTAAATCTAAAATACAAATTTTTTTTTTTTTTTTCATCTAACACAAATTTTGTTCACATTATTCTTTGATATTATTATAGAAAAAATTTAATCGATTGAACTTTAAAATGTTTTTAAAGCGTAGCTCGGCAAAAAGATTAAAACTTTTACCTTTGTAATAAACTAATGTTTTATTCTGCATATATTTGAATTGATAGGCAAATAAATTTTTCAAGCCATTAAAACATTGTTTATCTTTTAGTTAATAAAGAGTTCATTATTAATGTTCATTATTAATTTTTTATGCTATGAATACTACCTATCGGTTAAACTTTGATAAATAACATTTGAAATCTTTAAATAAGTTTTATATCATTGAATAAAAATTTCCACTCACATTTTCATTGTTATAAAATATTAAATGTAATTTAATATTGTTCTTGTAAAATCATTAATTTTAAATAAAGTATTTATTATGTTCCAACCAATAAAGTCATCATAATCGAAAAAATTCAAACGAATACATTTTTGTCTTTGAAACTTATAACTCAGCTACTATTACGTAATTATCATCAAACATTCTGATGCGCGATGTGATATTAATTTATAACTCTAATGAAAGATATAATTTTTTTCAAAACGAACGTTATTTGAATTAAGTACATTATCTGCGCGAATGATATTTTTACAAAAATGTACAAAAAAATATTTTCAAGACAACTACTTAGTGATCGTGAGCCTCGAAAGATAACAACACTATTAATATGTTTCAATTTTTGTTTTATAAAATTGTCAATATTTCAAGTTTACTGCGTGTCAAATTTTTTTTAGTGTTAAATAATCTTTGAAAATGTTATTATCGTTCGAATTTTTGAAAAACTGGCTTAAAAATTTTCTTGCTTGATCATTCATAATTGCAAAATACTGCAAAGTGCTGCAAATAAAGATGTGAACAATTTTATTAAAAAAAAAAAAAAAAAAAAAATTATGTTTAAAGTTATTGACTAAATTCTTATTGTTTTATAAGTTAACCAATAAATTTAATTTAATAAAATTTAAATTTATTATTATAAAGTATTAATATTTTAAAGAATTAATATAATAACAAATAATTATATAAACAATTAATTAACATATATCTATTGGGATTAAAAATTAAATAATATTACGCTTAGTCTGTGTTATTTGCCGCAGAAATGATACTCGAATTTCAAATCTTTTTCATCCTAGTCATTGAAGAAGCTATTTTATTTCGTGAAAAAAAAAATATCGTTCTGCTGTTTTGTAAAATTTAAAAGTTATAAATATTTCGATTATAGAAAAAAAAAAAAAAAAAAATCAATTGTGTATTTGCATTTTAAAATTGTCCTTTAAAGCTTTAAATCAATTATTACATTTTTAAATAGAGTTTTAACTAAATTCGATAGATCGACACAATCTTATTTGAAATATTAAACGTGAATTTTTATGCAAATAAAAACAAGATATATTCTGGCTGAGCTTTAAAGATGACTTTTAAAACTTAAAGATAATTATATTGAGTAGCATGAGTATAATAAGATGTACACGACGCAGCTATAAATTTTAAAAACTTTTTTCATCGGCTTTTTTTAACAATTAATTATGACATCAAAATGCTATTTTTACGAGTTTATTTGATTTTAATACGATGCCTAAAATATTATTTATTTTCATTTAACGGGTGCAAATTACAAATTTGATTATTTTAGCTTGAAACATATGACATATAAAGTAAAATTTTTTTCAGAGAAATTTTAAAATGAAACTACAACTGTATTATTTAGTACTACTATAGTAATCTATGATATTTTATTATTACATCACGACAACTTTTCAAAAGGAATTTGTTTTATTAAAGAGCTTTTAATTTTTCTTCTTATTCAAAAGCTCTTAACAATGACGCAACTATTCTAATAAGCTTTTCTTTAATTAGTCTGATTCCGATTACCTTGAGCATCTGTTACTATTGTGAAGTTGCGCATAACTCATGCGCTTAATATCTTAACTTTTTTTTATCTCTAGTTTAAGAAACGAACAAAATTAAGAAATAAAAAAAAAGGCATTTAACGCTTATGACGCTCACTATTGTATGCAGCATTTGTATAAAATGAAAGTATCACAGCAGTCTTTAAATTGATCGAAATTTTAGAACTGAAAAGTACTGAATTTTTTTTATAAACAATACTTTATATGAAGACGATAAAACATCATAAATTGAAATACTTTACAAAAACGTTTGTATTGAAAACAATTCTTATCAATGGCCAATTATTTGATATTATGGTTATCATGACAATAAATAATTCATTGTATTCATTATATAAAAAAATGTCAATAGTTTCAAAGCGTCGTTAAGATAAAGAGCAATTAAAATCGAACCGATGAATATTTTAATTCGACTTCATACAAGATAAAATAATTAACATTAAAAGAGTACAGTAAGTTAGTTCGAATCATCTATTAATTTATTTAGGCGTATATTTTTAACCTTGAATTGCGTTCTCACAAAGCCATACGCGACGAAGAGTAAATAATTAAATCGTCAGATGTGACAAGCATAAATAAACGCTATTTTTCAATCATCGTCTGTCCTACCAATCGTTTTCATTTTTTCCAAAGATCAAAATCGCGTCTTACAATTTTGGGATAAAAAAAATTCATTAAACGGGAAATACCCATTGCAAGTAATACAAATACACAGCTTTTCCTCTTTTATAATATCTCCTTTATGGTAAAATAAAAAAGATATCGATTTAAAATGCAATGAATCGCCAAAAAAGTGCTGTATTTCTCAAAAGAAGAAGATGAAAAAAAAAAAAAGAAGAAGAAAAGTCGAAAAACTTGAAAAATCTGAAAGCGACTATATCATCACCGACTATGTACCATGTGAATCGCGCGATTTTTCAACTCGTCCCGACTAATAAAACAGCCGCAAAATTCACACCAGCCAGTCTCGCGACGACGCGAAAGAGCGCGCGGATTATTTAGAATAGAGCGAGCGAGCGAGCGAGCGATCCAAGTGGCGCGAAGTAGATATTATACTAACCAAAGCCACGATACATATAGCATAGGGTCAAAGTCAAGCGAGTAAGCTTGGCTTCTCTGCTTACTTGTATACTCAGTCGAGTTCGTAACGCAGACGCGATCGGATGCAACTAAAGCATCGACACCGTTAACTCATCGTAGATTAAAATTTCGTTAAACTTTTGCGAGTTTTATTATTAAATTACGAGTTCGATCGTCGCCTATTAATTTTTCGTTTTTTTTCTTTCTTTCTTATTTTCTTTCTTTCATTTAAAACATAAATTGACGAGGGTACGATAAAAGGTGCATACACGATCGTAGAAAATAAGAGTTTAATTATTTAGATAACAGTTTTGGTGAGTCATTTCATGTACGACGATAATTTCAATTCAGAAACAAAATATATGTTCATACATATGTAGTGCGTGTGCGTATGTGAGGGGAAACTTGAACAACTTATCGGAGAAACAGAGCAGGAAAAAATAGAATTTATCAAGTCGTATGGGAAGTTTTTTTTTTTTATTATTTTTTTTTTATTATTTTTTTTTTTTATTATTATTATTATTTTTTTTTTAAAGATATATTGAACGAAGGGCACGTGTTTCTTTGGCAAAGGACCAAGTGTGGATTATTGTGGTAGAAGAATTATGTTTCTTGTGTATAAAATAATACGAATCAAGAATAATTTTTTATTTTAAGGATTACATAATTAAGCAACACCGAAAGAACATAACTTTTGATTTAAATTTTATGAAACAATTAAAAAAAAACAATAATTTAAAGACATTTAAACAGCATACTTTCTCAAAGAAATTATTTTACGATAAATGTCATGTAAATTTTCGTGACTTCAAAACTTATACTATTTAAGTATTTTAAAAATCAACTGAATTAACCTTACTTGTTAATGTTATTGTATTATTACAAGCGTAAATTGATACGACTTCTTACGATGATCTTATTAACCAATCATAACGGAAGTCCGATCGAATTCTAAATGATAATTCGTCAAAAAATTAAAAAAGCTTTTACAAAAACTACTGTAATTTGAAACATTGAAATATATCAAGTAAAAACCACATAGTAATTATTTTAAGGACGTATTTTTTTTTAATATTCTTAAAAGTAAACAGTTGTAATTTTTTAATGCATTTATACCTAGAAATTAATTGACTTTTTTAAAAATGATAAATTTTGAGTAATGAAGTCGGCGTTCAAATATTGCAGATAAGAAAATGCTGTTACTGCTGGTAATATTATCAATAAATAGCCATACCACTAATGGACTACGTATGAACCTTAACATTATGAATTAAAAATACAATTTGATCTAGAAATCAGAATAACTAATACTTATTTTAAATCAAATAATTGATAAATAATATTCGTATCCCATATCTATTTTATCACATCAATCAGTTTTAATAAAAAATATAATAATTTTATCGCATTCAATTGTACTACTTGCGTGTGATGTTTCACTTCCACTGTAATACAATTGAGTGACTTTTCAATAGCTATTAAACCATTATAAAACGGTTATTAAGTCTTATAAACGGCATTAACTCCGAGAGAGACACTGTATTCGCGATTTTTTATATGAAATAATTGCGTATTTGTAGAAGAAATTTGAAACTTTTGATTGCGGTAAAGATAATAACACATTTATTTGTTTTCCCGTTTTTAGTATTACTCAATCGAAACGTCAATAAATACATGCAGATTTAATCAAAGAAAACTCACATTTCTAAATTATTACTTTGATTAGTCTTCCGTTTGACTTGCTACGGCATCGATAAAAGAATTAACTTGATTCAAGAAAAATTATTTTACAGAAAAATGTTTTGCTTCCCTTAAGAATTTCTGCTCTTGGTTTTGATATTCTTGCTTTGAGATATCACCAACGGATTTTTTTTTTTTTTTTTTTTTTTTTTTTTTTTTTTTTTTTTTTGGCCCAGTTCTCATAGAAAATTTGACGGTAAACGTTATAGAAGGATATGAAAATTTTGCACTAATAAAACAGCCATCGTTATGAACGTTGTCTACACTATCAAGAGATAAGGCCGGACGTTTTATAGTTTTTAAAAATAACAATTCGAATATTTAGAAATTTATAATATCGTTTTATTATGAAAATATATATAAAAAAAAAAAAAAAAAAAAAAATTTTTCATTAATACAGTATATAGTCGAACGATTTCGAAGCGAGCGAATGCTAAAATTGAAATTATTGCAAAAAATGGCGAAAAACAATAGAGTAAATAATGGATTTTAATTTTAATGCCTGATCTCAATTAAAGTTTAAGCGCACCGACAGCGACATAAAAAGTTTTCAACGGGATATAAACGGGAAATAATGCAAGATGATTTGGAAAGACTTTTTTTCCGCGGATAAAATTAGTTTCGCGTCATTATTGTTTATAACTAGCTCTATCTTATTAAATTTTATTTGCGCGATTGCAAAAATGTCGATTGTTAAATAGCTGTCATTTATTATTTTCAATGATTTCGTTAACTTAAAAAGTTTGTATTTTAAATTTAGTTATTCCATAAATATATACATAAATACATTCATAAATAGAATAATATTTTTTTTTAGGCGCGTGTGAAATTATCATAAAACGATTGTCCATGAAAATATTATTTTAAATTTTTGTTTAAAAAATGTATATATTAACATTTTTCAATTAAATTTATCATCGCAAGGCTCCGTCCTTATTGGCAAGTCAAAAGTTAATTTAAAATAGATTTTAAAATATTAAAACAAAAAAAAAAAAAAAAAACAAAATAAAAAAATAAAGAAGAAAATAAAAATTGATCATTGAAGTAGGAAAATAAATATTAAAAGTTGAATATTGAATACGATGATTTGGGTTAAGTATACCCTTAAGTCAAAATAAATTAAATATTACATTTTTATTAACACATATATCATAGTTTTTGTTTCATTCGTAACTAATAATTTATGTTTTTGAAATACTTTTAACTATGCATAATATAGTCATTACTGTATTGGTAGTCACGTAATTTTTTTTTTTTTTTTGTTTTCATTGTAGATAAATAAATAACATATTTTTTAATGTATTATGCTACTTGAAAGCCTCTTGAAAGGTTTCAATATTTGTATTGTAACTGAAAATGTTTCTTAATAAATGAAAAAAAATACTGTTTGGTTGGAAAACGTTAAATTGATAAAATATGAATGGAAGATTTTTTTTTTAAATAAAAAAGTGCGATTATTTGTATAAAATTACATAATCTATTATTATTTATTTATTTATTTTTTTTTTTAACTGAAAATTATTAAATTAAAATGTTATAAATTAAAAAAATATATAATTTTACAAAGTGTATTTACTTTCGGTATTTACGTAACTAAATTTATCATTGTCGTATAAAACAATTTTTTTTAACAATAAAATCTCATGCAAATATGCTAGTAAAAAGCGTATAATTGCTTCTCGTAAAAATAATTTTTTTTAACTAACAAAGTTCAATCATGAATTTTAATAAACTTGAAAATTGCATGTGGTTTTTTTTTTTTCAATCCAAGAAATTATTGCCAAGAAAAATTACAATTGAAGCGATTTTTTGTAGCACACAACTTAAAAATATAAGTATTTATGTACTCAAAAAATGACTAAATTTATATTATTTTTAACATATATATGTATAAAGTAACTTTAAACTAAATTTCTCATGCGTACACAAAAATTTGCTTATTAATTTTCTAATTAAAACCTTTAATAAAAAAATTATACTGTCTGTACTTCGAAATGTGAAAACAAAAAAAAAAAAAAACGACATAAAAAGAAAAAACAGCTTTACGACAAGTTGTGAATTACTTGGAAAAAGAAAGAAAGAAATAAACTCAAACGAGCATCTGTCGTTTAAAATCATTGTAAGCATTAACAATCGCGCAAATACATCGTGCACTTTTGTTTACAATAAATCTTATTTAACCTCTTGTGCACTCGTGCATGCGTGTGTGTGTATATGTGTGTGTGTGCGCGCGTTTTTCAACTCCTTATGCAATATACGAACGTATGAATAAGAATTGTCATCATTTAATCTTAATACGGTGATGAATTAACCAAAATCATACAGACACGGAAGCTACAGTTCTTTTACGTAATACCGTAACAATGAATTTCATTTCATTCCATTTATAAAATAATATGAACCGAGATATTCAGAAAAAAAAAATAAAAATAGAATAAAGTAGCTTAATCAACTATAGTAAATGATTCATCTCCGGTGACCATTGACATGCAATAATTTATTAATCAATTTTCGTTCAAATAAACGAACCCTGCTCCTCTTTTTCCGGTCGTTAATTTTTCACTTCAAGATCTTAAATGACCAAATGATAATAATTATAAAAATCATCAATAAAATTGTTACACTTTCAAGTTATTTCATGCATAACTGTTTATCGACACACTTAGAACTTATACAGTTATATTATTCAATGAATATTTATTTTATTTTACATTAAAATTATTAATTAAATTTATTAGCTATACTTATGTATGTGTGTATATATATATATATCAAAAATTTATTTTAAATAACTTTATTTTAAATAATAATTCGCAAAGTAATAAAGAATGATATTCTTTTTGATAATCATTTTAAAAAATATTTATAAATAATTTTTAAAAAAATGTATAAAATTGTCTGAAAATTAAAATTTTTTTTTTTTTTTTTTTTTTTTTTTTTTTCATAATAGAAATGATTTTAACAATAAGAAAAAAAAAGTTTTTTTCCAATTGCTAAACAGATATTACTTTACTTAAAAAATGTAATCTTTGATTTGACCTATTTATTAACGATAATTAATCAGCCATTAATCGGCCATTATTCAGCCATATTTTAAAAAATCATTGTTGAAATTAGATAATATTTAGTTTTTAGATAGCTTAATTAATCTACGTTATTATTAATATATATACGATTTCATTTTAAATAAATCAAATTTTCTTACTTCTTAAAAAGTGAAAATAAAATGAAAAATTTTATAGTTTTCGTCGTAAATTTTGTGCGTTTCTTAAAAGATACAAAAATAATTTAGCGTATTAAATATATCACGTGACAATTATATAAGAAAATTTATGTTATTTTTAGAAAAATTAATAAATTTTTAAAAAATTTAATTTTTAACGAGTATTGTGATATCTACCACAGAATAAAGATAAATCGATATGTGCGATCAAATAATAATAGGTGTAAATCAATTGATAATGATCTCGCTCCTAAAACGAATGCAACAAAGACAACGCACTTGCATCCGAAATAAACTTGGCACATAATCTAACCTTCTTTGAGTTCATACCGCTGAGTTTACTATGCATGTCGACGTCTACCTATATTTACAATACAAATTTATTACTTGTAATTCAATTATTTATCGAGTATTTTTCAATATTAAACTTTGTTTTTATCTTATATAAAAGTTAATTTAATTATAAATAAGGCAAGTTTAATGTTGTGTGCGATTTAAAATAGAAATTACGCGTATCTTTTTACTTTTATTATACGCACAATTATGTAAAGAAATCTTTATTAGTGTTAACCGGTGCAACGAATTTACGTTTATTATTTTATTATTTTTTTTTTTTTTTCTTACTTTTTCTTATTACAATCAGCAGATAACGTATTGAGAATTTTCTACAATTCGAAATAAATGCCATGACAAATATAATTCGTACAGATTAGACGAAAGATGAATTTATCATCGCGTATACAGAAACCGTAAATAATGTAATAATGTAGATTTTACCAACTGCCCAATGCGAATTATTCTATGATATATTCTATAACGTCGTTTATAAATTAAATATATCAAAAAAAACATGATTTATTCGTTACTTATAATAGCGCGATAAGTAGAGTTTTTAAAATGAACAATATATCTCATTAAAATTGTAAAAAATATTTAGAAAAAAAAAAAAAAAAAAAAAATTCGTCTTTAAACACTTTAAATCCATGCGAATGCAATGCCATGACAATTCGAACGTAGCGTCATTTCCTGGTGTCGCGTTTATAAAGCACTTTTTGCAAGTTAACTCGTTGAAATCCAAGTATGTGATTATTGACAAAATTCCGATGTATATTTATATAAAATGCGCGCGCGCGCACACACACACACACAGACACATGCAAACACAATTGAGAATATAATTGCGCGAAACACAAACGTTTCGTAATTAAATCTTTGTGGTACCCCAACGTCGTATTCGTGTCTATAAAAGTACTTTGAAAGAAAACCACATTTTAAGCGCGCAATTGACGAGCTTATCTAGCGAAATCTATCTGCGATATTGAATTGTTGCCGATCGTCCAAGTGCCGCGATACCTTTGACTTTTCGTACAGTTACCTTGCCTTGTTAATTGTACGTAATTGTACGTACGACGAGCTCGATTGGTTTTGATCTTGTCGTTGGTTGCGTTTCTCGTTCCTTCCGTATACTTTAGTTTTTATTTACTCTTTTTTTGAACTTTTTATTTTGGTCACGAGCACCCAACAAAAAAAAAATTATTCGGTGGACTGATTAATTGAAGAATCTTGTCAAGTGTTTTATTTTATTATTTATTGATTTATTTATTTTTTAATAACAATGCATCTAATTGATACGTCTTATCTGATAATCGTGATAGCTGAACCAATTTTAATCAATTGTCTATCGATCATTGATATATCATATATATTTATATTACAAATAAAGCTTTTCAAGTAGCCATCGGAAATTAAAAAAGAATAGATTTAATGCTGCTATTGGTTTACTATTTAGGACAATAAATCAATTAATAATTATACAATTTTGTCGATTAAAATATCACATTATTAAAATACGTTTATAAAGAATATTTAATAAATATCGTTATCGCAATTTTACAATAAATCAATTGATAATCATACGATTTTGTCGATTAAAATATCATAATTAAACTACGTTTATAAAGAATATTTAATAAATATCGCTATCGCAATTTCGATAAGAAAAATAAATAAATACGTAAAGTAAGCGTTGAAAAAAGAAAAGTTTAATCTTTTAAAAATTTTCTTCAATTTACTTCAATCTAATATTATCTCAAGTATTCATTAAAATAAATTTTTAAATTCAATTACGTTTTCTTGAAGCAATAAAAAAATAACATAAAATTTTTATAGTTGCACTTTGATTCTCAATACATAACGCAACAAAATAACGTCGTTAATGTTATGTAACTTATAATAAAGTAAACGAAAGCTAAGTACTAAAAATAAATAAATTTTTCTTTGTAACAGAGAAAAAAAAAATGCCGGAATTAAATGCCTTTCCACTGCAAGATCTGGAGGGTTTGCTCGAGCGATCGTTGGGCTCGCCTCTGAAAGTACAAGTAAACAATTGGAAGCACCTGACAGATCCCGGTGAGAACTTTGGGAGCCTCATATTGGCGGTAAACGTTACCGTGACGAGAAACGATAAACAAGAAATTCATCATCTCGTTTGTAAAATGCCACCGAAATCGGAATATCTACTCGACTTGTTCAACAGTCCTATGGCGTTCAGAAAGGAACTTTACTTTTACACAAAAATTGCTCCGGCCTTTCTCCAGCTACAGGTTAGCTACGAGGAATTTTAAACTTTGTGCGCGAATGCATAAAGCGTTAATGATTTAACCCATTTGCATCATCGCTCAACTTAAGCTGCCGCGTTTCAAACATCAGCGACGTTCAACTGATGATTGACTCGTATCATCGCGCGCGGTTGATCGTATGTGCAGTAACAGGCATCCAAATTATTTATCGATTTTATTAAGAATGTACTTTTTAAACGATGATATACAGTGTTATATCGCATTTTACATTTTTTTATAAAAAAGGAAAAACAAATATTTTTGGTGATAGTCGACTGTCGAGCTTCGCGGAATATTCCGCGCTTGGTGATAGTCGACTGTCGCGGTTCGCGGAATATTCCGCGCAATTATGCAAATGGGTTAATTAAACGTGAAGTATATCTCCTTGGGAAGAGTTTGCGATGGGAGAAAGTTTGCACCTAATAGAAAAAGTACTCGTAATGCAGATTTCACACATTGCAAATGCTAATGATTGAGTAATGTAAATATGAAATTTTTTTTTTTTTTTTTTTAATACTTTATACGATTATTATTGAATAATCTTTAAGAGATAAATAAGAAAAAATAATTTATTTCAATTAAAATTAACGTAGACTTTCGTTTAATTAAAGTTTATTTTTTCAACGTAAACATGCGTCTACAAATGTTGAAACGAACATTAAATATATTTCGGTTATCATTAGATTATTTTAATAAAGCGCTAAAACTTGAAAAACATGAAATTTATTATTATTATATTATTATTATTATTATTATTATTATTATTATTATTTATTTTTTTTTTTCAAACAATTAAACTATTTTCTTCAATTAAATTAAAAAAATTTTTTCGTACCAGTTAAACAGCGGTATTACTGAAAAAGACCTCATCAAGCTTGTACCTCAATTCTACGGTGGTCGTTTAAGCATAAGCGGAAATGAGAAATTCGACGGTCAAGCATCGATCATACTTGAAAACCTTAATTATTTCGACTATTCGACGCAAGATCGTATCGCGGGTATGGATCTTGCGCACATGGAATACGCGGTACGTGAGCTTGCCAAGCTGCACGCAATCACCTGCGGCTACAGGATAAAAAATCCAAAGGACTTTAAAGAGATGATTGCACCGGGTCTCGAGCCAGCGAAAAACAAAACTGCAGGAAAATGCGTTATAGAGATGATTAATAAGGCGATGGAAAATCTTCAAAAAATGAAGGAAAGTAAGCCCCACATGGACAAAGTTTACAAGACGTTGAAATATTGCGAAGAGGCTGAAGAAGATCAGACGCCGAAAGTTGGTACGTAGTTGTTGATGAAACGTCGGAAGGAGATTATAAACAAACAAGAGAGAGATGAGAATTTTTCAACAAAAAAAAAAAAAAAAAAAAAAGAAATAATTTCGAATAAAACGGTTATTATTATAATTGAGCTGAAAATGCATAATACTTTATAAATAAAATATGCAA
This sequence comes from Chalcis sispes, assembly GCA_949987625.1. Taxonomy (NCBI): domain Eukaryota; kingdom Metazoa; phylum Arthropoda; class Insecta; order Hymenoptera; family Chalcididae; genus Chalcis; species Chalcis sispes. Next base: position 70,415,204 of record OX465095.1, on the reverse strand, counting down.
AAATTTTATGAAAAAAATTATTTAAAAAAAAAATTTGTAGAATTTTCAAAATAAATTCAATGTCGATTTTATTTTCAGAACAATGGTGCACGTTCGTGCATAATGATTTTTGGGTGAACAACATGATGTTTCGTTATAGCAACAATGGAAAAATTATTGGATTAAAAATGGTCGACTTTCAATTAAGTTTATACGATTACGGCATGAAGGATCTAGTTTTCTTCCTTATATCTAGCGCTAAAAAAGAAGTTATCGACAATAGTTTACAAGATTTGATAACCCTATACTATGAGGCTTTCATCGATACATTAAGGGGACTAAAAGTCGACACGAGGGACTTCTCCAGAGAAACGTTTGACAAATTGCTCAAAGAATGCGCGCCACTTAAATTTCCTCAATGCATTATGATGGTACAGGTAATTAAAGCAACGCGCGGCACTGCGCCCGACGTCAATAGCATCACGAACGGAGAAGCTTTCTTAAATATTGGTAAAGGAGAGATATACAATGATAAGCTACTTCACGTTCTTCTTACGTTTGTCAAAAATGGTTGGCTAGTAAATTGAAATAGTATATTTTTTCGTATATTTTATCTTTACTTCAAAGAGTTTTATAAGCTTGATGTTTCTTTTTGTTTTTAATTAAAAACGAATTATTTTTTTTTAATATTTTTTAAATTATATATATACACATATAATATAGAATTATAATAAATTTAGATTTTTCATTTTTAAGTAAGATTATTTTTACGTTAAAATTTAATATTAAAGTACAAGACGAAGTATTAAATTATTAGAACGTTTATTTTAAAATTTTAGTACTTTTTTAATATTTAAAGATGTTGGGTTTGAAATATCTTTGTGATAATAGTGAACATTGATATTATTTTATTTAAAAAATCTATTTGAATTATAGTACGTGATTTTTATAAAAGATATGACAATCAATCGTTTTTAAAAATAAGCGAAAAGAAAAATCGAGATTAATTTTTACTCGATAAATTTTATATAGTTTTGTAAAATGCCGAATACAACGTAAATATGCATTCGTTAGAAATGTGTGCACTGAAAAAATAGTACAATACTAAATTCTAAATACATAGAGCTTACGACTCTTACTTTATTAAATTATTATTACCAATTGTTATTAATTTCTTGTTATAAAATATTGATAAGACAGGCAAACAAAAAAAATGTTATCCGTACTGTGGATTGGATTGTTATATTTCTCTATATATTTTGGCCCACTGTAATTAAATATAACTTCAGCTCTGTCTGATATGTAAGAATTTTTTCAGTCAAAACATTACGATTAAATTTAATTTCCAAATTATTTTTAAGTTTTTAAAAAAATGTTGACTCAGTAAGCCAAAATACATGGAAGTAAATATATTAGACCTTGACGGAGCTAAGTCTTGATTTTTAGGCTTGCATAATTGGAAAGCTCAAATTTTGATTTTTTTTTTATATTATATATATATATATATTGTATAATATACTTCGAAAATTAGATTGTAAAGTTTTAATTGAAAATAGTTTCGAAATAAAATATTCGAAAAAATGTTGAAAATATAAGACTATCAATACTGCATAAGAAACAGGCAGCGATTAGTTTGTAATATCTAAATAGAAATAGATATTTGTATTTGTAAATTAAAAAAAAAAAAAAAAAAAAAAAAAAAAATTACACAACTCATTCCAAGTGAAAGTTATTAAAAAATAAAATATTATTTGATATTTAATTATCAGCATATTATAGACAATGATATATTGCTATATAAAGCAACTATTACAATTTTTAGTGCAGCTGAATTTGCATGTTCTAATTTCAAAAATTAATTTTATTACTTACTTCGAGAAGATCGGCCACTGCATCGGGCAGATTGAATTCTCTGACGACGCGTAACCGCAATTGCCTATTGATTTCGTGACGTGACGAAAGCGGCAAACTAATTGCTCTCTGGCAGCTTGGAGATTGTCGCAGCTTTTGTTCGCGTTTCAACATGGCTGACATAGTAGCAGAATCTGGAACTGACAATAAATATATCGAATGAAAAACAGTAATATAATAATATAGCTATATTTTTTAAATTTATATTTAAAATTTTAATTATTACCTGGAAGTGCTGCTGCTAAAATATCGACTCCAGCAGCTCCCATCACCCGTGGTTTTTCATCAACCATATATAATGTATCAGGTATATCGGGAATGTATCTTGCCCTTCTTAACCTTACGAGTTCCGCTTCTTGAACCATTTGTTCTTCGACTAGAGCCTAATAAGAATAATTAAAAATATAAATTTATTCTAAATAACTTAGTTGAAGTAAATAAATGAAAAATTTTTAACTCAATTGATTAACTTTTTAAATTCTTACATACCTTTATTTCTTCATAATATGGCATAAAAAGACGAGGCCGTACAAACAATCCATTCTTCTTTCCTCCTCTTATCCAAGCATTAATTCTTAAGTTTTCTCTTTCGTCACCTATCATATGACTTGGTGGAGTAGATACTAAACCTCTTCTAATTGCCTATAAAGTAAATATATATATATAATAAATTCAGTTATTTTTTAGACAATTTAGTATAAATGTAAAAAATGAATTTTGATTAAATTTTCACATGTTATGTAACAATATATTTTATATAAAGCATTATTACTACCTGAGCGAGTACTTCGTTATTTGGCGGTAAAACATGATCCATCCTAACAAGAGGTAAGAGTTCACTGAGTATTTCTCGCAGCTCAATATCGCTAAGGTCTCGCTTTTTCACACCTTTTCTTGCAACAGAATGAACAGTGTGACTTAATAAATTTGGTTCTCGATCCTCCATTCGTCTAACTAATTCCTGTTCGCCCCACTTCAATACAGCCTGAAGCACCTCGAGCTCGCTTGCTTGAAGAAAGTGACTTTGTAACACGTTCGACAAATGAGCATGATCAAGCTGATGCAAGATTGGAGACGAAGCGACCGGTTGAAACTCTTCTCTGAGGAAATGCAACGCTTGGCGGTGCACCCATGCAGAACCATGTGGCTGGCTACCCCATCTTATATTCGCAAATAAATATAATAAAAATTTTTATTTGTTCTAAAATTTTATTAATATTTAGGTTTTTAAAAAATAAATTAAAAAATATTTCAATTAAATAAATAAACATTATGCATTAATCATATATATTATTTATAAACATTATTATTATTTAAAAATATTATTTTAAATAAATATATATTATATAAATAAAAAAATTACTTACTTGAGAACAGTTGGAAGAGAATCTAATGTAAGCCATTCCAAAATGAGATCTTCACAGCCTTGTGAAAGAATATCTAATTCGAGAAACCGACCTATTTGATATAATTCCATAGCTTCCTCTAACGGACTGGGTCGCATTCGACCGGTGTGTGTTAACGCCTGAACCTTAAAGAGTTCATGAAATATCAATTCTTTAAAATTATAAAATTAAAATAATAGAGTCGGTAATATAAGACATTTATGATATTTTTTAAATTATTCGAAAACGTTAAGATATAAACAATTTTTAAATTAGATCACTTACTTAAAATAAATAAATGTCAAGTTATTGATGATAAAAATTGAATATTTAAAAAACAGTGTAATTTAATTAATTTAATAATAATATACGTTGGTCAATTATTTAATATTTAAGACACTTGTAAAAAACGTTATCTTTTGGATTACACATGAGATCATAGGTCACTTCTTCAACACATAATTAAAAATATGTGATCTCATTTATTATCAGTAAAAGATAATGTGAAACAAGCAAAATTTGTTTTTAATATAACGTTTATCGTCAACATAAAAAAAAAAAATTTATTTTCAAAATATATAATTGATATTTTAAATTGTAAAATCTATAATTTTTCACCGTAAGGTTCAAGATAAACACAACCAATTCTGGACATTACCTCTCCCAAACTACCAGCATTATTTCCGCAGCCATTGCCTCTTAGAATCAATGATAAGTCTACCGTATCAAGATATACGGCATGCAACAGCACGTGAGCATATCTTTTCGGTATTACTGTCTCATCCAATACTATCCTTGTCGGGATGTGTAACGCACGTTCAGTATGATCCTCTCCCGATCTCGTTCGCCTTTGAATTAAATTTCGGAAGAAAGGCGAACGAGCCGATAATATTGCCTTATGGCACGGCAGTTCCAATTTAGGCCTAAAGCCGTACTCGGAGCTACCACTGTCTGGTCTTTGGTAATCGCTATCCGAGGTAAAAACGAGGGCTGCATCGGCATAATTGCCCGTATCGAGTAGATATCGGAGATCATGCTCTAAAGGATTCGGATTGCCAAATTCTTCACCGAGGCGTCGCAAAAGATTGGCATCGAGAGCGCCGTCATGTGTACAAACATCGCCTGTGTACAGATAGCGTAAAAGGGCGGAAAACATCGGTACCTCGATGTTGTGACTGCGTAATTCCAAACATATTCGAGCACCATAACCTACCAAAAAATAAATAAATAACAATGTTTATTCAACATTTATAAAATTAAAAAATCTGCGCTTTACAAAAAAAATATTTTTTCATATACCAGAAAAAGTTTTCAACCGAATAATATAATATATTAAACAAAATAAGAAAAAGTGTAAACTAACCAGGACATCCGGCAAGTAGATCTCTAAAGTAGGGACACCGTGCTGAAAGTAAAGCGCGATGCACGGGGAAACAGGCGCCTCTGTAAACGAGATCAACGTCTGTACAATACTTGTAGTCGTAGAGAGTGGAAAGATCTTGTTTAAAGGTAGCGGCAGGCGGCCTTGCCAATTCCGCTTGAACATGCAGATCCTTGAGGGCTGCCAAAGCCTCGTACTCTTCAAGTAAAGCGCCCGCCTCGAGCGGACTCCATGTGGAAACGAGCTCGCGTATTATACGACCGTGATCGCACGCCTTTGACGAACGCCTTCTTCGTATGAATTTTTTGCGCAGCGTCGCGAAACCTGTCACGCGTTTTTTTCGCTCCCTAGAAATTCAAGAAAATAATTAGAATACAAGAATTCAAGGAGATTTTTTATCAATGCGTTTACTGCATATAAAAATTTTATAAATATTTTTTATTTTCCGTTATAACTGTAAATAACACTATTGATGCCCATGTAAATACTTAAACTTATTCAACTACACGTATAATTAATTACTAATTATAAAGATTAAATTTTTTATTAATTTTTAATAGATTTGATTTTCTAAATTGAAAAACAAATATTAATAAAAATTATATCTGTTATGTTACTTTAACGATAAAAAATTTAACATATAACAATCTCATTCATTCTAGCATTTGCATAAATTTTCAAAATTTTACATATATTGACATATATTGAAAAAATAAATAAAAGTGAAGTTAGTGAAGAATACCATTGATGAATAAAAATTGACATTTTTTCATTTATGTATTGACTAACTTACAATGGATTTTCTGGATGATGAAAGAATTTCACCAAAAACGAAAATTTCAGAATTATTTAATTTAGTAGAACAAAATAAAACCAAAATTATTGAAGATTTAAAAGAAGCTGTTTCCATACCATCTATAATAAATGATCCAGACCATCAAGATGATATTATAAAAATGGTAATAATTTATTTTTATATTTAAAAAATTAATTTATAAATTATATTAATGTTTACAGCTACATTTTTGTACTAAAAAATTGAAAGATTTAGGAGCAACTGTTAGTTTAGTTGATTGTAATAGCAATTCCAACACAAACTTTCCACCGGTTATATTTGCACACTTATTCACAGATGATGAACATAAAACAATATGCGTTTATGGAAGCATTGGTAGATAATTATTTACAGATATTGATTAATTTACAGAATTGATTAATTTTTCTATTTTTTGTAACATAAATTATCTTACAGATGTTAAGTTAGAAGAAAAAACACTTAATGATAAGCTTTTTGACTTAAGTGAAAAAAATGGAAAATTATATGGATGTGGTGTATCAGATAACAAAGCTTCACTATTTTGTTGGTTCAATGCTCTTGAAATGTATAAGATTTCTAAAAATGAGATTCCAGTAAACATTAAATTTGTGATAGAAGCAACCTCAGAGATATACAGCCAAAGTTTATCTAATGCTATTCAAAATCAACGCGAATTTTTTAAAGACGTAGAATACATTTGTTTAACAATTGATAAAAAAGTAAATGAATCACCTTGCTTAAAATATGGTTTTCGAGGACTTTGCCATTTTTCATTAAGAGTGACTTGTGGTAATGTAAGAGTGCATAGTGGAACATATGGTGGTGCTTTTAATCAACCCTTTTTAGATATAATAAATGTTGTTGGTTCACTTGTTGATAAACAAGGAAAAATTACAATTAAAGATGTAAGATTATTTAATTTCATAATTGATATACTATCAAATTAGTAAATAAGTTTTTAATAATGAAAATAGAATCTTTTTATTTAAAAAAGAAAATTTATTTGATTTAAGTTTTTAAAAGATAAAAAACCAACAGAAGTAGATGAAATGGATTGTACAAAAGAAAATTGCACAATTGAATCTATCAAAAAAGAAATTGATTTAAAATTTCTTATCCATAAGAAAATACCATCTCGTATAATTTTGCATAAAACACGTTTACCAAACTTAACAATAAATGCTTTTCAAATAAAATCAATTAGTGCAGATAAAGATGATTGTGCATCCATACCAAATATGTAATTAATTATAAAGTACATATTTAAATACAAAGTAATTTTTGTAAATACTAAAAGTATTATGAATTCTTTTTCTAATAGAATTGAAGCAATCTTTTCAGTCCGCTTAGTACCAAATCAAACAGATAAAAGAACTTATGAACAATTTAAGAGACACATTGAAAAAATGTGGCATCATTGTAAAAGTGCAAATGCTTATGAATTTAAAATGAAAATAGGTTTTAATCCATGGCAAGGAAATCCCTCGTCAAATCATTATAAAGCTGCAGAAGCAGCAATCCATACTGTTAGTAAATAAGAAAAATTTATAACTTTTTTGAAACATGTTTAAAACCATTTGTCTTTACTAGGTTTATAATGTGGCTCCTAACTATTTATCTGAAGGGTATACTATTCCAGCTGTTTCAATCTTTAATACTTTTTGTCCTGCAAGTAACATTATTGTAATGCCTATCAGGTATTACTTTTAAGTAATTTTATATTCTATAAAATACAATAGTATATTTATAAACCAATATTTTCTAGTGGCCACAATGATCGCCATTATTCTAATTCAGAATCAATTTCTATAAATGATTACATTCAAGGAGTAAAGCTGGCAATAGCTTATATGTGTGAAATTCATGAAATAAATTTAAATTAAAAACATTAAATTATATGTAAAGATTAATTTATTTACAAATTGTGCAATATTTATCAAAGTAACATATTAGTTAAAAAAGTACACAAATATATAAGTATTCTAAAATTATTCAACAAACACTGTATAATAGTGATCTCAATGGATTTGTAAATTTAATTATAAGTAGTAAATAAATTTTTTAAATGATTATAAATTATATACCTGACAATAATCAATGGATCAGGATTTCCAGAGGCCGAGAGTCTGGCTGCTTGCACAGAATCTCCTCCAACGGGTGCAAGGCTCGAAGAGGCAGATGCTCCCATTCTTTGTGTCATGCGTGAGTCATTGCTCTGTCCTCTTCCTGTGAACCAGCAACTGCCACTGCTGCTGCCTCTTTCTCTAACAGCTCCACTTTCGCCACTGCGATGCAGTGCACAAGGGATTAAAGCCCGAAAAACGTTCATCTCTTACCCAGACGTCGGCCTATCAATAATTATCAATAAAGATCATTTAAAAAACTTTATAGATTATTTTCAACAATGTTAATAAATTATATTTTAAGATAAAATTTAAAAAAATTAAAATTTCCAAAGTAACTACTTATTTTGTATAATTATTACTAAATGATTCATAATATGCTATGTATTTAAGAATATAAATTTCCATTATTTACTTTTATTTTACTATCAATAATGATATTTTATGTGCAATTGATATTTAAAAGAGATTATTAATAAGAGATTAAAAATAAATATATTCTGTTATTAAGAAACAATTTTCATTCATTTTTAAGCATATATATTGATGTAATTTAATTATCGCTTTATAGTAATAATCTATTAATTTTTATAATATTAATAATTATTTGGTTTAATCATTACAAGAAAAAACTTTTGTGATATTAACGACTGAAATAAAAATTAATATAATCCTAATTAATATAAATTTTGCTTTTATATTAATATTTAATTAAATAATTTTATATATATCTTTTTATATTATAAATATTTTATTATAGATAAATTATTGTAAATCTAAGTATTTATGATTATACATTAAAAAATGCATCAATGACTTTTAAAGAAAAACCTGGTTAAACATGAATACAAATAAAATATATTATTAAAATTATTTGAAAATTAATCTGATGATTTTAAATTTAAACAAAAATAAAAAATTTAGAATATAAAATAATAATGTTAATTCAAGTATATAATTAATTTTATAGATATATGTATATACCTACATATATCAATTTTTTCATTAAATCAGATAAATAAAAATAAAATTTAAATACCTTTTATTATGTTAAAATTTTTCAACATTATTTTTTTTATAATTTGTAAATGACATATTTTTAATAGAAAATATATTAAATATTAAAAAAAAATGTAACTATCAGTGAATTAAAATTTTTTTAATTTATTGATAAAATTAATATAATTTTTTGCAACACAATCTAATCAATAATAATAAATAAAAATCTTAGCCTTTAGAAGAGCATACAAATTTTTAATAAAATGTAATATAAAAAAAATGCATATTTATTTACACTAAATACTTTTTGATATAAACCGAAAAAATTAATTAAAACTGGTTTAAATCATAAACAAAAACTTAACAAAACACAATTTTTTTTACATCATAGATTCTCCACTTGATTCTTGTATCTATAACACATCAATATGCATATTATGAAGCTTTGAAGTCACAAATTCATAAACCAGTCCACTGCTCTCCTCCCACAACACAACTTTAAACGCTTGAAACGTCAAATTCTCCGAATACGATCGACCCGAAACAAACGTGCGTAATAAATTTTCAAAAGTCTGCCATTGTAAAAAATAGTTGATTGTTTTGCAACGAAAATGTTGTTTCTCTTTGCACTAATTGGTTGTCAGCTGAACCACCTCACAAAACCAGCTGTTTGTCGCTCGTTGCCATCTAAATAATCGCTCAGTCGCGACATTTTTCACTATGCGATACCTCTACAAAGACGTATGCGCAAGTTTCGAACCTAGGGAGCGACCCTCGCGTTAAAAAACTCAATCGACCTACATAAAAAACAAAGCACGTCTTGGTTGCTCTCTCCCAAATATCGTCTCTCCCTCGTCTCCGCGCTTGCTCGCTCGCTCTCTCACTCTCCTCTTACGGGTCGAGGTTTTTTCTCGGTCAGTCGCGCGCGACGAAGAGGATGAAAGATTTGAGCGACCGTTTAAAGGACTCGCACAAATAGGATTACTCTCGCGATTAGTTGAGGTTCAAGGCTGCGTTACCTGGGTCTTTCCTGTGCATATTTTCGAGCGTTCATTACGTCCGCAGCGACGACAATCGACAACATCGACAACATGTTTGGTATTGTGGAAATACTTGTCGCATAATACACCGGCGGCCATGTTTACATTTGAATGCACCTATAGATACATACACTGAGATGGCTCTTGAATAAGGTCCGTTCTAATATTCAAGAGTAGTAAAATGATGCATTCTATTTATCGTAGAGGGTGGGGCTACAAACAATCTTTTCTCATCTATGAAGTTTTTTAAATTAATTTTTGAATTTTAAATTAATTTATATTTAAAGTAAAAACATAAATATATTTAAATTTTAAATAATATTACAAATTAAATATAAAATAAAAGCAAGAATGTTTATACAAAATAAAAAATTCAGATTTTTATACTGAATAAAAATCAGCTAAACGCTTAAAAAATAAAAATATAAAGTATCTTAAATTTTAAAAACTAAAATAATAATATGTTTAGTCAATAAACTACTTTTTTAAAAATCGAATATTATTTAGCTTTGTTTATTTTTTAATACTATTATAATTAAATAATTTTATTTTTTTAATTATTTATAATTTTATTTATTACAAATTATATATTACAAACAAGTTACAAAATTTTTCAATTTCGCGGGTAACTTATGTGACATCAGTATCGCCCAAGGAAACAAACTTTATATTTGTAATAACAGTGTGTGCGCTCGTACATGTTGTATCTGTGGGCACGGATGACCTCAATAAAAATCGTACAACCTTCTCTTTCTTTATTTTTCTGACTTTTCATTTGCAGTTTCATTTCAACTGTTAAGTTTCTTTTCTGGAACACTCTTTGAAAATTAAGAATTTAAAAAAAATAGAATTATTGTAATGTCAACATTGATCACTTAATTTTTAAGTAGAATTAGTGATATAAAATACATTATAAAACTGTAATGTTTTATAATTTAATAATCGTAATATACCTAAAATTTGCATTGTATTATTAGCTTTCAACATCTAAATATTATTAATAATAATATTTAAAAAATTAAACAAATTTCAATTTTAAAGTTTTTTTTGTATGCAATAAAATAAAAAATGAATTATGTACAAACATTTTATAATTAATACTAAATTTCATTTATAAATCTCAAGAAAATTATTAAATAATTTTATAATTTTTGAATTATAAAATAGCACATAGTTTTGTGCGTTCAAAACAAATGACAGAACCCTCCATGTGCAACGTAATTCAAATCAATGTTTACTACGTTTGAAATATAACTTATTAATATATTACAGCATTATTTTTTAAAAATTTTTATTAATATTAAAATTAAAAAAATTTATTATTTTTCATATTATCAATAAAATCATAAAAGTTTCATTTGATAATTATTGATTGACTTGCATAGTTACGAGTTCCGGTATTTAGCTCCCTCGGCAACACTTCCACTTCCACTTCCACTTTTTCTAGTTTCTGGTAGACTGTTAGATCGACCAATACTTCAATATATAGCCTTACAGAGTATCAGTGCATAAAGTTTTTCGAAGAAACTTAAAAATGTACGCTTTACAAAATTTATGTAAGATTGCTCCAAAAATCGCATGTGCAGCGAGCCAGCCAAATCGAACTGTCTACATGATTGTTTCAAAACCGAGATATCGAATGCCATTCGCAGTAAGAATTTTTCTTAACATTTTTTGTACATTTTCAATTCTTACGTAATTCAGTTAATATTTTTAAATTTATTATCTGGAATTACGAAAAGTAAAAGTATCAATAAATTCGTATTAAGTACATTTTACTTTGAAGGAGATGATAAAAATTTTTAATGAAATGATAAAAATGATAAAGATTTAATGAAATTCTGTACTTTAAAATTGTTGAGGTTATGTTAAAGTTTAAAATATAATCTTGTGATTATGTATGATAAATTATGCGCAGGTAATTTATTTTTATTTGAATATAAATATTAAATAAAATTGCATATAATGACAAAAATAGTTTAAAAATTTAAATTACAGATGTTTACTGTTAATTGCGAATTATTAAAAAAAAAATTACTTATATTAAATTTTGATTTTGTTTTTAAACGAAAATATTTTCAAATTTCTATCAATATTCCAAAAATTATTTAAAAAGTAACTGATAAATAAAAGAAATAATACGCTTGTTTAATTTCTGTCATATAAAAAAAAATTATTATTAAAACAGAAGCTAATTTACATTTGAAAGTAATATGAATTTAATATAAAATTATTATAATATGTAGTAATATGTTAGAACTTAATAAATAATATTTTCTTGATGATATTAAAATTAAATTTATTTTTAACAGGAAAAAGTTGTACATGGTCTTTTTCTAACAATAGTACCTTTGGTAATACCTGTATATTGTTGTCTTCATTTTAATAAGTGGCGAGCAAAAGAAGAATAAGATGATAAATAATTAGAATTTTATAATTCAATATATTTAGTATGCAAAATCTATTTAAAGTTTTTTAATCCCAATTATTTTTTAGATCTTTAGACTAGTGCATGATTTTTAAGTTTTAAAAATTTTCATGTTATATTTTCTTTACATATATCCTTATAGAAATTGTATTAATTATTCATGAATTATATGCATGAACACAAATATTCACATGCACACATACGGATCTCAACACGTTGTATGCAGGGCTAGTTGACCAAATGACAGTAATTCCTGTTTCTTGTATACAATGTATTACTTTTATCTGTAGTTCAAAATTTATTTTCAGTTTTATTTGAATTTTTTTTTTTTTTTTTTTTTTTTTTTTTTTTTTTTTTTTTTTTTTTTTTTTTTTTTTTTTTTTTTTAATCAATATAAAAGTATTTTCTTTACTTTTTATACGCTTTTGTTTAAAATCTTGTTTATAATTTACAATTTTTTATCCTCTGACATACAATGACGACTGAGAAACGTCAAGCACTGTCTTCAGCGAATACTGTGTAGTATATTATTAGATTCTTTAACTGCTTAGTCGTGGGTCAATGCTATTTTGTTTAAAATGCTTTTCCTCCATCAACAGTACCAATAAACAAAATCGCACGAACGCGTCGTCGCGTATTTGATTTGTATATTAAGGCGTTAATAATATTTTTCAGTTTTAGTTGTTTTTTCTAGTTAGACTGATTAAATACTGAAAAATTATAAAGAAAAATTGTTTTATTGCATTACAAAATAAAAATTAGCCATCAACTTACAAAATTCTTAAATATTTTAAAATAGTATTATAAAAAATAAAACAATTTTGTAAATCCTTGTTAAATCCTAAGATTTATAGCAAAATCCAAAACCACATTTACAGTGTACCTGTTCTTAGTAGTTGCTAACATTTTACTGATATTTTTAGTTATGAGCATTTGTTTAATTAGTTAAATTAATATACCTAATATAATTTGAAACTGCTTGATGTTTTTAATCCATGCATTCAACTTTTTTAATTTTTACAGTTGTAAAATTATTTTATGGTATTATAAATAATCCTATGTTTTTCTGTTATAGGAAAAGGTACTGCATGGAATTTTCTTATGTTCTGTACCACTTATAGTTCCAATATATATTTCAACTCAATTCACCAAATGGTCGAGAAAGGATGAAGATTGAAATTATATTTATATTATTTAAAATAAATTAAAAAACATGTTGCAAAGATATTTATAAGAACATTATTAAATTATTTCTTCCTTAAATGGTAGTAGGTTTTTATTTTTAAATAATTATAATTCAAGTAAATTAATATATGTTTTATTAATTGTTATGATTCATTACAATTTGTTGCTTTAATAACATTAAAAACAGTAAGCGAATATTAAAATTAAAAAGTTGTGTTCACATAATATCGTTTTTATTTTACATGTTCTTATTCTGAAAAATTTTTAAGTTCATTTTAATGAACTTTTTATTATTATGTTCTTTCATAAAATTTATTTTTTAAAAATTTACTTAGAAAAATTTGTTTATAATATTTTTTTTTACAAGTTGTTAATCATTAAATTATTTAAAATTTTTCGTTTTAAAATTCCTATAAATGAAATAATCCGATAAGTTAAAAAAAAATAAAGAATTTAAATTTAGATTTAACATTAATCTATATATATATATACATACAGAAATTGTTGAGTCAAGACAATGTCTTTCTTTAAAATGATAAAATTATTTTTCTTGAATCAAGTCAATTCTTCTGGTCGTGTACAATTGATGAAAAATAAGCAGAGAAAATATACATCCTCATTCGAAAAAAAATAGATACGGAAAAGAATTTGCATGAAAAAAATAATATTTACTTGATACCTTGATGATATCGTGTACGTATGTACATACGTGCACATTACACATATTATACTTGAACTTGTATTCACGTAGATGGAAAACGAAGCTGTTACGTTAATATAGCTTTTATAGTTTCTTTTGGACCGACCAACTTCGTGGTGTTTATATTTGCTGTCGAGTAAAAATTTCTCAGGCAGACAGGCGTGGTCAGTTTTCGTCGTCATCGGCTCTTCGATCAATTTTACTTTCTGACAAATTTGTACGTCAAGATGTACTAAAATTTTTATAGTATTACGTGCATAAGGTTTCTGCTTTTAAACTTTAAAGTCTACTTTTAACATTGGCTTGTGTTCACCGATTATAGTTTTAATGTTCTATTGTAGCAAAATAAGAAAAAAGCAAAAAGTATTTGATGAAAAAATTAATTTTTGTACAAAATAATATATAAACTATTATTTTCAAATAAAATTACATATCTGATAATAAAAAATAATATACACATTAAAATTTATAATGCTAAATGAACTTTAAAAAATTTAAATGAAAATTTTTATAAAAATCTTTAACAAAATAAATATTTATCATGCTATTTTTTAGAATATCATATATTTGTACGCCAAATTTTCGTGAAAATTAACGATAATATGTGAATAAATTTTTATATTTTATTAACATAGAAAATTGATGTATTATTGAAAATTTTTCGCTATTGGTTAAATCAACTATGTTAAAATCTCTCACCGGATATGAATAGTAGTTTTTCATTGCTTTAAAAATTTATTACTATTATAAGAAACATTGTCTCTCAACTCAAAATGAATAATCAGCACTTAGTTGGTATACTTAGTAATATTCACAAAATTTTTACCTGTCTGTCCGTGACGCGATAATCGAGATCGAAAGTCATTCCCTTAATTCGGGCAATAATCCGTTTTGACTTAAAAGATAACGATCTATCTTCTTAAAAAAAAAAAAAAAAAAAAAAAAAAAAAAAAAAAAAAAAAAAAAAAAAACAGCCGACAGTCGTATATCGTTTCTTTTCAATACAACATTGTTAATATGATGGAAATGTTTTAAACGGTGCAACTTTCAAATGCAATCAAGTTTAAGATAAGCGTGAGTTAATTCATTTTTCGACAAACGATCGCTTCAAAATCAAAGACAAAACACGTAATATATAATTTGACATGAAAATTTTCTCGATATGCTAATTATACAATTGGCCAATCAGCGAGAACATAAAGCACGCGATACATCGAGACTTTTCCCTTAACCGCTTCCTTACCTTTCTTACCTCTCGTAAATAAAATGCAAATAGACCATAAAATTACGCCCGGCGATAAGTGGACGATAGGGCTTCGGGCTAATCATGCTATCGCGTTCCGTTATTTTGAAATGGATAATTTTTGCTTTATTTTCGTCTTGTTTGCTTTAACGGAATCAATAAGTTTACGACAGACGTTGAATCGCTGCGTTTATTATTCGCAAGGATATACATATATACGGAAATTTAAATTCCGAATTAGCCCATCGATGAAAAATTTTCGGACGAATCGTATATTTTTGTTTCTTTACCCAAGTAAATTTAAACTTATCACGCTCCTTAAAGATCGTTTTCCTCGTTTTCTTTTTCGGAACTTTTTATCTTTAAATAAAATTTGTAAATTGATAAAATTTTATAGTCAAATAATATTTTCATAGCTTTGTCATTTACAATAATTTGTTAAAATACAATAAAAGTACACTTGTGTATAATAAAAATTTTTCCATCGATTATTTAAATTTAAAATGAAAAAGATGCTCGATGTAATTTTTAAATATTCATTTTACATTTTACCTCGTGTAAAAATTTCATTCGGTTAAAAAGAAACTATGGCTTAAATAATGGTATCCGTGTCAATTAAATCAAGAGGACGATTGAATAAAAAGGAATTAGATAGTCGTAACAACGAAACTATCGCGCGTGTACGTATATGTAACAATCATCCGACGCAGCAAGTATACATATATCCCTCGATCTTTCCTCGAAGCGCGAAGGAACTAACGCCAAGTAAAAAATGTCGATTCGAGACTAACGTAATCTCTCACGAAGTTGAGACAGGAGTGTAACGTACATCCGCTTCGAGGAAAATAGACACAGTCGTTCACGGTGAAAGAAGATCCGAGTGTGTATCTATATATATATATATATATATATATATATATATATATATATATATATATATATATATATATATATATATATATATATGTACGAGTGTATATATGTATTGTACACGTATAAATCGATGTAACCAGTTTTCCGCGGTTAATTGCACGCGTTGTACTTTGCAAAAAAAGAAAGAGAGAGAGAAAAGGATCTCTAAAGCGTCATATGACCGATGACAGGCGTTTTACCGAAAAACTGATGGAACCTGTTTTTCCTCGTCGCGTAATCAAGATCTTTTCACGAATCTTCGATCTTTAATATCCGCGCTCGCGTTCCACGAGTCTTCTTAAGTTTGTATTTTCGCGCGGTAAATCAACATTTCTTTCTCACGGCCGGCTTTTCCCGATTCCTCTCTTTTTCTTGATTCTTTCTTTCTTTCTTTTTTTTTGATCACCAATGTGCGCATTTTCACCATAAATGAGATTTTTACGAAGAGATTATAAGGATATCACGTAAAGCTTTATTTTTTTTTTTTCTTTACATTATAAATATGTGTATATGCACGCGTGGAGTTTATAAATCGTTCCGCGTAACTTTATTACAAAATTAAAAAACAGTTTGTCCGAATTTATATGCGCCGACAAAAAAATTACCTTTATGCAAAGAAAATTAATCTTGAACTAAGAAAATCATTTTAGAAAAAAAAAGCATTTCGTTGAAGAATTAAATTCTTGAATAAAAAATTTTTAGTTTATTTAAGGCAGAGTAATTTCTTCAATTAATAAAAGAAAATAATTTAAACCAAGAAAGCGATTTTGAAAAGAACATTTTACTTGATTCAAGTAATTTCTTCTATCGTTCTCGTGTATATCGAGTGCTTTTTCACGCGCGTATATCGTATATGTATAAGCGCATATTATTCCGATAAATTTTGATGTCTGGATATTATTCGCGTAATTTTTTGACGATAATTATTGAATGCTTTCTTGCTTTATATAATTATATAAATTTATTATTCTCATTTGGCGCATAAAACTGGTACTTGGAATTTTTTTCACGATTGACTCGATGTATTAAATGTGTTCATTATTGTGCTGCTGATTCTTATATCTGTAGATAATCTTGTGTAAATGACAGGATGTTTGCTATCGTTAAACATCCTTTAGATTTGATAATATCAAAACTCTGCATTATTTAACGAGTTCAACGAGGTGTATTAAATAGCTCGAAGTAATAATCGTTATTTTGAATATAAATGAAATTTAAAATTAAAATTATTACGGGCATGGTAAAATCAAAATTACGACATTTCGTTTGGGAATAGAATTTTGATGTCATTGAAATTGTGCGTTATTTATTAAAGTATTAATAAACCTCATTGTTTGGACGTACTTTATTATCATTGAAAAACGATCAAAATTATTTATACGTATACGTAAATATTTTGTGAAACGACATTATTAACACTTTTAATCTTGTTGTTAAACAATTTTGCTTTTTATTTTTCTTAATTCAATATAAAACAAACCGGCTTTAATTTTTAATTATATTACACGTCCTCGAATAGGTTTTACGATAATTTTTAAATACCAAACTTATCCTACGCATCTATCCTTGAAAATGGAAAAATGATTCGTTTCATTTTATTTTTTCCCGATAAAAATAAATATTTTCATTGAATTGTTACCCTTCTTTTATAAACGTCAAATAATAATAATAATAATAATACAAACAATTGAATCATTTAATTTTAAAATTCATCGTGTCTATATATTTTTCGTACTTATTAGTACACTTATAAATTCAATAGTCGAAACGCAATATATCTCAATGAACAAAGCGCGAGAAAAATAATAAATGGATATTAGAAAAGTGCGCTTATATGTCTTCCTCTCTTTCTCGTTAAAGATCGGCAGCGTTTTTGATCTAGCTATTTTCGTTCACATAAACCATAAAAATTATGCGCTACTCTAGGGTACTCGTGTTTAGTCATAGCGTCAGTTTGAGCGGTTAATTAATCGGTCTCATCGTGACATTAAGTTCAAAATTTTAGCTGCGATTATTTTGAGAGAGAGAGAGAGAGAGAGAGAGAGAGAGAGAGGATATCTCGCTTGCTCAAGGGAAGAATTGACCTTATCAATATAATTCTTTACACACGCGGTAATATCTAACGACTATCAAAATCATTACTCATACATCGTAAAATCCATTAACCGCGAACGCAACGAGTAGCTTCCTTTTTTGTTTTTTTTATTTTTTTTTTTTTTTTTTATTTTTTATGCAACCGCGTCGATGAGATAAAGCCGAGAAGAAAAAAAAAACAAATCGAAGGTGATATAGACAAACGTTGAGAAATAATCCTTTAACTTTCATTCGCGTGAATTCATTATATTATAAAACGGTGGAGAGTGCGAGAGGCGGAGAAGAATATAGAAAAAAAAAAAAAAAAAAAAAAAGGAAAAAAACATTCGAGTTATTCGACGTCGTAACTTTAGAAAAATTAACATAAAACTTTGTGATGCAGAGACCTTGATATGAACGACATTAATTATAGGATCTAGAATCGAATAAAAGAAGTGGCACATCGTAAAAATGAAAAAAAAAAAAAAATAATTAATAAATAAAAAATAGAAACTTGTGAATACACGTATGTACACATATCTTCGAGAAAGATTAAAATTAATAAGTTCAAGAAGATAATTTATCGAGTGCCATAAAATATAATAAAGTCCACGTTTTGAATTGGGCAAGATTAACCATTTCTTAACGAATGAAATTTTCATTTCGATGTATAGTTGTCGATTAAGAGGGACATATAAAAAGTTTAAATTTTCAACAGATTCGTACTATGAGTTGCGAGTGCAATAAATGTCGCAACGGGACATAAAAAGCATTAAACCTATCATTATGAAACACATAAACGCGAGTGTTAACTTTTTAATGAATGAATAAGTTAACGCGAGGTGCGCGCCCCGTGAAAAATTAATCGGATTTGATTTTACAAAGGGAATCAAAGCACCCGAACGTATCTATAAATTCGATTTAGAAAATGACGGTAATTCACATATTATAATTTACACACGCGCGTAATCGAGAACCTGATCGATTTTTCGTTAGGGACAAAGTATATATATATATAGGTATGTCTCATATGTAGAAGACTTTGAAAGTCATAAATTAAAGAGATACAACGGTTCTCATCCCATTAGTCCCGTTTTGCCGTCGTTGTTCTGAATAAAGAACAATGCATCTTTCTGGTGAATATTAATAATTTTTTTATTTTTTTTTTTTATACTCACGTTTTGCGTCGCGTACTAAATCTTCTCCGAAAAATCATGTCCTTCGCCGTTGAAATGATAAAAAACGATCAGGGCTCATTTAGCGGATGTAAATTATGGCGGGATATTTTTACCAAGTATTTTATTAATGATTAATAACATTTAATGTTGTTTTTTTTTTCAATTTCTTTCTTTTACATTATGAACAATGATAAAAAAAAAAAAAAAAAAATTATATTTATCAATATTATTAGCATTATAAGCATTATCAAAAAATCATTTGCATTAGCTGTATCAATAAAAAATAGAAAAACCCGATATCTTATAAACATATGTGAAATTATTATTTAAAAGATTTTTAACGATTCGCATCTGTTTTATCTTATTTATAATATTTTTATTGATTTTGTTTAATCTTACAACATTAATATATCTTAATATATCATTAAAAGTCAATCTAATGTTATCACAATAAAATGATGATAAACAAAAGATATGAAATTTGTTACTTTTTTAATAATATAACAATTTCCTTTTAAAAGAATACTTTAGTGTAAAATTTTAAAACTTCACCCTTCGTAAATTCATAATACATACATACATATACTGTCTTACAAAGAGAGAGAGAGAGAGAGAGAGAGAGAGAGAGAGAGAGAGAGAAACGAAGTTCAACGAGAAATGATGTAAATAAAAGAATAAAAATCGAAAAAAATGAAAAAGAAAGAAAGAAAAAAAGCGACTGAAAGAAATGCTTGTGCGTAAAAAGCGCCGCGTGCACGTTTCACTTTCGAATGCACAACAGCCGTTCGCCTGGAAACCTCGAAGATCCTCGTTGAACTTACTATACTCGTGGAACTGCATCCGCGGGGGAGCAGTAACGGCAGCAGCAGCAACAGCAAAGCATAAAAGAAACATCCATAAAAGCGCGTACAGTGCAAAATCCGAATAAAAGCAAATAAGGCAAAAGCCTCTCTCTTTCTCTTTCTTTCGTAGACATGCTCATACACGTATACGCGCAAAGTACACGCGGAGACAAGAACGAAGCGGTTGCGCGCTCGGCCCATTGAGCGCTGATCGGTGGGCTGCTCGTTCTTTTTTTTTTTTTTTTTTTTTTTTGTTTTTTCTTTAATCCCCGTCGTCGCGATCAGGTCGAAGCAGAAGCGTTATTATACACAAAGTCGCAACAAGATCGAAAGTCCACCGAATACAATATAGCTCCTACGCATACTGCGCATTCCGTAGTCAGCTTTGTATGGTAAGCCGCGACCTTGACTGCTGCGAATACGGCGCACCAAAGTCCCGCAAAGTCCGCGCCTCGAAACCCGACTCATCGAATACTCCCTTTTTAAAGGTATTAAAGCTGGAAAAGAGAGAAAGAAAGAGAAAGGCAAAGAGTGAACGAAGAAAAATAAAATTAAAGTAAGAAAGGTAGGAAGGATAGGGTGTGCGCGTCTTTTGTAGATATCGCGCATAGAAAGAGAAGAGGTTTTGATCGTCGTCGGGCGTGACGAAAGCGAGCTTAAGAGTACCTCTTTTTCCTTTTTTTTTCATTTGCTCTGCACATCTCTCTCTCTCTCTCTCTCTCTCTCTTGGGGTTATTGACTGGGATAGCCGGGAGCATGCTCTCACTGCAGCTCCTCTTCGTTTCTTCTTCTTCTGCTCCTTCTACCTTTCTTTCTACATTCCATCTCTCTCTCTCTCTCTCTCTCTCTCTCTCTCTCTCTCTCTCATTCTCTTTCACTAAGCGGACGACGGCTGTGTATGTCCTCCTACTCGTTGCAGAGTTCACCGGCTATTCACTTGGCATTGGGTGCATCAGCAATTGCGCATTTCTCTCGGAAATGCCAAGGAAATTGCCGAGGAAGCGATGGCGCTTTGATATTTTTAACGCGGAAGCTTTTTTTATTCTATATTAGTATCTGTATATTTTTTTTTTTTTTTTACATATAATAAATATGTAATTTTATGATAATAACTTTTAATATTTTGTAGATTCACGTTGATGTTGCGCTCGTTACATTTTGTAATAT
This sequence comes from Chalcis sispes, assembly GCA_949987625.1. NCBI lineage: Eukaryota > Metazoa > Arthropoda > Insecta > Hymenoptera > Chalcididae > Chalcis > Chalcis sispes. Next base: position 70,393,841 of record OX465095.1, on the reverse strand, counting down.
AATCGTCTTTTTCTACTAATTTTACTGTGTATAAAGTAAGCGTGAAATAAGTTAACGTTATTTTATGAAAAATGAGTTTAATTGTTATACTATATACGATAAAAACTTTATTCTATTAATCGCAAAAAACTTGTAATTGATTGATTTGATTCAATAAAGCTAATAATTTTGATATAATTCAACTATAATTTTTACATTATATACGTATTTTTAATCGATTATTTCATAAACTTAAATTCAAAGCATTGTTTGTATGTAAACTAAAAAATTTGAGCAATTATTGATAATAAACAGATAAACAATATAAAAATCTTTATCGACGTCTCATTTGTTTCTCAAATCCCGTCTAAAAAAACTATTTCATCAACGCACTTGTGTTCTTCTTTAACTTACCACTCAAAATTTATATTACCCGTAAACGTAAAAATAGAATCTCAAGCATCCGACATCCTTAATTCAAGTGCAGCTTATACGCTGCAACGAAAAAGGCAAAGAGCAAAAAGAAAAAGAAGACGAAGAAGAAGACGAAGAGGAGGCCGAAGGCAAAGGAAGAAAACGGAGTCAGGGAGAGCGAAAGGCTATCGGACTTTGGTACTCACATATATATATATATATATATATATATATATATACATTGAAGATGAGCGCGATGTATCTATATGCACACACATCGCGAGCTATCGAGAGTGCATGTGCAGAAGCACGCAACGTTATACTCTAATGTACACGTACGTTTGACAGCCAAAGGAGAAAGAGTAAGGAAAAGAGAGAGAGAGAGAGAGAGAGACCTCTATTAAAACGTTAAAGCGCTCCATCGAAAAAAGCCGCGGTAGCGATGTCTTCGACGAGATAATGAGAACGGTACTTTTTCCGTCGGCTCAACTCGAAAATATGCAGGCTTTACCCTTTCCCAGCGACGTTCTCGTCGGCTTTTTTTTTTTTTTTTCTTTAAAGGAATCCTTGCAAAAACGCTCGGCTCGTCATGTACGAATTTCATGCCTTCGGTGGACCATGAAGCGAAAATTGTTTGAGAAAAAGAAAAAATAAAAGCACGGCGAGTTAATCAATTTGTGGTTTGAAGATTTTTGCAGAGAGCTTTTAGATGTGGTAAAATTTAATTTATATAAGTATATATAGTTTTCTTTTTATCGAAATAAAGAGAGTAATGAGGAAAATAAATTTATGATAAATTGAGATTTCGTTCATCAGTAGTAACAGACAGTTACTATTATACAGATAGTATGCATTCGATATTCGTGTCTAATTATTATCGCTGTAAGCTATTAGTATAATATTGGAAAATTTTAATTCAAGATAATGAATGAAGAAAAAAAAGTAATGCGCAAGAGTGATTGAATTTTTTTTTCGATTAAATGTAAGCTTTAAAATATGCATAAACGGAAACAAATTGCTATCTAAAAATTCCCTATCCAACTGAGTGATACAATAAAGAAAAAAAAAAAAAAAAAAAAAAAAAACAAAAACCACATCCGATGCAAAAGTTACACCGAACTTATAAATATATCAAGTTCAAGACGATTCAGATTATTTACCGAGTGTCGCACTCAAGAAATCTTTAGTATTTAGGTTTGCTTCTAAGAATCGCTTTAATTTTTAAATCGAAATTACGCGTCAATTTTGTATTTGATAAACTCCGCAAGGATAAAAGTAAAATTAAACGAGCCTGTGACGCGAAGTTTTTTTAACTGTAAAACCAAAACAAAAAAAAAAAAAAAAAAAAAAAAAAACAAAGTCGAGTAAAATGAAAATTTATAAAGATTTATGTAAAATTAACAAAGATTTTTCGCTGGTCCTTCGCGTTCATAAAATTAAACGATGTATGCGACACGTATACATATATATATTTATATATACGTATACGAATTTTTACGAGCCCATCGTCATGAGAGATATAAACGACTTTTTACCGTAAACTCTTTGTCTTGGCAACGTCAATGCGAAGGCAATAAAGGATTAACTCGTTTGATTGAATGTTTAAAAAGTGTAAACGGAGAAACGAGTATTTCTCACATGAATCAACCGCACAATCATGACTTTTATTGGGACCGAGAAATTTTATCATCCCTTATCAACTTTAGTCATTTTTTTTTTTTTTCTTTTTTTTTTTTTTTTTTTTATAGCTGGTTTAATACATCCGCGTGTTAACGAAAATTAATTTTTATAGCGACAAGGAAAACATGATTTCGTACAGCACGTTAATACCGTGCGTATATAATATAACATAAACTTAAAAGTTTATAAAAGTATTCAGTGCGACTATTAAAATTAATTTATTGCGTGGCTTTAATCGGGCGTTAAGTTAAAAAAAAAAAAAAAAAAAAAAAAAAAAATTAAAAATAAAAAATAAAATAAATGAATAAAAACAAAATCTCGATAATTTTCAACGAGCTAATAATCGACTGCATTAATTAAAACATTTATGCACATAAACGCGTATAAACGCGTAAGTAGACTAGACGCTAATATAAATTTTCGACGCGCGTAATAACCACCCGTGATATAATAATGAAAATTTTCATGCGCGCGCGCACATACACACATACTCGTACACGTAGATCATAAAGCACTCGACAAGACAATTTCCTGGTTTTATTCATGAGCATTACGTTATTACGTGTTGACTTAATGAACCGTACCATTACACACTTATATACTCACGCACACGCACGTACATAACAGAGTACATCAATGCGAGAGAGAGAGAGAGAGAGAGAGAGAAAGAAAGAAATAGCATAAGGTAAATATTAGAATCTCGCGGTAAGGAAACCTGTTATATCCGCGCGCGCGCGCGCGCGCTCGCTACCGCTCTCTCGTGTCCGATGCAATCGTTTAACAATACCGTGTCCGTATATATCGCGCACAAGTCTATTGAACTTAGATTACCAACGTATTGCGTTATGCCCACGATCTTTCCGTATATGTCAATGTATCCTTTCGTATATATTTGTCTAAGTTCCTCGTCGTATGAGATAGATTATGGGTGTTGCGATGGAGGATATACACACGGGGGCGAATAGCTGCAATCCTTGTTAGAGAGATAGAGAGAGAGAGACAGAGAGAGAGGGAGAGAGAAAGAGAGAGGGATATAGAATATAGCACGTGTTTAATGGGATTGTAAGTGCGGTAGAATAACGCTTATACGACTTTCGCTACTATATTCGCGTACTCAAACATTGCAAAGTTTGCTTGGGGTTTCGGTATCTTCCTTGAGACGGCGTACATGTATAGGTATATATACAAGCATATGCACACGTTTTAGAAACGTTGATTGTTTATACGAGTGTATCATTATGCGAGGACTTTTCTCGCGAGCCAATGCGCGCGATGGTCTCTATTCAAGGAGGATGTTGCCTTATGTATACACACACATATGTCGCTTCTTGCGTTTTTTCTTTATATATATATTTATATATCTTTGATTTTTTTTCATAAACGTTTTTTCTCCTTGCATTTTTCTGCGCTTCGATAAAACTTTCTGCGTGGGAGAGAGAGAGAGAGAGAGAGAGAGAGAGAGAGAGAGAGAAAGAGCGCCTTACACGTTTTGCAAGGATCGCGTGTGCGAGGTTTGACGGAATACTTTATTTTTTCACGTTGCGAGTATGGAAAATTATTGAAATTGAGAATTCGTTAAGCGTGAGAAAGAAAAAGTATCTACCGTTCGACGATTGTTGAGCCGCGTTTGCGCGTTTCTCGTTTAAATGAAGCATTGGGATGTCATCGATTAAATAATATTTTGTAATTTTATTTTATTATACTTACGAATATTTATTGTCACTATATTGTGTGGCAACAAAATTATTGAAAAAAAAAAAAAAAAAAAAAAATTAAACATAATAACAAAAATCTCGTAAGTTTTAAACACATTGTCGTAAAAAATTTAATGTAATTATATTAATGCAATAAGAATCGATATGAGAGTTCCATTGTAATTCTTGATATTATTGAAATCGCATTGTATATTTTAAGCAAGAGATAATCATCGGCTTACAATTCTATTGTGACGCCATTACCACCGTTCCATTGTAAAGCCTTTTTAAAAAATCGAAGCATAATTCCTTTTTCTCGATTTTCACGTGTGCAATCTAAAAAAACATCGTAAACCTTATAATGAAACAAAACTACGTTTATGTATTGGAATTTAAAATAAAAGAAAGTTTAACATTTCACCCAATTGTATTTAAATTTTCACCTTAATACCGCTCAGAATTATTATTACACATTTTTTTCCAACCTTTTATCCTTACTAAATAGATCGTTTAAGCGACGGCTTTTCTTTACAATATTGATAAAATGATGTTTTTTTTAGATATTTCTTCATAAATTATAAGAGCGGATAAGCTTTAATGCCTATTGAGCTAAGATAAACTATCAATAAATACGAGTAATACCACTCACTCGACCCAATGATAAAGAAAATATACATTCGACGCGCGACACAAATAACGAAAATTTCAACCCCGAACTTTTCTCTCCGCCAAGCTGAATTACAAGTATAAATTAAGTCCAATCAACGTAACAAATTGCAGAGCTAAAAAGAGATTCTGGACAAACGCATAGTCTAGACGATGAATTTTCTCGCAAGCCGGCTTACCACCAGCCTCGTTTGGATAAAATCCCCACTTCCTTCGTCGGCTACGAATATGCAATAAGCTGTATAGCTATCGATATTTCGCAAACGCGCGTAATATTGACGATTGTATAAAAATATAATGACACACATACCAACACCGATGAATCTTTTAAATAAGCAGTTTAATAATGTTTTTCCTAACGTAGGTTTATTTATTGCTGATGATGTAAATATTTATTTGAGAAAAAAAAAAAAAAAATAATTGAAAAATAAATATCATTTAAATAACGTTTGTCGTTATAATTACGCCGATTATGGTAAATGCCGCAGTCTTAATACCGCCGTCCGAATGCAAATTCAATTTTTAATCGATAAATTTTAACAATTATAATTGAAAATCGAATAATATTTCATTTATACATCGAAAAGGAAGAAATTTCACTCGAAGCAATAATATCAAGGCAATCGTTTATATATCGAGGGCGACGTCAAAAGCGCCAGTATTGAAAATCAATTAGCTAATCTTCTCCCATTCGGCATTTCTCAACATAACGTATAGAAACAAATGAGCAGACGTATACACAAAGGCAATAAGTAATTAATTCCGAAGTATTGAAAATCGTTCATTTTTGATACAAGACTCCGAGCGGCAAACATTATGCGCACATATAAAAACAAAAAAAAACATATAAGAAGACGTAGAGAAGAAGAAGAAGAAGAAGAAGAAGAGGAGCGGTAAGAGAGAAGGTCGGTGACGCGAAGAGAACACACGCGTATATATTAACAACGTACATGCATATAAGCGAAGAGGAAGAAAAAAGAGAGAAAAGTTGCGCGCGTTCGCTTCTCCTTCGGCATCGTATTCTGCATCTTTCCGTATACCGTCGCTTTAAAAAGCCCAAGAAAGAAAGAGAAGGATAGCGAGGAACGTGTCGTGAAGGCAAGATCGCCTTAGTGTATACTTACGTCGGCGTATGATCTTTCTTGTATACACGCATAAGGTCCGAGGTTCGGCTGCAGCTGCGTGTGTATGTACAGTACTCTCGTACTACACACTATTGTGTATGTGTATTACTATCCGTAATACACATTCGGCGCACGCGTGTAAGGATATAGTACTTTTAAACATTTTTTTATTCTCTCTCTCTTTCACTCATTTTTTTTTTTTTTTTTTTTTAATGAATTTATATCCCGATAATCGATTTTGACGACTCGCGCGGAATTTTGAAAAGCTTGCACGCGAATGAAACTTTAATCGAGATTAAAATAAAGGATGGCTTTGATGGTTTTATTTATTTATTTATTTTTTTTTTCACGAGGAGAATTTTTTATTTTTTGTCACGTGGGAAAAAATGCTTGAATAGATTAGGTCTTATTAAGGCTAGAAATTTTAGAAATAAGTATGAGGTTCAAGAGAAAATTTACAATACGAATATGTATATAACGTGTGTTGGTTACGTTGTAGACAAGTTTTTTTAATTTGGAAATTGTCTCGGAATTAAAAGAAAAAAAAGGCCGTTTTTTACTTAAACTTTCCAAGACTTAATCATTTTCTACAGAAGGCCGGTTAAATAATAAATCTCGAAATAAATATGGAAAGTACGCTGTTAGTTACGCGTTTAATTTTTTCTTTTTTTTTTTTTTTATGTAGAGAAAAAAGAAAGAAAATTAAGCAAAGTCATAATTCTTAATTCAAGTTCCGTGTTGCTTTTCCTTTATTACCGTATGGCGGTTAAGCTATAAACAATTTGTATCAGTGTCGTCCAACAAACTTCTCAATCGATCGCCTTCTACGGTAATTTTTACTCATAATTAACGATCCTTTATTTCAACGCGTAAAGTTCGTGCGTATAATTCTTAAATTTATCCACTAAAGTTTTTTTCCGCAAATTCCCGTTGAAAATTAAACCCCATATATAGCGATTGAAAAATCAACGAGAGCGTAAAACGCGTACTTAGAATTCCCCGACGGTATCGTGCGGTAAAATTCCCTCACAACAAATTTCCATAATTTTCACACACACACACACGCTAAGAAAGAAACAAAAAATATCGTCGAGACGACTTACCTAATAGCTTTTCGACTCCCGCGAGCGTATGTCCTTATATGTAGTACATATTTAAACATGTACATATACTCACGTTTATATCGGGTGAAAAAAGTGTAGAAACGAATACGTGGGTTGCAGCTTTCACCGAGGGCATCGCGAGAGGAGGATGTTACCTATGTCTGCAATTATCTGGGGCCCCGGTCGAGTCGATCATCACGGACACAGCTCTACCATCTTTTCTCGAAGCAATTCAGAGCACTTTCAAGCCCTCTGTATCTTCGTTGTGGGTAAAGGTAAAATTTTAAAATTTTAATTGACAAAAGTATCTGATGTTTTTATCCCCAAATTATAAGTACAAGTACCCCCCTCCCCACCCTTTTTAACTCCGAAAATATACGGAGCTTAAAATTTTGAAAAAAGGGCTAAATATAGCATTTCACTCACAGTTTATAGGAAAAGCTAGAAGAAAATCCTTAGGTTGTATTTTATTTTTTTTAAAAGCTGAAAAGAAATAACATAGAGTTTAAAAGAGCGCACCGATAGACATCGGTTCATCGGCGTTCACGCGTGGTCAAGCAAGTTTACGTCGTAGAACTGTCAAGCGAGTGAAAAATTTGAGTGGATTGCGTCTAATCATTGTCAACTTTGGCCGTATCAAAACTCAGAAGACCGCAATAGCTTAATATAATCGAATAAGAATCATTTACCGTTCACATTTGTTAACAATTGTTACACCTGAGCCACTGGGAAAAACCAAGAGATAAGAAGTGGACTTTGAGAAAATCCGCAGCTGACGTGCATGAAATGGTAGCCGAAAAGAAAAGAAGAAGGACTATCTACAAAAAGAAATTAGATACCATTAAAAATATATGTCAAACTACGCAATCTGCAAGGATTTTGTAAGGATTACCGCAAAAAGTTGTGAGATCCCACGTAGAACCAAATCTGTTATTTTCTTATGATTAAATAATCAATTAAACAATTGTCAAAAATCAATCGTAATTCCTAATTAATAATCAATATCTCATGATTTTGACTCTATTATTATTTATTATAAATCTTTATTTATATAAAAAAAAAAAATCGCGACTTGGCAATCGCAAACATATAACAATAATATTGATGAAAGTATTTATTTACTTACCTGATATCAGTTTATTAACGAACAAGATGACTTGATAATTCTCTAATCATGATATTGTTATATGAATAAAGATGCATAATAATAATAGAGCCAGAATTAAAAAATCTTGGTTATCAATTAAGAATTATAATTAATTTTCGAAAAAAATTTTAAATTGGTTATTTAATGTTAAGCAAATGACAGGTTTGTCTCTACTTGAGATCTCACAACTTTTTGCGGTAATCCTTACAAGATCCTTGCAGGCTGCAAAACTTGGCATAGGTTTTTACATTTTATCTTTTTCACGGGATTATTCTTTGATTTAAACTTATGCTCGCGTTGTCGTTGTTAAATATAACTAGGAGTTAAAGGGAAACCTAGTATAGTCTTAACTCGTGTTAACGGGTAAATCTTATAAATTTACCAAAGTGCCGATGCACTTGCGCAAAATGGTCTTGACGAGTGTGAACAATGATAAACATAAGACTTTTACATCTCGCTTTCTTTGTTCATTACTTTTGTTGGGGGAATCTGAATGTACGACTGATCGTTGATTATCGTTTAATTTTGGACTTTTCTTCTCGAGCTTTTTTCACGCTTTTGCATTATAACCTTATAAAAAACATGTAACAGTTGATTTTTCCAAAAAAAATAAATAATAAATAAATATTATTTTTGTAAGATTAATTATATCAGTCTAATTAATGTCTTCGTTTATTGAATTTATTAAATCATAACGGTAACGCTTTCAATATTAAAGGTTTGTATAACAGGATAACGCGAATTTTTCTAAATAAAAATTCATGCGATGTTTCAATCATGTGTGCTTATTTTATTTTATGAAACTTAATGAGTAACGTAAATGTGTACATATTTTAAAAAGAATTACTCTTATAAATAATAATGCGCGCGATAACAATCGCATAATAATACATTTCACAGACCCTTAAAAAGAGTAATTGTTTAATAAAACATATCTTTACCGTTGACAATGCATATTAAGTTATGACTCAAAATATGATTTTTAAACATTTTTAAGCGGTACAATTACGACTCTTTTATTTGCAAAAAAAAAAAAAAAAAATATTTTCACGCCATAAAAAAAATTAAAGGTGCCGAATTAATCTCACAAACATAATAACAATGCGTTAAATATACACGTGACTTTTTATCCAATAAATTTAATCTCTCGGTGCACCAGGAACCGAAACCGGTATACCGACATTTTTGTTTTCTTTACACATTGTATTTTTATAAGTATAAATGATTTTATAAAAGTTATTTATGATACCGGCTCCGGTTCGGAAACGCACTTATTCCTTTGTCCGATCCATTAATAATTTTACATTACATTCTAAGAAACGATCGTAAAAGTAAACGTCGCTTCAAAAAAATGTAATTGTGCGCGCTTGTTTGATTTAAATCAATGACATTTTTTATTTCTTTTTTTTTTTTTTTTTTTCTTTATACCGAAATAATGTCACTTCTAACGTGAACGAAAAAGTAAAAGTGATAATCACAAATGTATGCAAATATCGGGCGAAAAGTACGAAACGCATAAAAGATCGTTTCAAATATCATACGGTTTATCTTTGATCACACGTAGCAATCGTTATCGTTTTCAATAATCGTAAATTTTAACTATTTAATGTTTTATTATACATAATGATTTATTAGTAAGAGACGTAAGGTGTACACAATAATTCCTTCTAAAGAATATAAGAACTAGATTATACATATGCATCGTTTCATACTCGTCCCACTGGTTTAACCAGCAATAAATTAACTAAAAAACGTTTACTTATTAAATTTTTCAATTCACTCGTTGAAAACTCTACGATTGTTTTGTATTGCATTATTGAGTCAACTTATTAAAACTTAATTTCATTATATCTTCAAATGATTTTAAAATTTAAGAGAATCAATAATAAATTACGTTAATAGATTATTGACACATTTATTACATGTTTTTTTTACCATTGTTTCTTTATAATAAAAATAATTTTTTTTTTTTTACAAAATCATATTTTACGAAAACAAACGAAAATTTTTTTTCAAACGTAATACAACCGTAGATGACGCATACGAAGAACCTATCGTTTTTTACTTTCAATAATAAAGAACTACTTGCAGGGCAAAAAGACGCCACTATAACTCGTCAAGTTTTTATGTGCTGCCATTAAAAACGAAATCCCAGCAGTCAAAGGGGCATAAAAGCCTCGTGCGAATCGGGTGACCCTTTTTATTTTGACGGCGGCTGACATTAATCGATTGCCGCGCACTTTCTTATTATTTACCTTATTCCTTCGTAACTTTTAATTCTATTTCAACTTTTGCTCGCACGCACGATCGCATAGGCGCCGATATAAATAAATGCAAAAGGCGCAACGACAAATCACCGCTCGCCCTCCGGTGAGATCACTCTCTTGGCGATAAATCGAAAAGGGACAAAGAAAGAAAAAGGAAAGATAAAGAAAAAACTTGAGCGCGGATAAACGCGGACGTAGAATAAAAAGTGACGTAGCGATGTCTCGTTCGCGCACACGTTTATACGTACAAGGGCGAACTATCCTCGCGATATCGCGTCTCTCATTCTCACATACGAACACATTCGAAGAGAGGTTGAAGAACTGCGCACACAAACCTACGAACTCGGATGCGCATGCATGTGCACACCAGCGAGCTTCTCAAACGGCATTCAATTCGAGTGCCTTCTTTTTCTCAAGATCGTTGCACTTTTGACGACAGTTATTTATCGCGAGCAAGTAGTTGGGTGCATTGTACCTCGAACATATACGCGCGACGTTTAATTAAATACTATCCACGACGTTTATGTGTGTTTGTAGTATATGCACTCGTGTATACGTATATTTGTAAGTTACGCATCAGTCCACGCGTTAAGTATTAAAATGAAATATGACTCGTTAAAGTAGTTGTGAAAAATTAAGTGAGATAATTAGCCAAAAAGAACATTTTGGGCTTTTGCGTGGGCATATGCTTGAATTTCCTTCGTTTTTTTCTTCGCCTTTTAACGAGCGCATTTTTTTATTGAGAGCTTATGGTTTTTTTTGACTCACTTTTTTTTTTTTTTTTTTTTCTTTTCTTTTTTGAAGGTTGTTGAAACGTTCGGCGTGCATAAAAGAAAAATTTCTTTAATATATTAAAAGTAGCTACCGTAATATCAGTTAAATTTTCTTTAGCTTATCAAAATTAAGTTTTAATTAATCATCTTTTCAAGTAATTTATTTTTTTTTTTTCATCACATTTAACGATGTTCGATTTAATCCGTAATATGGATACAAGTTCGTGACAAAGTGTGTTCAATATACAATCGATATGCATGATAAAAAATATAAATTACATTTTAACTATGCGTCAAAGTTAAATCAAAACTATATTTAGAGCTAATACTTAGATATAATATTTCATTAATCCTATTCTAATATTTGTATGTGAAAAAATTATTTAAATTTTTAAGCATTTTAAAATTTTGCTATTCTTTACCTAAAAAAATAAATTTAAAAAACATGTGTCAACATAACGAATTTCATTACAAGTTTAATGTAATAATTTTATTACAAATAAACTTTAAAAGATTGATAAAATAGATTTTTAATAATAATTAATAAAATAGATATTTAAAAGATTAAAAAACAATAATTAAAACGATTCTATGAATTATTTAGCTAAACCTTAACCCCAAAAAACAACGTATGTTATTTACTCTGAATTTTATAGTTTCCATTCTCGAAATAATGTTATACATGCTCGCATGTGCGATCGGAAACTCTATACCGTTCCAGCCTATTCTTACCGTTCTTTTTAACATTCCTGTCTTTATCAATCGGCTTACATTTCCTACCTGAGAATTATAGCCATCTAGCAGAGGTGCAACAACACAGGTGTAATAAAATGTCCAATACATCCACCTCCCATCACACAGTGAAAATCTCTAGCATTCTCCGCTTATGTGTGTGTATCTATACGTATCTACCTATACGTGATACATTTTCTTAACCACAAAACATATACTTCTCGTGCTTTTTCTCCTTTCCTCTTCCTCGATCTTTTAAATCTTGAATTCTCCAACACCTCTTCGATCAGGATCTCGATCTTATATTAAATCTCCCACTGCAAGAAGACCGTTGCAGCGATAGTATTGAACAGTGCTCTGTATTTTATCTGTATCTATTATATGGTATGCGATGCATAATTTATAACATATAAACGTCATAAGTCTATATCCTATTTTCTCTTTCATTGCCATTTCCCTGTAGTCATGCATTTTATTTGCTTCTACTTTATCTCATAAGCGCAAGATAATTTTTGCTCGAGTACGTTTAATTACGTCAACTTTATGTTCGTAGAACACCTATGGTTTTTTCACAGGGTTGCAATAAACTCTCCTCCGCTGCTATTTCTAAATAACGTTTTTCTAAGTAGCCTAACTCATTCTCTTTCCACGCAACACACGCCAACTCGCACTGTTCAAACAAAAAAGTAAGAGAGAAGAGAGCGAGAGAGAGAGAGAGAGAGAGTCGGTAGCAGCAACGGATAGTCCGGCGGTGGCTCAACAGTCGACGGCTCCTCTTTCTTCGGTCGCCGGCACGCACAACAGAAACGCGCGAGTAGTGCTGCTACGACTACGGCGACGGCTTCTCCTCCTCTTCTGCTTCTTCTTCTTCTTCTTTCCTCTTTCTTCTTCCTCCACCTCTTCTTCTTTTACTTTCGCGTACGCGAGCGAGCGCACACAGAGGGTCCGTCTCTTCTCTTGCCGGCTGCTCGCTCTCCTTGCCACTCCCTCGGGGGGCCTCGTCTCTGTCGCCGCGTGCTCGCGCTGCGCGATACACTCGCACGCTAGTAGCCGATCGTCACCGGCCGCCGTCGCCTCGTGCCGGCTCCGAGTCTCTTCTTATTTCCTCGTAGACTTCTTCCGTCGCGTCGTGTCTTTTTTTGTTCATTTATGTATAACGATTGCAAATTCGGGGAGAATAAGTCAAATTTTATTTTTGAGGTTTTCGAGGAATTAAGAATTAATTGTGAGTTTGGTTGTTCGGTAGCGCTGAAGAAGTTGCACGGGGTTTTGATTGAATAGGTGTCGGACTGTTAAGGACTTTGTCGAAAGAAGAATTCGCAGGTGAATTAACAGGTAGGACATATTTTTTAAGATAGTTTTGTATTTATTAATTAAATTCACTTTTTTTTTAATTTTTAAATTGGTTGAATTTATCATAAAACGTTAGTTTCGCAACTTGCTTAATGCCGGTTTTTTATAGGTTAGAATTTAGATTTTTCCTAGAACTTTTAAAATAATTCTTAATATTCTTTCTTTTTTAACTCAAAAATAATAAAAAATATTCTTTAATCATTATTTTTCGTATTTTGCGTGATATGTAAAATGCAATATATGTAGTTTTTATATAAAATAAAGAATTAAATAATTGTCAATTTCGTTACATTATTTGAATTTTATTCGAATGACAACGGACATATAATAATATATCTAGAATTTTTTAGAATTTATATTAAAAGTTTCTACAATATACTTATTTTCAATGTCAATTTTTTATCGTGACATAAACTATTAATTTAGAATAAACTGTTAATTTAAAATCAGACATTTCTCTTTAACCTAATAACTTATAATATTATTTAAATTAACTGAATTTCATTTGCATAAGAATATTCATAATAAAACTTTTCTCTATAAATCATGTTGAAAAACGTTTACTTTCAAGTGCTATTTTATTTCTACAAAAATAATAATGTTTGTGAGCCAAAGTACGATTTTGCAAAATTATATGATGATTAAATACATTATCAAGAACAATAAAATTTTATTTTTAGTTTTAAGCTATAATTACATTAATCACAAGAGAATGTTATTTAAACGCGTATTTCACACTTATGCACACATACCCTTTACGTCTTCACACGCTGTCACTATAATTCCACACATACACTATTTTCCATTATAGTTACAATATATATTTGATAAAATAGTTGGTAAGAAAAATGTGCTCAAGGATTCATTCAATATTACATCAATAGCAAAGACGATATTCCATAACCTTCGATATCAGGCAGTATATATATGATACATAATGACGTATCAATACAACATTAGCATTTAAAATAATCTAGGATGTGCGACGAATTTTTCGTTGCTCGAAGCAGCCATAAAAATAGAAAAAAATAAAACAATTTGAATTGAATCCGAGCAGCAGTAAAACCATATTTTCTTACACTTATTGGCAATGGTAGCAGATTTTATAGATAAAACTCGGTACTCTATGCATATAAAATAACACTTTATCTAAACGTACATAATCACACATGCGCGTACATGATATTCCTTATGTGGCAATCGCCTTTAAAGATTTCTTCTAGCTTATATCCCAAAGTGCTTGGAAGTATGCAGATAAGCAATGCAAAGCAAAGAAAAAAAAAAAAAAATAAATAAAAATGATATAAACTGAGGGAATCAGAATGGCTTGCGTTCTCTCAACTCGGTTTGTGCGAATTTGCGCCGAGTTGAATTATCTCTGTTCTTCGCCCTCTTTTTCGCACGAAAATTTCGCTTCGAATTTGTTCTTTGCGCGGACTTGCGTACGTGCTTAGAATGCTTTGCACACTGGCGGTATCGCATAATACGTCACGATGAGGCGTACGTATATTTTGAAAAAATTAATTTATGGATATGCTTGTATTAATATTAATTAAGCATGTTAGGCTTTTATTAGCGCTTGCGTGACAAAATGTAAAATATGGTACGAAATAAATTGTTAAATTCGGTCGGTTCAATTATTTCGTTGCAATAAGCTTGTTTATTAATAACGTTGCGGATAAAATTTTATGATTTTTTTTGTGAATGAATTTATAATTTACACATTAACATAAATTTGTATACTTTATAATAGTTACGAATTAAATAACTTTGAAATTCAGTTTCTTATTTTTTAGAATTATTAAGATTATAAAAATAAATTCATTTTAATTTTTATTACAATAATATAACGTGATGATAAATGAAATTATTAACTGCTTCTAATTATTATGTTGGATAAAGCATAAAACAAATATTCACAAATAAAGAAAACTGCCATAAATTACTAAGTCATTTAATTGTAAAAACTCTGCAAGAATTAATTTTTTGGAAAACATTTTTTATATTGAAATATTAATTAATAGACTGCAGAAAACTCTTGGTAGATTTATATTATAACATTATGTTCATTAATCGAACATGTAATTTTCAATTTTAATTCTAATTAATGAACGTTTGAAAAAGAAAAAAAAAAAAAAGAAAAAACTGTAATAACGTCTCATTATAAGTAAATAAATAATCGCGATAGTAATCAGTACCGTTAGTTCTTCGATTCCCATAAAACAATTCACCTCTCAGCCTGTATCGAAGGTAAAAGAACAACGTGTCACGAAGCAACAAAGAACGTCTGCCCATAAAGTCCATACTCGCGCGCGAATAAAGAATGCAGGAGGAGAGCCGATCGAGAAAATCTCCTCTCCGTTCGAAAAATAACGCGAGTACATATACGCTGCCCGTATATCTTCGATAAACGTATAGACGCACGCGCAAACATCCGCGCGCGACGGCGATGAAATCTATAATAAGAACAACGCGAAAGTAACCAAGGTGGGGGCAATTTTATATGCAGTCGGAGCAACAAAGAGTAGTAACTGAGAAAGAAAGAGAGAGAGATAAGGGGGGGGGGGCTTTGGCTTTCTGGAAAATAAAGAGAATCGCGCGCGCACATGTGCCTTCAGCTAACATGTGTATATATATATATATATATATATATATATATATATATATATATATATATATATATATTACATTATATGAATAACAGCCCAAAGAACAAGAAATTACTGTCCGGTTGGCCAATATCGCACGTGTATATGTCTTATAGCAGCACGTCCAGAACCATCCTTTTTCTAACGTTCTCTCTATCTTTCTCTTTTCTTCTTATACAAGCGTACGTACGTGAATGCACGCGCGAATCTCTTAACGTCGTCGTTGTCAACGTCGTCGTCTCCTTCATTTTCACTTATGCGGCAAAGCCGCGCGCACGCGTCAGCGATTAAACACCGCCGCCCGCTAACTTTTCTTGCGCATTTAGCGTAAGCGGCGCGATCGCGCGATCGTATCGGGGACACGCGACTCCTTGACGCACCGCTGCGTGGCTTTTATTTTTCTTTTCTTTTTTTATTGTTTTCCTTTTCGGCTGAGCTTGTTTTTTGAAAGAGGGAAGGAAGGCAATCGAAGAAGGAGGCAATGGAGGTGACGTTTTTTTGGTCACTCGATTTTTTTTTTTACGAAATCATCGTTCGTTAATTTATTTGTTGCTGCTACATTTGTTTTATATCATTTTTTAAAAGAGTCTTCTTATTTCCGAATTAATTTACTTATTTATTATTATTTTTTTTTTTTTTTTTTTTTTTTGCCTTTTTATTTGCTTTTTTTACACCGTTTAATAAAAATGCCATAGTCACAACAAAAAAAATTCAAAGACTAGTTTTACTATCGCGAAAATACATTTATCAATCAACGTACTCTTGAAATGTTAAGTTTTATGATTTAGATCAGATATAGTGTTACATGAGATTTCATACTAATAAGCAATCCATCAGTGTTGTAAATGTGAACAATTAATAGAATAAAATATTGAACGTTGCATAAATTTTCATTGTTACTTTTATTATAAATCAATGCCAAATGACTCTACATTGTTCGGTAAATTTCAAAGAAAGCATTCGCTGAGAATATTTTCATTACAATATAGAACTAAATAATTCATTTCCTAATCAAATATTTGTTACTCTGTTTATTTATTTATTTATTTAATTTTTTTTTTTTTTTATATCGACTATTGAGGATGAGAACATGTATATATGTATAAACATAAATAAAATATCAATGCGATGCATGTAATACAATGTAATATAAATATATGATATATGATAAAACATTTTTCTCGGTGCATTTATTTTAACAGAGGTGATGAAATTTTTGTTATTGCGAGCAAATTCTTTCACTGAATTTGAGACAACCACGTTCAGCATATTTATCAATCCCTTACATTTCTTTATTAAACATATAAAATATAATTTGAAAAGATAATTTAATTTCAATTACAAATTAAATGACACTTAAAAATAGATATCAAATTTTTATTTTATTTTATTTTATTTATTTTTTTTTTATTATAAATTTAACTTATCGATATCTTCGTTTAACAAATTATATTTTTATACAGTAAATAATCAAATGTTTCAAGTTTATTTTCTAAACCATATAGCTGTTTATTACCATTAATCAATACATTACACGGTATTGATTGATTAAAAAATCCGCCAGTATTTTAATGCGTCTTTGATTATAATATAAAAATAAAAAAATCCGATCACGGTTATATATTACATTGAATGGAAATATTCTCTGTATAATATTATGCAAACTGTGTATACAATAAATTGTTGAAAAAAATTATACGTCCTATTCATCGACGCGCTGTATCTCATTTTAAAAAGAACAATCTTATAAAACTCTCGAAGTAAATAGTTTAAACATTTTACAAATCATTCTAAGCACCTCTGTACTTTCATTTTGCAAGATACTCTCAAAGAGCGCATCTAAAGCATATATCGTTCGATCTTTCTTTAGTTTTGTAACCGGTTAATCGCTTAATTCAATTGGCGGCTCTCTTATTAATTCGTTCGTCGACAAGAATATGTACTTGTTTTCTTATTGTATGTGTATATATATATATATATAAATAACGCGCATATACGCACTTATTGCATTGCGGAATTACACGCTAGAATCCCTTACTCTACACCTGCTCGTTAAGTACTTGCATTACGAGTCAAAAGGTATTTATTAACGATACCGGCCAATTACCGGATTTTCATCTCGCGTTATTGTACAAGAATAATTATTAACCGCGAGTCGTATAGTTTTGTATGTAAATAAACGAAAACAATTTACGCGAAACTTGAAAAAAGAAAAAAAAAAAGAGAGTCAAAATTCAATCGTACTTGTGGGTATATGATTTTCGTATTTGGGGAAAAAAAAAACAATTTTAAAATTGTATTTGATTTATTATTTTACATGGTGTACATTTAAACAAAACATCATTTACTGCTAATAAAATCGAGTAAAGCGAGTAAAATAATTTCATATCTTTCAAACGTGACACAAGTGTAATCTTGTACAAAATATAGCTTATCGATGACAAGCGTGTAAACCAATGAAGGAAAAAAAAATATTATAGAAAATTATGTTTTCAATGTGTAATCATCCAAGTGTGCTCGACTTCGATACGGAAATCGTAAACGGAAGAAAAAAAAAGAAATTTCAAGCTCTCGAAGTAACCAAATCATTGTAAAGAAAACTTCCTGCTATGCAGATCTTTTGTTACGATAACGCGTGAATTCACTTTTGCCTTATAACGCAAATAAGATAATCGAAAGAATAAAATAGAAATATAAAGAACGAATAAATAAATATGTTTACTCGATAAAATTTAAGAATGAGACGAAGCATAAATCATCACCTCTCCTCTTAATTTTTCTAGTGAAAATTATCGTACAAACGCGGCTCGGGCATAAATACATCACTGCGGAAGTCTTTAAGTCAGCTCGGAAAGCGGTGGCCCTTATATAACGGTCACGGGCTTTTTGTCTCAATTTCACGCATCTTAGCGTACGTAATGAGACAAAAAGGAGTCGATATGCTCTCGCTTTCTCTCTCTTTCTCATCCTTCTTCTCTCGTCATACTTTGAGCCGTACTTTCCTTTGTTGCATGTATGCTTTGTTGAGCGTAGGTGATCAAGTGTGTCTTATTTTATGTCTACACGAGTTTTCTTTTTGTTTTTTATTATTTTTTTTTTTTTTTTTTTTTCAGTTCTCCGCGTTTACTTTGTGCATATCAATTGATAATATCCGCGAAAAGTCGCCTTTGTCTTTATCTTTTTATTTTTCTTTTACGTCGTTAACAATGCGCATTGTATAAAGAGTAACGGACGAGACATTGTCGTCGCTCATAGATAAGTTAACATAGTCGCAAAGTACGCTGCTGCGAAATTTGTTTCTCGTAATATATATATATATATAAAAGTATATCCCGGAAGCTGTAAGAGAAGTTAATTTTTTTCTTTCGACCTATAATTGTTGGAAAAATTTTTATCAAGTTTTCAGAAAAATATAAACGCAATTGTATTGAATAATTGTTGGTTTGCGTTTCAAAAAAATTTCTACCTCGCATGCGTAAATAAAATTTACGGAAGTTGTAAGGGAAAATAGGCACGCGTTAAGTGTTTTGACCTTCTTGGAGTACAGTTGAAAGAAATTTTTTTTAACGATATTTAAAATAATTGCTTTAATCGAACGAAACGTATATTAAGTGAATTTAGAATGAAAACGTTTTTTCTTAAAATATAGATATACACAATTAACAAAATTTAGTGAATTTTCTTCAAAACAGATATACATCGCATTAAAAAAAAAAAAAAAAAAAAAAGTGAATGTAAAAACATTATGAAAGTATTATTGTTGAGTAATGAAAGCGTAAATGTGTCATGCGAAATTCAGAAGCCGTTTGTATTTTTAGAATGTATACACAAGTTTATTTAATTACTAACAATAATAAATATCTAGTAAAACAAAAGCTGAAATAGCTTCGAAAAAAGCTTGAAACTAAGTGAATATTCGACGGGTTTTATTTTTATGATCAAACGTTTCTTAATTAACTCAAAAAAAAAAAAAAAAAATACTAGCGGGCCTAGCATTTTTTTATCCCATAATTTAAGCACGCGTTCGTATACAAAAACTTAAACATCGCGCGTATGAAGCAAAACAAAAAATAAGAAAAGCGCAACCGTTTGATCCAGGGCGGTTTTTATTTTTAAGAATAAATTTAAAGGAGCCACTGAAATCCTGCCTTAAATTTATCGAGTTATCACATCGTGGAATAAAAACAAAAGCACTTGAGCTTTTTATAGAAGCGCAAATAATACATGCGCATAGAGTACACTCGTACACTCCTGTCAAATAACGAAATCCGTACAGGTAATATTCCACAGCCTTAGACGGCTTGAATTTTTAAATGCCTTCGTATCCTAACGTGCGATAATCATCGGAATTATCGAATTAAATCCGGCCTTGGATAAATAAATCGAAGAGCCCTCGCGTTCGATTTCTTCGATATGAAACAGCTGCTCGTGACTTATTTTTTCCGCATCTCAAGATCTTATTCTTTCGCGGCGATCGAAGGTATATACATACATACCTGTCGGCGTGTACGCTATTAACCGCACGAAACAATTGATTGCCTCTCTCGCGGTACGATGGAAAAGCGCGCGTCGGTCATGACAATCGCCGGCGCTCATTACACGTAATTACGCGTTAAGGAGCGAACGACGACGCGGCCGGGTAATCGTGCATGTAAGTGCCGATAACAAACAATGAACCAACCGCGCGATACTTTAAAATATAATTATCCTGGCGTGTGGATGATCGATTGGGAGATAAGTGTGCGGTTATTTTTCCGTTAAATTGACGATCATTAAGAAGTACGGTCTCGTATACATATATATATATATATATATATATATACAGTCGGACGCAAATCATTTGGGTCAAATTCGTTTCGATTTTGTAAGAAAAATAGCGATTAAACGTTTCGCGATTCGAGAGCCTCGTAAGGTTTGATAATAGATGTTATGCCTAATATAAACGCAACGCGAGTTGCGAGAGAAAAAGCACAACCGATCGTTTAAGGAAAATTATCGTTGCGTTGTCTTTTTGCTCTTTGTTGGAGAGATACACGAAGAGCGAGAAAAAAGATACGCTGTAACATATACTTCGCATTTTGATTAATCGCGCGAAATAATTCCATTAGCTAAAATATGCGTACGAACATTATTTTAAACGAGCTTCGATAAATATTAATAATAAATTATTTACAGACCAATTATTTTATCTTTAGATATGAAAGGCTTTCATTAAGTTTAAATAACGTTTTAATTTATGCGTGTTTACGAGGACGCGGTGTGGGAAATCAAACCTAATGCTCGCAATTTGTAAATAACATTGTCGAACTGCTGCTGCTGTTGCTGCTGCTGCTCTCAGAAGGAATCGAAAAAGCTTATGAATATATTATATGCATTACACTATACGTTCTTATTACGTAAGAATTTTAACGATTGCGATAATATTTTAAAATTGATGTAATCTATATATATATATATACATGCATAATTTTATAGAAAATTTTATATTATTTTAGAAAATTATTTTACATTTGTAATAAAACGAGTCTCTATATACTTATCGACGTATACATAGCTCCACGTGGTTTCTTAGAAATTTTCTCAAGTTAACGGTCGCAAGCTTTTACGAAACTTTGAAATAGGTCTCGTAAAAATTTTTTTTTTTTCTTTTTCTTTATTATCGCAAATCACTGTAGCTGTAATTCAACCGAGTCGATGCATTAACTCGCGTTACTTATATTTTGCGCGCGTTTAAACGTTAAATCACCTAAAAAAAAATAAAAGTTTTTTGCCCGAGTAAATTATTCACTTTACCACATCGGTTTATCGTAAATCTATTGCACGGTAATGGCAGATGCAACTTTTCAGTACAACCGCGGCACTTTAACCAAGATTTTTTTTTTTTTTCTCGTCTCGACCTTATTGTAAGCTTTATTTTTTTTCTTTCCTCCTTGTATACATATACTCATTAACATAGATACATTGTATTTTTAAAATTTTACGTACATCCGTTTACGCGTGCTTTTCTTCGACGTTATTTTTTTATATCGGCAAACAATTATTTCTTATTTCGACGTTCTATCGAATATTTAGCGATTGGTTATAGGTGGACTTTCACCTTGTGCCGTGACCTACTAGTATAATTGGGGAATTTGAGTCGCTACGATTAACGACCCATGGATGTACGGTCTATACCATGCATGAAAAATATCGCGTGTTTCACCGAAGTACGCTGAAACTACTTTTTTTTTTTTTTTTTTTTTTTTTTTTTGTTTTTTTTTTTTTTTACTTTTTTTACTTTTTTTATTTTTGCATATATTTTAAGCGCGCGTATCGATAGATTTTGAAAGCGTACACATTCTGTTCACGCTTAAGCCGTCATTAACGGATCTTTATATCTTCGAAAGCGTCGGCGTGTACGTCATTCAAAATCACGTTTCTTCACGACGACGATAAACCAAAGTTTGTGCAACGGGAATCGTGTTTGCAAAAAAAAATTTTTTTAATTTCTTTTTTTATTTTTTTATTTTTTTATCCATATACAATAACGAATAAAAATCATTAACGCACATTATTCTCTCCGTGTAAGTTCCGCGAAAAACACAATTACGGAGAAAGAGAAAACGCGCGAATGAAAAATAATAATAATAATAATAATAATAATAATAATAATAATAATAATAATAATAATAATAATAAAAAACGAATAAGAAAAAAAAAAAACACCATCGCCGTAATAATTCTCTCTTTGCGCAGAAACTTCCACGAATATATACATCAAAATCCATGGCTGGAAAGCCATAGAAGTCAAAGCGTCTAAACGCGAGAGAGCCGCGAACGAAGTAGCCTTTCCCATATCGAGCACAGCGACTCGCTGAATATTTATCCCGCGCGTTTATGATCTTATGATTTACGACACGCGTGTATACATACATATGTATATCTGTATCGGGTACGACTCGCAACGAATCGATATACGGTATTCGCCCGCGAACGCGTATTAAAGTATATATAACGCTGAGGAGACGTGCGTTGGCGCTGGAAGCGTCCGATAGTATTTGACAGTTGGCGAGATAAAAAGACCGCCGCACTCGATGACCCGCGCGTAACTCGCCTCTCCGCTTTTCGCGCCACACGCGCACACACACACACAGACACACACAGATATTCGTTAATATTTACGCTATTATATACGTTATATGAGTGTCGGCAGCCGCTTTTGTTTCATTGGCCGGCGCGACGTTTATGTAATGAAAGAACGACCGCTAAAAGAGAGAGAGAGAGAGAGAGAGAGAGGGGGGGAAAGATTTTTTTAGATATAGACGATGCTCGGTGATTGATATCCGGATGATGGATTCAACGCCCGACGAACGAAATGCTCGTGATTTATGCGATGTGGAATATGGTTGAGTGAACTTTGGTTATGCGCGTTTATATGCCGAAGCTTGCACCGATTGAGATACAACGGGGAAAGGTAGATGTGTGTTTTGTTACTGCATTCGCTTCAACTGATGTATAATTAATGTTGCTTTTTCAGAAAATATAATAATAATAATTATTATTATTATAACGTACATTCGCTTTTTATGAAGATTAATGATACTTATGTTAATAATGTAAGAAAGATTTATTATTAATAAGTATATATAAAAATTTAATAATAAATTCAAATAAAATGATAAAATTATTTTTTGCTACAGTATTCAGAATAATATTTTTTTTTAACTTATTTTTATGCAAAAATGAAAAATAAATATTTATCCGCATTAAGTTTAAATTTATTAAAACGTTCGATATTAATTTTATGTATGACAATTTTTCAAATTTTTATAATTGACTTTTCTCGTTATTATTTTAATCGATTCGAACATTATTGGAAAATACTGTTATTTCAGCGCTGCATATTTTTCAAGCAAGTTATGTCGAGAGAACTCTCGGATTTTCCGGTATATCCTACGCTATAAATCACAGTAATCAGAACCCACTTTGTAAAAGATTACATCACCGTCGGTAATTCTGTCAGTTTTGACAAGCTTTCCAACTCTCGCACCTTAGAATGTAATGGCATAATTGATTAATAAACAAATTAGTTATAATATCTTGTCGAATAAATCTACCATTTCGTTCAATGATATATATATATATTTTTTTAGATAAATCGATAAAAATTTAAACGCCACTTCGATCGCAGTATTAATAATTGATGAATGAAGGAAAATTTTAAAAATATACTCATATCGACGTAAATAAACGAGATATGAAAGGTGCTTTTCTGTGCTTGGGAAAGAATATTTTTGCACTTTTTTTTAAAAATTCATTCGATATCTGAATGTGGCACGATTCTGATACTGAAACTGGTAGATCGAGGGAAAAGAATAAAAAAACGTTGTCGAGTGAGATTATAATAATCTTATTTACAAAAAATACGAGCTGTTACGCGAGCGATGATAGTCGGATCTTTTTCCGGATGTTACATTAAATCGTATTTTTTTTTTTTTTTTTTTCAATTTCGTCTATTTATGTTGCCGATTTGTGCACAAATAAGCATAATCCATGTGTCATGGTAGTTTGCTTCTTCTTTATTTTTTCTTTCTCTTGTTTATTTATCATTTTTTTTTTTTTTTTTTTTTTTTTTTTTTTTTTTTTTAACGACAAAATGCAACCTCGAAAGTTTGATTTATTCGACGCCATGGAAAAAAGTAAAACTTTGAAGAGTCATCGTTCGAAACGATGTATTTTAATATTTGTCGTAAGCGGTGGGTGTAAAAAAAGAAAAAAAAGGACAGTATTTTTTTTTTTTTTTTTTTTTTGCGATTAAAATATGAGCGGGTTTAATCGAAATGCATAAATATCGTATTTCCACGAAATCGTTCGGTCCATCTATAATTTGAAATGACGCCAAGTTTACATAAAAATGTTTTGAAATAAATTTGAATCACCTAAGATAATGAATGCAATCGAATATTTCGTCCCATAAACACAATCGTCGCTATACGATAGCAAAATTATAAATTAATAATGAATTCCGTGCCAAAAAATTTTTTATCCTATTGATTAATAGGAACATATATTTGAATAATTTAAAACCTCAAACATGCCGACGATAAATGTTTATACATGTTTTCCTTCTATCAAAAACTAAGTTAATCTTTCTTAATCTATTTTTTTTTATACTTACTAGATCCTCAATCGTTTATTTATATAGAAAAGCGCTGGTTGTATTAAAAAAATGACTGGGAAAAGCGTCGTTAGGTTTATGTATATAGGGAAAACGAGAGAAAAGGAGAAAAAAAGAGAGAAGCTCGTGCTCTCGAGAAGCCAACGGCATTTGCGAAAAACGAGCAGCGGGAAATAAGACGCGCTAGCGTTAACGAGCGTTTAAATCGAAGCTCATCATGAGCTCGTTCTCACCTTTATCCCTATCTTTCTGTCCCTTTCTCTCTCTCTCTCTCTCTCTCTCTCTCTCTCTCTCTCTCTCTCTCTCTTTCGTACGTTAAGCCTCGTTTTTCTTCTCTTACATCGCGCTGTCGGATTGTTTCTCTCTTTCTTTTTCATTTTATGTTTCCTTTTTATCGTTTTAATATTATTACACGCCCTTCTTTCACTTGATTTGCAGCGTCAAAATGCTTCAGCGAACTTTATATAATCGCCTCGTGCGCTCGAGGATGATACGGTATTTGGTAAGCGTACGCGAGATTGCGCGATGATTATTACTTTATATTTATCGAGCGCTTTCTTGTCAGACAAAAGTCTACGTACGATCTATAACGATATATATTATACAAGATTTTTCGGGATATTTTAAGCTATTTCACGTTGACTGATTTCTTTTGTATTACGTTGTTTTGGAAGTTTCGCTTTGTTTAGCGTTTATGTAAGTTAAAAGTATTAATTAGTGATTTATTTGACATATATTGAAATATTTTCTGAATTTGTTAAGTTACAATGATTTGATGAAAAAAGTAATTTGTAAATCAAAGTAACGTTGTTATAACTTTTTTATATTTATTGGGTTAACATTATAATAATTTATTGCTATTATTTTATTAAACTTGATTAAATAAAATGTCGATGTACAAAAATTCGTACGATTTTCATTGTTCCTATAATATTAGAACACAATTTTTCTTTTGCACGAACTCTCATAACAAAAACAATTCTTATACTCGAAAAAGTTCTGTTAGCAAATGTTTTATTCATATCGTTTTTGAAATTGACGAATACGAAGCAACATTTGGGATTGTATTCTCGACAAAAAAGTGACACCTAATGTATACAAATTAAATCAGCGCTTTTCTTTTATTTGTGTAAGCTTCCACATCGGTAACAAAGCAATTCAATTTACTCCGATATGAATAATTTTCTCATATCCAAAATAGCAACTCATTTCTTACAGATACTAAACGTTCTATTTAAATCTTTATCTTGCATTAAGGATTCCGTAAAAGTCGGATATTCTTTGTCTTAAATTTTTTACGACACAAACAAATAATTCAAGCCAAGCAATTAAATAAATTTTCTCGAGTCGAGCGACGCGGAACAAAACTAAACTGCCAACGAAACAATCCAAAGCTTTAATACTAAGTATATACGTGTCCAACTTCCATCAACATTAATCTCCCTCGGGCAACTGCGCGCGCAATTTCGAACTCTTTTATCATACACGGGAATATACGAGTACATCGGAGTCGCGACGCGTTAAATTGAGATCGACCACTCGTGTAATACTCGTTCGCGTATAGAATTCGCAACAACGCCGGCGTCGGCGTCGTTGTCATTGGACTTGGCTTGGCCGTCCGTAATATATAAATACCTCCGTCGCTCATAAATAATTAATAAGCCAGCCGGTCGGCCCGAGCTAATACACGAGAGGAGAGTTTCTCTCGCGCGCGGCTGCACTTGTCGCCGAGGAAAAACGTCAAAGCCCTCTTTGAGCCGTAAGTGTAAGTAAATGCGACGCGGTTAACGAGGAGAAAAGTACCTCTCGCGTCGAGAGAGAGAGAGAGAGAGAGAGAGAGAGAGAGAGAAAGAGAGAGAGAGAGAACATCGAGCTGTCGTTGCGTAAGCTCGTTGAGTAATGACACATCATAGAGAGTGAGAGAGAGAGAGAGAGAGAGAGAGAGGAATGCGTGTTATAGCGGCTATTAAATAATGATGCAGAAGCGAGAAAACCTAGGCCTAGCTTACATATAATTCCCTACTTTTTCGGGGCTCCCTTTCTAACCGCATTAATTTGCGAGCGTGTTACACTTGCGCGACAAAACCGGCGATGTTTTAGTTTTTTTCGCAATGGCACGAGGTGTAAAACGATAAAGCGATTTTTCATCGTGGAAAGCGCGGCGCATCATTCCACCCTTTCCTTTAACGCACGAATCGAAACGTTTAAAGCTTTTATATTGTAAAAGGACGCCCGTTCGTTTGAAGCTATATAAACTTTGATGGCAGCGATGAGCTTTGTTTGTGAATAAGAAGCTTGAAATATGATTGTTTCTTTATTTTCTTTTCAGCGTCAATTTTAAACATCGGTTTTTGTCTTTTTTTTTCCGTTTTTTCTCTGTTTCAGCATGAATTATATAAGAAGTTTATTTAATGTACGTTTGGCGTCGATAATAAGATGGTATTTTAAAACCCCGCATGATAATATTTTGAGATACACATGATATTTATAAATTTAAAATTATTTATTTTGAAAGAACATTTTTAAACGATGCGCTTTTTTACGCATTCATAAAATTTATAAATTTATTGAATTTTAGGCGTGTAAAAATAAATATTGGACACTTTTATATTCATACGGTAGTGTTGTTTGTTAGCGATGCGATAAAAAAAAAAAAAAAAAAAAAAAAAATTATTGTTTTTCGAATTTAAAAATTACGAAATAAATACACGACCGTTATAAAACTTGTCAAAAAAATAAGCTCGAGCTTCTTTCTTAAAAATTTGCATAAAATCTATCAGTATGTTAACATCTTTTATTAAATTAATGCCGTGCCGTGCACGTATTATGAAGAAATTAATGAATAAGTTAATAAAGCTATACAATGTAAATCTATTCGTATGAACATACGTAAAACTACGTTTTATTGCTTATGATAAACGTCTTATAAATATGTAGAAATAGTACCGTTTATTTGTCTTACAAACTCTCGCATCATGATTACTAAATCTTTTTTTTTTTATAGTATACACGCAGGTGTAAATAATGATAATTCATTCAATTTGTTAAACTTAATTTTTTTATCAATAATAGCACACAATCCTACACAAGTAGACAAATAAAAAAAAAATAAGAAAATAAATAAATAAAAAAAATAAATTGTAAACGCATAAACAAAAAAAAAAAATTAAGAACTCGAAGTAAAAGTTAATAATAGCGAGCGTCTGAGCAGCTGAGTCGATTATAATTGAGTTGAATCTCAGAAAAGAAAAAAAAAAAATAAATAAATAAAAGATTTTTCACGATAGATGCATAAAGCTCGTACGTCAGCCGTCGAGATCCAACGGCATTTTACGAGCGATATTTTACAGGATACACTTCTCGGTACGTCGAGCCTCGCAAAAGTTTTAACTACATTTTTATAGCTCCCGTCCCGTCAATCGAGTAACTTTATTCTCTCTCCCAAAATCATGATTTTATATAAATGCGTTCTTCCAAAAAATATGATAATAAGACACTCGCACATACACAAGCATGCGCAATCATAAATAACTAACCGATCAAAACCTGTATAACTTGTGCTTTTTCCCCTCTCACTCTTTCTCTCTTTCTTTTACACACACACACACGAACACACACACTCGGTACGAAAACGCCAAACTGTACACATATAAAGACCAAAATAAGATCAACCGCTTACAAATCCATCCTTCGGCCTCGAGCGCGTAGAGTCAACAAATCCAAAGGAATAAAAGCATATGTCTCGAGGCGTGCAGTCAAAGAGATCGATACACGATGTGTAAAAATCCAGTGTTTATTTAAAGATCATCAATCCTGCGTGTTTAACGATTCAAACGGTCCGGTAGTAGTTGGAGTAAGCGATACTCGATCTATCGCTTTCCGCGATAATCGGCGCCGTATTTTTTAATAAAGACAAATTTACTAGCTTGCAAATGTTAAAAACATCCCTTTGCTCGTATCCAAGCGCTTGGTGTGAAAGAGAGGGAGAGAGAGAGAGGGAGAGATAGAGTATCATCTTAGATGCGGTTGTCATTGGCGTTGTCGTCTACATCGGGATCGTTCAACTTTCCTCCTCGTTAATCTTTGTGGAAGGGAAATCGCGACGAGTGTACGCATGTTCGACGAGAATAGGTCTGACCTAGACCTCGCGCGAGAGAACTCGTCGGCAAGTCCGTTAACCGCGCGCGCGCGCGAGCTTCTTTAAATCTCGATGCCGTCGATGCTTGCATTACGTTTACATATATATATACACTCGTATACTATATATGTAGTTCGGCTTCATAGTCACACTGAGTCGTCTCCGCGTTAACCTAACTACTTGAATATGTGTTTTATTTTCTTGGTATTTAAGACACGGCTAAGTTTATTTTCTTAACTCATTGTAATTTGAGTTACGATTCGGCGATTCGTTGTGTAATACCGCAATAATAAACAGATTTTACGTACGTCTGTTATGATATTTGTTGAGGTTTGTTTATGAGTTTATTGATAATGTTGATAAATAAATTATATTTTATGAACGTTGTTTGCACCGAATAAATATCGATTTTATCATACATAATTATTTAGATTGATGTTTATATGCAAGTAATAGGTAACTTAATTATTAAAAGAATAAAAATCGAAAGATTTAAAAAAAACACGTTACATCTATCAGTGAAACAAAAAGTTATGCATAAGATACATTAAGTAATATTTAAATTTAATAAAATATGGATCAAGGATTTTTTTAATATTTAATTCTAAATGTAAAATAAATTTTATTGTATTAATATTTTTATTCGCTGATGTTGAATTGATATACTTGATATAATTGATAGTATATATATATATGTATAAAGCTATATTCTTTAAATACAACAAAAAACGTATTCTATTTTTGCTTATATATCATCATTTTAATTAATAAATTATGCATCATTAGCTTGAAAATATTCAAGAAAATGTTTAAAGAAAATGTATTTTATTAAAAAACTATTTTTATTAATTCTGAGATACTGTGATGAAATTACATAGTAATTGAATTAAATTCTTATTCAAACTATCATTAGCATAAATAAAAATAATACAACGTGCACAGTGGAATTTTTATTGCTAAGTTCTGCGTATAATTGATCTTGAAACGTTGTGAGTAATGAATGTATGATTTTCGCAAGAGTTTGTCTTCTTTGTCATAGTGCTGTTTTCAAATGCAATAAATCATGGCGATTCTTTAAGTCGATAAAATATATATGTGTATGCGCGCGCGCGTGTGTGTGTGTGTGTGTGTGTGTGCGTGCGTGCGGTTATATACATTTGATTAACTTTATAAATTAAATATTAAAATTAAAAATAATTGACATTTTAACGATCATATAAATATTATTTTCTTCTTCCTAAGTTCGTTATAAATTTTATAATTGAAAATCATTAATTTTCGATCTTCTCAAAACTTGATCTTATTCAAAAATTATTTAAATTAAAGCCTTACTATTTTTAGCATTCTAATAAAAAATGTTATTTATCGAATTTAATCATAATTTCATTAAAGTTACTTTCAATATCATGGAAAATCAAAATAATTTTCAACGTAAACAACTGTAATTTTTCTCTTTTAAATAGTATTTTAATAACTCTGAACATCTTTGGAATTCTAGAAATAACTCAATCTTTATTTCTCAATCGAATAATTATTTGTATGATTTCCAACATTAATGCAAACATTCCCGATATTTTAAATCAATTATTTTTTCTTTTTTTACAAAAACAACGCGTATAAAAAATATTAAACCCGTGGCTAAATCCACATCTGCACCCTCAAATCTTTCCGAGCGATTATTACCCATATTCTCAATCTTTTTTCTGCGTATGAAATAAAATAATCCAATTCTCATTTTTACCATAATATACGTATTTTTCTCAAGAAAAAAAAAAAAAAAAAAAAAAAAAAAATTCTTCTTCGCCGACTAATTTCCGAATCATCGATATCCCCGATAAATTTTTCGACAAATCGCTCACGCACATACATACGCGATCCAACATTAAATACCTCGTGCGCAAAATATTCCAATAATAGATCAAGGTCAACGGAATGCAAAGTAAGTTTCCGTCATCGTTAATAATGCAAATCCAAATGGTTTACGGGAGGTCCACACGAGTATTTGCCGTTGATATAATGCACTCGTAAATAATATTCGAAGAGACTCTCGTGTCACCGATATATATACATATATATATATATATATATATATATATTACACACACACGTAGACATCGAGTGGCTATGTACTATTGCCACTTGTTGTAATAGAGACGATCCTTGTTATATCATTCGAGTAACTTTTTGCGTATTATATGCGTAGTATATACTTTACATACGTTTAAATTAGGAGAATCGCGTTCGTTTTGTGCGACTATTATATATACATGGATATCTACAAGTTACACGCGGCTCCACTTGAGACTCGAGTTGCGCTTTTGAAGCGATAAAGAAAGTGAAGATGCGACAATCGACGTATCTGTCTGTGAGAAAATTTATATTCGTATGAGAAATTGAATACACTTGATTGATCGCGCAAATAGCGCTAATTAATCAAACAATGTTATATCGCTGTTTATAATAAAAAGTTTATTCCAATCTTTAATTTTCGTAAACACGGCTGCAAATTTTTTTTTTGTTTTTTATATTTTATAGTATAAAGTAATAATTGTTTTGAACTGCGAATTTTTTGTTTCGTTAAACTCTAGATACAAATTAATATTCGATTTAAAACATGTAATTTTTTTAATTTACACGCTTTGCAAGTTTTATAATTTTATAATTTAACATTATATTATATTATGCAAAAATGTTACAGCAAAACAAATAAGAATACGTTTAATATAGTTTATAAAGGTTAAAAAAAAAAAAAAAAAAAATAAGTGCGATTAATCTTTCTTATCGTGCGAGTGTCAGTCAATAAATTTATGTGAAACATCGAACTTTTCGCTCAACTTTGATTTAAGCTATATATGCGAGCGTTTTATCATCAACTCGTTACAAAAAAAAAAAAAAAACTCGACGCGCATCACACATTAATGCGCGAAGCTGAGAATCAACGCACAATGACACTTGAAGAGACGATGGCCGCGTAAACTCAAAGATGACAGATTTATTTTTTATGCAATCTGGTTCTTTCTTTTCTTGTCTTTTTTTTTTTTCATTCTTTTCCTTTTTTTTCTTTCTTTTTTTCTCCTCGTTCTTGAAGCGTGACGCATGATTATACGTTCACGCGCGAGATCTCTCTCGGTACGAGCTCTTTATTCGTTCGAAGTTTTGTTACGAATAATCTGTGACGTTGATGTGACATTTTAATTGATTTCGTATTATTCTCTTTCTAGTTTTTCGTCTCCCTGTATAATTGTTTCAATTGTAAGTAAAAAAAATTTTTTTTGCAAATAAAAGCAATTTCCCACGGAATGAATTACGTGAGAATCTTTCTTTCCGAGTATAAAACAAGAATTCTTTAGTTTCACAAGATTTTTTATTAACGTTTAAGTATTAATATAAAAATACAAGACGATTAATCAAAGTTATGCGAGTCGACGTGAAAAATATAAAATCGTCGTTTTATCTTTTTCTTTTTTATTTTACATAAAAAAAAAAAATGTGTCTTCTGCGAGCCACAGCGCGAATCTCGTGACTAAACACAGTTTTATCACAAGGGAGGACACGAGTAATTTAGTCATGCCAGAAATATATGTACTTGCATGATGCGTTGAATAGCTCGGAAAGACAGCTGCACTTTGTTGTCCCTCAATTTTAAGCGTTTTGTCCGTCTTTTCCTTATTTTTTTTTTTTTTTATTTTATTATTTTATTTTTTTTTTTTTTTTTTTTTTTTTTACATACAAGTCGCATGTTTCTTGAGAGTTTAACAAACAAGTCGCTTTCGAAGCGGAATAACATTTGTATGTTAACTTTTGAGCGGTTATATGCGTTCAGCACAAAGATTTATGAATAATACATATTATCATGTAATATAATGTTGGTTTGAATAAGAATAAATAAGATTGACACATGGTGAATCTCAAATTTTATTCTCTTGCGTTTTAAGCTAAAACTTAAATAAAAAGAAAAAAAAAAAAAAATAAAAAAAGATAAATAAAAGCGTTCAATATAACTTACGTTTGTATAAATTTGATTTCATAGTTCCCAGCTAAATCATAAATAATTGAAGTATACGTAGTTCTAAATTTAAACGTGTCATTATTAGTAGACATTCCGACAAGCGGTATCGAAGTTTTCTTTATTTATTCAGATAATACATCTAACTATTTATTTATAGAGACCAATAAAAAATCATCGTGCATCAAAGAAAAAAAATTTTTATGCAATTAATATTTAATTTATTTAATGCATTGAAGAAAATATTAATAAAATCGCACAAATACCAAGGTTTGTAAACCTTTCCGACAATCATCATGAAAAATTATTCGTATGAAATTATTGCTTTTTTAAAATTGTGCAGATAATCGAGTTTAATTAACCATGTATATGTATATTGTTACAATCACCGGAAATTTTACCGCACGTTAAAACTTTCAATCTTTAGTTTGAATATTTTGTTTGAAATTTTCAAATTGAAACTGTGCCAAAATATTATTCAGTTTGTTATACTCGCACACATATATGTGCAACTACATCGTAGCACAGTACGCTAACCGCAATATTTAACAAACTTACAATTTTTTTTTTTCTCGTCGGAATGGAAAAAATGAAAAACAAAGAATGAAGAAACGTAAAGAAAAAAGGAGCAAAGCACGTCACAATTTGTGTAGCCATAATAACTGCTGCAACACTTAAGCCCGAAATAATCTTTTACGTGAGTGGGAGAAAAGAAAAAATAAATGGTCAACGTAAAGTCTGCAAGATTCTTCGTCAACAATGATAAAAAAAAAAAAAAAAAAGAAAATCACATAACGTAGGTAAATCGCGTATATTTATCGGCAACCTTCGCGCACATCCAAATTCCGGTAGGATTGTCTGTCGCGTCGGGAATTCGAAATCGGATTTCATCCGTCATCCGTCACATCGGCAAGTTGAGATCGAGAGATGAAGTGAATGAAAATAGAAGGAAGAAGAGAAAGAACTCGCGTTGACGGATATCCACAATTTGATTTTATTTTCTTCCGTTTCACTATTGCGAGACGCTTTACAGCTTTGCAAAGGTAATTTTTTTTTTTTTTTTTTTTTTCATATTTTTTTTTTATAATTATTTGTTGTGGCCTTGAGTAAATAATCACGCTGATGTTCTTTGCTTGAAAACGAGAAAACTTTTTATTCTTTTTATTATGTGCATTTCGACCTATGATAACGTTTGAAATTTCACTTTGACGCAAAAGATCCGTAATCGGTCTTGTTCGCATGAAAATGAATGACATATCTGATTATACTCGGTTGATGTAAACGATACAATTACTTAATGAGATGCTTGTTAACGAATTACGTCCATAATTGAAATCAATTAAATCTTGATCTGTACTGTAACTGAATATATGATATTCGCATATACACATATACATAATGAGTTTTTTTTAATTATCACTGTAACGTTACACTTATAAACAGTATGAATACATGTAATAAAGGAAACCTTCGATTCAAACGCCTCTTCTTTTGTCACAGCTACGTGTCCTACCTTAAAAACAACAACATCGTTAGCAAAAAATTCTTCTCCCAATAAACTATTTCTAGCCGACATTCTGGAATAAATTCTCAGATTACTCTCTTCCTCCTCCTCTCTCTCTCTCCCTCTCTCTCTCTCTCTCTCTCTCTCTCTCTCTGTCTTGTTTAATGAGTGTCTCTCTCGCTAAGTTGTATATTACACGCGATAATCGTTTGCGGGCAGCACAGTTCTGAGGGTATGTCTCTCTCTCTCTCTCTCTCTCTCTCTTCGCAGATCTAATTTATGAGGAGCTGAATGAAAAATCGTCGCACATCCCAGATCGTTTCCAACAGATTATGCTTATATGCGTGTACGCGTCTGGATCCGAGAATCAGGTATATATAATGCTTTCGGCTCATCGCTGGAGAGAATGAAAAAATGAGATTAAAAATCAAGCCGTTTCTTTCTTTCGTTCGCCCACGCGGTTCGTATTATATATTCGTTGAAGCGGCAAAACAGCTTATGGTTCTAGATCCATTCGTTCGTTATTTCTTATTCCGCGAAGCGAAAACGACAAGAGGAATCGATCAATCAATGTAAGCAAGCACTAGTTTCGCTAGGATCTTCCGATCTGTTAATACATATATTTTGTTGCTTGAAAATTAAATAAATAAACAAAAAACAAACATAAATGAAATAATGTTCGAAAATACAAGCCTTGAAAAGTGTTTTACGTACATAATTTATGTGCGCGAAGAAAATAAATTGTAGACATTAGGAATTGTACAATTTTAAAATATGCATAAGCACACATAAGCTTTTCCACATACATATTAAATAGAGAGGTTAATAAAAATGAAAATACTTCGAAACTTATAAAAACATTTCTTTCTTTAATGGAAATACTCGTATATTTACCCATTATAATTGACATTCAGAATTCATTAACAACACCGATAATAGATTTTGATGGATTTAATATATTATAAAGTCAAAGAATCTTTCTAATCGACGATTATAAAAAAATGGCTGTGTTATTGTTTCGTAATTTATTACCGCGTTATGTTTACAAACGATTTATAAGCGACATTTTTTTTTTTTTCAACTAAAATACGTCTCTAATCATTTTTATATGTCTTTTTTGATACCTCAATTTAAGTTAGTTCTTCTCTTTCCCCTCCTATTTCTAAAATCAGAAAAATTTCTCAAAACAATAAACAGTTTTGAATCTGTTCTTCGTTGCAGCTCAACAATAATGTATCTTTCGCCAAATATTTTGACGCCTCGAAGCTCGAAAATATCTTTGTTAAATCCGAAAAAGCAAACGCGATTTATTTCCATTCCCTTTCTCTTTTCACAAATTAAAATAAATAACCGATCCCATATATCATTTAAGTACGTGTCGCCATATAACGATCCATCGCTAATCAATCGCCTCACCGATAATTGCTCAATTTCACGCGCATAACCTTTTACGATGCGAAAGTTACCAGTTTCGGTATAAACCTCATTAACGCGTGATTTCTAAATCTCCACGCGGCTTTTTAAGTCGCGATAAGAGACGAAACCTCACGCGGTTGTTTCGTTAATTCGCTCGGCTTTAAAATGTTTGTACCGCAAAATTGCGGTGAAATGGACTTTATGGCGATGGTAAGCGCACGCGACTCACCGACTTTATCGACGGGAGAGTGTTTAAGTGCTTTGTGTAGAGCCGTTCGCGTGTGTCGTCAAGGCGAGATTAATAATCGCTCGGTTTTTCGTGCGTGTATTTAGAACACGATCGGGTGACAGAGAGCGGAAAGATGGAACGTTTGTGTCGCGGTTTTATTTAGACTTCTTGCTTTTATCTCTTGCTTCATTCGTTTGTTTGTCTTATTATTGCTAATACATATATATATATATATGTACGTTATAGCTTGTTAAAGATACGTGTATTTTAAAATTTGTACTGCGGTAGCGACTTTATTGAGTATGAAAATTAAAGGTGTCGATGGAGTAGTTAAAAATTATTAAAATCATTATTCTTTTAATTGAATTTTAAACGTTGAAAATAAATGAGAAAATTGAGCGCGATTGGTAGATTTTAAAAACTAATAAGTCTTAAAAATAAATGATTATAAAAGTGTTAAAATTTTTCTTTAAATAATTTTTTATTTTATGCTACTTTAAAAAATTAGTCAGCGCTAGAATTTTTTTTTTTTTTTTGGGAAACAAACAAAGATTTAAAAAAAAAAAAAGGAATAGATTATTGATAGAGTCAACAAGTAAAAGTAACATAAAAATTTATTTATAAAGAGCAATATCATTTTTTTAAAAAACTGTCGGTTCATTCGTTTAGATAATTAATTTCCTTTGGCCGTATATACACCGCTGCTAATAAACTTGCCTAACTTTATTTAGGATTAGCGTTCTTTGTTAAAAAATTTGTTAACATTTTCTAAATATATTTAATGAATAATTCAAATGCTATATAAAATGTTGATGAAATTATTCGTAAGTTTTTTGAATTATTAAAAAGAAATTTATTTTATTATAAGAAGCCTTTTTTTTATTCATCTGCGAGGATTATAATTATAAAACAATTAAACAAAAAAAAAAAAAAAAAAAAAAAAAAAAAAAAAAAAAAAAAAATTGTAACGTTGAGTCAATAAATTTCAAAATTTAAATGCAAATTTAATCACAGTTTCTTTTCGTTACAATTAGTAATGATGACACCGACTAAACACATGTACTTACATGCTTCGGCAAACTTTGTGCGATAAAAAAGAAGAAAGAAAAAAAAAACAAACAAAAAAAGAGCTTAAATAAATCTCGCGTACACGGCACGTCAATTCAAAGTGCAAGAGCGCGCATCGAGCTGGTAAAAGTCGGCGTGAGGATAGACGTCCTTTTTTTTTTGCCGATGTTTCTTAAGCACTTACTCTTTTTTCCGTACTGAAACAACCTTCCTTTTTTTTTTCTCGCGTCTTTTTTTCCTCGCTCTTTTTCCTTCTTCTCTCGATCTTTCGTTTTTCCCTCAGAAAAAAATAAGATTAAGGGAGAAGAAAAGACAGAGAGAAATGTGGAGAGGGGGGGGGGGGGGAAAGAATGTTAAAAATACGGCAAATGAAAATGTAGGAGAGAGAAGAAAGTAAAGCGGTTCACGCTTGAAGACGAATAAGAGCAAGTGAGCGTCTCTGTTTAGCGATAAATGGTCCTGATCGTGCACCTTACTCTTTTTTGCGTTGCGTCTCTCTCTCTCTCTTTCTCTTTCCCTCGCGCGCGGTTTAATTGACCGGAAGATGTATACTTATAAGGGTTCAAGGGTACGAAAGAGAGTACGTATGAGTAAAGACTATTTGTGCGTATGTTTTTACTTGTAATGGCATACAATTTGATTAATTGCTAATTACCTTTTTTTATATTCGAACGGGTGGATTTTAATGAATTGAATTGGCCGTTTATCCGTTTGGCTTTGCGCAATTTACTCTTTATAGTAAGCCTAATTTATACAAAGAGGGTGATTCATCAAATTAAGATGATTGTAATTAGCAATTTTAATTTATGATAATATTTTTCATTTCTTATTTTGGTCGGACGATTGTAACTGTATATAAAATTGCTTTTTCTTATGGTTTGTAATAAAAAAAAAGCTCACTTGAATTTCAAAATGAGTGTACTAAGTATACGCAAGGTATCGTAGGTAGAAAGATTTCATAAAAAGGTTTTATGAAACATAAAAAAAAAAAAAAGAAAAAAAAAGTAATCGGAGAATTGTCATAAATTACTAACATTTGAACACAAACTATAAATGGATTTCCTTTTTGAGAATCGATTTTGTAAATCTTAATATTTACACCCGCATAAGAATTATTCTGAAACAAAATATTATACCTATACATTTAATAAAACGAAGAGTAGGCACAATCGAATAATATTTTCTTTATCAATTACATACACAATTCCTTCGAGAGATAATAATAAAATGGCTCGAATTTAAAAAAAAAAATAACAAAAAAAAAAAAACAAAAAAAAACAGTTACCGTTACATTCTCGGTAAACGCATTAATGCGCATCTGTTTTTGTTGCAGAGAGGAGGAGTAGAACTTTGACTGGGAAAAGTAGTCATCATCTTCACAAAAAAAGGTTATCGCTGTATAGTAACCAAGCGCGTGTTAACCGAAGAAATACATCGCTGGGACGTGCGTTCGGCCAAACTTCCATTTACAGTCCGAGAAAAATAAGAACCCGAGATTCGAAAGCGTAAAAGAGAGACAGAGAGAAAAAGAAAGGAAGAAAAAAGCGAAGAAACAAAAGAGAAGAAGAGAGAAGAAAAGAGAATTCGCAAAAGAAAAGAGAGGAATAAGGAGATAAAAAATTCAGAAAAAATAATTCAGATAAAAAATAATTTCTCTCTCTCTCTCTCTCTCTCTCTCACGCTCGCTCTCTTTTATTCTTGATAACTCGACGGCACGCGGTAAAAACAATCGGCGGCGGTCCCGCGAAAGCTCTCCTCGACAAAGCCGCTACTCTCTATCTCGAAGACGGCCTCGAGAGCGCAAGCACGGCCTCAAGAGACGCGCGCGCGCGCGCGCGCTCAAGGATCGCGAGTGAATTGTTTTATTTCTCCGTGGCGGTGACTTTGTTAGTAAAGAAAATACAACGTGCGAACGAGGCGCGCGAGAGCTCGGTTTACGAGTTCTCGATGGAAATAGCGCCCTGCTCGCTTAAATTTTAGTGATTCGTTTAGTGAATTTGCTTTTGAGAGCGGCTTTTTAAAAAGACGACGAGGCCGCATCGCTCTCCTTGTGAATTTTCGTCGAATTTTACCAATGGATGAGAAATAATAACAATTTTCTATCATCTGAAAATTAACGCGTAAGTTTTCTTAGTTTGTTTTTTTGCTTGTAAGCAATTTTGTGGTAATTTTTGTTTGTGAAATGAAAAAAAAAATAATTTTTGTAACCGATGATAAAATGTTAAACGAAAGAAATTAGTAAAATTATTATTGTTAAAATTAGAAATGAAATTGGTAAAGCAATGTCATAAATTTAGAAAAATATCATCGCTTACTGTATTACTTCTATATCCTTGAATCGAACAAATTTAAATTTACATCTCTTATAATAAAAATTGTTCTATAAAATAAAGGAATATTATCATAAACAAATTTTAAAATATTACTGTTAAATATTATGTCATTTACTAACTTTTATTTATCATTTAAATAACTCAGAATATACTTTAACAAATTTTAATTACATTTAAAAAAAAGTTTTAAAAACGTAGA
This sequence comes from Chalcis sispes, assembly GCA_949987625.1. Classification (NCBI taxonomy): domain Eukaryota; kingdom Metazoa; phylum Arthropoda; class Insecta; order Hymenoptera; family Chalcididae; genus Chalcis; species Chalcis sispes. Next base: position 70,354,211 of record OX465095.1, on the reverse strand, counting down.
TTCACAAGATTTACATAACAAAACTATATAAATGTTAATCATAATAAAACAATCATAAATCAACTAGACAAAAGAAAAACCTACTCTTATAGATGCACCATCATCCAAAAATTCTTACAACGTTCCAATCCAACGAGATATACATCAATCTCTTAGAAAAAAAAAATAAAAAATAAATAAATCCAGCACTTTTAAATCTCTCCTTTCAGTCTCCGAAACCTCACCCTACGACCGGATAAGACAGGCCGCGCCGTCACTAGACACTCGCAAACCAACGGACCGCAAAGAAGAAAAAAGAAAAGGACATCCCAAAGAACAAATCTGCTTCGAACAATATACAGCCAGCCGCAGACGCTTCTGTCTCGCGAGTGAAACAAAGTAGTGCAAGAGACAAAGAGAGAGAGAGAAAGAGAGAAAGAGAACGGAGGAGTAATTGGGTCGTCGGAGGAACTATCCTCCCCCTCTCTCTCTTTCACTCATATTCTAGACTGGCGCCCGTCTAGAAGAAACCCATCCATGCGTGAAGTTCCGGGGCAAGGATGATCCGCGGGGGCTGCCGACACGGCAACAACCGAACGGAGATCATCACAGGCGGATCGTCTCATCGAAGGTAATTGAATTCTCTATCTTTCTCGGTCATTCGTTAAAAAACTTTCATTTTATTTATTACCGATTTAATCGTGTGCTCTTTTATTTTGTTTCTTTTGCATTTTCTCGGGTCGTTTGTCCGAGCAAATTTGCCGACGCGCTGTCGATTACGTAGAGATCCTCGATTGACTTTGACCTCGGCCGCGTCGCTTTTACGTATATGTATTATGCGTAGCCTCGCTTCATGTGACATTTTTGTTGATTTTTAATTTTCATCCTTGCTTCGTCAGAGTTTATTAACAATGATTCAAAAATCTTTAGCCTTTGTTGCTTTTTCTTTTATGAATTACGTACAAGATTATCATTCTATGTAAGCTATAACGTCTGTGAGTATTCAATCGTTATTTTTCAATTAATTTTTTTTTTTTTTTTTATTTTCAAACTTGTTATTAAAAAGACACTTGATAATTTATTTCTAACAAAAAAAACTCATTTCAGTTCAAATCAATCAACAACAATCGCAAATGTATAAGTTTTATTTACCAAACAATGCGTTCAAGGAAAAAATATGAAAATTTTTCAATATTAATAATCGTCGGAGAATATAAATTGCATGGTTGGATCGGATACAAAGAATCAATTTTCGAATTTTCAATTAAATGTGAAATTTTTCTTTTTTACGAAGGCGGGATATAATAAACGAGAGATTATAATGACTTTGAAAGCTTGATGGCTCTTGGCGAGTTATAATTTTCAGCGATAATTAAGAAGAAATTCATGAAAAAAAAAAAAAAAGAAAGTGGAATATTAATATGCGTCTCCTAATGTACAGCTCTAGTCTTTTATTTATATTTATTCATTCTATAGAGTTGTTTCAAGTAAAATTCAGATTTTTTAAATAATTCATAATAATTTCTTCCAAATTTTATTTATTTTCTGTTTTTTTTTTTTTTTTTTTTTTTTTTTTTTTTTTTTTTTTTTTTTTATTACAATGTATGCAATAGTTGAAACTAAAGAGTTTGAGAGTCTTCAGTGACACCGAGATATCAAAAGATCAAGCGAATTAATTAATACGCAAATAACCTCTAACCGCCGTACTTGTAGAGGTCCAAAAATAGTCTAACCAACCTTCCGCATTAGAAGTCGCGATATTCTTGTTTAATCCTATTCCTGGACGGTCTATCTCTAAATCGTTAAAATAAAATTTAAAAAAATGAAAAAAAAAAAGAAAAATAAAACAATTTTCCAATCTGTTAATTTTTTTATTTTCAGAGGCGACACGTAGCTCCATATCACTTTTCCAATTTCCCGACTCGAGGGTAAATAAGGAAGAGAGAGAGAGAGAGAGAGAGAGAGAGAGAGAGAGAGAGAGAGAGAGAGAGTAGCCGAGTGACAGTAAGATAAAAAAATACTCGCATATCCGAAGGATGAGGAACTGGACGGCGACACATCGACTGGCCGAGGTCGTCGTAGCTCTGGCGATCGTTTTACTCGTGACTTTGCTCGTCGTACTCTGGACCGGTACGAGACTCGCCGTTAACGAGCGCACATCTGACGTCGTCGCGTCTAATGGCTCGACGGATGCTAAATCCTCGATACTCGACGAGCCTGGGATTATCGACAAGGATCTTCTGCGTCCGCACGAACGACGTGGGAACGAAAGTAAGTGTTTATGTGTATTTATTTTTTCTGCCCAATGGTTTTCTGAATAAATTTAAAGCGACGACATTTACAAAACGTCGGCGATGAAAGATTTTTATCGACCTGTGTCTCTGGAACTTATCTAATTGTAAGTAGATATACGCCGAGTTTGGGAAGACGTAAACATGTTAAACGCGAAGTTACAGATTTGTATAAAGATCAATTGTTAAAATGTCTTAGAAATGGTTAGACATAACATTTATAAAATGGAATTTTTTTTATCTAAATGAGGTCGATTAAAACATAATAATATTGAAATTTAGTTGAATATGTATAATCCAAATTTTTACAAAAATTAACATATTACGTGAACAAACTTTATGTATAAAATCAATAATGGTTAATAGAATTGGTTGAAGAAATATTAACTTTAATAATCCATAAATATTGCTTATCGAATTCGTTAAAACGGGATTATTATGACCCAACGGAAATTTATGTTTCGAATCGTGTATATATCAATGGAATAATGTAATGACTAGAAATTTCACAATATCGATGTTATTAAAAAAATTTGTTTATAGCATCATAAAGATACCGTAACGAGACATTAGAAAGTCGCTATATGAACGCACTGGAAGAAATTCATTCGCGATAAGTATGACGACTTTTGTTTTTTTTTTTTTTTTTTTTTTTTTTTTACAAATGATGAAATTTTAATAGCGACATTGAATTACGCATATTACTATTTGCATATAATTTTTTCGCAATGATTTACACTATATGCTGCAGTACGTCAAAAAAAAAAATTTTCAAACGACATGACAATATTAAAACATTCTTCGCAATTCATTAAATCGATTAAAGTTGACTTTATTATATAAATTGTGCATTTATTTCAATGACTTTAGCTAAACTTGTAAAATAATTTCCATCCCAGTATGTTCGAATCGTCGTAGTAAATATTTATTTCATAATCATCATTATCATTGCAGAATCCTAGTTCGTGAATCATATAAACAAGAATTGCATTCATAGATTATCAGAAACATAATTAAATGACGCAAAGTAAAATTATCAATTAAACATTGAAAATTCAATTATGTCTTAGTATCTCATGTGCGTCATTTAACCATTATTTATATCATTTCGAACTTGCTCGTCGATTTCAATGTTTTCTTAAAAGAACATTTTGAAAAATTTTATAATTAAAATGAAAAAATAAAACAATTATCTCTTATTTGCTTTAATTAAGTAAAATTAAATAAAGTTGCCGGAATTTAATTAAGATTTCAATTCAATTTCGAAAAGAAAAAAAAAAACTTCATAATAGGCTTTTAACGTCAATTTTCCACTCAATCATTCACTAAAGCGTAAAATTTACTCTTACAACCAATTATCCGTTCAATTTCTTTCGCTATCGGACACACAAACCTAATCATTTTCAACGAGGTCAATTTCAAGGCATGCAAACAAAGAGGATAAAAAAAAAGAAAAATGTGTGTGTGTGTGTGTGTGTGTGTATATATATATATAAAGATTTTCAGACATCTTCTCTACCAATTTATCCAAGACTTATCAACGAAGGACTGAAATCTACCCGCCTACGAATTTTCATTCTTAACGCTATTACTCGCGCGTTCCTTCTTCGCTCTTCTTTTACCTCGTCCTTTATACCTCCTCCAGCAAATAGAAAAGACGTACGCTTGTGCATCGAACCTGTTTCTCTTTTGCACGCGTATACAACGCCAAAGAAAGAGAGAAAGAGAGAGAGAGAGAGAGAGAGAGAGAGTCGATTGAAAAACCAGTTTGGTCGGCTTGCGCGACCAAGACGGAGCTTCATAGAGAAAAATCCGTGCGTTCTTTATATTTTTACGCAGGAAAGAAGGATAAAGCTCGTTAGTTGTATAGGAATGAAAAGAGCGAGAGAGAGAGAGAGAGAGAGAGAAAGAGAAAGAGAAAGAGAAAGAGAGAGAGAGAGGTGAAAAATCGTTGCGACAATCGCTGTTGCTAATTTTGCTAAAAGAAAATTAGCCGTGAACGATTACATCAGTCCTTTAGAAGTATCAATTATTGTCATTGTAATGCTAGTTTAGCGCGTGAATTTTTACGAGTTTAACAATATTGTTTCGTGTGGGCTTTTACTTTTCCGCTTAACCGATTAACGGATTTACGCGTCATGCGTTGAGTTGCGCGATGCATTGTATATCGATGTTGATTCTTTGTAGTTCGTTTTTTTAGTTTTCTCGTCACGTTTGGCAATTGGCCGTTACTCTTTGCTGAAATGAAGCTTTTAGCCAAGACTAATGGCGCGAAGACTTAAGTACAAATTAAAGATTATTAGTAGTATCGTTAACGATTTTCGTAACGTCGTTCGTAAATTTCAGTAGCTATGATAAAAAATTTTGATTCTTAAAATTTCGAATTTAGTTAAAAGCATGCGTTCACGAACTTTACAACTGCCATAAAATCGTCGAATTGCTTCAGTACCTATGCGTCCCACTATCCAATGTAATACCAAGTCTTTTGAATAGCATCGGGTAAACGTCTCCAATTTCGATTTCGCATCTCGCTTATCCACATCGACGCAGCAAACGTCACATAAGTATGTACGTGTGACCGGCGCACCGTTGACCTGTAGTCTGTCGACGTAGCAGTTTAATTACGATGACAGAGAAAACACTGAGAAGGAGAGCAAGAGAGAGAGAGAGAGAGAGAGAGAGAGCGAGAGGGAGGGAGAGAGAGAGAAAATAAAAGAAACGCGGTGAAAAGAGTTTATGTAGTTCACGACGCGTCTCGTCACATTTTTCGCGAGGACGCGCCAACCGATCGTAAAATGCCACTGACTCTCAATCTCTCGTTATACTTTGCATGAATGTCGCGTCGAACGCGCGACGCTAATAGAGATAAGAATATTCGCGTAATCGAGTCGGCTGCTTTGCTTGAGTGGTGTTGATGATTTTCGATCGCCGGATTTCGTGGTTTTGTGTCGATGAGTCGCTTGATTCTCTTACAAAATATTATATTTTGATCGCGTTTTTACGTGATCCATTTAATAATTCGAATTTTCGCTTTCTTTCTTTATTTTTTTTGCAAAAGTATTGCAATATTATTAATCATAAATTATTCTTCGTAGATAAATGTTTAATAAACTAGAAATAATTTCTTTGTATCGTAAGATGTCACGTTTAAAAAATATTAGCAGATAAATTTTTTTTAGAGTCATTTAATTCTAAGTAAGCATGAGAAAAGAAAATTCTTGAGCGTAATTTGATTTGTTTGTTTCTTTTTTTCTCACGAAGATGACATTCTACAGTAAACGAAATATTTCGAATAAAGAATAAAATTATAATAGTTGATTTTAAATTAATTTTTTACACAAATAAATTTAGCTTGCAAAAATTTTTATCAACATTTTTTTACTATAATTAATCTTATCATCCGACATAATAAGATTAACTAAAACGTGCATTAAACATCTTGTTAAACGAAAATTAAAAACAAACATTACAAAACTCGACAATATTTGTGGGATTCAATTTTAAAGAAATAAAAAAAGCAACTAATTTAAACCGACGAAGATAAAAGCCCACGAAAAATTCAAATCACCCAATCTCGTAATCATCGTCAAAACAAAGAAATCGCAAAACGCACCTTGCACAAATCGTCGAATTGAAAAAAAAAAAAAAAAAAAAAAAAAAGGCCACGATACTCGCGCGCTATCACGTGCCGGGATTTACTCGCACGTGTCCGAATTTCAAAGGAGCAGCCCGCGCGTGTATACGCATGTTGCGTGTATTACACATATAAAGCTTGCGTGCGTACAAAAATCGCGCGTCCTTTTCGTACATACAACCTGGTAAACCTGTAGTCGCACATATTTTTCGGCATCTGAGCCATTGTCAAGGCGCATGCGTATCGGCGATTACGCGATAAATTTTTGCGGCGTTGGTTTTTCATTACCGGCTGCTTGTTCGTCTTTATCCTCTTTCTCCGTGTTTTATCAGCACCTTTTTTTTCTTTTTCTTTTTTTTTTTTTTTTTTTTTGTCTTCTTCAAGGCAATAAAGAAACAACAAAAAAAAAAAAAAAAAAAAAAGAGAAGACCCCGCGCGCGTGTCTAAACAAGACGACGATTACTCGTTCTGACTTAACGCCTCCTTCTTTTTAATTCCTACATATGCGTCCTGGATTTTTCCCAGTAGGTCAGGTATATATTGCCTACGAGGCTTTTCTTCTTTTTTCGTTTTTTTTCTCTCTTATTTTCCTTCCGTGACTGGTTTCGAAAGACGATTGGCTTCTCGTTTTTGCAATTGCATCGACTCTCCTACTCTTATTCGTATCGAAGACACGAGACGTATGTGTTTTACGACGATGTATAACGTTGATTCGTTGATAATAATTATTTTCGCGTTTTTTAATGTTTATTAAACTGTTACAACCTAATTAATTTATGTTTGCGATTTAAGCTATCGAGATTATTAATAAATGATAATATTAAACTAATAATAATTTTTTCTTAAAAATATTTTATTGCAGACTGTTGTACTACTTACGTGTAACAATATTGTTGTATAAGAGTATCCATGAAATAAAAATGACCTCAACTTTAAAAATACATATTAACGTTAGTTTACTTATAAAGATAATCATTTTAAAACTTTTATCATAATTTTGAAAATTATTAAACGCGGCTTCTTACGGTATAACAGCATGATTTAATCCTCGATATCTGACTAATAGCCGAAAGTTATTTTCGAATTGATTGTAAAAAAAAATGTATATATTTATGCAATAAATAATTCCCTTCTCAATCTCCCTGCATCATCCTTTTTTTATACGTTGAAAAAAAAAAAAAAAAAAGAACGCCGAGCAAACCCTCTTACCCGGTTAATTTCGACCTAGACAAAAATAGACGAATCTTCGCGCTTCAATCAATTGTTATCTTTCAACTTGATCTATACGGTATAAAATAATCTATAAACCATTAAATATAATCACAAATTTTAACGTTCATTTTTTTATTTTCCATTTTTATTTTTTCATTCAATTACGGGAATAAAAAAAAAAAAAAATAAAAATAAAAAAAAAAAAAAAAAACAGAGTATTCCTCATTCCTCGCGGTATATTTTTTACTTTCATCAATCACCATAGCGGACGTGAAAACTTCTTCCTCTCTCTCTTTCTCCCTCTCTTTTGGTTAGCGCGCAATGGCCCTAATAAACGAACCTCAAAAATAAGCGTGACGTTGATCACTTAAGCGAGATTATGACATCAGGCGCGCGTACACATGTGTGTGCCCGCGCGCGGGATATATAACTGTGGTTCTTTCTTTCTTTCTTTCTTTTCTTTCTTTCTTTTCTTTCTTTCTTTCTTTCTTTCTTTCTTTCTTTCTTTCTTTCTATTCTTTTCTTTTTCTTTTTTTTGTTTTTGCTCTTTCTCTCTTACTTTAGAATTTACATCTTTGACGTCGTGTACTCCTTGACGTCGTCGTTCACTCGGGTTTGTAGTTTGTAAAATCATATAAAACGCATGTGCGCACATTGCCGCGTGATGTACGATGAAGTTTAAGACAACGTATTCGAGCTCGTCGTATCAAAACATACTCGAGAGGGAGAGAAAGAGAGAAAGAGAGAGGTTAAACAAAGTAGATTAATTGCGATGTACATTTGGTCTTGATGTTGTTATTATAAAAATTTATGGGATCTATCGGTGACGTTTAAAAAATTTTAATGTTTCTTATAAATTTTCACTTTTTTTCTTAACTTTCATAATAGTCACTTTTTAACGAAAACGAATTATCGTAATATAATCAGTAAATTATTATTTAACAAAAAGAAGTATTTAATATGTAAATTTGGATAATTTTTTTTTTTTTTTTTACGTATAGTATTCCTTTACATGAACATGTACGAAACGAAAGTCATCCATTCACAATAAAAAAAAATAAAATACACAGCATGTATCCATTATGAATTAACATATAACATAATATTTCCGTTATAAAATATCATTTATACGCATCCTTGAAATCGTCGAATAAAATTGAAAGTTCGATTAATTTACACACGCACATCCGCGTGTGTAGAAAACGTTCGTTTGGCTCAGGCGATGTGTCTGCAACAATTGCGAGAGGAACGCGTGCCGAAAGGATAAACTTTGCGAGTTAAAATTAAACGGCTTAGTCGTCTTGTATAATACGAATACACGCGCTTTTCTCTTGGGTTATATGGGCTTCGATATTAATAGGGTAAAGGCCAATTACTCGTGATTATTTTAACGCTACCGAGATATGTACGGATGGTCGATTTGTTAAAAAAAAAAAAAAATGAACAAATTGCTTGGTGATCTTTTTTTTACCTTAATTTATTATATTCAATAGTTTTACTAAAAAAATTTCTACTCATATAATATAATTACACAAAACTGTACAATATATTGCTTGTATAATCAATAAATTGTAGGACATCGTAAAATAATTTGGTTGAAAAACAAAAAAAAAAAAAAAGAACAAGAAAATGCCATAAAACATTCTTCACCTAATAAATTCTCAACCCCGTTTATATCCAAAATAATTGAGCCGTTAATACATGATACAAATAATTCAATACGTCCTGTAAAGATATAAACTAGAATATATCAGGTTGGAGAAAAATAATTGAAAGAAATAAAAATGATCTTTAAACAATCGTTATATCGCATTCTGCAAATTTCGGACAACCAAAAAAATTCGATTCTTTTCGCTTAAAGTGTACTCGAAAGCTATGCGCGACACGCACGAGCCGCCCGCGGAGAATTTAAATTTTACGCTCTCGCACACCCTGGCATAAATCCGTTTCAATCTTATCTCTTCCTCTTCCCATTCTCCTCCTGCTCCCATATACACGTATATAAAATATATTTTTCTTAATATCCCGCTCTATTGTGTCTCCCCCGCTTTTTTGCCTTCTCCTATCGCGTGTATACGAGATACCGAACCACTTTCACTCTTATACGGAAGCTTTTTCACGGCGCAGCTTTATGGTTTTCGGTGTTGCTGTTGTTCTCTCGACGCTGCGCGCGAGTCTTGGCTTGTTTTTTTTTTTTTTTTTTTTTTTTTCTTTAATTTCTCTCGCATTCGTAACGTCGTAAATTTTCTTTGATATGTAGAAAAAAAAATATTATTTTTTATGTATCGATCACAGTATTTCGAATTAATATAATATAAAGTGATTTATTTGAAAGTAAATTAAATGTCGAAAAAAAAAAGGTAATACATAATTTAATTGGCGTCTGACATTTTCTAAGTCATAAATTTAATTTAAAAAGGCGCCTCGTGTAAACTTTTATACATATAAAGGTCACACATTGCGCTAGCGAATAAAAGAAGACTACCACTGTAATTTAACATTAGAAGAGAGAGAGAGAGAGAGAGAGAGAACGAAAAAAAGCACAAAGTAATTCCGGGAACGACGAGTAAAAATGTACGACACGCGTAATATCATCGCGTGCGCAGAGAGATAAGCGATTGGCGAACGTGACGAAGAGGAATTTTTTTTTAACGACACGCGTCGTTTGCGCTTATCGACCGATTTCCCATCCCTCTTTGTACTTTGCATGATTTCAGATTGTTTTATCTAAGTACACGTTAAACGAGTATATAGAAAGGTATTCTACTTGCGAAACGATTGTTTCAACTTTTCGCTTGCCGGAATGTAACCCTTACACCGTTTTTATATGTATATACCAAAGCACGTACGCGCGGACACGTATGAAAATATGCGATTGCTTGTACAATTTTTTTTGCGGTAATGTCATAGGGGAGACTATCCAAGAAATGTTATACGAGCCGTTGGATCTTAGAGCCCATCGAATTATCGCTTTATCTTTTTTGTATTGGATAGAACAGACAAAAGTTTAATAAATTACGTTTTTTTTTGTCATTAGTTTATGAAGTAAGATGTAATACCGTACACGTTGATACGTTTTTATTTGAATTTAAATTTAACGTCATGAAATATGTAACGCGTGAGAATAAACATATGTAATAAAGCAAGTAATTGAAGCTCATGCATATTCACAATATTTTAAGAAGGAATTACGCGTTGGGAATACAAATTTTGAATTATTGAGAGAATTGAAGTGTTTAAAGCAACTTTAGTCATTTAACATTTTAAATTGGCCCCTGAAATAACCATTTATGATATTGACCCAGAAACCAACGTAAAATTTTAAATGAAACGTTTGAAATTTGAACTCTTCAATTTTACAAAACTGTTTTCTTACATTTTTTTTTTTTTTTTTTTATCATGGAATTTGTTTTCTCTCAAGTATTTGACAAAGAAGAAAACTGTTTAATTTAAAAAAAAAATTTATATCCATCAGACTTTCATACTTTACCACGCAATACGTCGCTTAACATTTGTAGCTTTGAGTATTGAAACTTGTTACGATAATGATCGTTTACACGTTTTTGATGAAAAAAGAACACCGCATTCATTTCAATTTATCCATACATGAATAGATATCTCTATACTGTATTTTTTTACACGATTGAATAACTTATTCCTTTTGAATTTTAATAAAAAATATATACTTTTCGAATGCATTTTTTTCTGACAACCTGTTTTTGTTTTCAACAATTCTAAGCGTTGAACAAGAAGAAAAGAAAAAAAAATAAGCGACGAAATATGCTTGAACAAGCCACTTTTGCATAGATATTGCGGCAGTAAAGTACATTGCGATTTTAATTCATAAAGACTAATTGATTATGCTAATATCTCGTGTCAGCGTTGTTGGCTCGCCAACAAAAGTAAAACTGGCTCCTCTAACTTTCGATCGTTAATAACATTGAGGTTGTTGGCTCGGGTGCGCCGTAAACGGATTGAATAACAAACTATCTCGTATACGTCGTTTAAGTCACCGGAGCAGAAAATTTAATTGCCTCTATATACATATGTGTATATATATATACGTACGAACGACTTTATTTTTTTTTTTTTTTTTTTTTTTTCTTTTTCTTTATCCCTTTGATCATATCTCACAAAGCGGTTTTTGATAATGCACCGTAAAAATTTCTTTAATACACGTCCGAAAGTTTCGATAACGCGTTCTATTTGTTTTTAAAACGTCTTGTTTATGACGTTATTAAGGCGCGGAACAATTTAACAAATTTATTTTCTCTAGATTTATAGTTTATATGTATGTATATGAGATATGTGGATCGATATTACAATGATTCACTATTTTTCACGATGTACGAAACAGCCTCGATGTATCGAATAAAGAAAAAGCAAAAGATTAAAGTATGACAGAAATTTTCCTTTGCGAATATTATTAATAAAAAATGGGTTAATCGCAGGCATAAATAACGATGGGCGCGTTTGATTTTCTCTTGTTTCAGTACCGCAGAACATTAAATTGTCGGATGACCCAAGGCGGCGAGGAATTCGTCCGAGCGAATACGTGGACCCGACATGGGGATACTGGAAAGGCGATATTATGCCGAGCAACAACAGAGGCGACAAGTCCGTCGAGCACGTTGTAATCGCCAAGGCCGAACAAAATACTTACGAAGATCCGAGTGAGTATAGAACGTTGCTTTTGGTCTTTTGCTCGTTAATTTATTTGCCGCTTCGCCTTTGTATATATATATATCTGCGTGACGGCTGAAGAAGAAAAAAAAAATGTCGATAATCGCGTAGTAAAGTCCCTTCGTGATGGTATTATCAATTATTATTCTTTCTCCTTTTTTTTTTTTTTTTTTTTTTTTTTTATTAAGAGAATTGAATTAAACAGAATCGAGTTGAATAGATTATATATTGCATCGTTTTTTAAGTTTTAAATTGTGAATTTAAGACATATGATCTTTAAAATGTGCAACATAATTAATTAAACTTAAAATTTTTCATCGACATTCATCGAAAAAACCATTTTACATTAATTGAAAACGAAGAATAATGTAATTTCAAACATTTATCAGAAAATCACTCGAAAACCTCATTTGAATTATTATTCGCGCATCCAATCTACGAGAAAATTGCATCCTATCCTATTTGAAGAGGATAGAAAAAACAAATAAAATAATCGAGTACGTAGAGAAAGAGAGAAGCTAGAAATTGTAGTTTTGCTGTTCCGCGACTGCACGCGCTCTTTTCCTCGAGGTTATGAAAGAGTCATTACCTCGGCTGTAAGATATCGCGCAAGATGCGCCTTGCTAAATATGCGTCGTATATGTATATACGCAACTTGTACACGCATTACACGATTTTCCAATCTAAAAGAGTCGCGCTCACTATGCGTACGTATGCGTATGTATTATATATTTGTGTTTGAGCGTCCGATTTAAAAGGCGATGAATACGACGAACGCCTTTAAATATATGTACATGATATACACAAGCTACACGTTCCTTATCTAATGTGATTAATCTGCAGCCGTGGCGAGCGCTAATGAAATATGAAAACGTGCGGCAGTTTCAAAACTCACGAACTATTGGTTTTTTGCAATGCAATATGCGGTTTGAGTAAGATAAAAAGAGATAGAGGGAGGAAGGGGTATGATTATTTGCCTTTGTATCTATTGGATCTATCGAGGCTCGAGGCTTGACAATCTTACGAATAGTTTCTCGCTCTTTCTTTTTTATAATCGTGACGCATCGACGGCGACTTTTCTCTCTCTCTCTCTCTCTCTCTCTCTCTTTCTCTCTCTTTCTATCGTGCACGCGCGAAAGTTTAAAAATCATCGATATATGTTTTGCAACGCTGCTTCGATTTGTAAATTAGGTTTGCGTAATTTTAGAAATATTTTTCAACTCGACTTTTCCGATAAACGTGTAGTGGCAAAAAAATGTTTCGGTTCACCGATGACATTTTAAACGTGACGCATATTCGCGCTGAATCTGTCACGTTTACAAAGTTTGATATTTAATATTATATACACCGTTATCTAATACTTATGCATATTTAATTAAATTATTATATTTGAGGGGAGAAATTTTGATAAAAATTTTAACGCCATTAAATCGCTTGCATAATCATAACAGCAATAATTTACAATTTCTATAATTAGTCAACAAACTTTCGTTTCATAATGATGGCAATTCAATATATCATAACGATTTATTAATAAATAAAATGATTTTTATCACCGTTAACTTTCGTTTTAACGAGACGAAAAAGTTTTGAAATTGCAAAGTTTTATTAGATAAGCCAAGTTATCTCATCGAACGCGTTCAATTATCTTAATGACGAATGCCTTACCGGAGTTCAAAAAAAAAAAAAATAAATAAATAAAACACATTTTTTATCAATTACCGCTTGTTTCGATCTATTAAAAGGTCCGCTTAAGATAAGAAGCCGGTGAGCGAATTCTACAAAATGCAGCGACAAGCCGAAAAAAAAGAGACATTATGTACATGCTGTCGATTAAAGGATAAAGGCCTCCGAATAATCGGCCGTCCTTTCGACTTTCATTCATCGTTATCTTTCGTTTGATAAAATAAGAAAATTAAAGTTGTCGATTAACGTTAACCGGTGGTTGGAATATTATTCATTTTATTTTCAAAAATACTTAATATTTTGTTCATTATATTTCATTAACAAAAAATGTTACAACATTAAAATAATGATCGATTAATGTAAACACATTCGATAAATTGAAATAAAATACTAACTTGTTAAACGTTATTACATATTAACTACTGACAAATTGTGAAAAACGGTAAAAAAAAAAAAAAAATAAAAAAAAAATAAAAAAAAAAAATAATCCTTATTATACATTCAAACACTTCACGCATTTTTCGAATTAAAATAACAAGAAACTCACATAACGTTTCATTAAACGTTATCGGCTACATCGAATATCGGTTAAATCGCGCGAAAAAAGAAAATTTTTTTTTTTTTTTTTTTTTTTTTTTTTTTTTTTTTCGCTTACAGAAGGCAACGATAAATAAACTAAGAAAAAGGTATGCGAGAACGTATCTCGAAGCGTTAAAAAAAAAAAAGTTTTAAACACCGGATTCCTATAAGAGGCGAAACGAAAATGCGTCATGAATAAACGAAAAGCCAACGAGCGAGCGTTTTATCTCTCTTCCTACTTTGCGTTTCTCTTACCGAGTGTAAGCGCGCGCGTTCGCACCATTAGTTTACCCAGAGCTTGTTCACCTCCGGCTTAATTGCCAAGCGATGGGCGATGGCTCGCCGGGCGCCAATGGTAAAGAGTCACCGGAATTAAATCGAGCGGCGATTCGTTTTAATGCACGTATATACGAGCGCTTGTTTCCTTTATTCTCTCGCCTTATTTTATTTTATTTAATTTTCTTTTACGTTTTATTAATTTTCAGTCGACGAGAATAGCAAGGCGAAGAGGCACCACAGCGGTCACTTCCGGCACAATCAGAACAAGGTCTGGGATCCCCATCCCCAATACGAATTCACGGCCTTCGGACGGAGATTCCATCTGAGCCTCGGGGAGGACAGCAACTTTGTACCTCCAGGTGTAACGGTAATGAAACACACGGCTGCTCTTTGTGCGGAGCCGTATTTTTCTCTTTGTCTTTTTTCTTTTCTTTTCCTTCTTCTTTTGGCGGAAGAGAGCGGCCGGATTTCACTTGATACAGCTGAATTTCGCGGCCGAAGGAGAGCCCGCTTGTTTGGAAGGCTGGATAAGGGACTCGTGTAAATGGCGCAATTTTATTTACTTATTTATTTTTTTATTTTTTTTTTTTTTTATTTTTTATACCATCATAAATTCGCTATGCTTTATCGTGAGAACGCGTGATTCAGGATGTGTTTGTTTATTAACAGGTGCACCGCCATGAACGTTGCTGGTTATTCTATTTAATGAAAACAGCGAGAGCGTTTGTAACGTTTGAATTTTGCGTTAAGATGATATCTATGAATGATAAGACGATATCGTAATGGACGAATGGATATTAAAAATTTTCTACGGATTGATTAGCTATTATTATTTCTTTATTAAAGAACGGAATATCAAGTTTAAAATTCTTCTTCGCAATATTATTCAAGTGTTAATATGATTAATTTGCTGTTCTTTATCACGAAAATTATCGGTTATTGATCATTTATTTTTTGTTCTATGTAAAAAGAGCGTTATAGGCGATTAATATAATCAATCGTTTTACATTAATATAGCGAGAAATAATTGTAGATATTTAACTTTGCTTGATTTACACTCTGATAGCTGCTATTTTTCTCAGAAGCTCTTTACTATACTCTAAGAATCTATTAATAAGATATTTAGAAATAAAAAGATGTTTCTTCCGAGTTAAGAGATGAAAAAAAAACCGCAATTAAACTTAAAAAAAAGTTCACACCACATGTGTTACGATTAAAGTAAAAATATGAGCTAATCGCGTGAGAAGTGTTTTTTTTTTTTTTTTTTACTAAACTCGTAACAGTAACCGACGATATTTTTTTTTTGTTTGTGTTTTTTTTACCTTACAATTAATGGAGCAGATGATTAATGCTTTCGATACGCATCGATTAGCTTTTACAGAAAGAAATCAATATATTATTTTAGGTAACTCACATTGGCGAGAATACAACCAGGCAAGAATATCCAGACCAACATTTAGGATGCTTTTACAGCGGACGTGAGGCGAACGATCCTAAATCCGTCGTGGCTGTCAGTCTATGTCATGGAATGGTAAAATTTTTATTATAAAAAAAAAGAAATTCATAATTTGTTTTCTTAATTTTTTCTTTTGTTTACATAGAAAAATTGATTCAGCTATTTTAAATTGCTTTTATTCTTTTTTTTTTTTTTTTATTGAAAGCTTCAAATCTCTATTGAGATTTATTTGCCACACATTGATTGTTTATCATTTTACAATATATTACATTTTTACAGTGTTAAATTTTTATATTACAATTTTTAAAAAACTTATGAATATAGATACATACATTAACATTTGGTTCGACAAGTAGTGTATTAATATCGCACGGAACCTTAATTTTACATAAATTTTGTAAATTGTACATAAGAGAGGTTCGCTCTGAATCAAGTAAGGGGCAATTCTTTATACGATTCAAATCTTGTATGAAGCCACAAGGACAGCTTCGGTCAAAAATTATATTAATGCGATAAAGAGATGCTTGAACCCATTCCACCACTAATAATATGACATAATTTGTTAATTAAAAACACTATTTAATTATTAAAACTTTTATTTCAAAGAAACCTAAACACTGAACTTCACATAAAATTAAAATAAAGTTATTGTCAATGATTTTTTATGCATAAAATGATTACGCAAAGACAGACCGGCGTTTCGCCGGCTTAGTGCTTTAATACCATAATATACTTGACCGGCGATTCGCCGGCTTCGTGTGTCAATGGGTTAAGATGGTAATGATCGGATCTACATCTGTTGACTGTAACAATAAGGTCTCTTGAAAGTTTTTTGTTATGAAAACACGGCTTGGTTTTTTCTGTATAATAAAGTTGAAAGTACTTTTGACCTTTTGATTGGAACGTTTTTTTAATATTGTTTATAGAGATTTTATGCATGTATTCTTTGAAGTAATTCCGCAGATCTCGAATGGATGTAAAATGGATATAATTAGATGAGTTTGAGCTGGCTTTTTTAGCAATCGAATTTGCAAGTTCATTGCCACTGATTCCAATGTGAGCAGGAGTTCAAAACAGTTTTATATCTCCAGAAGTAGTTGTACTGAAAAACTGGGAATACATTTTAATTTCTAGGATATATCTATTTGTTTTTATGCTTATGTAATGACTGTTAAGGTTTTGTAACGTATTTAGAGAATCTGTGAAGATATAGTATTTTAGGAATGTATTATCTAAGGTTGTAAGAAGTGCATCCTTAATGGCGCAGCATTCTGTTGTAAAAACTGAAGCATTCTTATTCAAGCTACTTTCTAGATTAATATTAAGTTCGGGACATATGCAAGCTGCACTGGTATAGAGAGACGTCGGACTTTTACTTCCATCTGTAAAAATGGCAACAATGTTTTGTTTACTTAGAATATTGTAGAGTAGTTCGTTTGGATTTTAACACCTCTTTAATTCATCGCCTAGTGATCTATCAAATGGAATAGAAGTAAAGTTGATACTAAAGTCGTAATTATAGATGTCGTAGTGTTTGGAAGGTGCAAGTAGTGTTCTTAAAGCTGACGTATTTCTAATACAAGTTTCGAAAAGTTTGAACCGTTTCTTTTTTTTAGAGTTTTTATGATTATTAAAGTAATTATTTATTGTTTTGAAAATGGGGAGACTTTCGTTGGAAAGCACTTTAAAGATGAATGTATTAGTCAGATATTCCGCTCTATATGAAATCAGTGGCAATTTCGATTCGGTTAGCAAGATATTGTTCGGTGTCGATCTTCTATATCCCAAGGCAGTTCTTATAGCGGCATATTGAATTCTTTCGATTTTCATTTGTAGGTCTTTGCAATTGGAATAGTAGG
The DNA here is from genome assembly GCA_949987625.1 of Chalcis sispes. Classification (NCBI taxonomy): domain Eukaryota; kingdom Metazoa; phylum Arthropoda; class Insecta; order Hymenoptera; family Chalcididae; genus Chalcis; species Chalcis sispes. Next base: position 70,336,553 of record OX465095.1, on the reverse strand, counting down.
CTTGTATACCATAATCTACGATCGGTCGTATATAACTTTTATATAAAGTTAAGAGAGTATTTAAGAGAGTATCGCTACCCACCATATGCCTTGAAGAACTATCGAGTTTCTTTATAATTCTAGTTATGCGGCTCTTCAAGCTTTTTTTTTCGATGTGCCCATAAACTTTTCTCAGCGAGTCAATGAGTGTGGAAATATTGTTAGTGTATTTAGCAGCAGTTGGGTGCAAATCAGTATTTCCAAACGATTCTTTTAAGAAGAATGATATTTTCGTAATCGATAGCTTCTGTAGTCGTCGAATTCGACAAAGCTCGTTTAGTGGAACAGATATCAAGAATTTTAAATTCAGTAGATGGTTGACAGTTTAAAGATAAAACATCTATTCCATTTCTATTTTGCTGTTGTGTGAGCGTTGACTCAGCGATGTTGCCTGACTCGGTGTCAGTTGTTAATTGAGATTCCGTGATTGTATTAATTTGGGTGCTTGTTTCGTAATTTTAACAGTATTTGGCCAAATGGCTTTCGTCTTTACACAAGAAGCAGATGAGTTTCTCCGTTGAAAAATAAATCCAATAAGTAACGCTGTTGTGTTCTATTTTTATATGCTCGGGAAGTTTGTTGATATCGTCTAGATCTATATACTCATGACGTCGAAAGCTAAGTAAATGTGTATATCCTTCCTCATGTATACCTGAACGAATTTTGGTGATTGATGATTTTAGCGTAATATTACGCTCGCATAGTTTCGCTCCAATCGTGCTGTCTGGAATAACTGGGTGTGCATTAGAAATAATTATTCACTTTGTTTTGGAAACAAGCGGTCAAATTTCGAGAGTATTATTGATAGTGACGCGTTTGTAGGTATTAACGATTGTTTAGGCAATCTCTGGAGTATAAGATAAATCCAGGCCCTTCTGAGAGAAATTTTTCAAATATGCGTCGTGTTTTGCGGTCCAATAATTTTTCCAATAGCCAAAGCGTAGTCTCTGTTTGTCAGTCCATCCATAGCATCCAGTAAAATAGCATATTCGCTTGTTGGGCACACTTCTTTTTGCGTTATTTGTACATACGAGGTTTTATTATTAACAATAGTTTCATTACTTTCAGGAAAACGTTGAGATGTTATGTCCCTGCTACCAGAAACTTCCATGATGTATTTTCAAAAAAAAAAAAAAAAAATTTTATAAATTGAGATACAGATTCTCTATATCTCAATTTAAGAAAAGCACTTATTCACTCGCGAAATGTTGTTTCCATACAGTTTATTATTACTTATAGTTATACGATGCGTAATTTATGTAGAACGGTGCTCTTAGTAAACACGTCTTACTTCGACGAGAGCTCGTTCAAGACTCCTTTAATTCTATTAATCATCGATAATTGAAGATTGTTTTATAAGGAACCGAAAAAAACTTTGATTTAAAAACGTTTTTAGTTTGTATTTCTGTTACGCCAAAATATTTATAATCAATTTCTCTTCGGAAAAAGGACTATATAGTGAAAAAATAATAACCGTTGAGAAACTTTAATAGATCCAGTCAAGAATTATTTTTGTCTGAAAAAAAAGTTTTTATTGCCAAGAAAATATTATTTGGATAAACACAATTTTCGTCAAAGTAGTCATCCAAACAAGAGAATATCAACTTATTTACTTTTATCTTTTGTACAAAATATAACCTAAAGGAAAGCAGAACCGTACACGCATAAAATATCTAAAAAGCTTCGATCTCTCTTCATTTTTCCTTCGATACGAGAAAAATTGCACGCGTTGCCTTCGACCGCGTACATAAAGCGTGCTTCTCTCGGTCAAAAATAGAGACTTCGATTCCGAAATATTTTTCTTTGCTTGAAAAAATATACCCCGTGTTTCTTTCAGGGTCGCTACAATCGTTATTAACGCGTATGACTCATCGGCCAAAAAGAAAAAAAAAATTTGAGAAAAGGAGGCGATCGAAGAGCGAGAGAGAGAGAGAGAAAGAGAGAGAGAGAGAGGGAGAGAGAGAGAGAGAGAGAGGGAGGGAGAAGAAAAAATATTATAAAACGCGTTGCTTAGATTACTTCCAATTGCAGTAATCAACGACATTGATTTTCTCGCGCACTCTTTCGATTCCCTGTGCCGTTGTAGGAAGCAAGACCCACGTTGACCTTCGAAGAATCAGAGCGTGTAAAATGCTCTCTTTTACTCTCTCTCTCGCTCCCTCTCTCTTTCTCTCTCTTGGGCGCACGCACGCGCCCGCGTAATCGTAAATCAATCGAGAGCGCGCATTCGTTGCGGTTTCGATCTTTACCATGCGCAAGCGAGCGCACGCTGAATGGTTTTATAAAGTCATTCATTAAAGGTGTCGGAATAAATTTCTCGTGGGAGTTCTCTCGTGTCGCTTTCCCTCTCTTTTATCTCGCGCGTGTGCGCGGGTGATGATTGATCGGCCGATCGATCGGATAATTGTTCGCGTCGTCGGAAGTTCGTTGACTAATTCATTCCGCTTTTTTAACAAAGTTGTGAACCACATTTTTTTCGTACTTGCGTAGGAGTATCGAATTTCGCTCGTGGCGTTTATATTTACTTTATCGATTATTGAATTTAACTTTTCTTTGGACAATCATATTTAATTAAAAATAATTGCATATAATTTGAAAATTTTATAAATGTGTGCCGGTTTGTAGACAAGTGAATCCACATGCTGTACGTCCGGTGAGCTTGTCTTTTTCTACTTATGCGAACGTTGAGACCCAACGTTTGAGATGATAATTGCTTATAAAAGAAAAAATAGCGTATAATTATTCAAATAAATATTATAACATTATAAAAAATGCAATACCGGAATCGCGTAATCTCATAAATTTTTAATGAAACATATCCGTGCGATGACTTACGCCATTATCCTTGAATGTCATATCTTTATGTTTTTTTCTTTTTTTTTTTTTTTTTTTCTACCTTTTTAATTTATTAATTTTTTTTATTCTTTTTTTTTCGATTTACAGACAGGACACATAAGCACGTCTACGGGAAGTTACTTAATTAAGCCCGTCGAGCGTTGGAACGATAACGAAAAGTTAGCGGTGGGCTCGCCGTTGCAACACATTATTTATCGTCTCTCCAACAAAGAGCCGAAGTCGAAGTCGTTCTCCGCGACGACAAATCGAACGGCCAATGACTTGCCGGACGATAATACTGCTGCAGCCGTGAACGGGACCCGCGAATGCGGTGTCATTGGTAAGAAATATTTATTTGTGCGTTCGTCAAGCATATGGATGTTTGCATTGACTGTATGATTCACGTTTAATACTTCAATGTTTGCGTATGTATTTGATGAGCATTGTTTTTACTTAAATTTTATAAAACATTTGTAAATGTTTCATTTTTTGCGATAATATTTATGATTGCTTTGTTTTATTATTTTCATTGACGGTTAAAACCATCTCAAGATAAATATTGAAAAAAATGTTATATTTTAACCGCGTCTATTATTTAATGTAATAATTAGTGAATCGTAGCTCAAACTAAACAGAATTTATATATAATCAATCATCGAGGTTGCAGAAAAATTAAATTAAACTAATTTTAAAACGTTTAATCGTTTGAATAGAGATTTATATACATTTATTAGCAGTGTTTCTAAATTCAGCAAATGGCGCGTCAATTTTTCATCAATAACCATTTACGCTCGCCTAAATTACCCAAAAAATCAGATCGAACGACGCGTGTTTACATAAATTTTCGTTTCACTTCCTGACTCTATCGCGGTATTCAGCTCGCCCTTTCTCTTTTCAAGTCATCCTACCAAATATTCGAATTTCGATGTATCTCATTAACAACCATCGCTTTGTTTCGGCAAACAAAGAGCCGTACCAACTTCATATATCACACACACATGCACACACATACGAATATATGTGTGTACATACACGCGTAAACTTGAGCACGCGGAAGAAGAAAACGTTTCGTGCGCGTAGTTTTTTAAAACCGGTGCGAAGCAATAAATCGAACGCACAATCGACGCGAGACCAAGAGGCGCGATTAAAAGAAATTCTCATTGAGAACCGACGAGGACACGCGTAGCGGAGTTTACCATGCGTGTGTGAAAACTCGTCCCGATGCATCGCTCCAACCGAGCTGCGAGAAACCGGCAGTCGAGGAAGATCTAAGATTCGAAGTGGGTATGGTATTTGGCTTTGAAAAATTGCGGGTACTGTTATTGCTTTGTGGTTAGTTTTTTATAGTATATATTAATAAAGCTAGTGACTCGTTTATCTCTCAGATAATAATGTTTGTTTTGAAAATTAGATTACGTGGCTTTCTTTCATTATCTTCATTTCTAAATCCTTTACGACTCTTTGCACAAGAAATTAAATTGCATTTTATTGTAAGGACAATACCCCTTAGTAAAGTTGTAATTACGTGCCTTAACGTTTTTATGTCTTGGTAAATTATACCTTGGTGAATTTTATATTCCCTTTCTTTATTTATAAATAATAATTCAGCGATGAAAAGAATCAAGATACGCATTCTCAACCTTCACTCGGTAAATTGCTTTACGAAACAAAAATTCACTCGCGCATTTTCAATGACTTGATTTTAAAATTTAAGACTTTTAAATTTATCGTAATTAAAGCAATAAATGAATAAAAAATTCTTTTCTTATCGAATTCTTCAAGAAGTCAGTTCCGTTTTCCATACTAGTCGATTTAAAAAAAAAAAGTAGCGCATATTTTATGAAATAAATATCACCCAATATCAAACGAATAAGAGAAGAAAACAAACAATCTCTCACACGAAGCAGTATTAAAAAAAAAAAAAAAAAAGAAAAAAAAAAATAAGAAAAAAATGCATGGTATAAATTGTTGAATAAATAATAATACGAAATTATACGTTTATACATACCGTAACCGAGAAAGTATATTAAGAAGTCAAACTTTTGTGTCAGAACCATATACGAGGATATAACCAGCGTAACATTCACGCGGGAGATAAGAGCGAAATTGGCGTGAAAGCCGCGTGCAATTCCTCGTTATAATAACGCTCGAATGTCAAGAAAAAGAAAAGAAGAAGAAAAAAAAAAAAAAAAACACGGATGGAAATACCGAGGGAAAAGAAAGAGAGAGAAAATGAGAGAAAGGTGAACCGCGCAGGTATACTTATATCGCGGTATCATCCACTCGAAGAGTGCAACTCCTCGGTCTGGTGTAACCAACTCGGCTTAGTAATCGCGCTTACCGGTTTTTTTCTTGGCTCGTTTTCCTTCATTTTGTTTTGTTTTGTTTCGTTTTTTTTTTCTCCTCTAACCGAGCCTCTCGTGATTTATTTAAATTTCAATTGCTCACGAGAAGATGTTTTAACATTCCGCGATCGTTATGTTTCATTGTCTCGATGTTTTATTTGCCGCGTTTTTCGTACGAGTTTAAATTGTTTGCTTCGCTAATCTTAAAATTTTTAGCCAATTTTCGTTTAATCTATGCGTTAATCTATAACTTTGTACTAAAGTTTCTTTTTTTTTTTTTATTATAATTTTAATAACTAATCTTTTAAATTTGTCTTGCTCAGGTTTACCGATACTTTTAAGTATCTTTGTGCTTTTTACAAATTATAGTAGACAAATTAACGATTAAGAATTAATACATTAATTTCATAAATCACGAATATCATATTTTGCGTTAAAAAAAGTACCTCTATCTTTCAAAACCGGGAATAAGATTAAAAAAAAAAAAAAAAATAACAACGGAGTCGAGAACGACAATCTTTCTCTCTTCCTTACTCTCTCTCTCTCTCTCTCTCTCTCTCTCTCTCTCTCTCTTTTTCCCTCCGACCGTGTGTATAGTAAACCACGAGACAGAAGAGTGAATTGTGAATCATGGCCAATTAACGCGATTATTATTATTCAGCCGAGGCTCAACAAGCCGACAAGTCTCTTCGTTTCTCGCGCGCGAAATCGTTACGGCTTATTAAGGTCCATTGGTTGAAGAGGCCGAAGAAAGATATTTGTGTGTGTAAAAAAAAAAAATATATATATATATATACATATATGTATATATCGTATATCGGATGTCAAGCGGCGGCGGATCATCGTATAGTCTGCGATTATTGTTATTGTTATTAAAAGCAAAGCGCCACGCGATATACACTTATATATATACACGCACATACATATGTATGTATATTCATTGTCCATTATACACGCGTGTTTCATTTGCATCATCGCTTTCCTCGTTCTCGAAAACTTTTTTCTCAGACAATTCTTCTCTTTTTTCCTATCTCGAATTTCGCTCGTTAGCAAACGCACACTAAGCTGCTTTTGCTATTTTGCGTGACTTTGGCGAACTATTCTCTCTCGCTCTTTTATTCCTTTTCATTTGATTATTTTTTTTTTTTTTTTTTTTTTGTTTTTTTTTTCAACTGTACTATCGTAAAGCCAATCGTTTATCGAGGAAAAACGCTCGCGTGAACGAAAACGATGACTTTGGAGATATTGCGAGTTAACTGCGAACGGTATTCCCGAGAATACGGAAGGATTTCGTCGGGCGCATATGTAGGTTCCTTCGGAGCTCTTGACTCTGAGTGCGTGAATCTTGTTTCAACGATTTTTATTTTTGCATTTTATTTCGTTTAGATTGCGCAATCGAGCCAAGAGAAAAAGAAAGAGAGAGGCAGAGAGAGAGAGAGAGAGAGAGAGAGAGAGCAAGAGAGAAAGGAAGGTGCCTACGCAAACGAGTTTGCGCGACGAACAAGGAATTTTAATTATTTCTCTCCCTTTTCATTTTATTTACGCGGAATCCTTCGGGATCTTTAAATTAAATTGAATTTCGTCGAATATAAGTCGAGGTGTGCGAATTCCTTTAAAGTTTGATAATTCATTAGATAAAAATTTTGTGTAAAAAATTATAATAATCGAATAAGTTTTTTAGGATGTTATTTCTAGTATGTATACGAGCTGGTTATAAGTGTCATTTGCATTGGTAAATTGATAATCAAACATTTTTCATTTACATTTTAATCGTGTATATAAGAACGAAACATAAAATTAAGCTATCAAGATAGCTTACGAGTTTCCAGCAAATACTAAAATAGTTTACTGCACTGGATTGTTTAAATTAAGTTTAACTCAATGTAAACTAATTGGCAATCGAGGAAAATTACTCAGATTTTTACTGAGAAATAACCGTTTGATTTAAGATCATTAACGTTGATTTCATTTAACGACTTGTAAAAGTAACAAAAAAAAAATAATTTGAACGAATCCAAATTAACATTTTGCTTAGTGATGAGACAAAATTGATATTTTAATTAAACGTTAGTGAGCAAGCGTTAGAATTATTATTTTAATAATTCAACTTAATTACTTGCATTACAACTTCTAAAAGTATCATTTGATATTCATTTTATAAATTTTAAGCAGTTTTCTTATTAAGGAATAAAAATACAATAAAGTATCCAAATGGCAAGTGTAATAAAGATCTCGCATTAGAAAAAAAACTTCCAACTACGCTTTTATAGCCAATAATATCTTTTGCTACTTGTTTATTTTAATAACTAAATAATTAAGTAAATTAACATATCTTTAGAAAAAAAAAAAAAAAAAAAAAAAACAAAATTTCTTCAACTTATAAAATGGAAAAATGCTATTTCCTTCTTATTAAAAAATACATATTTACACGTAGTGAAGTAATCCAACGATAAAATGCAAAAATTCAAATACCGATCGGTTCAATCGATCCCCACTCCCCTAACCACATCATTTCTTTCTTAGCACATAGCGCTTAGCCGCATCTTCCTCGCGCAGCAAAAAGAAATAATAAAAAGAAGGCTTCTCTCGCTCTCCTTCTCTTCTGATCTTCGGGGCGCGATCGAACACCTGTACGAACCACTCATCGCATTATGTACAGGTGGTTGACTCCAAGAGTAGACCGAGAAGGTAAGAAGAAACAGAGAGAAAGAGAGAACACCGTTGCGTCACGCCAACACAAACTTTTATTACGGAGTGCCGCAGGCGCGCGAGAATCCGAGCGCGATCCTTTAAACTTAGCCGATGCGCTTCGCCGTCGCTGACAGCCCCCGCACGGATGTAACGCAATCCCGTATAACCTCGCCGCTAATTTTACATGCGTAAAAAAAAAAGCAAAAGAAAGAAAAAATATATACTCGACGTTTTCGTGCTTTCGTCTTCTTTATTCGCAAAAGTATTGCTTACAGCTTAAAGGTGTAGAGAAAGAGAGAGAGAGAGAGGGGAGGAATATACCAAGAAATCGGTAACGAACGAATTTTACCGATCGGAATCCTTCGAAATCGGATGGAATTACAGCGAGAAAGAAAGAGATGGCCGATGGAAGATATACCAACGTTGATGGTGTTATCTTTTAAGATATTTCAAGAATCGATTCTTTTTTTTTTTTTTTTTTTTTTTTTTATTCTCTTTCTTTCTTTTGTTCTTTTGTGGGCGAAGGATGTATCGGTATTGAGCTTGCACGTTTGAAACTTTATACGATTAACTTTGTTACTTGCCGATTTAAAAGCTTTTACGAAAAGCAGTAAAAAAAAAAAAAAAAAAAAAAAAAAAAAAACTAAATAAATAAATAAATAAAAGAACAAATGAAAAAAAAAAAAAAAAACTTGTTCTTATTTCCTGTCGGGAATGTCACAAAAATCCTGCGTATACACAAGAGTGCCGATTGAATTTATTTAATAATGACATCGTTTGTTACGTTGAGGTAACGATTTCCTGCTTTATTCCAGTTTATCTCGATTAAATTATATACGACTAATCCATATAGTACATAAACTGGCAAAACACGTGTACACTTAAGTATTATGTTTCATTTTCGTGAAACTTAATAGACACGTGCTTTATTATCTGCGTAAAATGAAAACTTCATCATGCAGCATTGCTACCGAATTTCCATGTAACATTTCGTTACGAACGCTTAATTTAATACGACGTTTATTTTTGTATCGCCATTATTTATGATAATTATCTAAAATACGATAATATTCATTTAGAATGCCGTTTTTTTTTTTTTTTTTTGTAATGTATGATAATTTTGTTTTTCCTCTTTCGGTAAAGTTATGTATTAGTTTAATAGTTTTACATAATGAATTTATTAAAATCGCTTAATAGTATTATACAAAAACTACCAACTCGACACATTCTCTCGGTTGTAACAAAAATCCCGAATAACGTTGCGTAAATTTTTAATAAACGAAGAAAAGTTTTTAATCATTTTCATTTTATGCTATTGCAGATCATACTAGAAGGAATGAGGAAACGATTATCAGCTTGGGAAGACGCCGCAGGCGAGCGACTTATCCACCAAACCAGCGTGACAACAGGTAGTTAGTTTTTTTTTTTTTTTTTTTTTTTTTTTTAGATATATCGATTGGATTGGGTAATATTATATCGTGTGAAATCGCTGGGTACGCGCCGAATGATTTTTATGAATTTATTTTTCGATCTTTAATCAATCGATAATTTTTGTGCACAATAAGCTTTTAATTTAAACATAACTTCAGATTTAAAATACTTTTGTTTTACAGTATGAACGATTTTAATTTTATAAAGAAATTCACGCGCAACATTTTTTGTCACTCGCTCCATAAGAAAATCCTTTTGAAATACCAAGAATTTTCGCTTAGACAAATAGCTCGTATTAAAACGAGAATAAAAATGTTTCATTGTTTTGACATTTTTCTAATGAAGAGTTATATTTTATTGAACGTTACACAACGCTTCACAAGCAGAAATACCAAAGACTGGTAAAACGTCGAAGTAAATTATTATAATTCTTCATTGTTTTTTCAACGGCGACGTTGAGTAATGTAGCAATAACAAAGGTATTTTGTATTCAATATTATAATTATGCAACCATAATTTTAACCGATCGTTGATGAATTTAACGATTATTTTAACAAACGGACAATCTCTTAAATTCGCGAGTTTTATTTTAATTAAATTAAAACTTGCGAGTAAAATTTCCATTTCGAGTAATAACTTTCACTTGCGTGCGAGCAAACGTGTGTTAAATACTTATATTTTTCATTTTTTTTTTTTTAATCGCTGCGCGTTTAAATTTGTCGAGCAAGATTTTTATCGCGAATCGAGCCTTATCGTAAAAGAGAGGCGCAATCCCGGGCTAGTTAAAAATACGAGTGAGAGAGTTAAATTTCTCGAGATGATACCGCATAAGAGTTTCTCAAGACGATGTCGAAGATGGCACGACGAAATAGAAAGAAAAAAAATGAACGAGCAAAGGTAAACATAATAGTTGCTTCGTGTTTGCAGTTACGACGAGGACGGGGGCAAGAGTTTCGCGTTGGAAACCGATTTGGATTTCTATCTCGATATTCATGGTAGCTGGAGAACCCGTCGTGCCCTACCGAGGGAATATTTCATCGAGATAATGGTCGTCGCCGATGCTAAAATGATAGAATACCACGGGGACAGTCTCACCAGTTACATCTTAGTACTTATGAACATGGTTCGTATAAACACATGTATTCATATGATCGCTACTCGAGAACCTCATTCGCTGTAAATTTCGCGAGAAAGAATTGCGCGCGGGCACACGATAAATTGCCAAACTCAAAAAATCCATACCGTCGATCGTAATTTATGCAAATTGGGTTTTGATTAATGCGGGAATAATGCGTTCGCGTGCAGGGTATATACATTTTCGCGCTTCAAATCTTGTACAGCGTATCTGATAATTTTACATTTAAACTTTTTTTTTTTTTTTTTTTTTTATTTTTAATGTAATTCAAAATATTAACTTACATATTTTATTTTTTTAGTTTGTTTATTATACGGCATCTAAAAATAAATGACGTTGTTTGCATAATTTACGACATGAAAACAAATATTCAAAGAATGTATTAATTAACGTTAACTTTTAAAAGATTATTTTTTAATTGTTTGTTAATTTAAAGACATATAACGATAATAAAATAGCGTTAGCTTAAAAAATAAAAACTTAACATTTTAATTTCTGTAATTTATAATTTTATAAGATATTTTAAATATTTTATAATGAAATATTTTAGAAATCCTTTTAAATTCATATGATACAACTAATTCGCTGAATCTTTTATCCAAAACTCTTAAATTTTTCCCAAAAAATTAAAAACGTCACGTTTTTTTCTCTTCTTATAAATCGAAATGGTTTGTATTTTGGTTGAAATTCGTTAATTATGAACTAATGAAAGCTCATCGTTTGCAATTAACAGGTATCTCGAATTTATAAAGATCCATCGATCGGTAATCCGATAAGCATCGCCGTCATAAAGATCCAGCAAGTGGACAAGGTATTCGGGGTAAGGAAGCCGCGCAGAGACGGTATCGCAGCGTCCGAAATGCTTGGCAAGTTTTGCGACTGGCAGCAGCTCAACAATCCACACGAGCCATCTTCCGAGCATCACGACACCGCTCTACTTCTCACCAGGTTTTATATCCCATTATTTACTCGCGCTTATTGCTCATAACTTTCCTGGCGCCTGATGCACGCGGTGCCAAAAATATGATTATCTTTGTCGCACTGCTCGTGATGCGGGTTATTTTCTTTGGATTTTTCAGTGCTATTTCGTTTGACGTGCAGCATATTTTTTATTATATTATTTTCATTTATGATGATGATGATGCTACTCTTTCTATTTAAACTCTTCTATCATTTGTATTCACTTAAATATTATCATTTTGATTTAAGGAATGCATTCTTATAAATTTTTATAAAAATGGATTTTTTAACAACTATCGTGTATAACCATAAATAAACATTCGTTTTATGCACGGGTCATATATAAAACTATAAAACTTGTAAAAAAAAATTGAAGAAAAAGAAAAATATAAATAAACAAGTAATAATGAATGTCAACGTAAAATACAGCTTTACGTAGAAGACCGATAACACGACAACGCCAAGATTAAAGGCCTCTTAACTAACAGTATATACATACATGCATGCATTCGTATATACAGCGACACGCGCGTTAAATTCGCGTGACAGCCGCGCTAGTAATGCAAACATCAGTTCTCGCGGAAGGCCCCCGACTCGCCGCAAAAATAACCTTCTTGCTAATCTAAATAATATCTTTTCCACATTTAAAAGGCTAATTTTTCCTTGATTTGACAAAATACGCGAGTCAAAAATTTAAAATCGTTTTGCAAAACAAAGATTATGCGTGAAATCTTTAAAACTTAAATATTTTTTTTTATCGAATCAATTAATTTATCACTTACGTTAATCAACGATTCATTTTTGTTTTAATAAATAGGGAAAATCTCTGCAACGATCCTGAGCAAGAGCTTTGCGATACTCTGGGTCTTGCCGAGTTGGGCAGTATGTGCTCGAACGATTCGTCCTGTGCCATTGTTCAGGACAATGGCCTCGCCACTGCGTTCACCATTGCTCACGAGATTGGCCACGTGTGAGTATATACATATACATGCACACGTATATATATATAACTGCATAAACTTTCACACAGGCGAGAAAGAGAGGATTCGCCAAGTCAAGGGAGGCGGATTTTGTTGGTGATATATTACAGCGGCGAGGCGAAAATTATGACGCTTATAACTGGATCTCTTTTTCGCCCAGTTGTACTTGTAAATAACAATTTAACGACTTTTCGTGGAGTACCGGTCGCTCCCTCGCAAATAGGGTGACCTACGCCCCCTTCGAGTTTTATTTAACTCTAGAAGAATCTCGCGTCGTTATTTAAAGCAAGAAAGCGAGTAGCGGTCGCATAGATTTGAGGATTGAAAACGTCGCGAGAGTTTACTCAATGTATATATATATATATATATATATATATTTGACACACCTCTTCGAGAGACTATAAGATACTTGTTTATGATCCATTTCGTGTGTCAGAAAACCAGCGTATATTAAAAGTGATAGCGGATTAATTATGTCGGACTAGCCGTTTAGTTTTTACGTATATTTAATTTTTAAACTCGCGGACAGAGTTACCGTGGGGGATAAATCTTGCACGCTATGCGCACCGCCGACGTCATGGTTAAGCTCAGTTTCATTTATACAAGCGCGCGTGAGCGAGCGGCAACTCAAAGATAAATAAAAATCGCACGCGTGTAGGAAATCCGAGATCCAAGAGTTTAAAGTTTTTGGAATCTTTTTACAATGCTTGACGTACTTGGGCAGTTGAAAAGAATTGAACGAAAATTTTTTTAATTTTTCGAATAAATTATTATGAAATTTTTTTTTTTTTTTTTATGAAATTAAAATAAATGCAAACTATTTTTTCATTTATTTATTTCTATTTGAAAGTCATAAAAAAATGGCGTTTCAGTTGGAAATATTAAAAAGATATTACAAAGATAAAAAATTGTTCAACATTGTAAATATTTTAGTTAAATTTAAAAAGCAGTCATGAAAATTAAACTAACATTAAAGAAAAACGAGAAGCAAAATCCAGGCAAGGGTCATCAAGAACAATTGGCTCGTATCTCTATAGAGCAGTAGTCTTGGTGCTTTGCACGCGCAACGCGTGCAAAGACTTAGTTTACAGAAAGTATCTATTAATAGTGACTAGCGAGCCAAAGTCAAAGTCCTACCGTGATTGTAAAAGTCGAGGCTCGCGCTCTTCCTCGAATTCGCGCTTACACCTTCGAATTGGAGTCGAGCGATGTTTAACCGTTGGCCTATGTGTATGTTACAGGCTAAATATGCCCCACGACGATGTCTTGAAGTGCAATAGTTTCCAAGATCCTTCGGGTATCAACAACATCATGTCCCGCATGCTCGACGACAACACCGTGCCCTGGGAATGGTCCAAGTGCTCCAGACACTACGTCACCGACTTCCTCGAGTAAGTGCACCTCTTTGCTTCTTTATGAGTATAAATATACGAGTGCTTAACCGCTCCGGTAGTATTCCGAGAGCATATATGTGTAAGTTATATGTATACTTTCATTTCACTCTGTATTCGTCGCGGTCTAGCTGCGACCAAAGAGGAGGAGTATACGAGGAGGAAGAAAGTCTCTCTATTATTATGAGAACAGAGCGTCGCTGACCAATTTTGCACGCCAGCTATTTGCTACAGATATATTTTCTCTCGCTCCTTTTCTCTCTTCTCCCTTGCTCAGTCTCTCTAACTGACTCTGTAAAATACACGCGGCGGTAAGCACGTGTGGACGAGCGTTATAAATTAATGAAAATTTTGAAAACGGGTTAGATGATATTTTGAGGAAACGTGCGGGTGTTTCAACGCGTGCATGCGCCTCTTTTAACGAGATGACCCAATTTTATGAAAATTTTAATCATTTCCAAAACTCGAAAGTTTAATTTTAACTTGATTAAATAGTTCACGCTGAAATTTTATTAATAAATTTTTTGTTATAGAACAATTTTCATTTATAACGTTTAAAATAGAACGTAAATTTTCACGATTAGATATTTTTACTTTAAATTTTTCATATATATTTTTGATAAATTTGTGAATTTTATTAAATATTGTTTCATTTAAATTTAACCAATTTAACAAACTGTTGTAAAAAACGTTAATTTTTTAATTTTTGATATATTTTTAAAAGATTGAAAATCTTTATCTTTCAAAATTTATCAAATTTACGACAGTGAAGTATAATACGTTATGAGATACGTTTGTTAAAACGAGTAATTACGAGATAAAACTAAGCAGTTGAGAAACTTCGAAAATAAAGTCAAAATGAAATTTTAAAAATGAGTTTTAACATACAGAGAAAATTCTTGCAATACTTTAGAGGCAGCATATAACATTGAACGATGTATTGTCAAAATTGTGTTACTACCACTAAACGTAAAATGTGTGTATTCAAGCAAATCCGCATTTAAATTTCAAGATATTTAAGCCATGAAGAAAACATAGCCAATTCAATCACCACAAATTCAATATTCAACTCCGCTCCCATAAACGAGCAGTCCATTTTCTTCTTCCCTTATTCACACCTCGACACGCGTATAAGTAATACCAAGATTCCTCGCGGCTTAACAGCCATTGCCATTGGTAATACCGTCACGCGTGTTGAAGACGGCAACGAAACCAGCGACTCTTCAACCTTAACAAAACTTTAACACCGTGAATATTCATTTTACAGCAAAGGCTCGGGCAACTGTCTACTAGACCATCCGCGCGACAGCAAGGTCATGACACGGGCTCACGGGAGCCGATTACCCGGCGAAGACTACTCCGAGAACAAGCAGTGCGAGCTGGTGTACGGGCCGGGCTCGGAAATTTGCCCGCACATGGTGAGCGATGGTAATTTACGACGTGAGAAAACCCATAAAAGCCGCCGACCTCACCCTATCCTTTCTTTCCCTTTTTCTTTCACTCATTGTGTACGCTTTTACCATTCGTTCGGCCGCCCGCGCAAACGAATAAATCACGCGCGCGAGTATAAACGGACGAAAAAGAAAAAAAATTATTTTTCCGTCTGTCGTCGCTCTCTCTCTCTCTCTCTCTCTCGCTCGCTGAATTAATGCCGACGACTACGCGTCTCGTTGTAATTCTTTTGTCTGCGCAGTAAAATTGCGGTTAAAGTTTTTCACGCGTTTGCTAATTTGCAATGCTTTTTGATATATTTTTCTTATATATCTAAATATATATTGGCTTTTGGAAACGAACAAAAAAAAAGCAAAAGATGAAAAAAAAATTATCGTCGAAGTTAACGCGGAATTTTTTTAAAATTACAAGCAAACGTTTAAAATTCATGAAAATTTCGAATAGCGCGTTGTTGCAAACGTTTTCGCTAGTTTTTAGCAAAAAAGTAGCGCGGAAAAAGGAAAGACGAAGGCTACTCCCGCGGCTTAGTAACGCGCGCGTGTTTAACGTTACGACGTGTATATATATATATATATATATATATATATGTATGTATGTATGTATGTATTTATGTACATGTAAACGATTTATTTTAAAGAGAAAATTCAAGCTGGCTCGCTTTTAGCTTAGGGGATTCAAAAGGATTACGCGCTGTGGGAGTGTAATAAGAACGGTACGGTAAATGCCGCTTGCCAGAATGAACGACTGATTGAATAGAGCGTTACGTATACATACACATACATGCACGCGTATGTATATACGTATATAACCTCACGGACTTTTAGATTCGTTTATAACGATTCTAAAACGGTTGAAATTAATTAGATCGAAATTTATACTTTATGAGCCTCGTCGGAAGCTTTGAAAAACATCTTCGATCGCCGTTAAAGATTAATTTTAATTAGTTATTATATAGTTTTATGATTAAATGATTCAATTTTCCTTATTTAAACCTCGTTTATATAAATATTCTTTTATTTATTTATTTTTTTTTTTTCCGTTAAACGAACGGATTTTACCGCCATTCGTAACTTACGTATCATTTTTTTTTTTTTTTTTTTTTTAATACGTTAAAAAAATCGAAAAAGGTACGCGAACAAAGAAAAGATGTTCCGCATTCTTAATGCAATAATTTTTCCCCTCATCTAATAAATAACAAAAAGACGCGCGCAAACTTTCCCATCATAAAAAGTAAAATAAGAAAAACGTAACACATCGCAATCGACGGTATTCTATAAGCTTGTTCGTTACCGGCCAGGCAGTATGCAAGAGGCTTTGGTGTACCGTGCCTTACTGGGAGGATCAAGGCCAACATTGTCACACGCAGCACATGCCCTGGGCCGACGGTACGGTTTGCGAGCCGGGCAAGTGGTGTCATCGCGGCGAATGCGTCTCGCGCGAGCATCTCGAACCCGTCGACGGCCAATGGAGCGAATGGAGCGATTACGGCGAATGCTCGCGTACCTGCGGCGGAGGCGTTAAGAAAAAGTCGCGCGAATGCAATAATCCATCGCCCAAGAACGGCGGCAACTACTGCGTCGGCGAACGAGTCAGATACAGAAGCTGCGGTACCAAGGAGTGTCCACCTGGTTCCGTTGACTTTAGGTAAGTTTTTCTTTCTTTATTATTATTTTCTTTTCTTTTTTTTTTTTTTTTTTTTTTTTTTTGCGGGATCGATATATTTTTTAAACATTAACTCTATTATTTTCGTAATGTTGTATATAAGTTTTCAAGTTAAAATATAAAATAATAATTTGTCCTAATGTATAAAAAATTAAAGAAAAAAGAATTAATGATCCGATAGACTTGTTCTGTTTGCCTTTTCAATGATAACGTTAGTACATTGTTTTGTTGTGCAAAAATTAATTTTTTCCTATTAAAATAATCGATTCTTCAATTATTTGAAAATAAAAATTAAGAAAACATAATAAAAATAATTGCTTTTTTGTAAAAAGGCAGCAACAGTGTTCGAAATTCGACGGTGACAATCGTAACATCCGCGGTCTACCCGAGGACGTCGTATGGTACGCTAAGTACACCAGGGGTAAGCTATTGATAACGTTAGAAAATGATGCAAAAAAATATCCTTTAACTCAAGGTAAATGGTTAAGCTTAAAAAAAAAAAAAAAAAAAAACATTCTTGCAGTTCTTCCGGAGGAACGTTGCAAACTATTGTGTCAGGTTGATAGTAATCAATACTACCAGCTACGTGATAAAGTGATAGACGGTACACCTTGCGGTCTCGACACCTTCAATATCTGCGTCAACGGCCTCTGCAAGCCCGCGGGTTGCGATCACATGCTCAACTCGACCGCGGCTCTCGATACCTGCGGCGTTTGTCGCGGGGATAATTCAACCTGTCAAAGGATCACCGGCTCCTTCAACGTCAGTATGCACGGCTATATTCCTATCACTAAGATACCTGCCGGTAGCAGTTATATCGACATCCGACAGAGCAGCATTTACGCACCCGCGAATGATAGCAATTATCTTGGTAAATATTTTTTTTTTAACGCGATTAAAATATTTTTTTTATTAATCATTTTTGTTTTCAAATTTTTTTTTACACCCTATATTAACTTATTTTAAAACTTTAAAAATATGTTTGTGCAGAAAGCTAATTTCAAATATTAAATTGTTTTGAGATACTCATATATTTATTATTTTATTATTATTAACATTAACGTGTTTGCAATGGGCATTAGTTATTTTATAATCTATTTTAAAATTAAAATATCGATTTTTAACTTAATCTTTACAGTTCTCCGATTAAAGGAAAACGGTACGTATATTTTAAATGGAAATTATACGATAAATCCACGGAAAATTATAGTTTTATCAGGAGTAACAATGGAATATAGTGGACCAGAACCTGTAGTCGAGAGGTTAAATTGTTCAAGACCCATTAAAACTGATTTGATTCTGGAGGTAAGATTTACATAATAATTAATAAAAATTTTTTTTTATTTATCTTAGCCAACCCGATCATTTTTTACAACGACGTTTTTTTCCATTAGGTTCTTTCAGTAGGTAACGAGACTGCGCCACAAATTACCTATGAATACACGGTACCGAAAAAAATTTTGAACAGATATATGTGGGTCCTAAATGGTTGGACGTCTTGCCATCGTATTTGCCAAGGCATGTCTTATCGACGCGCTGTATGTCAAAATGTTGAAAACAAGGATATAATGCCTAACGACTATTGTCCAATGCGAGACAAACCTCGAGAAGAGACTCGAACTTGCAACAATCATTGTGTTCTTCAGTACGTTATACTTTTTTACTTTTAAGATGTTAAATAGTCTTTTCGTTACTTATTATTAATTAGTAGTTTTCATCGTTACTTTGATATATCTACTAAATTCTGCATTGGATTTTGTGTAACAAAATTGTATAAAAATTTTAAAATTTAATTGCACTTTTCAAAATAGAAAATAAATAAAATTATGCTAATTAAAAAATTTCAAATGATACCAACAGATGGCAAGAGGATCCATACTCGAGGAGAGAATGTTCGAGTCACTGTGGTCCGGGTACCATGCATGTCAGACACATATGCATGTTAGTACGTTCACAATCTTCACCTCGAGCTGTACCTTCCAACGCTTGCGATCATTTGAAAAAACCGCCAGAAATCAAACCGTGCATGGGACCTTGTGAATATGCACATTGGGAGTATGGTAGTTGGAGCGCCTGTTCGGTTACTTGTGGAGGCAACGGTTTCAAATACAGGATGGCTAAATGCGTCGATGATAAAAACAAAACCGTTCCCGAGAATAAATGCCCTGCTGATAATAAGATTATAAGACAATCTTGTGGTCACAAATCATGCCCTCATTGGACTTTCGGAGACTGGACACCTGTAAGTATTTTTTAATAATTAACAGCTTAATATTATTAATATTAAGCAGAAAGTTAAAATTATAATCAATCGAAAATAATTTATTGATTTTTAAAATTTATAGTGTTCTGTCACTTGTGGAATTGGAAAAAGAGAAAGGCAATTCTGGTGTCAAACTGATAACCGTGTACTACATTACAGTCACTGTATGAATTCCGGCAGATTACCTAAATCATCAGAAGCTTGCGACGCTGGACCTTGTTCCAGTTGGCGAACTGAAGATTGGGGTCCAGTAAGTTGAATCTTTAAAATATATAAAAAGATTTGATAATTTGATTAATGATTATAAAAAGCAATATATGTGTTTTAGTGCTCAACTACTTGCGGCTCTGGAATTCGTAGAAGAGCAGTATATTGTGAATATGCAAATAGAACGATCAGTAGAGATTGCAGTTCGTTATCTAGACCTGCAAGTTCGATAATTTGCCAACAAAATCCTTGTCCAACAAAAGTAAATGAAATTTTTTATTTTCTTTTTAAATAACGAAAGAATTTTTAATTTTTTGTGAAATAATTTTTTTTCCAACTCGATAAATATCAATAAAAAATAATGAATGATTTTTTTTTTTAACGTTATCAGTAATTAATAACAATAATAATAGTATTAATAACGAAAATCTATATTTAGGCTTCTTTCACTCCTGTGAAGTATTCTCCAAATTTACCGTTCGATGATTTTTCACAACATGAAAATGATATTGATAGTCATCGTAATAACTTTAGATTCCGTTCTGGGTATGCATGGGATATTGATGGGTTTGAAGAAGTAAGTAAGATAAAAAAAAATTGATAATAATGTATACTTTGATATTTATATAATATTAATTATTCAATATAAAATGTTAATTAGTGTTCTAAATCCTGTGGAGGTGGATTAGCAAAGCAAATTATAAAATGCATTTCTGTTGAAACTCGTGAAGTTGCACGAAATAATAATTATTGTGATATAAAGGAACGTCCTAAAGATACGATAACTTGTAATGAACACCGATGTCCAACTTGGACTACAGGAGATTGGAGTCCGGTAAGTAATAATTATTCAATAAAAAATAAATGAATGCATTCTTTATATTTCATTTTATTCTTTATTCATGAAGTAATTTATTGTATCAATATTACGTACGTAGATGTAAATGACTAATCTAAACTTTATAATTTACAGTGCGATGTTCCATGTGGTGATGGATATCAACATCGTCAAGTACTATGTCAAGATTTACGACGTGAAACTGTGAACGATAGTTACTGTTCTGAAAAAACAGAACCTCCACAATTGAGGAAATGCCATAAAACTCCTTGTACTCCTAAAAGAAATAGCTATAATTCACGTAATATTGTATCCTATAAGTGGCGTATAGGTCCTTGGGAAGAAGTAAGTAATATTAAAATTTTTTATTTCAAGTTGGAATTATTTTTAAAAAAATATAATGTTAACGAATTATTTTAAAAAATTTATAAATGCAATATTTCTACATTTTTATGCTAATAATATATTTAATGATAATGATTTATTTGTATGATTCAATGAATGATTTTATCTTTGATTTAAATAACGAAAGAATACTATTTTTTAAATTTTATTAATTTATTTTCTTATTAGTGTTCAGCAAGCTGCGGTAACGGAGTACGTCGTCGAGAAGTCACTTGTCATAGTGTAAATAGTTTTGGATGGTTGGACCCTACTCCAACCACTGGATGTTCTCGGAATAAACCGATAAGCGAAAAACTCTGTAATATTCGGGGTTGTAATGATGCATTCTATTGGAAGGCCGATAACTGGAGAAATGTAATAGCAAAGCCAAAAAACGCATCGAAGGTAACCATACTTTAGCTTATAATAAAATGCATTTTATATTGTAGTGTTCACATCCGTGCGGGCATAAGGGCAAACAAACGCGGCGGCTCTTCTGTTTCAATCTGCAAGGCAAAAAGGTCCGACGATATCACTGTTCACGTAAACTGCGACCGCAACACAAACGCAAATGCAATCAAAAACAGTGCACTGGGCCGGCTTCCTGCCTTGAGGTTCAAAGTAAATTAAAGACTAACATTGACGGAGAATATACATTATCCGTGGGAGGGAGGTATATGTCTATTTATTGTTACGGAATGGACAGTAATGAGCCTCTGGAGTATCTCACTCTACCCAATGGTGAACGAGAGAATTATGCTGAAATTTACGATAAACGGTACAAATATAAATGCTTGCGAAAAAACATGATTTTTAAATCATAATTAAAAAGTTTATGGACTATAGATGTGCGTATTTAATTCTATTTTGAATTACATTAGACAAAAGAAAAAAAATAAATAAATAAAAATAATACAAAAATATTAAAATATAAAAAATTGAACATGCATAAATTTTTGTTAACATTTTTTTTATTAATATTAGTTTATTTCTTTAATTTTATATTTTTTGATTTATTTTAAATTTTACATTTTATATTTCTAATAAATGTATGAATCGGCGTGATTTTTAATATATAATTATTAATTTAAAAAATGTTCTGTTTAAAAAAAAATTCAATTTCAAAATTTCAAAAAATTAATAATATAGTACGTAATTAATAGTAATCAAATAATCTGCAATATGGTTATCACAAAAATGGGCTAATATCTAATAGTTCACATTAATTTTCATATTGTTTACTATTTGTATTTGCATTTTATGTTTCAGGCTTCAAGATCCTTTTAGTTGTCCTTATAAAGGAAAAAGGAATGAAAGTTGTGATTGTGTGACAAACTCAGTAACGATATCCGGTAGAACATTTTTTAATAAAGTACGAATTAATGTTCACACTTTGTATGTAATAGGTAAAAGAAAATGTTAATAATGAGTCAAGATAATTTTAAAAGTTTATTTTTACAAATCAATTTCATAATTTTTGTTTCAGTCAACGATTATAGGTTTGCGATAAAAATAGGCAAAAATAATGTTGAATATGGAAAAGCTGGTGATTGTTATAGTCAACTAGATTGTCCTCAAGGTCGATTTGGAATTAATTTGAGTGGTACTATGTTAATGTTAGATCCAGAAGTTGATTGGATAAAACAAGGAAATGCCTATTTGAATATAAATAAAATAGTAAGCTTATTAAATAATCTAATGACTTATATGAGTTTTATAATATTTTAATAAGTATAATTATTGCTTTAACTCTTATCACTTTTCTTACTGTTCAAATTCAAATTAAATTAAATGTATGTTGTCATGTATTTTTTAGAGCAATCAACGAGTTATTGGCACATGTGGTGGATATTGTGGATATTGCAAACCTTCTCGAGGTGTAAAATTAAACGTTTTACCGCCTTAAACTTAAGATATATTTCAGCAAAATATTTGCTATTGGATAAATTTGTAGCTACGAAAAATAAAAAACTAGTAAAAGAATAGACAATAATTATTGTAAATTCTAAAGGCTGGATATTTGTAAAAAAGATTCTAAGAAAATAAGTTGCAGAAATTTGAGAATGTAGAATGTCGGTGCCATAAATGTAACCAAACGTGTACTACTTGTATGAATGTGCATATATATCTTACCTATTAGTTTAATTATGAAAGAGTATTTTATATATCTAAGTAAAATATAAATTTTTATAACATTGTTCAATCATGTTAACATTATGTATATTGTACTATACATTGCTACATTTGATTTACAAAAAAATCACACTGCCGTCGTAAAAAATTTCAATGTTTTTCGTCAAATCTATCTAGAATAATTTCATGAATAACATTAGAGTGAAACGTTATTTATTTATTTTTACGTATAATTAATTTTCACTGTCCAGCATAATTTTGTATTGTCATCATTATATTTCTAAGACGTAGTCTTAAAAAAAGGGGACTTGAACACATAAATATGTGTCTGTGCTAGTCATTTGTTCCAGGGCGCTTCTAAGAGCACAAGAAGTTCTATTAGCAATTTTAAACTGAAGCGCCAGAAAAATTTTTAAAAGTATTGATTTTATAATTGTAACAAAAATAAATTTAATAGACCATTTTCATTTATACTCTTGGGTAAAAATAAATGTTTATATTAAGTTATCTTATCTCAATATTATACAATGCAAGAGACTCTCTAATGAATTATGTAAAGGTAACACTGCCAGTTTGTATGTAATGTTGTTGCCGATTAGATTAGTATTTATTGTATATCTTATCAAATTCACCAATTAATAAAAATTCATAATAAAGTATCCATATATCTTTTAAGTTGTTTTTATAAAAAAAATTCAATAAAGGCATAAATGATATGAAACTAAAAAACAAATGTGTAATTTATCTCAAAAAGTTTCATTATTTATTATAGGTATTATAATTTATTATTATTTATTTATATATACTTATTATATATTTATAAATGTAAATAATTATGGTAAATTAACTTTTTCTTTTAAGATTAATATTCAATAAATTATTAAATTTCAGTTCTATTCTGCTTGTTATATTTTATCTAAAAAATGTATTATATTAAAAATCAAATCAACTTAATAGAATTTTTTTTATCGAATTTATTTACTGTTCATTATCAGTTAAAAGATTGTCCATAAAATGTTCATGTAAGGTTTATATGTTTATTACATGAAATAAGAAAGTGTATGTTTCAATGCAGATATAATAGTGAGTGGATTAAATATGATTAAATTAATTTTTTTTATAAATATATTTCCTAATGTTGAATTGAAATTGTTTTAATTTTCAATAAAAATTTCAAAACCAAGCATTCGGCTGTTTTCAATGTCAAAATTTGGATATTTTTTAAATTTTATAAATAATAATTTGTGTTAAGTGATAATCCACAACAATTATTTGTAAGAATTTAAATAAATTTCTTTAGTAAAATTTAAGAGTCAATAAAATTTAAAAAATTATGAAATTTTATGAAATTAAAATAGATTTATTATTTCGGTACAATTGAAAAATAAATATAGATGTAAAGTGTATATATAAAAAAAACTCAATACGCATGCGTAAAATATATACCTGTGGGAGATAAAGATGAAACGTGACCTATAAGGTTATCTTTAAGCAATAAACAGTGATCTACCGTATATGTAGGAAATAAAGTGTTATTTTGATTTCAACTTTATATCGTATTCTTATCTGGTTTCTATGTACTAATTTCTTATCTTCAACACGTGGTTTTATATTTTTAAAGAGTTAGCAGAGTATTTAAATTATAAATGGTTCGAAGAAAATCAAAAATCATCTACGATTTCAATCTGCAATCTTTGTAGTTTAGATTACATCGTTTCTGAATAAATATCTCTGGAGTAATCTTAGGATAATCACTATTATCATTTTTCATTGCTCAATAATGCGATAGACTTTCAACTTGACTTTTGATAAATTGATAAGGTAAGTATTTGAAGATTATATCAAGACTCAAAACTGATATGTGTAATATTTCTGATAAATATAAAGTAAAATCTTTACTAGACTATTGTGGCTCTTTTAATTTAGTGTTGTAATTTTTTTTTAAAAGATTTACTAAATTTAAAAAATGACCACTGTTTTTACTGGAATTGAATTGGGACCACCCATTGAAGTATTTGCACTCAGTAAAGCCTTTCAAGATGATCCTCATACTCCAAAAGTCAATTTAACTATAGGAGGTAAAAATTTAAATTTATTTAAAAAAATTGATACTTCTATTAATAAAATTATTCTTCGGTTATTTCTACAGTTTACATTTGAATACAAAAGCACTTAGTTTAATACTAATATTAAAAAATTGTTTAAGCTAACTAATGTGCAATTTGATATATACACATTTACTAGAAAATTTACTCAATTGAGTTGTCATACATGACCTTCATAAATTGTGTATCTTATGCAATATAATGCTCTTTTACACTTGAAATTAAAAATAAAAATATTGAAATTTTTATAGAAACTTTAAGATATGTAATAATTTGTTAATCATATAAAAATTTTATTTAAAAATAAATTTTGTTTATCTATAATGTTTGTAATTGTATTTTTTTACTTATATATCTTTTTTGCCAAGCACTTATTCTTCTTTCAAATTTTTTATTTAATTATAAACATTTAAAAATAAACATTTAATAATAATAAATGCAAATTACTTATTGTAAAATATAATTTATTAAAATGTTGCTTATTATATTTATTGTCAAATCGTAGCCTATAGAACAAATGAAGGGAAACCATGGGTATTACCGGTAGTTCGGAAAATTGAAGCAGCTTTAGCAGCTGATGAGACCTTGAATCATGAGTACCTTCCTGTATTAGGCTTAGAAACATTTACTCAAGCTGCTACATCTATGCTCTTGGGTAAAGACTCTCTAGCTATAGTTGAAGGCAGAGTTATTGGAATACAGACCTTATCTGGTACAGGTGCACTAAGAGTAGCAGCTGAATTTTTAGCTCGTATTTTACATTTTGAGACATTCTATTACAGTAAACCAACTTGGGGTATGGATATTAAAAATTTTTTACTTTATGCATTACATGTAATAAATACTTAAGATGTTACAAATTAATATTTAACATTTACAAACATTGTATTACTGTCTTGAAAATAAATTTTAATCATTTATTTTTAAAAAGTAATTAATCTTTGCAAATGCAAAGTTTTAAATAAGAAGTTACATTTTTAAACAGTATATTCTAAAATTCTTAATTATATATGTAATAAATTCAATTGCTTATAAAATATTATTAGTTCTAAAATTTATTTGCAATATATTTGTGGCTTTTAAACTTTCAATTTAAGTATTATAGAATTTCATGTTATACATCTAACTAAATATATTTATTACAGAAAATCATAGATTAGTATTTTTAAATGGAGGTTTTAAAAAAAATTGTGAATATCGTTATTGGGATCCAAAAACTCGTGGTGTTGACTTAGATGGTATGTTGGAGGACCTAAGAAATGCACCAGAAAAATCAGTCATTATCTTACATGCATGTGCACATAATCCTACTGGCTGTGATCCAACTCATGAACAATGGAATAAAATAGCTGATGTTGTACAAGAGAAACATTTATTCCCACTATTTGATAGTGCTTATCAAGTATGTTTTTTTTCAATTTATATATTCAATATTTATAATGATTAAATATCAATTAATAATATTATCATTAATAAAATTAAAATATTTTAGGGCTTTGCTAGTGGAGATTTAGAATTTGATGCTTATGCTGTGAGATTATTTGTTACTCGGGGTATTGAATTTATTTGTACTCAGAGTTTTGCAAAAAATTTTGGTTTATATAATGAAAGGGTAGGAAATTTGGTACTAGTAGCCAACAGTACAAAATTAATTCCTGAAATGAAGTCTCAAATAACTCTTATAGTAAGAGGAATGTACAGCAATCCTCCTAATCATGGAGCAAGAATAGTTTCAACTGTACTCAATAACCCAGAACTATATGAACAATGGTACATTGACGTTAAATGATTATAATGATATTTGCATTAAAATGCTTACAAAAATATCAGAGAAAATTTAATTTCACTAAAAATTTAAAATTTTTAACAGGAAAAATCACATTCGTACTATGTCTGGTAGAATTAAACAAATGCGGAAAGGCCTTTTTGAAAGATTAATAAAACTGAAAACTCCTGGTACTTGGGAACACATAATTAATCAAATAGGAATGTTTTCTTATACAGGCCTTTCAGGTAATATATTTATATTTAAACTTATATTTAAATTATTTAAATATTTGATTTTAAAATGATTTTAAAAATGAATATATTTTTCAGAAAAACAAGTAGAACATTTATTAAACAATTATCATATCTATTTATTACGTAGTGGACGTATAAATATGTGCGGCCTGAATGAAAATAATTTAGATTACGTAGCAGAAGCTATTCATGATGCTGTCACTAAATTATCCTAAGTATCAAATATTTATACCAAATGTAACGTATAAATTATACGTTATCATAAGTACAAAGCCTTGTTGTAATTTGAGAGTAAATGCTAAATTTTCACTAACCACAAAAAATGTTAATATACGCATTTTAATGAGTTCAAGATAAATTTAAAACATATATTTTTTGAAATATATATTTTTTATTGAAAAGTGTTTTTAAAATTGATGTAAACTAAATCAACTAAAAATAAAACAATTGCAATAATTATACTTTAAGAACTAGACATCAAATTTATTATTTAAATGTTAATTGAAAAAAGAAAATTAACTTTTGTTTATTTATTCAATCAAAGCAACTAGGCTATATTAATATACAGACATGAATAAAAGAGATTAAATGTTAGGAAGTCTTCTAGTTAATTGCACGTAATTATCATAAATAGATACGTGCAAATGTGTCAAATAAAAAGAACCACGATATATTTTTACTAATGTTGCTTTATATGTGATGATAATAATGATAGAATATTCCAATTATTGTTCTAAGATGTAAATTTAAGAAATTTGAATAGCTAAATACTGCCAATCAATGAAGTAAATTACTGTTATTCAAATTTTTGTTAATTAATAGTTTATTTGTATGAAATTTTAAAACGGCAGTTAACAAACTTATTTTTAATTAAAAATTAAATTTTAAAATTATCATTTCAAAATGATTTAAATATTAATAATTTAAAATTTCATTAATAAATTACTTAAACTCATTTTAGGATCCTAATGATTTGTATGATTAAAACTACATTGAAATTTTATAAAATTTAAGGGAACAATCATAGTTTATAATTTCTGCATTAACCATCGTTTAAACATGTATACATTCACTTGTAACAACTTGACATTATACAAATATCATTATGAAATATTTAAAAATTTAGTTACGTTAATATTTAGTATGTTACAATGATGCTCATTTAAGACTTGTTGAAATAATATAATTAATATATAGAATAAAATAAAATTATAAAATGTTAGAAATAGTTTTATATAATATATATATATATCAGTTTAAATAAATAAAAACTTTGTTGAAAAGTATGACAGTTATTCTAATCCTTTAATAAAATAATGAAATAATATAATTTTTAAATAAATAAATTATAATTACATATTATTTGTTAATTGTACTACTTAAAAGTTCTTTTTAATTACACTTCCCACTTAGACACTTTTTTTTTAAAAGTTTCTGTACCATCAGCTTCAACAGCTGTGTAAAATCCCATTGATTCATATTTTGATCTCATGTAAAGGATGTAACCTACACATCCTGACATAGCTATTAAACCTAAAGCCATAACAATATTATTCTGAAAAATAAATTTTGTATAGTATACATTATTCAAAATTATGACAATAATATTCAAATAATTACTGGTCTAATATAAAGTTCATAGTTTATAGCACGAAACATTGGAGTACTTTGTAATGAGCGAATACCATCTCCTGGTACATGTTTTTGATTATTTTTCTCGCTCATTTTTATGTTTTTTTTTAAATAAGTACCTAATTACAAAATTAAATTGAGTTAAAAATTTTATAAAAATATTTATATGATTTGTTTAATAAATTATTGAATACATATTACCAATTGAATCGATGCTTCAATATAGTCCATATAAAAAATAATAATTAATACATTATAAAATTTTAATTTATTTATCTCCCACGTAATAAAAAAAATTAAAAAATAAATTTAAGGTTATGTTTTCAGATAATATTGCGTTAGCACAATACTGTTACGTTGCCTATATGCTCGCGTTTAAAAAACTGAATAAGCCGCGAAATATGCGAAAGCGTAAGAAATTATACAAAAAGGTACAAAAACTGTATAAGAATATACAAAAATAATTAAAATTATAAAAATATTTTACAAAATAAAACAAAATAAAATTTAGAATTTTGAAAGTAATCATATGTAACAATTTATGTAAGTAAGAAATTGTACATGCAAACGGAAGAAAATGTAAAATATTAAAAATTAAAAATTTGTCATGCAGTTAACTCATATAAGTATATGACTCAATTTTAATAGAAAACTATATTGTTTTTGTTTTTTTACAAATTTGTACATTTTTTTTATAATTTTCTAACAGTTCATAAATGAATTAAATAGTAAGTATTTAATACATTATTTTAACTTTATAGTTAAAACTTAATTAATAAAAAATATAGTAATTTAAGAGCTTCTTTAGTTAATATTTATTAATGGGTTTATTTTACTAGTTGAAAATTTACATTATATGTAATAAATAGGAGCAAAATTCATTGATTAATTTCTTTTAAATCTTACACATATTTTATTTACGCATATTGTTTTACACACTTTACATTTTTTCTATCCATACTATAATTTCATTTTTTCGTTCATTTTTAATATATTCTCTATTTCATTTTTTCATTTTTTTTCTCTCATACCTCTTACTCATTTTTCATTCATTCATACATGTCCTCATCATATCAAGTCTGGAAGTATAACATAAGTAAAAGTTGAGATTTTTAAAGAATGTTATGAAATATGTTTAGGAATCACGTAATGCCAACTCACTCACACATGGTAATTCAAAGTTTTGAAGCACTTAGTTGTTTAAAGTACAAGATTATTATAAAAATTTATAACTCTTAATTTATCATATAAAAACAATTATGATCTTTTAAAACAACATTTTTTCACAACAAAAATTCATTGCGACAGCCACATCATCTTATCGCTTCATCAATAATAGAACAATTCGTGACAATTTTGTCACAAAATGATTTTCCTCAAGATTGTCCACCAAAACCTCCCATTAAATTACTTAAGCCTCCAGCAGCACCTTGTTGTAACTGTCTCATCATATTTTGAAGTCCAGACATTCCACCTGCATTTCATATATGTTTGTTATTGTTATTAATGTTAATATTAAACATTACAAGAATAAAAGCATATTACTCAGTTTAAAATTTAAGTTAATGCAATAATATTTACCCATTTGATGAAGTACTCGTGGATCCATCATTTTTGCCATTTGTTGATTGAGTTTTGCCATCTGTGCAGGATTTACGTTTTTAGTCATGTCACCACCTTTGAATAATCCTTTGATTCCACCCATTTTTTTAACAACAGCTGCAAATTTGGTATACTGAGCTATTAATTCCTTTACATATTTTTCTGTAACACCTGAACCTCGAGCAACTCTCGTAATTCGTCCAGGCTGTTTACTAAATAATTTAGCTCCATCTCTACTGTCCAGTTCTAAAATAGAATATGTAAATTAATTTAATTAAAACAATAATTTTTGAGTTTTTCATTTTTTGTGCTACTACCTAACTAACCTGCATCATTCATACTATCCATGATAGTCATCAATTTTTTAAGTCGTGCCATAGATTCTTGTTCAGTCCCTTTTGACATAAAATCTTGACTAAATCCTGGTATCATACCCTATTTCAAACAAGGAAATCAACTTTAAATATCACAGAATAATAATTTAAATATCTGTTTAAATTGTAAAAATACCATGATTTGTGAAAATGGTCCCATTTTCATTATATTTTGAAATTGTTCGTACATATCACGTAATGTAAATTGACCATGTTTTATTTTCTCTAGCAGTTCTTCATTATCATCTAAATTTAATTCATTTACTTTATCAATTAATCCTTCAATGTCTCCCATACCCAATAATTTACTAATAAATGGTTTTGTTTTAAAAGGTTCAAGATCATCAATATGTTCTCCAGTTCCTATGAAAATAACTGGACTCTGTGTAGCAGCAACTCTGCAAATATAAAATATTTATAGTATAAAAAATAATATGATGAAAATTAATATAAGGTGATTCCTTTAGTGCACTAACGCTGATAATGCTCCACCACCTTTAGCATGACCATCCAATTTTGTAATAATTATGGAACCAACATTAACACGTTCTTTAAAAGCTTTAGCTTGTGCTTCACAGGCTTGACCTATTGTTGCATCCATTACGAATATAATATTGTCTGGTTGCTGTATATAAAATAGTAAAAATTAAAATTTATAGATAAAAATTTCACTATTAGTATATTCACAAAATTCTTACAATTGCATTTGAAACTTGTAACATTTCTTCAAATAAAGATTCCTCTTGCTTGTGTCTACCACTTGTATCAACGATGATGATTTCATACCCTTCTTTTTTAAACATTTCTACACCATCCTGTGCAATTACAACAGGATCAACTTCTGTATAACTGAAAAATAAAATGAAACATATTTACATAAAGAAAAATTAGTAATTACAAACTTCAATATTTAAAATATTGGTGCATAATTTTATATTTTACTTAAATAATTCAAAATTTTTAGTAACAAACTTTTAATTGAAATATGTATTAATTCACAGTAAATTCTAATATTTTTATTAACGTAAATATTTTAATAGTCACCTTCCATAAAATGGTATTCTAGCTTTAGTAGCATTTTGTTTTATTTGATCATAAGCACCAGCACGGAAAGTATCAGCACAAACTAAACAAGCTTTCCAGTTTTTCTTTAAATAATGATATGCCAATTTTGTACATGTAGTAGTTTTACCAGAACCTTGTAAACCAACAAACATAATAATATTTGGTCGACCTTTTACTGGCTGATATGCTTTCACACCTGGATCTATGAGCTAAAGATAAATTACAATTTATAATTTATAATAATATATCTAGTATTATTATAAATATATTAAAATACAAATATATTATTACTTTAACAAGCTCTTTAAAAACAGCACTTTGAATCATTCGTCTTTTATTGAGACCACCAGCCATGTCTTCAAAATCAATGACTGTACGCACATTTTCTCTTAAATTTTTTACCAATTTGATGTTCACATCAGCCTCAAGTAATGCCGCGCATATTTCTTTTAGCATAGAATTCAATACCTAAAATAAAATAAAAATCCAAACCATAACATCTGTTTACATATGCAAGTTGTCACAGGGCCACATAACCTACCTCTTCGTTGATGATGGTTGCATTGCTTAACGACCGCAATGCGGACGTTATTTTTCTTCCTAAATCCGCCAAAACCATTTTGGCGAATGATTTAATTTATTTAGAAATTATTGTAATAAAAACTTTTCAAGAGCTCGGACAATGAGTCGAGCTAAATACAGTATCTCAAGCTGGAAAAAATTTTACTTCACCACTCTAGCAGTAAGAACTGTTGAACGAATGCCAGCAATCGACAGCGCAATTTATTCATCCAGCAGATGGCCTTACAACACACCTTACGGTATAGTGTCTTTATTACCTATAGTGTTGACAATAGTGCCCACTTTTTGGTTGGTTAATCTAGTCACCTGGTACAAATCGAAAGGGAAAATATAAATAATACCATATTTTTATTAAATGAGAGATGCCTAAAATATAATTGTAATAAATATGTGTTTTATGCATTATTAAAATTACTTCACAACATCCTTAAAAAAGTTATTAAGTCAGTTGATTTTAAATGAAAACAAAATAGCCATAATGCGCATGTGCATTGCCTCTTAATGGCGGATCATTTACCAATGTCGCCGCTGTTGGTATAAAAGCACTGTACTTTACATTAATGCCGCAAATCACAAAATTAAGTTCTGTAGAAATATTGAATTCTAAAACGATTTAAAAAATATAGTTAGAAAAAAATATTAAAAAATTTATTAAACTATTAATTTTAGAAAAAAATAAAATAAACCAAAGATAAGATTTCAAATTTGAAGCACGATGTAGTGGTTTAAAAATTTCGTAAGCATTAAGATAAACTGTTCTTAAAAATAAAAATTTATTTAAAATATTGGACTCGATTACATATTAACATAATTACTTAAATATAATTAATAAATGATAATATAATACCAATAAAAATATAATTAATAAATAATAATATACTAACCAAAAAATAATTATAATAAAAAAACTGAAAGTCGATAATTTTTTAATTTGACATAATTTTTCGGATGAATAAATCTTATAAAATTATGTAAACAATATCTAATTACATTTTTTTAATTTCCTTTTTCTATAAAACGTAATTGTCATGCTAAATTATTCTGGAATTAAAACATTTCGATGAATTGAATAGTACATTCGATATATCGATCTAGTCCATATTCCGTATTCCCCTTGTATAGTTAAAAGTAAATACATAAACAAGCGTGTATGTATTAATTATACAAGAAAAATACCTTGTGCATGTATACATGTGTTTACCCATCACCATTATGGATTCTATTCATTGAGAAAAAGTGAAAGAGCTGCTATATGTTGCTCTTGCTCCTGCTGTGAAAGTTTGTGGGCTGCAACGCACGCAGAGCAGAGCTGCGGTCATCTCTTGCGGAGAGCTGTAACGTACGCGGGCCAGTACTTATATGTCGATGCCTCTCATTACTCTATTTATCACGGGAGGGGAAAAACTCTTGAGAAAAGAGTGAAAAAACGCATAGGTCTTGTTAGTATCGCTCGAGACTCACTCGATTCGATCTATAGTGCGCTTCGTAAACCTTTAGCGACGCGATATTTCAGTACAATACGACGTGTACGATAAATTATTATAGGTACAGTATTCAACAACAATAAATTATTATAGGTACAGTATTCCGAGATTCATAGCTATCCGTGTGCGCGTGTGTTGTATTCTGTTTATACGTATCTATAGATACGCAAATGCGTTAAGTATTTTATACAGATAAAAAAGAGGAGAAGACAATTCATCAAGACGCGTTTTGATGGCGTCAACGACATAGTGCACACTTGCAGAGTTATATGTATGCGTGTACACTTATCCGAACATCCCCCCGTTGAGTGTTTGTTGACTGCAGCTTTGCATACGATGGTTTATATAAAATTGTTTGCACTCTGTATTGTGTAACAACACAACAATAACAATAATAAAAGAACAACAAAGTGCAAAGCCGAGTCGATAATCAGAAAGGCAGGTGCGTGCGTATGTCATAGTATGCAAGCGGTATCTTCTGCAACAGTCGTTTAAAGGACGGTTGTATTACGCTGGCGCATTACATCATTGTGTATATCATCGGTATCTAAGAGGAAGGCTACTGCCGTCGCGCCACTAGTGCGCGTTCCTTCTTTTTTCTCTTCCTCTCATATCTCTCCCCCTCTCTCTCTCTCTCTCTCTCTCTCTCTCTCTCTATCTCTCTATCTCTCTCTTGCTTTCTCTACTACACTCTTCAAATTTTCTCCAAGAGGAAGGGCTATGTCTTGGACCAACGACAGGATGAGCTACTCTTCCACGTACAAACTGGTCGTCGTAGGCGGAGGAGGAGTCGGCAAATCTGCTATTACGATACAGTTCATTCAGGTAAGTGTGATAAATCTAGGCGCTTATGTATCTACTTTTAATGTCTGTCTTTTTTTTTCTTTCGCGGTAGTGACCGTGACACGCCTTTTTTTAACTTGTAAGCGTCTGCATCCGATACTCATTTCGCTCCATTTTTTTGGCTTTGTCGTAATCTTTTTGATTTCAATAAAATTCTGCAATCTTCAAAAAAATCCTGCTAGGTTTATAAACGTTTTATAATAAAGAAAATTACTTAACAAAAATATATATAACCAATATTTTTTTTAAGTTTATTTTCACTAATAACGAAGAAATGATTTTATATCATTAATGTTTAAAAACATAAGTTTTTTAAACTTTATATTTATGTAACAGAAATTATTGAAAAGTTTGAAAAATATATTCAAATATTAAGATAATTTCAAAATTTTATTTAGAAAAAATAAAATAAATAATTTAATTCATTCATTTTTTAATTATAAAGATGTATTTAAATACTTTTTTATTTGATAGATTTAAAAAACTTTAAATGAATGAACTGCTAAAATTTAAATTTTGTATAAGAATAATTTTCAATTGTTTTAATTAAACCTACTATTTATTTGAAAAATTAAAATGTTTTTAACTGATTTTCTTTATATTTATATTTGATGAATATCATAATTTTATAATAATAATATCAACACAAATAAATGGATATATGAATTTGACC
Organism: Chalcis sispes; assembly: GCA_949987625.1. Classification (NCBI taxonomy): domain Eukaryota; kingdom Metazoa; phylum Arthropoda; class Insecta; order Hymenoptera; family Chalcididae; genus Chalcis; species Chalcis sispes. Next base: position 70,301,425 of record OX465095.1, on the reverse strand, counting down.
ATTTATCTCGAAATTTTGTCCGAAACTTTATAATAATTTATAATAAATTGTTTTATAATAATTTCCTCGAAATTCGAATCGAAATTTCAAAATTATTTATCAGCGAAGAATGTTTTTATAAATCTAAATGGACTTATTTATGTGAAATTATAACGTGCAGTTATGAGATCTAATAAATGAGATATTTTAAGATTGCTTCTAAACTTTGGTGTAACTAACTTATAAACGAATCGTAATCGATATTTTTAACTAAAATTCTTTTTTTAAACTGATTTAATTTTTTGATTTAATTATTACTTAAAGTTAAAAATAGGTTCTAGTATTGGATGATCAAAAAAAATTTAATGTGCTAAAAGTAAGCGCGCTTCCATTTATACCTGAAAACTTATAGAATAAAAATAAAACAAAATTGCGCAAGGTTTTATGTTAATCGCTTATTGGTCATTGCGTAATTTTTGAAATTTAACCTGTTAGACAAACAAAAAAATTTTTATTTTAAAGCCTATATTTTATCAAGCATTGAAAAATGACAATCATTTTTTTTAAAGCAGAATATTTTGAGATTGCAAATAAAGCTATTAGCGCGTCTGAAAATTTCAACTCCCAAACTCGGCGATCAATGCCAAAGTTAATTGGAGCCAAAAAATCAACTTGAACGAATGCTCGCGTGGGATAAGCGAAGAAAATTGTATTTCTATTCTCATCCATGATAATCCGTCGCGCTGCGGGAATAAGGTCTACGCGGGCGTTCCCGTTCTATATTATTTTAGGACATTGCTAATGAAGTTTCTAATCGGTTCACAATTGACATTTTTATTCTTTAACGATTAGTTTATTATATTACTAAAAAAAAAAAAAAAATTAAATAAATAAATATATATAAATAAACATTGCCTTCGCAATCGTAATTATTTTCTTGATGTTTTCTAAGCTGTGCAGGTTTGTTTACGTTTTCTTTCTGATAAATTTTTGGTAAAGCAATATTTTTGTAAGTCTACAAGCGTCGTCGTAATAGTTTATTAAAATAAACAAATTAAATGCATATAAAAAATAATAAGTATTAACTAAATAGTTCAAACGAGGGAAATCATTTAATGATAAATTAATAAAATGCAAGAGCTAAAAATTATCGTTTGCCGAGACAATTTTTTTTTTATTTTCATCTTATATGTATATAAGTTTTTCGAAATAATTGAAAGTTTATCGAGGTCATTGTGAAAGCCTTAATGCATGAATGAACGTATACGCAACGTACGAGCTGTAAAGTGAAGACTATACTGTAAAATCTGTACTGAAATGTACGTGTGTATGGGCGTTGCGTGGGCATACACATGTACGCGAGCGAATATTGTAATCCGGCTTATTTGACTCACGCGCTATAGTTAAACTACATCAACTCCGCGTTCTTCAATACGTTTGTAAAAGTGAAGAGAAATTTTATGTACTTGGTATTTATAAAAATACGTGATACATTTAAAAATAATAAATTGTCTGAAAAAATAACTTTGTTGCATATTGCGAGTCCGATTTTTTTTCTATTTTTTTTATTTATTTATTTTTTTTTTGTTTTTTTGCAACTTGTCAATACATTAGAAAATAAGAATTGACGGATGGGAGGGCAAGATGGAATATTTAACTTTGATTTTATTAAAACGGACATTAAAAATTATAAAAAGATTTTTAAAAATCTAAACAAAATTAAACAATAATTTAGCCTTTTATAAAAGCCTGTATAATTTACCATCTTACCCTTATGATGAATGTAGGATCTTGCTCGCAGAAGACTAAATTAATGCTCAATGTTATAATGCAAAATTAATAAAAATTAGGTATCGATAATACAGCATTGATACTAATATGCTTTGTTCTCCATTACGAATTAAAATATTCTTTCTTCTATAAATAATAAAGCTTAAGGAATCTCGTGATTTTTAAAAAAAAATGAAAATTTTTCACCAATTTGAGCCCATTTATATTTTGTCCGCAATAAAAAAAATAATGAAATAAACTCTGTACTTAGCGAACATCTTGCTGCTAATCGCGTGATTTATTGCGATTTATTTATGCGTATTTCCATTTCGCCCTTCTTTCCCGAACACAATTAATTAGTTATAATAATTTTGTACGTTATTTCTATTATTTAATAAAATGTAGTTTTATACAATTATTCCATTAAAAAAGAAACTTTAAAACATACATATTAATTTATAATGTTAATAATAATAAAACTTCAATTCTTTTTTATTTTTTTCTTTCAGAGTTATTTTGTAACTGACTATGATCCGACGATTGAAGACTCCTACACGAAACAATGTGTCATCGACGATGTTCCAGCGAAACTCGACAGTGAGTTTTATACATCTTACACGTCTTTGATTATTTGCTTTGTTATTTGTTTCTTTTTCTACGCGTCTTTGCTTCTTTATTTTTAGTTTTGGATACCGCTGGACAAGAAGAATTCAGTGCCATGCGAGAACAATACATGAGGAGCGGAGAGGGATTTTTGCTTGTTTTTTCGGTAACCGATCATTCGTCGTTCGATGAAATTTTTAAATTTCACCGGCAAATTCTTCGAGTAAAAGACCGCGATGAATTTCCTATGTTAATGGTTGGAAACAAAGCGGATCTTGATCACCAGCGAGCGGTGAATATTTCTTTTTTTTTTTTTTTTATATTTTATGGTACATATTGATAAAACGTTTTAAGAAAAACTATGACAATTTTATTTTTTCTTTCTTTTTTTTAATTTAATTTTGTTTATTCGTAAAATGAAGTTTATTTACATATTTCGTAAGTAATATTTATTTTTATTTTTATAATATTCAGTACTGTTCATCCTGCTCTTCATCATTATATTTTTAATAACAATGTTTCATCGTTTTCATTTTTTTTTTTTTTTTTTTTTTTTTTTTTTTTTCTAACAAGTTATAAACTGTTACATATAAAAATTGATTGGTTACAAAATTTCATTTTGTATAATAAATATTAAAAATTTATTTCGCTATTTAATGTATTTTATTATTTCACTTAAAGAAGACAATTCGTTAAAATTATATACAATAATTATTTCAAATTGTTCTTATTCCAGGTATCCGTAGAGGAAGCTCAGAATCTAGCTCGACAATTAAAAATTCCGTACATCGAATGCAGTGCAAAGTTGCGAATGAACGTCGATCAAGCTTTTCACGAGCTTGTTCGCATCGTACGGAAATTCCAATTGTCTGAGAGGCCACCGTTAAAACCTAATTATAAAAAAAATAAGAAGAAGTGCTGCCTTTTATAAATCTTCGTTAATCGTTAAAAAAATGATTGAAAAATAAAAAAAACTTTGCGAGAGGAGTAGAATAGAAGCCTCTAAAACGAGAATTCTATTACTGGATTCATGTAATGAGGAGTAAAAAAAATGAGACCTGTAATTATTACTGACTACGATAAATTTGTATATGTACAATAATATTTCGTGTATGTAAACGAAGCTGAGCTTCCAGCGTAACTCTTACGTTTATGGCTCTTTTTTGAGCCAGCATTGACTTTTAAAAGTATAAACGAAAACTAACGAATGTTATTACTAATACGTCAATATGCGTATATAATAACAAAACATCTAAGGATTGTAAAACAAAGCTAATTTTTGCTATGGCACAATGTTCCAAAGCATAAAACGGTACATTAGTAAGTGGTATAGAGTTTTTTTGATATTATTTTACTGCGTTTTTGTTCATAACGTATAACTTAAGATTTTTTTAACAAAAGATTAATACTGTTAGGGATGATTTAGAGAATTTTTAAAACTGATTATAAGAGATTTAAAAATTCGTAAATTTCTACTCTGCATATTCAATTCCATAAAATATTTACTCACAAAACCCCAAAAAACTTCGCATTTACGAAGTAAATTTTTAAAAATATACACTAATAGAAGAATTTTATAACGCAAATTTTGTAAGGGTATATTTTATAAATCAAAGATGCTGTCTTCCTTTTTAATCAAAGTGCAATTAAATTTTTTTAATTTATGTTTTATCAATCGATTTTACAAGCCTTTAAAATAAATTTTAAATAAGTGACTTAAGCCTGATAGATTTAAGCAAAACCGGCATCAAAACATATCTTTTGAAATATTAAAGTAAACATCAATATTTTGATTAAAAATATTATGTAACCAATATAATCAGATTATAGCAGAAAGCAGACGTTAATAAAGCAGTGTTCGATTAATATACGTATAATATAATATATAATAATATAATACGTATATGTATAGCAAAAATCAAATAACTAAAATTTTTAGTCCTTTACTTTAAATAAAGTAAAATCTATTTTATTCAAAATATACAGCTGTACAACATTTTTAAAATGATTTTTCGCATATATCAAAGTAGAAAATTATATTTATATTTTACCTTTATCTGTTCTTGTTAGTTGTTTTCATTGGTTATTTAATAAAATCTATATAATAATTATAAGTATTCTCACCAAATAAATTTGATTTATAAAAACTATCAATAATAATTTTTCTTTATAATATTAATTCCTTTTATGTAAAAAAAAATTTTTAATTTTTTTATCGGTTTATGTTGTTACTTTACATCAGTTTATATATTTTTTTAATTTAATGAAATAAAAATTCTATTTTTTTAAGTTTTTCGTTTTCTTAATATTTCAAATAACATGTTTTGATACTAACATTTATTAAAACATAATCATTTATCAATTAATGTGCTCCATAAATTTTTATAAATTTAATTAAATTTTAAAATGCATTCATTCTATGTCATCTTTAGTATGATCAATTATAATACAAGATTAAGGCCACTCGTTGATCGAGTGGTATTTTCATTTATATAAAATGTATAAATAAAAAAATTTACATATCTAGAATCATAGAGAATTAAATTCCCAAAAAAAATATTCATTAATATACACTTTTTCCTAAAGTTCAATACCAGAAAATTAAATTATTATACAACAGAAGTGAACCAAATTGTTTTCATAATTTTGTATTAAGCAACTGTAACAAAAAGGTTTGTCTTATGTATTTACAAAATAAATAAATAGATAAACATACAGTCTTAAATATAAATATTATCGACATTCTTTGATTATTGACTATTTGCTTCTAAATCCATATCCGACCAAACTGCTTCCGTTTCACTTTCGTCGGCTGCTTCGTCGTTGTCCGTATCTGGTAAACCTTCTCCAACTTCATATGTTGGATCTGTATGTTCTTCACCAACAGCCATATAATAAGAAGAAGAATCCATTGTATTTGATGTACTTTCTAGTCTATGCATACCTTCTAAGACTCTTCTGTCACTTGGATTGATACTAAAAAGAAAAAAATCATCATTTATCTATGTTATAAATATAATATTCATTAAAGATTTAACGTATGATAACAAATTATTAAAATTAATAAATCAAATTTTAAACGTTTTTAAAAAATAAACAAATGGTATTATTTGTTATGGAAAACATCTACTATTCATTATTAGAAAAAATATCACAAAGTATGAAATTAGTATATTTTAATTCAGAATAAAATGTAATCAAAAAATGAGTTTAAAATAGATTTTAAATAAGTTAGTATAAAATTAAATGTAAAAAAATTGAGTACTTTAAAGCTATTGCATAATGATCAAGAGCTTTTTCTGCATTGTGTATCCTTGCCCAAAGGTCACCAAGCATTTGATGTAATTTGCAAGTTGGCTGTGCATCAGCTTGTTTTTCTAAAAGATCAATAGCAGCTTCTAAATTCATTTCTTGTTCATATATTTCTGCTAAATAATAAACTGCGGGTAGGTAAGTTTCTTCCTGACTTAATGCTTTTTCCAGAAGATTTTTAGCTTTGCTTACTGTTACTGGATCTTTCATTAACACTGATGCATAGAGCTATGAGTTTTAATTTTTATGATTAATAAATTTAACGATTTAAATATTAATTAACTATTTAATTAAATAATAATATTTTAAAAAGATTTTTATTTACTGTAAGAACTCTAGGTGTAGGCCCTAATTGCTTATAAGCACTGCTAGCAATATTAGAAGCTTCTCTTAAGCGATGCATTCCAACAAAACAATCAACTAAACCTTTGTGTGCTTCATATCGATGAGGTTTTAATTGCAGTGCTTGACGAAAATGATGTAACGCATCTTGATATTTTTTTTGTTCTATAAGAATATTACCTCTAAGAATTATTGCTTCTACATTAATTGGAGACAAATGTATAGCTTGATTAGCTATAGTATTAGCTCTATTCAGTTTGTGCAAAGCAAATAAAGCATATGCCATTGCTGTATAAGTTTCTGTTGAACATTCATTTAATGAAGATATAAAAGGTATTAATTTTTCTAATTCTGTTATATGGTGAGTTCGTTGTAATACAGCAGCATAAATATCTAAACTATAACAGTAAAAAGTTGAATGTTTATGAATTAAATATAAATTTTATAATAAATAAAATTTATTATTCTTTTTTTTGTGTACCCTCTAGTTGAATCAGGTTCAATAATCCTTGCCCGCCTTAAACACATTAGTGCATTTTTGTAATCCCCTGCATAATAATAACATTCTCCCATAGTTACAAGTAGATTATAGTTATCTTTTAAACAATTAATATTATCTAATGAACGTAAAGTTGAAACAGCATGATTATATTCCCTATTATTTATGTGAGCATGTGCTTTTATCCAAGCATTCAGCCAGTCAAAATTTTGTAAATTTAAATTACAGCTCATAATTATTGAGTTAACTTCAATTCCTTTCACTCCTAAAGCTAATAAACCTTCAGCTGCTTCAAGAGCCAAAGGACATTCTCTTAAAACTTCTTTATAAGTAGAAATAGCAGAGCGTTCCATACCCTGCTCTTGAAACATTTTTGCTAAAGCCATATTAATCTAAATAAATGGAAATAGTAGATGAGAAAATGTTTGATAATTTTTATAAACTATTTATTCTTTTTTTTTTATATTTTAATGTCCATTTTAAGTAATTTAACCAATTTAATATAAACTATTTAAATTATATAATATTCAAAAGAATTTATATGAAAATTTTATAATTTTTTTATTAATTAATTATATTAAAAAAATGTATTATCTATTTTTGTTTAAAAATAAAATAAAAAAAAATTTATTTAAATATTATAGTTTTAAAATCAATTGAAAAAGAAACAAACTAGAAATTTTTCAAATTCTTTTGACTTATAAAAATATTTTATTACTGCATTTTACTTATAGTATGTATATAAAAAAATATACTTACCTTTGGAGTTCGCTGTTTACCAGGAATACTTTGCAATACTTGTAGAGCCTCTTGAGAGTTATTTAATTTAACTAAACAGGCATAAATTTGATATTTTATATCTACATCTGATGCTAATTCTTTCTGCCCTTCTTGGTTTGGCTTTGTAGCACCTTTTGATTTTAATAAACATTTTCTAAATTGTAATGATTTTTTATACAGTGACTCTGCTCTTCTATATTTTCCAAGATAAAAATATGAGTTTGCACAATAAACATAAACAAGAAACTTTGTATACGCTGGTAAAAGATCATTGTTATGATCACTGAGAGATAATACTAGGTTTGCCTAGAATGATAAAATATATTTTTATATAATTATAATAAATATAACAATTAAAATACAGTACTACATTGAAATTGAAAAACATAAACAAATAATAAAAATTATTCAGAAAATATTTTAACTTCAGATATTTGAATAAATAATAACTTACTAGAGAAATTACGTTAGAGTACAAAGCTTGATCATAGAGATGCTGAATTTGATCAAATAGCCCAGACATATTTACAAAAATTTAATCGTTTAAAAATATACAAATATACACAATAAATGGCCGGGATAAACAGAAAGGTTATGTGATAAAGAGGGCGCACATGGTCACTTCTAGAATGATACGTGACCAATGAAATCTTTAGACGAAGCGAAAATGATTGCTGGAAAGTTATTTCTTTCTCCTTCTCTTCCTCATTGAATTTCCAGCAGGCGACTAACACGAGTAAATATAAAGCGGCGTGTGTGTTTACGTGCTTCGAGTCATGTATCTAAATATTTTAAAAAGAGTCTTCAGAAATTATTAATAATACATCAGTAAGTTTTAATATTATCGGTGTGGATTTTTTTTTAATAAATCGTTGTGTAACACATAGTATTCTTTTATGAGCTTAGTAAATTGTATAGTCTGAAAGAAAAAGTGTGCGCGTGTATTTTTAATGTACTAAAAAGAGGCTTATGATTTCGTGATCATAATACATAGCACATCATTCATTTATCGACGTTTGCGCTTTGTTTCATTCATTATTCGCCTTATACATTTAAAGTTCAGAAGACAAATTTTTTATCAGCATATATATATATACAAGTAAATGATTAGTAATTTATACATTATATTTATGCCTTATTACGAAATTTGTTCTAAAATTAGGTTATGTAATTTTTGTTTGATATTGAGTATAGTGAAAGGTTAACACCATAGGTAATTTTAGTCTTAACATTTTTGAGCAATAAGAAAGCTCGTTTTTAACAAAAATATTGAATTTTATAACAATTTTTGACAATGTTTTGGATAACAAAATAATATAAGAAACATTTTTTCAGATCAATGGAAAATTAAAAAAATAAAATAAAAATTCAATGAATATATGGATTTTCTAATTAATGCCAACTTTGGCTACAATTAAAAATTTATTTGAAAATAAATTCAAATTAACAAAATGGTCAAATATTTTGAAAATACCACAATTTTGCAATTTAGTTGGGAACAAGTTGCCCAAGGATTTTGGTTCAGATATCCTAATCCTAATAGGTAAAATAAAATTTTTTTATATACAAAAACTCATTTTTATTTATTTATTTAATTTGTTATTTTTTACATAGCTCACATGTACTTAGTGAAGACACAATCTCAAGGGAAATAAAAGATGGTAAATTATATTCGAAAAGATTGTTGTTTAAAACTAATCATGTTCCAAAATGGGGTGAAAGATTTATAAGGAATAAAAATGTAAAAATTATCGAAGAAAGTATTGTTGATCCTAAAGAAAAAACTCTTACTACATACACTAGAAATTTGGGTTACACTAAAGTGATGGTAAACTGATTTCTTGAATAAGAATTAATATTCATTACTATCAAATTTATTTTTTAAATTTTATATGGTGTATATTTAATGTATTTTTTCTGTTTTATTTTAGAATGTTACTGAAAAGATAGTATATAAAGTATCAGATGAAAATCCACAATGGACTGTAGCAAAAAGATCAGCATGGATTGGGAGTTCAGTATTTGGATTTAGTCGGGCTATTCAGGCTTTTGGACTTGATAGGTTCAAGAAAAATTGCATTAAAATGACAAATGGCTTTAACTATGTACTAGCTAATAAGTTCCCAGAAACTGCTAAGCTAATGAATCCAACTCTTGCTCAAATGGGGTTTCCTGATAAGGTAATAGTAATTGGAGTATTATAATGAAATATAATTTTCTATTTTATGAAACTATTTTTTTTTTTTTTTTTGAATTTTATTTTATGGGAATGAAAAATAATTATTTCGTATAGAAAATTTGTTTGAAAATTATCTAATTTGATTCCATATGTGTATACTTTTAAAAGGTTGATGAACCTTCAATGGCAAGGTTCACTCATGCTGCTGAGGATTTTCAACATTCTATACATGACAAAGCTGAAAAGATGAAAGATGCTGCAAAGAAAGCAACTGACCTTGCAAAACAAAAGGCTGGACCTATATATGCAGCTAAACAATCATAAAATATCTTTTATGTTATAACATAGTCATAGGACTATTAATGCTGTTTAGCAGTACACTGATTTATAGTGACATTTAAAATTTTTGAAAGAAATAATTGCATTCCTGTGAACTGCCGATTATAGAAAAAATTATTTTCAAATGATTTATAAAGAACTTCTCATTCCAAATATCAGACAATGTTTGACTTGTTTTAATGTAAGCTTCATATATTTTCATAAAATATATTTCACTTTTTCTGGCATCCTACAGGAATATCAATGATTTTGATTTAGTATTTTTGCCATAATTAATTTAGTACATCTTCAGTCATATTTTCACTTTAGTAAAGTATAAAAAATAATATAATTTTTCTGTAAATAATTTTCAATTCTCTATTATCATTTTTAATTATAAACAAATATAATACTATTACAGCAAAATTAATTAATATTATATAGACAAAAGTTATGGATATTCTGTTAATATAAATAAACAAACAAAATAATTCTCTATACAATTTTTGAAATTCAAACTATCTACTTCTATATAGTTATGTTTAACTGACTTTTAATTATTAGATAATATATTTTAATTAACTTTTGAAATTCAACCTATTTAACTATCCTGTGTAAATATTTTCTAGTAATAAAGTTCAAAAATCTATTTGTTTAATTGTTATTTAATTTTATATAGACAAATTAATCAAGAAAATTACAGCTTTGTGTATTAGATTAACCCTTTGAGTACGGAATTATTTGGAGACTTTTATGCATATGGAACGGATTTAATTTTTTGCTATATGGATTAATATGTAAGAGTAATACATTTTATTTGGAATATGCTTATATTGGTGATATAAATATATTTTTGAAAGTACATATTAATTACAAAATACAAATAAATATATAAATGTAACAAAATAGAAATATTTATAAATAACAAGAACTAACTTAAAATTAACTCAGATGACGAGTCAGACTCGTCCACCGTAACTTCGCCCAAGTAAACACATGACGAGTCTCACTCGTCAAATGTACTCAAAGGGTTAATTCTCGTCATAAATTTACAAAAGTAATGAAGTTTTATTTTTATAACATACAACCATTTTTTAATAGATATTAAATTTTAATAATAATTTATAACATTTTAAAATGTATAACATAATTAAATTTTGTTTTAGAGATTTTATTTTGTAATTAGAATTCAATAATAATTTATAAAAATTAATGTTTTTGTATTTGTATAATTACATATTTTTTTTGTTTAGTTTTTAAAAAAGAATCTTCAATTTTTTTTATATTATTCTATATCTTTTTGAACCCTCCGTTCATCTAAGTCTAAATGACTGCGACAAGGATTTTCGTGTAGAATTTGCAACCCTGAAAAGAAAAGATTTAAATTTACGTAAGCTTCAATTTTGTGAGTATGCTTAAGATTATTAAAATTCGTGTAGAAAAACCGTAATGATGATTACAAGAAATTTTCATAAAAAAAAAAATAAGTACGCTCGCTTAACGAGATTGGAAAATTTGCATGATTTTGTTAAAATTTAAATAGATTAGTTTCAATAACTCCAGGAGTAAAAAAGTTATGATATATTTTTTTTAATGTTCAATAATAACTCAAAGATAATATGATGTAAATTTAAGTAGATAAATCCTTGATATATTCAGACGCACCGTTGGTTTGAGTATTTATCCATAATTTTGTACATTTTTTACATTCTTTTTAAAACATTAATCTTGCCTTGCTTTGCAATATTTATTTTTATTCATTGTAGATGAACAATATTATATTACTTACATGTAAATGCGTGTGATTATTCGGGCATTTATATTTTATAAAGCTACAGATTTTCTTTCATTTTCTTTTATTTAATTACATAAAATAAGATATCGATAAACTTACCACGTTTTAAACATCTTTGAGCACATTGGAACAAATGAAAATTGTCGTATGTGACACCATTGTCCGCGCAAATGGGAGCGTAATTTTGATGATTAGAAATGCAATCACATCCGACTGAACCGTAATTATGTGGCTTTTGATCGTTTCTACAAATACCGTAATGTACTACTTGCAGACCTTGAAAAAAAAAAAAAAATAAAAAAAATAAATAAATAAATAAATAAATAAATAAATCATTTGAATATATGTGCATAAACGTTGTTGATAAAGAAAACCATGTATATAAAAACGATATTTAAACCATGACCGGTAAATAATTAAAATTCAATCTTACTAGGATTGTTGCATTTTGATACACAAGACATCGTCGAAGGATTGGGATATGTATATCCATCGGTTCCACAAATTGGATCGTACTCGTTTGAATATGCGCAAGCACATTTTCTTATAGCGTCGCTTAAGAATGGCAGAGTATCTTTGAAATATTCTTCCTCGCGGCAGTAGCCGTAATGTCGTATGTTTATTTTTAATGCTTTATATGTATGTTTATCTTGTTAATTTTAATTTCGATTAGAAATTTTATTATTTAGATTTTTATCGAAAAAGACAAAAGATAAAATTGACTTACTTAAATTTCTACATTTTTCATCGCAGTATAATATAGAAGGGTTATTGTAAGTAATTCCATTGGTTCCGCAAACTGGATTGTATTCGTTGGTTGTCGGACAATTACAATTAGAGTTTATTTCAAGATTATAGTTGCTACTTTTGCTCTGTAATATCGTCGCGTCGATATTACATTGGCCTTTGTGCAATAACGTTAAATCTGAGAAACATTTTAACTTTCAATTTATTTTCATGTTACAAGTTGTATATACTTATTTGATCAATCTGGTTACTTATAATAAGTATTGTATTTATCATTGATTGATAACTTAATTAAATTATAATTTACCTTATAATTTGATTGATTATACATTCAGATTACTATTATTTATACGTTACTTTTATCAATAAAAAAAAACCTTTCCATATTACGTTTAATAATAATAATTAACGAAAATATAAAAATAATTTAAAAAAAAGAAAAAAAAAAAACGACAAAAATCTTTGTCTCGACTTACTGGGATTTACGCATTTTTTATCGCAATTTAAGTAAGACGGATTATTATAAGTTATTCCATTACTTCCACACGTTGGATCATACACGTTATAAATTAAGTCACATCTGCATTCATTTACGTTATTATCAGACTCAACTTCTGTTATAGTAGGTAGAAACAAAATTTGAGCTTGAACGTAATGTTTCGATAATGCTAAAAATAGAATATTTTATTATGTAATTAAATGAAATTTAATCGCATTTATTATCGATTACATAATTTAATCGGGACGTAAGTTACTTTAACGGTAAATTACCATTGTAAAATGACGCGCGTTGATTAAATTATGTTATCAATTTTTCATCGATTTATTTTTAAAATTATATTTATAGATTGTTTTCTTTGATTATTCTAATAAGCTTTGATTTAACCATTTGTAACCAATGAAATTTTTAATTCTGTATATATTCATTATAACGTTATTTTTATAAGATAATGTATTATTTTTTTGCTTACCGATAAGAAATAGTAATATTATCGATTTCATCGTTGATTTAAACTTGCTCAACATCGACACCCTTAATCTGAACTGCTGTTCAGAAACAATGTATAACAAGTCTTTACGTATATATACAACAAGACTATGGTAAACTGGAAATCCCCACTATTCGCGCACGTACACCATAAACACGATGAATAAAAAATAAACGATGATTTTCTTTCGTAAAAATTTATAAACGTATAGAAGCGAGCTGGAGAACGAAGGGAGAAAACTGGAAATTCAGGATGTAAAGATGTTGATGTCGTTCAAAATGATTTTTATGGAATACGGATTTTTTTTTTTTTTTTTTTTTTTTTTTCTTTATAGATCTGGATTTCTTTCCGATTAATTGAGTTTGAAGACGAATTTTACGCGTGAGAATCGATTGAAATCGTATTGATTTAATGCAAAATGTAAATAAAATTTTGCAAAAAATTTTACTTCAAAGTGATTTTATAACACACGATCTTCTTAACGTAAAAATATGGATAGTATTAAACGTGGTTATTAACTTAGCTAAGATTTTTCAATTAATTGTTTAAAACATATTTTTTATTTATTGAAATCATTATCTATAAAATACTAGTTATCTTTATTAAACGTGAAACTAAAAAAAAAGTAAAGTTTTTTTTTTTTAAATCATCGACTGATTGTAATTACGAACTAAAGGTACAATAGGATAATGAAATTAAAAAATTCTAATGCTAATGCGAATTACAGTTAATTGACGCACGGGCCGTAGTATGCCAACTCGACATCTGTAAAAATTTCAATAGATTTATTTAATTTATCAAACCTAAACCTTTCGAGAGAATATGTTTTATAATAAAAAAACACCCCTTACTTGTTTTTTTTTACACGCCCTGATGCAGTTTAGAATTTTTTTGCTCCAATAAGTATTACCATCCGTACCGCAAGCTGGAATGGAAACCTCGTACGAAGAAAAACAACGTTTGCATTCTATCGGAGAATATTTTATCGATTCTTCAGCCGATCGATTTTTCCGATTGAATGAATTAGATAAATCTTGATAATTAATGTCGCATAAACCGTGATGCAAGATACTTAAACCTGAGACGTGAGAAAATAACGGAAAAAAAAAAAAGAAAGAAAGAAAGAAACATGTAAAAAAAATATGTACTCGTGGTCGATTACGATTTTGTTGATTTAAATTTGCGATTAATTCGCGCTCACTTATTTCTGTTAACGCAACTTTTGGCGCATTCGAATACTTTAGGATTAGCGTAATTATTTCGATCGGTACCACCGCATACGGGCTTGTACTCTCTCGTAGCGGTGCAACGGTAGTTTCCAGTATCATTTTCGTTTGATTATTTGGACGGAGAAATTATTGACTTCGTGCTTACGTCTTTTTCACAAGCTCAACAATGTTTTATGTGCAGATTTGAATTTTTAATGTAGCGTTAAAATAACTTTTAATGGAATTAATATTGATAAAAATAATCTTTACCGCATTTATTTAATATAGATTAATATTAAATATGTATAGTCTAAAATAGTTAGTAAATTGATGAAAGGTTCAAATACTTCACGTACTTTGATTAAAGCACTTTTTACTGCAATAAAATATCGAAGGATTTTTGTAAGTAATGCCATTTATTCCACAAACTGGACTCGGTTCTTTCGTAAAGTTGCAATAACATTTTTCAAAGATATTCAATACGTCTTTTGATAATTCAACTCGTTCAAAATCAGATTTTTTTGGTTTGAATGATTCTTCTTTACAAGGACCGCAATATGATATATTCAAACTAAAAATTTAACGTATTATTTACAATTTTAATGATTAACTAACTATTTTTTCCTTTACAATCTCTTAAGCAGTACAAATATGAAGGATGCGGATAAGTTTTTTCGTCGTTTCCGCAAATTGGATACAACGTTGATGTAGCAACGCAATCACGTTTTATAAACGAATTCGATAAGGGTTTTAATTCTTTTTTCCTACGATCTATATTAATTTCGTTTATTTCATTAATTTTCTTCATACATGGAACGTGATTTTTAATTTCGATGCCTTAAATAAACAAATTTTTATTACGAAATTTAAATACATTTGAAATTATAA
Source organism: Chalcis sispes (assembly GCA_949987625.1). NCBI lineage: Eukaryota > Metazoa > Arthropoda > Insecta > Hymenoptera > Chalcididae > Chalcis > Chalcis sispes. The sequence continues at coordinate 70,286,016 of OX465095.1, read as the reverse complement.
TTAAATAAAGACAGTGCAAATTTAATTCCACGAATATTATTCGATTGCATAATTTATTTGAATAATACATAAATTTTAATATCTTGAATACTTTTATGTTTTATTTAAAGTTTAGTCAAAGTTCAAGTAAATAAATTCTCTTTGTGTAATGGACTCTGAATTATTTTTCTTTTACCTGGTTTTTTTTACATTTTGTCGTATAGTACAAGTGCGATGGATTCTTGTATGTAACTTTGTCGTTTCCGCAAACAGGATTCAATTCCTTGGCGATTTCGCATCAACAATTTTCTGGCGCAGTTAATATGAACTTTGTTGCGATCGATTTTTCGAAGCAAGCTATATATCTACTATGTTAAAAATACCTAAAAAAGTTTTGATAGTAATGTGAACGTAGAGATAAAAATTGAAGATGGATAATTTTTATAATATAACGAAAAATAACTTTAAAAATTAATCAAACCTATGAACTTACTTGTTTTTGAACATTTTTCTATACACCGAGCCATTTCCATTTTATCATATGAAACATTTTTTTTCTTCGCATATTTGAGTAAGTTCTAAAGTTAAATTGCATTTACAATCTTTTAAACCTTCGATATTTGTTAATTTTTATTTAAGAATCTCATCTGTTTTCGATAAATTCGATGTTAAAGCTAACGATAATTGAATTGGATTTAAAAAAAAAAAAAAAAAAAATAACAATAATTGGAATAAGCAGATCTAATAAAATGCTTAAAACAATAATAATTATAGCATTACCTATGAAAGCTAGAAAACCAAAGTAATGAAACATTTTAAGCCGTCTTCAAAATATATAACCTTCGTTGCAATAAACTTTCCAGCGATATCGATCCTTGCATACTGGTCATAAAGTATTGGAAATACAACCTTATATACGCGCATCAAAATACGAAATTAAAAATCTCCCGCGAATCTTTCCATGCATAAACTATAGGACTGGAAACCATTTCGAGCCAATTCAACGAGTCCACATTTTTATGGTTATATACGTATAACGATTCGAGTTTGTTACATTTTCAAAATAACTGTTAATGAAATGTTTATTTTGACAATTTTTTGAAACTCGCTAGCGCGACAAAGTATCTTTATGCAAAATTTACGATACATTGCACGGCATAGACGCATTTTTAATAAGACGGCATGGACAATTAAAAAAGTAGCGGCAGGATTTGAAAGAGAATTTAAATTAGCATAAATTAGAAATTACATTTATTTAATGAGAATTATTTAAATTTAATAACAACAATTAATATTATACGTAACACAGGTTTAAATATGCTACAAATTAAAAATTCAATGCTGTTAATAAACACGTAACGATTTTATTAAAAATTTGTTTAGTCAATATATGTATAAGATTATATTAATACATGTATTTACAAAAATATTTAAACAAGATGTTTTTATACTAGTTGGAATATATTAATTATCATACATTATGTTCCTTGAATTTCTAACATGGCCTATCTCCGACTTTTCTCAGATCTAGAATAAATAAAAGTAAAATAATTAAGTTTATAAATGTTTTCAATAATTTTATTAATAATAATAATAATAATAATAATAAAAAAAAGAAAAAGAAAAAGAAATTGATCGCGTTAAAAATGGTTAATGTTTTCAAATCGTTATCTATTATTTATAAATTTTTAATTTACCAAAGATAAAAAAATGTAAATATTAAAGAAATCTTGTAATTTTCATTAACATCCGATGAAGAAAAATTAAAAAAGAAAATAAAAAAAAAAAAAAAAAAAAAAGAAAAATATTTTTACATACCGCTTCTTTTCAAACATCTCTTAGCGCATTCTAACATCGTGGGGTTGGAATAAGTAGCTCCATTACTCGCACAAACCGGCAGGTATTCGAAAGTCGAAATGCAATGACAGTTCTCGTCTATGCCGTAATTTTCCGGCAAATTTTCGCCTTGAACGAAGCTCGATGACAACACTGTAAACAAAAGAAAAATTTAGCACAAGTTGAGAATGTTTGCCTTGATGAATTTTTTGAAAAATAAATAATAATAAACATTTGAAACTTCGTCGTCGCTTATTAAAGAATGTATAAAAAAAAAAAAAAAATTTTATTGTAATCTCACCTATCATGGCAACGAAGATAACCGTCAGCTTAATCATCGCGTTTGTTTTTATATTTTTCTTTTTGATTTATAGAAAAACAAAATAATATTATCAATCTAACTCAAGAGTCTATCTTATCGGCGAGTCGTTGACGATCGGACGGAGACTTTAGTGGTAATGTCTTTGAGACTCGTGGAGTCACTTTTATATACTGTAGGTTGTAGATGGTAAACGAAGATTACTTATCCCCACTTAGTGTTACTATAACGATATTCTCACGGATGACCGATCGCTTGTTATTTATTTATTTATTTATTTATTTATTTTTTCACATTTTTTCTTCATCGGTGTACATCTTAACTCATTTTTGTTTACTTTATCGAGAAGAAATACAGGGTTAATTTTTGTCGAACGCAAGATGACTCTTGATTCGATCATCGTCCATTCGATATTGAAATTAGAGCGTTTTGTGTGCGATACCTCGAATAGCCCTTAAAATTATGAATATAAATGAGAATGTTTATTACTTGTGTGAGCATGCTTTTTTTTTTTTTTCAAAGTTTTATTTATTAAACTAATTTGTTAGATTTTCTAGTTATTATCGTTTTAACATCAACTAATCTAAACTAACTACAAAACTTCTTTTCATTTTTTTCGATATTATATTTATAATTTTTAGAAATTAAAAAACTTTCTCTTACGTCTTTCCACATTTTCACGCCGTGTAAAAAATTTATAAAAATGCATCATTTTGCTTACGTCAAAAAAATTTATTTTTGTTTGTACAAGCATTATTACCTCGACATATTTTTGTGAAATCTTTAAACATTTTAAATTCTTTATTTTTTTTTTTTTTATTTTTTTTTTTATTTTAAATATACTTTAAATTCTTTTAAAAACGAAAAATTCTAAGATACATTGGTTTGTCCTTAAATTTTACGTCTCTGTATGTTTGTAGAATGATAAATTTGCAATGTTGATTCTACAAAGTAAATTGCAAGCTTCATTGTGTGCATAAAGGAAACTTTATTAATCATTGCATTAAAAAATTGCAATATTAAAAAATTTTGTTTGAAAATTGATTTTGAAATGCAAATTTATCTTTTGGATCGTTACAATAACCGATTGAATTATTTGCATACGGTATAAACATTGTATTTAGTGTGGATATTGGATTATTAATAATATAACCTTGACCTTGTATTGACTATAATTTATTACATATGCAAATAAATAAATAAATAAAAAAAAATTGCTTTAGGAGAAATTTACGGAGATGATTGAACTCATTATTCATATGACATCGTGAATATATCATTAGCTTGAACGTGACTCAATAAATATAGTTAAAATTTATAGTTAAGACTGGAGATTTCAAGGCTAGCTAGTAACGATGTGAAGAAGAAAAAAAAAAAAAAAACGCAGACACGAAGAAATTCCCTAATACGAAAATTGTTTTTGAGGATTGCTCAATAGATAAAAGTTTTTACGCATTATATCTTAGGTTGTCGTTGCGGGTATTTGTTATTTGGTGAGTCAATTTCAAGTGGAATTCTGTGTAGAGTATGCGGAAATGTAAAAAAATTTTGTTTCTCTTTTACAACGAGGAATTTTTTTTACGAGAACGTATTATTCATTACGTAAATATGTCTATGTATATATATATGCGTATGTGCATATTATTAAAACTAAACATTTGAGAGAATTTTGTATATGGTTATAAAAATTTATGTATTATTATGTAATTATATAAATTTATGTTATACTTTAAGTTAGAATAAATAATCATCTTATCATAAATAGCTTTTAAATTGTATCATAATATTAAAAAATGTACACTAAATTTAATACGCTAGAATAATTCACAATTAAAATAATAAAAAATATTTTAATTATTAGATATTTTTAATGAAAAAATTGAATAAATAGTAAAGTTCTAACATGTTCGTAAATGCTTGATAAAAATTTTAAAAAGCTGACTTGATTTTAATTATTATTACTTATTATTTTATATTATTCATCATGTGATAAAATTCATTTATATTAAAACTTGACGAATAGCATAGTAAAGATGAACGTAAATTAATGTCAACTTAATTATTTATATCTTATATAAATAAATAAATTCATGAATAATAGTTGGGATGGGATTCAATATTAAAAGTAACAATCGATAATTATTATAAAACTAATTTATTTATTAAAATCATTTACAGATTAAAAGATAATCATAATCATTTGGTATTAAAAAATCATCTTAATAATATTCATCCACATAAAATTTTTAGATCTCATCAAATATTGAGCAGTCGTCTATTCGCATTTTCCGTAGTGCACCTTTACCAAGTCTGGAATTAAATTACCACGATTAGATTACTCATTTATTTCGAGCATGTGCCTATATATATATATATATATATATATATATAAATAATAATTCTAGATGAACATATATATATATATGTTTATCAGTTAAATTGAAACATTTGTAACGAAAATTTCAATCACCATATGGAAAGCTAGTTCTAAACGATAATAAAATATCTTACCATTTCTGTTCAAGCATCTTTTCGCGCAATTCATCAACGATAGACTGGTATAAGTGACGCCGTTGCTCGCACAAATTGGCAAATATTCCAATGTTGCGATGCATTTGCAATTTTCCAAACCGACATTTTCTCGCTGATCTCCTTGGACGTAGCTCGAAGCAAGGACTGAAAAATATATCGAAATAAATTATTATAAGGAAAAGCTTTGCAGCGTTGTTTACCGAGTTTTATTTTAGTTTATTTTTATAAAATTCATTTTATACAAATGCTTAACGTACATACTTTTGTTAAAAAAAATTTATGAATTTTTCTTTTTGTCGATTATTTAAAGAGAAAGGAAATAATTTGTTTGAATGTTATTTAAAAGTACGCTTTTTTTTTTTTTTTTCAACAGTTTTAAATAAACGTTTAAGAAAATTTTACAACAATTGAATAAAATATCATTGAAATATAGTTTAAAAGTTTAACTTATACCAATCAGAGCGACGAAAATAATCATAAATTTCATCATTGTCATAAAGTTGTTTTTTGAACTTTTAAAACGAGAAAAAAAAAAAGCTCGAGTTAACGATTGCCTTATCTTAAAGATGCTACGTATTCGGTGTCTGACTTCCAGATTTATGAGACATAAAGCTTTTATATAGCGGTAAGTAAAAGATCGCATACTTATCCCCACCAAATACTTATAATGTCCGCGAGTAACCGACGCTTTGTTTTTATGTATTCTATAGCTTGTTTCTTGATAAACGCGCGGGGCTAATCCTTTTTTTCTACATTTATTGCTGCCTACTACTTACACAATCGGTATTTAGCGTTGAGTGTTTTACATTAAATTTATTCACATATTGATATATGTATCATTGATTACCAAACTTATTCAATATTTATTCGATATGTTGTATGTGTTTTATAATGATATTAATTCATTAATTTTAAAAACAATTAAATAATATCCGGCTTGAATAAATTTTTGTTAATTACTCATGCAAGACACTTTAGTCAAAACTATTATTGTTTTTAATTTAAAATTTTTCTTCGTCGTGATTTTAACACCGCGACAATTTATGACGATACATATAAAGGTGTAATTTAAATTTAAATTTTAAAAATCTTACTCATACTATATTTTTTTTCTACGTTGACGGTTAATTCTACTATTCATATCTATACAAAAAAAAAAAAAAAAAAAAAAAAAAATTTTCTTCGTTTTGCAAAAATTTAAATGTTTGAAAAAAAAAGGAAAAAAAAAAATTTCTGTGATCAAAGATATTTCACTCGTTTGTATTTATGTACTCTAATTTCTTAATATTTATAGATTGGTACATTCGCTATCAAAAAATCACACAGCATTGTTTATATTCATTTTGTGATAGAATTCATGAAATAATTTTATTATGCATGCACGTTGATGAAAATATTTTGATAAGATATATTTTTATCTTCAGAATAAAATTTTCTCGTTTGCTGAATTTACAATCGCTTTAACAAATATTGATGATACTATGGGCATATTTTTACTACGGTAAATAGACTATTTTAAAAATACTTTATTTTCTATTTTTTAAACGCCAAGACGTACATTATCAGTTAATATTCGTTAGCTTTATTTAGCCAATCGAAATAAATTAACTTCATGAATATTTTCAGTATCTTTTTCGTGGAAAAAAAAAAAAATCATTATGTATGATAATTGACGTAAATAATTATACGAATAACATGAAATTTTAAAATCGTCAAAGATACTTTAAGAGTAAGAGTTCATTTGTAAATAAAGAATGAAAAGCAAGGATGGCGGATTTTCCAAAAAAAAAAAAAAAATATGGCTCGTGTACCCGTGCTGCTCATAATATCTCAAAAGAGAATACCAGTTATATAAATTTCTATTTACTTTCTTACAAATTTTCAGAAAATAAGTTTTAACGTATAAAAAATATTGCGTAAATAATGTATTTAAATGTATATTCTACGAAAGTCGGATATAAGCTTAAGAAAAAAGTTTAACAAAATTGTACAGAATTTTTAGTAGTCGCGGTGTACATTACCATCATCATTTTTTTTTTCTTTATTTTTGTAAATTAAACTTTTTTAAAATTCTTGAAACTAAGTGTATTATTGAATAAAAATGCCAAGATTATTAAGTTGTAAATAAAGCGATGACGGTAGTCGTGATCATTGTTATTGAACGTATATTGAATATCATATTCATCAAACGCGTAGAATTGTAAATCATTTGGCGTTTGAATTTATATGGTATTTTTATTAATGTATTAATATTTTTTAAACACGTTTTGCAAAATATTATATCGTAAATTTTTAATGGCATAATTGATTTACGCGATTTAAACATTATTATTCATACGATTATAGGTATATTATAAATATAACAATTTTTTTTTTTAATTTTATTTTTAATTTTTTAAAACAATAGTATTAACGGGTTACCCCCACTTGCGACTTTAAAAAAATCGATTTTTTGTTAATTGCATTTTTTTGAAGTATAAGTATCTGAGAATATGACCTGGAAATTTCAAGTCGATCCGAACAAAATTGACTGAGATATGAGCGTTGAAAGAGAAGAATTAACTGAAAGAATAAACTGAAATTAAAACTTTAAACGCGTTTTTCTCGAAATGGCATTTCTGAAGTCGGTGACCAAGATTACTCAAACACTAATAAACCGATCTTCTTGAAATTTTGCAGGCTTATTTAATACATAAAAATGTAGTCTTTAATCGTTCGATTTTTTGTTTAAAAAAAAAATGGCCGTTTTATAGCCAAAAAACGGCCGTTTTTTTTCGTTAGAATCAAACCATTAATTTTGACTGTCCGCCATTTTGTGAAAAATAAATATTTTTTTAAATCCTTCGATTAAAAACTAGTTTATATTTATATTTAACTAAATCAATCCACATTTTTTGTTTCAAATGATCCACTTCGCCGCAATGTTGGTCACCGCAAACCGTATAAATAAAAACACTATTTCATTGGCGGCCATTTGCCACTTAACAATGTAATATTTTGCAATAAAAAAATTACTGAAAGTTTAAGATGTATTCTTTAAGATGATATAATAATCGTTTAAAAAAGTTTTGTAGTTTTCTTTAAAAAAATTCATGAAAAAGGCTTTTTTTGTTGAGCTACAACTGGGGGTAACCCCTTAATTGTGATACGTTTTATTTAAAGCGAATAACTTTATAATTTAACATTTTATTATGGGATTTAATGAAAAATCATAATTATATTTTATTAAATTATTAAATAATTAAATTTTTTATTGTATCTTAAAGTATAAAATTTCAACAATTATATGAGCGAGTACAATTTTTGTATTTTTACAAAGCAAAAAATTTTTATAAAGTTTCTTCATCTGTTAATATTGAATGAGCATTCTTCTTTTTCTTCTTTTTCTTCTTCTTCTTCTTTTTCTTCCTTGTTTTCTAGCCGTTGCCATTTAACATATCCACGATTAAATTTAGCAAGGACCATGATGCATCAGATGAATGCCTAGAAGCAGAAAAAATATATTAATAAAACGATTACAAAACAATTACGCGTCGAGGTTGAAGTCGTTAAACGCCATTAACATAAGTTTATTCATTAAAAAGTCGTCGACCGCAAAGCGCGCGTCCGACATAAGCGTGGGTATACTCACTGTGCTTGACGCACGCGTCGGTGCACTTGAGCTCATCAAAGTTGGAGTAAGTTACGCCGTCGTTGCCGCAAACGGGATCGTAGTTGTCGGTGGTCGCGCAAACGCAACCTTCGGGCAATTGGGCGTTGGAGATCGAGATCGTCAACGCCAAGACTATTAAAATTATTAATAAGAAAAGATCGTTAATGTTTATGCTGTGGAATTGTTGGTATTATTATATTAAACTTTTGCTGAAATAAGAGGCCGTAGATTCTCGTTATGTATCTTAGAATTGTCTGTACCGATAAGGATTGTGGCTTGATAGCGCTGTATTTCTTTTTTTTTTTTTTTTTATTTTTGTTTTTTTTTTTTAAATCAGCATCGTTAATTTTTCACTCAGATGCATTGTGTAAACAATTTTTCTAACGGAAAATTAAGCAAATAATTTATTTATTTGTTTGTTTATTTTTTAATAAAAATAAATAAACATAATAATAAATAAAAACGGATAATAAAAGTTTATCGCTCATTGTAAATCTATAAGAATACTTTTACTTCACGTGTTGTGTTTGGATTTGGTATCGTCTGACTCGTGTCAGAATAAATTAGACATATTTAAGAGTTATAAATATTATAGAAAAGTAGTCGTGTGTTGCAGAAAAATCGTAACAGAATAATAAAAATAGCATTATAATATATTTAAACAGTCGATGTTTACCAACAGCCGATTTGAACGCTCTTTTTAATTTAATAATAAAATTAATTTAAACGGATTAAAATCAAAGTTACAAATTTTATTGTTTTTATAATTATCTTATTTTTAACAGTGATATTTACAGCTTTAGGATTATCGGTTTGAATTCACGGTAGCCAACGAATCTCTAGTCAAATACATTTTAATGAAAAAATTTTAGAAAAAATTTTTTCAACGGCTATATTTGGTTTATGTAAATGGTGTTATTTTTAGTATTTAAATTTGCGAATAAATGCAAGAAATTGATTTAAGTTTTAAAATTCGCGCTTTACACGCGTTGACATTTTAATTCATATGCATCGAAAATCATAAATTTTGAATTTTTATACATATCCATGTCAAGGAGACTGTAATCTAAGTCAAGAGATGAATTTAGCCAATGATTTATGAATTAATAAGAAAGAGTGAAAGGTAAAGAGAAAAATCAAAATGATGGATGAAAAAATAAAACAAAAAATAATTCAAATCAAAATACAAGAAATATTTAAAATGACATTAAATCTTACCAAGACAAGCCAAGATTGCGACGAAAATTTTTGACATCATGATGGGAATCTTCGTTGATTGGATTAAAATTAAAAAAAATCCTTTGGTAGAAATAAATCAATCGTTGTGATCGCCGTCGAGACGCGAGGCTAACTGCTTACTATATGAAAACGACGAGTATCTACAAACAAGCGTCGATAACGTAAGATGATCTTTTTAAATACTTATATATCTGCTCGCTCGTTCGGCGATGGTGGGGCGATTTTATTAGAGAAAAACTTCGAATTATAAACAATGATTCTTTTATCATTATTTAACCTGGCATTAATATAACGTTTAATTTGCATAGAGCAAATAGATTGGGCAAATTTACACGGGAATCGCGTTGCGAAGTCGTTGAAAATATTTTTTTTATTTTTTTTTTTCACGATTCTGTTAACGTCGGATTAATTGCACAACTCAACACAACGAGTGAGTAAGCGAGGTTGCTTTGTTTAAGGTAAAATAATATAATTGATTTGACTATTCGAGTTTTTCAAATTTTAAATTATATTACGCGTGCTGTGAGTGCGTCAGCTTTTCGTGAATTTTAATAAATGTTTAACTGAATCAAACGCAGATTAAAATATAAACGAGCTCGTTCACTTGGTTTTTATTTTAATACATATATATATATATATATATATATACACACACGTTATATTTTCTAAGGTACTTACATATCCTTTGTCAAATAATCGTTCTTAAAGGAATTAAGATGTGATATTTTTTATTGCAATTGAATATCGAATTGTTCTTCTCGTTTTGAACTTATATTAAAAGTTTTAATTTGTTGACAAATAAATCAAAATGCACAATTGTTTGTTTCATATTTTATTTTATTTAGATAGCACTTGTACAGTTTTAGATTGCAAATTTTTTTTTTTTTAATTTTAATTATAGTGCATCGTTTTTAATCGATATTAATTTGCATGTATTAATCGTTAAAAATTTTATTATAAATTTTGAGTTAGAATGCGCAAATGAAAATTATCACAGTAAGAATTCGAATTGAATTTATTGATTGATTCAATTAAAGAAACATTTATAAACTATTTCTATTAAGCAATGGTTTATTTGAATCTTTTAAGATATCAGATTTTTCATCTTTCGGATAACATATCATTCGCAAAAATATATACTTGTTTTACAGATGTTTCCTGAAAATTCGATTAAAATGCGTTGACAAAAAGAAACGATCGATGTGTAAACAAGTTGCATGTAAATAATTATTTTGATAATGAAATACATCGATGCGATTTTTTTTAATTCGTTCAGTTCGAACGATGACAAGGGCCTTGTTTTAGTATTTTGATGTCTGAAAATATAACGGTTGCGTCATTAATACGACAAATAAGTAACGTTCAATGTGTTGCATCGTCCAAGTACGATAATAAAATCATGTGTTTTACAAAGAAAATTAAAAAAAGAAAAAAAAAGAAAGAAAAGAAAGAAATTGACGAATGAATAACGCGAACAAAATAATAATTATAAAAATAAAATTAAAACTTAAGTAATATTAAAAAGCATTTTTCAATAAGGAGTATAAAATTAATATTATTTATCGTTTATCGGCGTTGCGACGCATCATCAAAATATAACGTTAAATTATAAATTCACCTGTATTATTGCATAAATTAAGACATCGAATAATACCAGCGTTGCTGTACGTGACATTATCGTTGCCGCATACAGGTAGGTAAATTCTTGGATAACGGCAGCCGCATCGAATCTTATTTTTTTGCAAAGCCGTTGTCTCCATCGTCGAGTATAAAATAGCTACGGTTAAATTTTAGAAAAAATAATAATAATTTAACGTATTAAATAAATAATTAATCGAGTTCGCGAGTTTCACCCATCTATTCTCGATCATCAACGTCAACGGTATTTTATCGTACCTGTCACCAATAGCGCAACGTAAAAGCTTTTCGTCATGATTTCGGCCTTAAATAAAAGTATTTTTTTAGTTTCGATTGAATTTTAAGAAATGAAATTCTTGATTTAACTTCGTCGACGATTATGAATAACTGCGTGTTTCAATAACCCGAGTGTCTCGCAAGTGTTAAACGATGATATAAAGAGAAGAAAACAAAGAAAAATATGTTACCGCTTAGCGATTTACCAAACGCCTTCTGTTTCACAGTTGATAAGCGTATAAATATGGTTAAATTGTATATATATGTATATATATATATATATCGTTATATTTTGCCATATACTTGATGTGAAATAGTTTGTCGCTTACGTTGTACATGCATTAATTATAATTGTTGAAGTAACGTTAATTATTTAATACAAACAATTATTTAATTAAAAAATTCATATACATAGTAAAAAAATCTGTCTCCGGCAACGATTTACTTAAGCTCTTTAAAAATTATCATTATCATTATTGTATAAAAATGTTCAAATCCATGCTATTTCTATATAAATTATTAATCTTTTTAATTTCACTATTATAAAATAAAATTATTAATTTAAAAACTTTAAATAAAATTCAACGAGTATTTCTATCAAAAAACTTTTATCAACAATCACTCGTGTCATTAAACTTGTGTCACAAAAATTTTTAATCAACTATCCTCGATTAAGTATAAATAGGCTCGATGTTTATGTTACGATGTTTCCTCTTTACGCACAACTGGATTAGTTACTGTTTGGAAAAACCAAGAAATCATAAATTAAGTGGACGTTTAAAATTCTGGTGGATATAAGATTGGAAAAACCGGCCTCGATATAGTACATCGTGCCTTCCTCTTTTGGTCATTTAGTGATATAAGTATCATTGTTACGGTAGGAAATATCATGGGAGATATTTTGGTGCAAGATGATAAGTTCATTGGGTTTTGATTAAATGTACGTCGGTCTTTTTGTTAACTTTTGTTAAATTAAGTATAAGTATTATTATACTTTTATATATATATGTGTGTATGTATGTATATGTATACACATATGCGTAAATTCAAAGGAGGATTTGTGGAAAATTTTAGAACTAATTAAATATTGTAATTTTTTTGCAAATACGTTTGAAATTCAAATCAATACGTTTTGTTATCGCGTTAATATTCACCTGTGCTAGTGCTAATAATAATTTTTTATTTAAATACGTATACAAGTACTCTCGTTGATTAGTAATATTCTTTGGAATTATAATATCGAATCGTAGAATTAAAAAACTTAAAAGTTGCTATAAAATTAAAATTATTTGAATTGCAGATCATTTAAAATAAATATACGTGCGTAAAATTAAAGTTTTCATAAAAATAATCTACCTTTATCGTACTTCAATAGTTATTGTTAATAATATATTTATTGATATTGCAGGTAAGTCATTTTTAAATTTGCAAATCTGTCTTATCGACTACACGGTAATTAATCGAGTCTCAACAAACGCGCAACAAATAATATTAATTTCAATCGCTTTCAATGGCAACAAAATAATTGTTTATTTGTTTTTTTTTTCTTTTTTTTTTTTTGTTGGATTCATAAATTTATGAATTACTGTTATGATATTAATAGCATAATTTCACTGTTTATTTATCGTAGTACCATATAAATAATTTTTACAATAAAATTAATTAAATTCGATAACTTAATTTAATTACGAATATGCTATGATATATGTTTTAAGTTTGAAAAATGCTTATGATGATTTTTTTTAATTACCTTGAAATTAACATGCAATTCGTAGGAAAGTTTAAACAGGTGTTTATCACACTTCGAGCAGACGATGTAATATGCAAAGAGAAGATAAAAATATTCAAGAATCTTACGATGTGATTTTTGCCGAATTTAAAATTTACATATTGCACGCGTGAAATAATCAGATGTCTAAACCCACATCCATTACAGAACTTGGATGAAGTTAACAGATTTTAGATATTTCTCTTAAAAAATTATGATAATAGGTATGGATTCATATATCTGATTATTTCACGTGTACAATAAATAAATTTTGAATTTGGCAACAATTTTATTATTATTGTATATTATTTTTTTATTCGATTAATCTGATATACATACATACATATATATAATTTTGTCGCGGGTCAGTGTCAATACACAATCGTAGTAAATCAGGAATTTCAAAATGTAAAATTTTTAATAGATATTTTTTAAGCCGAGTGCATTATTGATAATAATAATTTTTCAATTCTTCAATATCGATAATCCTTTTTTTATAAAAAATTCGAGCAACATTAAACCATAATCAAAATAATATACATATGTATAGGTATATGTATATGCATACGAGTATATACGCGGAACTTCATCGAGTCGTGATCGTTGCACCTGTAATCGACGGTATATAAGGAATGTACGTATTTGTGAGAGGAAAACTATAAAAGCAAACGTGCTCGTGGTTTTCTCTCAGTTGGCTCTCGTTTCGTTTATGCAGATCTTTGAGCATCGAATAAAATCAATTCGTTACCACATCGAAAAATCTCTCTCTCTCTCTCTCTCTCGTATCGTAAAAGAAAATGATACGACGTATCTGCAGCTGTTCTTTATTATTGATCAGTGAGTTCAGTTTTATTTATAGAAATTCGTTATTATCGTTATTTGGAAGTCGAGAGAATTCTCAGGGTCGCTTTGGATTTCAAAGATTTAAAATTATATAAATATTCATTCATCCATTATTTATGAAAATTAACGAAGGACTGTTTGTTTTTATTTCAGTTTCCGCGAGCTTCTGTTACGCACAGGTAAGGGCATATTAGAATTATTTTAAATATTTTTTCAATGTATCGATTTAACAAGATATAAAATAAATCATCCTCGTTTTGAATCAATTTTATTTGTTCATTCGTTTGAAAAATAAAAATCATTGTATCGAAGTAACTTAAAATGCAGCAAACAAATTAACGATTCGTGTGCGCGCGTGTAAAAAATGTTAAAAAAAAAAGAAGAAAAAATCAGCAATCGATCAATTATCTATAAATATACCGAGAAAAAAAAGATCGTGAGATAAAATGCGCGCGCTTAATAATTCTCATCGTTTTACCAGAGCAAAAAATTCTCCAGTCAGGATGGCTTCGTCTTTCCCGGCGAGGCCGAGCGACCTACCAACTTCCCATTGGATCCCAACGTACCAACTGGTTTTCCATCGAATCCCAACAGACCGACCAATTTCCCGTTGAATCCTACCAGACCGACCGATCAAACTCAACCAGATTTTCAACGTGTCACGTCAACGGTCGCACCCGAGACTACGACTGTGTTTTCGATTCAGTTGTACGCTCAGTGTCTCGATAATTGTTTGGTAAGTGTTGAGATCATATTCTACATTGATTTATTTATTATATTATGCTTCGGTAGAACAACGAAATTTTAACGATAATGTTGAGAGCCAATTTAACGAGAATTTTTTGAACAATCGAAGAAAAATGTAAATTAGATCGATAAACGTTTATTTACAATATTAAAATAATGACCTGAAATTAAAAAAAAAAAAAAAAAAAAAATAATAATAAATAATTAAGTTCATGTAAATTTTTTATTTCACAACGCCGTGTGTGCGTAACATTTTGTTTAAAATAATAATTATATCGCGGTTATTTTATTTGTTTTATTCGTCGCGTTAATATATAAATGTTGATTACATATTATTTTACGCAACCTTGCACTCCATTCATTTTAGATTTATAGGAGAAAGTGCGCAATTCGTATCAGATTTAAAGTCGTTGTGCGTTTTTCTTTTTTTTTTTTTTTTTTTAATCAATTGGCAGTAAAAAATATATATATTTTATATATATATTTTTTTTTATATTGAAAAGGATATAGACATTAGGTTTTTTGTTTTTTTTTTTTTTTTGTTCCTCGTAGAATTAAAAAGGAAAAAAAAAAAAAAAACAAAAACGAAAAAAAAACACGTCACGGGCTATGACGCATCGTCGTTAAACTTCTTTAAATGTATCAACAGTTTCCTTAATAATGACATTATACGAGTAAATCTTGAAGGTTGCATTTTTAAAGTAACAAGTACAAAAGTAATAAGGAAAATAAATGAGCATATATTAATGTATTAATAAATAATGGCATTAGGGATTTATAAATTTCTTTTTTCATTAAGATTGATATTACAATTGCGAAAAATGATAAGAGCTTTCAAAGATTTTATTTTACACATTAAAAAAAAAAAAAAATTATGATTTCTTGATCTTGATAAGATACAAAAATAATATTTATTAATTTATTTAAATATTAACAATAATTATTAATTTCCTTTTCAAATTATGAAGGCTTCATCAGAACGTGCTTATTTTAAAGTATAAATTTTAATGCAAACGCGATATTGGCTTTTTCGCCTTCCAATCTATTATTTGTAACATATGATAAAATAAAAAACGAAAAAAAGAAGGCTAAAACACTCTACGCGTGTAAAAAAAAGGCTCGCTGAAGTTTAAAATTTTAAAACGTTTAATCGATGTATTCGATTTTGGTAACGTTATTTTATCGCTTATTCAGGCGACAAATGAATACAATCCAGTTTGCGGAACCGACAACGTCGTCTACTCGAATCCTGGTAGACTAGGATGCGCGAGAAATTGCGGTAATCGTAAGTATCGTATTGATCGTGCTTTTATCAAATTATAAAAAAAAACGAAAAAAAAAAAAAGAATTTAATTTAATCAAAAAATACGTTTGTCGTTGCAGCTGTTTCAATCAAAAGTTACGGTCAATGTAATACTGGACCTGCAAGCGGTTAAGACGCAACGTAATTGTACATATACATATATACACGGTTGAGAATTTTTACAAAACAGCTTGTATATTTTCTTAGTTTATTTTTTTTTTTTTTTTTTTTTTTTTTTTCTTTAAATCTTTATCTTTTACATAATAAGACTGTTTCATAAATTTACATAATAGCAAAGTATCAATATTCGATAATGATTTCTTACGTGACTTTTAAATAAATCGTTTTTTTATTAACCCGAAACAACTTTTTCTTTCATCTTTAAAACGAAAAATAAATTTCTTCCTTTTATCAGCATTATACTAATTGCATAAATTAATACATTTAAACATCGATTATTTAATCGGCATTAAAGTCTTTATTTTACTCTTATTTATTCAACTGCGGTTATTTGATAAAAAATATATACCGCCTATACATGTACGTATAAAGTGGTATAAAAATTGTTGCCGCTTAAATTAACAAAATTTTAAAATGGGAATTGGCATGTTAAAAAATGTTTCTTTTATCATCGGTAATTTTATAAAAATTAAAACAAAGAAACAATGATAATTATTTGAAATGTAATATTTCCATGATCAGCGAATAAATAATTCAATTTCAAAGTTTGTCTTCATTAAAATAGAATCATAGAAAGTTTATTTTTACGATACTTTTTGTAAGCAAACTCTTTTTGTTTTATAAGTTTAACCAGTTAACTGTGTGTTTGACGAGTATACTCGTCATGGAAAAGTGGCAGAATTTTTTGTCTTGACAAGTATCCATATAATAAAAGTCGTAATTTTATTAAATAAACGTATCTGTTTCATGCAATATTCGAACAGCGATACTTACCCTGCGCTTGACGACTATACTCGTCATCGTTCAATTTTCGCGACACACACATATATATGCGCACTTTTTAAACAGAGCGACACAGTTAACTGGATAAGCATTGAATTGGATTTTTAATGCAACATTTTATCGTAAATACTCCGTATATTTTTAATTTTTTTATTTTAAATTTAAATAGTAAGTACGTAATTAATCAATTTTAAAATTTTAAACGCATTTAAAGCAAGATCTTTGCCATTCTGATCTTAATACAGACATAATTGTCGAAATAAAAGTCATCGTAATAGTTTTTACTAGCTTTCAACTAGTTTTTAGGTATAATGTGCTTAAAACGACGAAAAATTAATATACGCGATTAATAATCTAAATTTAACGATTCATATAAACCGCTGTGAATAAAGCAAAATGAATATATTTGGTATAGATACTAGAAGCATAAAAGAAATAAATATAAATTACTATTTATGATGATAATCATTTTTATAAACATTTTTGAATAACATTTTTTTATTAAATAAATTTTAAAAAGTTACTTACAAGCGGATAATGTTTCTCTTATTAATTTATTTTGTAGCGGTTCGGTTTTTTCGTTATTTTTTATAATAATCGGATATAAATTCATGAAATTTAAATAAAATACATAGATTTAATGATATACTTATATGGAAAACAAAATCAATATGTATAAATATACAAGAAAGAGAATTTGGTTATTGGGCCAATGACGCTTTGGTTATAGATAAAATTTCTTTTTAATTTTTTACTATTAATTTTTATTGAAAATATTTAATAATAACAAAATTGCACAATGTACATGTATCAAAGTATTGAAAGTATATATATATATATATATATATATATATATATATATCAAATGCATGCAGTGAGTAGTAATAATTCTTTGGCTATATTACTAACTTTTCAATTAATAACCACTAAATTTATTGCGCATTTACATTTCACATTATTAAATAATTAAAAAATTTTTATTTTTATACGAAGGACTTAACTTTGGTTTGTAACATTTAAAAATATTTTCAATATTATTCAGGTATTAAAAAAAAGATTTTATTCTACATAAAAAAGAAACGACAAAATAATAGATTAATATTTAAATTTACAAAGACTAATACGATAGTCCAAGTAAAAAATTTATAGTTTATTGTGCTTCTAGAAAAAAAAAAAAAAAAAATTAGAAATTTTAATGCAAACAAATATACTTGTATAAATTGTTTTTTTTTTTTTTTTTTTTTTTAAAAACATTAAACAGCATCGCTCGTAACAATTTCTTTCTATTTGACAGCATCGATAGTAATAAAATAAAGGCAGTTTTATAAACGTCGATAAAATAAAAAAAAGTAAACAAAAAATTAAAAGAAAATACACGAACAACATTTTGTAAATACATCAAAACAAGCTCTAACAATTGACTCAAAGTAACGAGAACTCGGCAATGTAATTTAATTAAAAAAAAAAAAAAATGTAACGTCGTAAAGTCCAGGTCGCAAAATTAGCTCGTAATAAAAATACAGTTTAATCGCGCGCGTGGGAAACCACGCCAAGACTCAATCAACGACGACGACGACGACGTAAATTCGGATTTGCGTCGTCAATTCTCACTTTGATATCAATCGAGGC
Source organism: Chalcis sispes (assembly GCA_949987625.1). Taxonomy (NCBI): domain Eukaryota; kingdom Metazoa; phylum Arthropoda; class Insecta; order Hymenoptera; family Chalcididae; genus Chalcis; species Chalcis sispes. The sequence continues at coordinate 70,267,292 of OX465095.1, read as the reverse complement.
AGTATACGAAATTCGGTGTAATCTATACGTAAAATACCGATACTATTTACAACAAAGCGCTCCGATAAATACAATCGAGCGAGATTGAGTAAACCACCTCGAGATCGATAGTTCGATTAACTAAGGGTCGAGCCGCTGTTGTCCGCCCAACGTACGCGTCTCGATACTTCGAAATTACCCCCGTGAATGCCGTAGAGATGACGGGCCAAAATGTCAGCGCGATCCTCTTCGGCGCGTATCGCCATCCGCCTGTACGTTCTCACCGCGAGTACGCAGCTGCCTATCAAGACTAGCTGAATTATCAATAAAAATATCAACAGGAACAGCATTAAACTCCCGTTCATGCAAAAACGGCCCTCGGCGTTATCTGAAATAAATAACGTACTTGATTTTATTTATTTGCGTTTTTTTTTTTCGATGGATAGGTGTTTTATCGAATTAAAAAAAAAAAAAAAAAAAAATCAAGCGATAATTTATAAGAAAATCGTTAATAAAAGTAAACGTCAAGTTATAAATTACAAAAGAAATATTACCGGTTCCAGCAATGAAGATTGTGTCGGGATTATCCTTGGCCCTCAATGGATTCGACGATATATTTTGGTCGTCGAGCATGGGTGCTTGAACGATTATCGATGCGTGAAGCGAGAGCTCGTCAGCGTTAATGCTACCCTGGGACTTTGATAATTCCGTGACCTTTGCTTTCGTCCCATACGATGGCTCTTCCGTCGATCGTCGCTTGCGCCCGTAAGATATTTGATTGTTCCGGCATTTTGCCTTGAAATTTTACAGAGCATGATTTTCATTTCGTTCAAAATTAGTCAACAATGAGAACAAAAAAAAAAAAAAAAAAAAAAAAAAAAAAAAAAAAACCAAAATTATCTTTTTCTATTAACGAACTATCTAGAATTCAACAAATACTTTGTTTTGTTATGAGTAAAAATATATTGAATTTGAATGAATTTTGGAAACGCAGCTTCGTTGCTTGCACTCTTTTAGCGATGAAATAATAATTAAGCACGTCTTGTTGGCAATTTGAATAATCTTCAAAATGAGATCGGTAATACGCGGTTTTAATTTCTTATGCAACGTTATTATAATGAGTTTAGAATTTAGCATTTTCCACGACGATATTCGGGTATACATATGTATATTAAAGAAAAAGTACGAAAAAAATATCTCTTAACTTTAAGGCTGCTTACATTGGTTCGAATAATTTATAATAACAATTGAATTTTAATTTTTTAAAACAATAGAACTTACATTTTTATGCTTTTACGTTACGAAAAATAACGAAAAAAAAAAAAAAAACAAAAAAAAAACAAAAAGAAAAAGAAATATACCATAAATAAAACGTCAGCTGCTAAACAAGCATCATAGAGATAAAGCGAAGAGAAGAAAGAAGATGTATGGATAACGAAAACATACACGAACAAAAACGTACATCACAATCCATAGTAATGTTACGCTAGCCACGTACAACGTCGTTTTTTTTTTTTTACTCTACTTCACCCCTCTCCCTTCCCCCTCTCGGTCTCACCATCCCGAAACGTGACGTTCACGCGTTTCGTTCTCTTTAAATTTTCACTCACCGGTTCGCACATCTCCAGGCAAAATTTCACGATCACGTTGAACTGTACGTGCTGGCTGTTTGGAAATTTAAAAGCATTGAATTCGGCGACGAGGGATCGATTATCCGTTGGATCCTTGGTGAGGGCTGGAAATATGTCGGTTACCGGGCAGCCGATCGCGTTCAATAACATCAAGGTCATGTCGCCGATGTTCGTACTGGCGGTCATGTGGCCGGCCATTATGTCAAACGGTCCTGATCGATGAGGGATAGTTTTTTTTTTTTTTTTAAATTATTATCAAAATTTACCATATTTCGTCGCATTATGACAAAATCGATAAAATCGATTAGGATGAAAAAAGTAAACTTACCATTTACAGGCGATATCTGAATCTTAAGTATGAGCTTTTGGCCAATATGGGTGACGGTAGCTCGATTCAAGGACTTGTCCAAAATATTCATAGAAACGGTCGGTACCTCGGACGATGTATTCATGACGGTCGAGACAACCGGTGGCAAACCTGCACTGCGATTCATACGGCCATTATACAAACAAGGATACGAGAACGTAATCATTTAGGATAAAAATAGAATAAAAGTAAATATATATATATATATATATGTATATATAAAAAACAAAAACGAAGAAATAAATCAGTCTGCGTACTTGGAGTCGAGGAAAGTGAAACCCGAGTTGACGGTGATTTTGCGAGGTTCGGGTACTTCGCCGGTGTCGAGGGTACAGCCTATCCGTACAGCTTGATCGCCCAAACGTTGAATTATCGGATTGAACTGGATTATCGCGGTCGACCAGATGGATGCGTGCGTTCTGTCGAGATAATTAAATTTATTTTTAGTCAGATTGCTATGGTGGGTAAAATATATATGCATATATATATACATAGAGATAGAGAGAGAGAGAGAGAGAGAGAGAAAAAAAGAACTAGATCGGTTTATTAGATGCTATCTAAGGATAGAAAATTGAAAATATGGGGTCAATGACAAATTAGAAACTTTATCTTATGTGAGACGTGAAAATTAAAGTTAAAATAATTTCATAATATATACGTACGTATGTATGCTAATTGTAAAAGAGTTAGCGACAATAAATCGATGATTATTGTTAATTTTTAAGACAAGATACCGTTCTCGTTTAAAATAAACGATCGTTTTGCAATAAAATTAATAAAAGAAATAGTTTATTAAAGTATAATTTTAATAAACGTAAAATAACAATAAATTGTTATAGTCTCTAAAGGACAAAAATAATACAAATTAAAAATAGTCGATATCAAAGCTCTCATCGATGTAAGGAGAAGACGTTGTTACACATAAAAATATTAAAAATAAATACAAACTGGTTGTCATGATCGACGGAATAAGCCGGAGTTAATCCACACGTCATAACGGCCGTGTCGAGATTGTTAAGGTCGGGAAGAGGTAAAACCAGCCTCGTAAGATTCTCGCCGTGACCTTGAACGCCGCATGTTTCACTGAAGCCGCTCGCGTACATTCTGCCAAGGAAAGGCTCGCTCGTGCGCAGCTCGATCGTTATGTTTGAATTCGTACAGTGTACGCTCACTGGAGGATTAAAAAAATTTCGTGGTTAGCGTTTGATCGAGCGTTTAAAAGGCCGTGTTTATCAATATTGCGCGCTGTGAATTTATATATTTCTTTTTTATTTTTTTTTTTTTTTTTTTTTTGTTTTGTTTTTTTTAAAGAAAATTGTATGATAAAAGAAAGAAAGTTTATTTTAACATTCTTCGTTAAATTAAACTAATTCGAAGATAAAGTAATTTACAGTTTTAAATAGCTACACTTTTTTAGTATATATAGTGTATATACATCATTAAAATTTAAAAAAGCAAATGGATGAAAAAAGAATCCTAATTGACATGCTTCTCGTCGCGTTAAAAGCTGACGTTTATTTTTTGATAATTACTGTCGATGCACGGCTCTCGTTCTTTGTAAAACGAATTCGGCGAAGCAACCAGGGAACTGACGCCAGCGCCTATTGTATTCTCCGAAAGAAGAAAACAGTTAGTTTGGTTATTTTTCGAATGCTCGATTCCGTAAGCTCGACATAGGAAGCCGTCGTTGCTCTCGTCGCATCTTTGTTCGCACTTTAAACAAATGCAAATTACGTTTTATTTTATTTTATTTTTTATTCTTTTCTTTTGAAAAAGAAACAATAAGAAATATTTATATAAGAAATCGTTAAAAAGTCAAGTTGTAATTTTCTTTCTTTTCTTTTTTTACCTTTTTGGCGTTAAGACCGACGACTTTCAAGTCCGAGTAAGGCATCAATACGTTCGGATGCTCGGCATAAGAGCAAAAGTCGCTTTTCGCTGAAAACAAAAGCAATGCTTGCATTCAATGCTTCACCCTATTTTTATCTTATCTCGAGGAGAAGAGAAATAACAGGGATAACGTTACGCGGTGCCGTAAGTGCGAATAATATGACTTTATTCTGCTAAAGATAAAATAAATATTTTCATTATATGATTTTTATGAAATTAGGGATCGATTTACTTTAATTCATTAAATAACTTATCCGGATGATGTATAAGATTCAATTGAATAAAATATAAAAAAAAAAAAAAAGATTCAAAAAGTTTAAGAAATTCAAATTTTGAAAGGGTACAAGTACAAGTAAGATGAAAAATTGCGAAGGTAACTTACAAATGTTATGGCACTGATTTTCCAAGTATTCATCTTTGTACAGCGAAGCTCGATAAGCTTGAGGTTTTGATCCTCTTTCCGTAGTCAATAATGAACACGTTCCAATCGTATCGCCGATCCTTAAATCACGGCTCGTTCTGAATTCAGCCGCTTTGCAGTCGTCTGAAAAGCGAATAAAATTATTTATATATATATATATATATATATATATATATATATATATATATATATGTATATATTATTTTTTTAAAGTTTATCGTTAAAATTTTGTTAATTATCTAAGATTAAACTTACGTTTATTAAGGCAGGTTTCGTAACATTTTGATCTGGTTACTGCCTCTGGCAGTACCGTCGCCATAGAATCGAGCAATACAGCTCCGAGACTTCTTTCCACTTGCCAATATCTTGTATTTACACAAGATTCAGGAACTACGCGAATATAAATAACAAAGTAAATGTAACATTAAAGCCAATAACGTAGATTGTTTTTTTGAATAGAGAGAAAAAGGTAAAAGAAATTTTCTTTTTTTACACGTCGATGTAAAAAGTGGATAGCGTAAGCCGGTCTTACCGAGCTCGTCTTGTATCTACTTATGCCACAAAAATTATTTCCCGTACAAACTTACGCATTACATAAAGGCATTTTACAGTTTTGCAAATTATATTCGAGCATCGACAATTGTAAACCATTTTTAATATCTTTTAATCAAAATTATTTTTAGCATCGATCTCGTCAATAAAGACGTAATAAAATAAAAAATAAAAATCAAATGATAGAAAGTAAGAAAGAATAAATCGCTCTCACCTTTCAAGCATATCTTCTGATAGAAAGTGACATTAGGTTCGGGCACGAATTCATCTCTGACGGGTACGACTTCGAAGCAGCCGCTTTTTTCAAGGTCGACGATGAACGCGCTGCAGTTTAAACTCCGACACCTAATTGCAACGTGTGCGCACAAATCGTTACGTCGTCATACATACATACGTAACGTTACCACCTACCTGCTCGGCTTATGACACTGTTTTGACGCGCGCGCGCGCGCTCGCGCACGTGGACCATTTTTCATATGCACGTTTACGCGCCACGACGGCTACGAAGCGAATTTTTTAGATGTATACAGGCAGACAAAGTTACGAGCTTGTTTTACGCCTTTATCGCGATTCGTCCTTACGGTTTGAAATGTTAAATGTATGCGCGTTTGATGTTTTATGATGGGAGACGATTAGCGCGTGTAAGGATTACGAGCGTTTTATTTTTTAACGCGCACACGCGAACGTAGATATAACAATGGTGAAGAAATCAAAATTTTATTAAACGTGGCATCGTTATGGCATCGTGTGGTATCTTTTTTTTTTTTTTTTCATCTTTCCTTTTTTTTTTTTTTCGCAAAAAAAGGATAGGATGTACTTTTATCGACGAGGATGATAATAATGAGCGATAATCGTCCGTCAAAATATAAATCGAAATGTATAAAACACATAGTCAATTTGTGAGATGTAAAAACTACATGACCTCATTACTATAAATACTTTTTGAAATAATAATTTATATCATTTATGCTGTGACTATTATACGCTATGAGATTATTATTACAAACAATTTTTTATTCATTTTCTTTTTTAATCAAATTATATAATGAAAAATTATTGCCGCGGCCGCTAAAAAGGAAAAAAAAAAAAAAAAAAAAAAAAAAAAAATATTTTTTCTTCATTTTTGTTTTTATTTTTATTTTCTTTATTCGTCGTAGCTTATTTTGTACACGTTGAAAATTTACCTCTACGTCATCGTAAAATATGATTCAAAATTAAATTAAAATATTATTTATGACTTGACCATAATGAATATAGATTTTATTTACAACACTCGGTTGCAATGAAAATATTTTCGTTGACGCTCTTCCTTAATTAAATCAAGGTGAAAAAGAAGAGTTTTGGGTTGACTTTCATTCGTCAGAAAGACAATGCGTTTTTATCATCGTAAAAATATTCGCGACTCACGCGATAACGAACGAGCGTAAAGAAAATAATGGCAATAAAAAATGAAATAAACAATAAATTTAAACGTTTAAACGGATAATAAGAGTAATTATTAGTTAAAGAAACGTTTCTTACTTATCAAAACAGAGGGCAACTATTCCTTGAGAATCCACTCCGGTATACAGATGCCGAGTTATTTCCGCGTACTCCGGTTTCATACCTCGCACCTTTTCCCAGACCATTGAATCTTTACACTTTGCCGTGCCTCCGCCTGTAATAAATCATTTACATTTTTTTCTCGTCGATGAATTTATTTTTACGCGTATAAATCGTGCTGCTCCGACGATTCATCAACGATTTAACGCGTTATTAATTTTCAATCCGGACGAATAATTTTTCCAGGCTTATAAAATTTATCGCACGTTGAAAATTTTTAAGGGGACGATGTACAATGTTTACTTTGCGTTGGATAAAAACTAGGAAGCAATGGAAAAGAGAAAATAAAAAAAACTTATTGAATTTAAACGAATGGCGTTTAAATGCAAGGTTAAAAACGAACTCGCAAAAAGTTACGAGCGCTGAATGTTGAGTAAAAACATTAAATGAATTTTTTTTTTTTTTTTTTTTACGTTACTATAAGAATAGGTCTTATTCGACATGTTAACATTTTCAAGATTTGCTTTATTATTTCAGTTTAAAACTGTTTAAATTTCAACTTAAAGTCAATAATATTTTACTTCTGTATCGCGCGTTAAAAATAATTTTCAAAATTTATAAAAAAAATAACACGAGACGAAAGTAACGAAGGTCGTGAAGTCGTTGTAAATGAAACAAAAAAAAAAACTATCACAAAACTTTGGAAAACCTTACGAGCAAGAAATAAGAGTAAAATAGAGAGAGAGAGAGAGAGAGAGAGAGAGAGAGAGAGAGAGAGTGAGAGAGACAAAAATGAAAAAGTGAAAAAGACTTACCCGTAGAAACGGCGAGGACGGCGAGTAATAGTAGCGCCAGTTCGCCGGTCGGCCGCATCCTCGTCCTCCTCTTCCTCAACCTTTCTCACCTGCTTGTTACGGCGACGGTAATGTTATCCGAGCCGTTCGAGTCGCGTCTCGTTATTCCAATTCGCGGGCTCATAACTCCGGCGCTCGGCGCCTTACGTAATCTTTGTGTACGTGGAAAAAAAGAAATGAAGAAAAAAAAAAAAAATTGTAAAAACAACTTTGTCGTATATAACAGACACGTGCTTGACTTTCGCCGCCTCGTAAACAGATCTTTTACACAGCGTATGAGAAGATCGGGGAGCCACGCGATCGATCTTTGAGGGACGAATATGTGTATATGTATATGTTTGTGTGTGTTTGTGTGTATGAATGATTATGCCTCGTTGGATATTGATAAAACCAGCGGAAACCGAGTCATCCGGCACTTTCGTTAAATTTACATTTCAATCGTTTGCTTCAACGAGAGAGTTTCTTTTATTACGTTTTTTTGAAACTTTTTAACTTTTTTTTTTTTTTTTTTTTTTTTTGTTAAACTTTTTTACTTTTTGCGCTCGCGCGTGTATCTTGCCGCGTGCGTCTACGATGAATCGTCTCTGCGAGCGCGCGCACTTTTTTACGCGAAGCTAATCGAACGAATACTACAAGGAATCCTCGTGAGCTATGATTCTTTCTGGCTCTCTCTCTCTCTCTCTGTCTCTCGTTCGGTGTGTGTGCTTTTACGTCGACGATTGCGTAAACAAATTTGTTTTCCTCGCGGAGTGTCTCTTTACCGTTCGTGTACGATAAGACGGGAGAGCGTTCTTGTTAAAAATAAGAAACTTAAAATCGAAAATTTAAAATCGCGCTCACCAAAAGCTGAACACCTGAATAAATATGATAGATCGTTTAAAGTAAAAAATTTTAAAAATAAACTAGCGCAAAAAAAAAAAAAAGGAAAGAAAGAAGAAGAAGAAAAAAATAAAAAAAAGAGATAACAAGAGCACGCGCGACGCGACTAACGCGTTGTACGGGCAGCGTTGTAACGAAATTAAAAGTGACGACCGGCGCGTACACGCGCGCGCGTATATAGCGATACTTAGCGCGAGCGAGCGGAGGTTATATGCGCCGCACAACGAACGTTTCGTTTGTATATAATAACGACCGGCGTCGTACACAGCGTACCGACGCTTTCTGCTACATGTGGGTATAGGCAAAAGTCCTACATAACCGCGCTTGCATTGTCGTTATTTGAAAAAAAAAAAAAAAAAAAAGAGAGAAGCGAGAGCCACTCGAACATGACACATCGACACACTTCCGTTTCTACATAATATGTAAACTGTGTGTAAGAGTATTGTGTTGTGTGTGTGTGTGTGCGCGTATGATTCTCTCTCTCTCTCTCTTTCAATCTTTTCTCTTTCACTTTGTACGCGATACGCGAGACGTACATATGTATCCCCATAAAACGCAATGCGTATGTACATGTCCGAGTTGCGTATGTGTATACATACCTGCGTAAATGTCGAGATAATGATGGGTTTTACTATTCATTTGACGATTAATCCTTTTTTGCTTCTTTAATGGCTTTTTACTTGCGTAATTAGAATCCGATATGATGTGTTTGTTACGTCGGTAGCTTTGAAAATGACTATACTATTTCGAGATTAACATTTTTTTTTTTTTTTTTTAAACAATTTAAATCGAGTTAAATTTTAACTTTATGAATATGAAAGATTTTCGTCGTACATATATTTAAATTATAAAAAATTAAATAAAAAAAAAAAAAATCTATAAACGAAATACTTACATTTGAAAAATTCCAAAATCGACATAATTTTTTAATTTATGTCATATTTAGATGACACTCTTTACAAAACACGAAGTAAAAAAAATGCTCAACTCGTAATTTATATATTTTTTTTTCATTTCCACGTCGCTCACGTTTATTAAACAGTTAAAATAAAATGCTAAATATACCATGTATGTTTAATAAATGGACTTATCCGAAATTTTCGTAGACGAGACTCGTCGATTCGAAAAGTAGATCGTTCAAACATTTGACGACACAAAACTTACATATGTTTAAAATCGTAAGATCAACACGAGATTGAATTTAAAAAGAAAATACTCGCTTCATCTCCTATCCAGTTTCCCATATCCTCCCATACCGTTCTACCGTCGTGACTTGTCATGATAACGCAAAGACGAATTGTTTGACTCGAGTACATATATATATATATATATATATATATATGCATATTCATGCATACACGCTTACGCGCACGCGTAATCCCGATTCACGCGTGACACAAATCCACCCGCGCAATTGTCGCTTGTTACACTCGATAAAACTCGTGAATCGTTATGCCACGTTTTTTCTTATTGTCTTTTATTTTCTATCTCCCTCTCTTTCTTTCTTTCTCTGTCTCTCGCTCGGTTTCTTTTTTTTCGTAATTTTAGGAGTGTATAAGTATGCGATAATTGCGCAGGAAACATGCGGGTGACGCGCGCGGAAGACGACTCGTATTTTGCATCATTGAACGGTTTGGAAGGTTCAGTCTCTCTCCCTCCTCTTCTTTCTTAGAGTTTTGGAGATACTAATTAAGTTGACTATAGTAATCGGATGTTCCAAGTATCAATTTTATATATTTTCAAGATCGTTGATTAAAAAAGAGGGATAGACTTTGCGATTGATAAAATAATAAAAATTTTAAAAGTTTTATTAGAAATCCAAATGAAAATATAAATTTTTGAATTTTTATATTTATGTCATAATTTTTTTGTAATTATCCAAGCATTGCTTGAAATAATAAAGTTTTTAAATACATTCCACCACACAATTAATTACATTATTTATAATTTTGTGAGAAATAAGAAAAATGAAAATAAATTTCTTTTAAACTCATTAACATCCCTTCGGGCTTTCAACGCAATAAAAATTCTTCTTGAGTTGTTTCTTCAAAAAAAAAAGTATTAAAGAAACGACGTTCCGGTCGCCGTAATCCTAATCATTATTTTTACCAAAACAATAATTTCGGTGATTCTTTTGCAAAATGATCTTGCTCAATTTATTTTCCAAGATTTTAAATACTTGTGACGATAATTTTGAGGATCGGCGACAGTGAACGTATAATTACGTTCTCGTTATTTGCCTTAACAATCGTTTACCTTCATTCGATGATTTAGGTATTACCAATTTATATCCGTTATTTCGTTAACAATTAATTACGAGACTTGAATATATAGATATTTGCGGTATGAAACCTGCGGTAAATTAAAATTAGGCATATTTTTGAAATGTCATTATGCAATGCTTAACGTTTATTACAATTCATATTGTTTTATTTTTATGCGAAAATCATTTTACAGATGCTAGTGTAAGAGGCATGGGTTAGATTGAAAAATTATAGAAAACACGGTATAATCGATCTTTTACGAATACGTCAAAGCGAACGTAATAAAATTTGTTAGATTTAATTTTATATTAGCTCATGAAGAAATTCTCATTTAACTAACACTTAAAAACTAACGTATCTCGAATATTAGGTAAGAATGTATAAGCGTAGATTATTATGCGGGTCGAAGACACACTTATAGAACGATTTTTTTTTTTTTTTTTTCTTTTGTGTTTTAACAAATTCATGCGTTTATAAGTACGAAACCGTAAACAGCACTTGAAATTAGTTCAAGTCGAAACTATTTTTTAATATCTCAAATATCGAAGATATAGAAGCATTTGCGACGAATAGTCAAATTTATTTCTGCTTTATACGATATTTGTACAGTTGCTTTAAATTTGAAGAAAAATAGGTTTGTTTTAATAATGCAATTTATGTATATATCTGGTATCTATCTTTTAAGAATAGATTCTTTTCATATGTATACATGATAAATTATTCGACATCAGTGACGCTGTAAAAATTTATCCGAGAATATTTTTTTTATTTAATTTAGTCAAATATTTATAATAATAACGATAAATTTTTTATAAATTTTATTTACAACTGTTTAATTATTTAGCATTTTGTTGTAAAAAAAGAATAATTGCGTCTCCTAAAAAGTCACGATTAATGATGTTAAATAAACGTATACCACTCAACTTCGTCATACATCCTCTCATAAAAGTTGATTTCCATCGCGATAAATAAATGAAAAGGAAAATCTAAAGCCACTTTAAATACTTCATAAAGAAAACACCGCGTCTGTTAAAAAGAATCCGATAACCTTCATTGATCTACAACCCTTCACCATAAAAAAAAAAAAAAAAAAAAAAAAAAAAAAAAAAAAAAAAACTGACAATCCAAAGTATAATCGGACGACACAGAAGGAAGTACTTTCTAATTAAGGGATTCGGGTCTCTAGGCCCCAAGGCCGATCGTTCGTACGTTAACGAGCGTATTTCGCCCTTGCGATGCATTCGCGCGACATAATCGCGCAAAACGTTACGACAGGTAAATAGAGGAAAGGGGGAAAGAGGAGGAGAGCCTTTGTTCCGGTGCAAGAGTCTCATTTTCCCGTGCGCGCGCTCGTACACCTTGACATTCCGCCATTATGCGAGCGCGGCAAACGTATCGCCGCTGGTAATCGCTCGTCGCGTTCCCGCGAATTATATGTATGTATGTATATATATGTTTAATGCGTCGCGGACGACTCGTCGAAATTTTTCGGAGACGGATCGGAGGACTTTGCGTTTTCATTTTATTTTAGGTATAGGTAAAATGATCGAACGATGGAATTGCATTTCGATAATGTGTAAGTGTAATAAATCATTTCTAAGTAATACATTAATTTAGTACGAAGAGTAATATTGTTCCGGGCAATTTATGAGTAGCTTTGTTCGACGCATCCACCGTATTCAAACAATTTTACGAGAAAGAAAATTCAACAATTGTCGTTGATTATTATAACAATTGTAATTTTCTTACCGTACATAAAAAAAAAAAAAAAAAAAAAAAACTTGAATCAATTTCCTTAAATTTTAATATATATTTCACAATTCACGCGCTGCAAATAATCTACCAAAGCGTCGATGGAAAAAAAAACACGAAAGGAAATAGAAAAAAAAAAAAAAAAAAAAAAAAGGAAATTATCTCGGGACACACGCCCCGTCGATCCCGAATTCGCGTATATAGATTCTCGCAAATGTTTATAAAAGGTCCACGTATAATTGAATTTCCGCGTTCCGTTATCACGATATAAACAACTGTTAATTATGAGGACACGCAAGTTATAAAAGTTATACGGTTCGGCGCTTTCACGCTTTACCGGTCAATCGGGCGCGTTTTAGGCGATCGATTTCCGGCTGCCGGGCCAACGTACCGCATACAACTCACTCTTCTCTTCTCTCTCTCTCTCTCTCTCTCTTTTTATTTTTTCTTTTGTTCCGTGCACGCGTCCTGATGAGCGTGGGACGATCGAATTTCGCAATTCGCGTTCGCTGTTTCATTCCTCTGTTTTACGCTTCTTTTTTCTTTTTTTTTCTTTTTTTTTCTTTTTTTTTCTTTTTTTTTTGCGCTCCCGCAGTTCCCATGGTATAAATATATGTACAGCTTCTCTGTCTCTCTATTTCTCTTCGTTTATCATCTCCTTTTTTCTTTTTTTATTTATTTATTTATTTATTTTTTTTGTTTCGTTTTTTTGTTATATCGTTACCGTACTGTTCTGTGTTTCGCTTCGCATGCGCTTTTGCTCTAGTTTTATTCTGCGCTTTTTTCCATCTATCGATCGACCATCGTTCAACGAACGGACAAACCGGCTGTTCTTTCTATTTTTTCTTTTTTTTCGATTTTTATTTATCGTTTAACAATTAGCATTACGTAAATTATTATTCGCGTTGCTTGATTTTCGTTGTTGGCCTTTTTTTTTGACGTTGATGTATGAGTGCATGTTTTTGTTCTTAGATTTCTAATTGGAGTAATTTTAACGATCGAGAATTTTGCTATTTTTGATAATTAATAATTAAATTATTCTCCATCTAATTTAATAAATTAAAAATATCTCTTGTTCGAATAGAAACTAAATATAATTTAATGGTAAAAATAAATATACGAATAAAATAATATACGAATAAAATCAATACTATTGTTTTTCAGAATTATGAGATTTAATGAAATATCGAATGACAAATATTAGAATAGCAATGAAAATGTTAAAATTTAATCAATAAAATCATATTGATTATCAATATTGTATAACAGAGAAGATGCAGTAGTAATAACGAAACACCAAAGCGTTGCGATAAAATGCGCGCGAGCTTGAGTCGCCGGTTGATATCGTAAACTCAATCAAAATAGTGACTCATTTACAACGAGCCATGCTATTGCAAAACATTCGCTTAAATGTCATTAGCCTCTTTTTTTTTCCTTTAATGAATTTGCATTTTATACGTGAAAAAGGATTAGAAAAGCTTAATTGTATAAAAAAAATATTTTGCGAAAATTTTTATTTGCATATGAATATGAATATATGTAGGCTTTGAAAATGGAAAAAGAATAATAATGAAAAATAAAAAAAAAAATGAATTAGAAGATGTAAAATAAAAAAAAAAAAAAAAAAAAAAAAAAATGAAATTTTATCGTTGAATGTGAACGATACATAAAGAAAATAACACAAGCACAGCTTTACGATATATAGATAACAGCGCAAGAGTCTTGACATAATTTGTTAGTTGCATTAAAAAGCGTTGACTCATGCGGAACAACGTGACAGACAATATAAGTTTCTCATTTATAATATGTGTTATCTTGAGAAAAACTCGACTAGCGTCGCGTTGAAAATGAAACGGTAGAGAGAAAATGAAAAATGAAAAAAAAAAAAAAAAAATTAAAACAAGAAGATTGGTTTTAATGTAAAAGATTATTCGCTTGACTAATTTTCAGCTTTAAACTATTAATAAACTTCGAATGTTTATGTGAACTTTAAAATAAGCTATTTCTCTGAACCATTTTTTCATTGTTTCTAAATTATCATTAATTAATATTCATACAATGTTTTTATTTATGTGTACAAATATCGCCGATATAATCATTTTAATTTGAAATTCGAAGCATTAGAGAATATTTATAAAAAATAATCTCAGAATAATAATAATATTTAGAATGGAAATTTTTAACGAATTTCATTGTTATTATTAAAATGAAATTTTAATCGATAAATTATATTGCTCGTAACAAATTCTACGTTGTTATAAAATTAATAAAATTATTCATAAATTTTCATTTTATTAGAAATTTTTGTGAACGATATTGAAAAAATATTCATCTAAAAAGAATTTTTCGAGTCTATAATATAAAGTAATGAAAAAAATTATTTAATCGTTAACTAAATTATTATTTTGGTACATAATTTTTCAAGTCATTCGTTAGAAAATCTATTGAATATTATTATTAATTTGTTCACTATCTCAACATATATATATATAGGTATATACGTAGAATTAAAATAGGATTACTAATACGGATGAAAATTAATAAAAATAGCATTGTATAAATATGTAATTGTTTTGGAAATTCGTTAAATATTATATAAATGTATCAGCAAAGTGTTTGTGCAGCGAGTTATAGCGTCTAAAAAAGTAACAATCACGACATACATCAGAGTATGACATTTTGCCTATTAAAAGGCGACGGTTATAATATTGTTATACAATCTTTAAATTAAATCAATTATATTATGTAAATGAAAAAAAAAAAAAAATTTAATTTAAAAAACAAAAAAAAAAAAAAAAAATTATTCTTAAATAATTGTATTAGGATAACTTAATAAACACAGTATACGTATATAACCTATACTATAATAAACAAAGTTGTATTGATACCGTCATAGCAAGGTTAACGATAAGCCAAATTGTGCTGGTTAAGTATAGCCAATTGAAAACTTTAAGCGTTGTTATATTGATTGAGAGATACTTTGGCGACGGTTTTTCTTTGCAATAGAAACGAATAAAAACAGTTACGCGTTACGGCATATGTTAAAATTTTATTCGTCTTCGTTAAAAGTAATCGAACGAGGAAATAAAAATAATAATCGATAAAACAAAATGATACTTACGACGAAGAAAATAATCTTCGGAACGATATTTCTTTCGTTCATTATCCAGATTTTTAGTAAAGGTAAGCTTAATTTTAACGCCGATCTTGTCAAAGTTTCAGAAACTTATCATTCTTGTATGGACAATCTAAATTGAACGAAGAATTAAACGAACCGAAAACAAAAAAAGCAAAAAAATGAAATAAAAATTTTTCATCTCCAGTTGTCGAATCAGCCGAAGCATCGCCATCCACAAATGCCGTTACAACGGCGAAAGTTAACGATTTGGACTTGACAAATTTACCTAAAATATTGGAAAGAATACCGAAAATTGGACATTTGTTAAATCACGGCCTGAATTACATCGGCGAAGGGATAATTGTGACAAATCAAATATTAAACGGCGCATTGGCAAGAGTCGCCGGCGGTTCGACGCCATGTTTAATCGACTTAAAGGACGGATTTACGTGCAGCGGCATATCGAAGAACGGAGGTGTATTCGGCGCGTTCAAAATCATCGTTATGGGCGTGCCGATACCCATGCCGTTTAGAAGATTAATCATCTACGTGGTTAATATAGGTATCAATCCGTTCATGGATCTGCTATTCGGTGGTGTGCCCATTAAGAAAAATTAAAAGAGATCTTCATGTATTTTCTTTTTTTTTTCTCTTTTCTCTCTCTCTCTCTCTCTCTGTTAAATTAGGTATTAGCTGTCGGCGAGATTTGGGCAAGAAAATTAATTTCTCTACTGTTACTCGATGTTTGTCAAGGCGTATTTTATACAAAGATAACAGCCTTTGAATATTTTTCATTATTGTTGTACTTTCGTCGACATAAAGTACACGAAACACAAGACTAGCGATGTTATTAAAAAAATTAAACATATATTACGTTTTAGTGAAACTTTTTAAATGTTTTTAATGTCATTTGAAAAGTTGCGTATGTTAATTTGTTGCATTAATTTTTTAAATAAATTGTCGCATTGAAAAATATTTGGGCGTAAGTTTTAATTTTATTTAATTAATAAAAATCATTTTTCATTATTAGCTTCCACAATTAAATATTTATATATATATATATATAATTCACGTTAACCTACGATAATTACGAAAAAAAAAAAAAAAAAAAAAAAATTAATTTGCATAGTAATTTCTAAAAGTCTAATAAAAAAAAAAACACAACGAAGTATACGGATTGTGCCGATTGACGTATAGCGCACCAGAAAGCGATAAGCATTACCGCGAGTCAATTTTCCTATTTGAGCGCACGAGAAATTTTTGCATATCGTTCAGTCAAAAATTTAAAGCGCGATTTCCTTGACACAATGCGCACTTATAAAAGGATAGCTCGAGGTTCAACAATGTGCCAGTAAAATCTATTCGATTTCGTGAAAATTTGCCGTACATCATTCGAATCATGAGACGGACGGAAACAAATGCCTTGCTGTTCTTGGCCATATTTAGCGTCGCCATCGTTTCAACCAACGCCAGGAGCAGTAAGTTTTTGATAAAAGATTCTTAAAGATTTTCTTCCTTTTTTTTTTGTTTTTTTTTGTTTTTTTGTTTTTTGTTTTTTTATTCTTATTTTAACATTAATTTTAAAACTTATTTATCCATGATTATTTTGAATTTTATTGTCGACAACGTCACTTGTTATTTGATAGATTTATGTTAGATCGAAAGAGGTGGAGAACGCTTATATTAATTTGTTTATCCAGCAATAAATTGACAAAAGACAAAATTACCTATACTTTTTTTTTCTACTGTACGAAGTATATTAAGCATAACGATATATTTTGCTTGGTCAATATCGTTGTATTTTTTTACATTTAAATGTTTCGAGTAAGTTACGTAATTTTAAAATATTTAAATATATTTTTGTGTCTTAAAAACATCAAGCGTCAACGCGTAATAAAATATTAAAACGAGTCTTATTCTATTTATTAATTTTAAAACATTTAATATTACCGAAGCGTTCGATATAAAACTATTTTTTAACTATTGAATGTAGATCGATTAAAATATACTGCATAAATAAATTAATTTTTCAACAGTTGAACAGCCGGAAGAGAAACCAAACTACTTCAACAAAGTGCTTGGCCAACTTGAAAACATAAGGAAACTACCGTACATTGGCCCAATAATCGATCCTTACTTATTAACCGCCCAAAATTTATTAAAAGCTATTAACAAAAGAACCGATGGCAATTTGAGCAAAGTCGTCAACAGCGTGATGCCGTGCAGTCTGAATGGCGCCGCGATTAAGTGCGACGGAAAGCTGGATACGGAAAGCGCGAGAATTCTTGCAAAAAAATTATTGGACAGTCTGCCGTACGATGCATTTCCACCAACTATGGCCTCGGTTATAAAGCTGGCCGCGACCATGATTTAATATTGTTTTTGTATGTAGCGTTGACGGTTAGAATTTTGTAAAAGAAAAAATAAAATACAAATAAAGTAAATTGTCAAAGTTAATTGTCTGCTGCGATTCTGTCCTACGGTGTTTTTTTTTTTTTTTTTTTTTTTTTTTTTTTTTTTTTGCCTTTTATCTTTGCTTACCTTACTAATTTGTATGTGAGAGAATGTTTTGCAGAAAATCTGATTGATCGAAATAACAAAATTTCAATTGATTATATCGTAAATGTGGGTGACGGATACATTGAAAAATAAAAATAATATTCAATTTAATAATTATGTCCGTTTATCATGATTATTTTATTGAGATATTATACAATATTTCTATAAAAAATTTAAAACATTAAATATTGTTATTTACAAAAAGAAAAAAAAAGTTAAATATGTTTATGTTACAAGTAAAAAATATAAAAGACGTAGTAGTAATTGTCTGTTGATATTTAGACGACCCTACAACCATACAATATTTAGATAACCCTACAACGTCACGTCGCATTTTTATTAAACATTTCATGAAAATTTATTCAAAATCTAACGTAGCTATGCGAAATTCTTTAATGAACTAACATTTTTTACGTCATCAAGTATTTTATTTACGCATTAGTTTATTTACTTTTTCAATACAGCCATTTAATGTTTATTTATTTTTTTTAATATTATTTGTGCGAAAATTTTTTTACTTTACAAAGGAACAAAAAAAAAAAAAAAAAAAACAAAAAAATAAAAGAAAAAAGAAAACACATAATAAAATAATAATCCTCGCTCGCTCGCATTATTCAAACGAAATGCAGCGCTTTCATAAAACGATACAAGGTTTGCAAATCTTTGAGATACTTCATAACGCCATCGGGTACGGCTTTCGAATTATCCAGAGTCGTAATGAAATTGTCCAATTTTGGAAATACGCTGTCCTTCGTGAATATCCAAGCTTGGGCGGAGGCGTAATTAGCGACCGTTGACGTAGCGTTACCAACTGCACGAAAAGCCGGTGTCGTAATAACGCGACCTACGGGCTTGAAGACGTTCGTCACGGTGCCGTATACCGATTTTATCGGTATAAATTTCACGCTGCCGTATGCGACTTTAAACGGCAGCATGAAAGCGCTCGACAATATGTACGACACGCCGCCGGAGCTTGCTTTTCTTTCCTTGGGCTCGTCTTTAAACTCCGCGATGCTTCGTTTTACGCGGGAGACTCTGGTGTCGTCGCTGCTCGCGAGGTAGCCGATGAAGTCGATGACGACCGATTTGAATCCACGGATGATCGGCCTCGCGTACATCTTTATATTTTTCCATGTTTCGTTTATCAAGTTTTTCATCATGCGCATTATGGGCATTGGTATGCGCATGGGAACTCGATTATTTGCTCTTTGGACAATGTTGGATTTTGTTGTTTTATTTTGATTATTTTCATCTGAACAAAAAAAAAAAAAATGTTTATTTTATAAAATAAATGCTTTCAAACGATATAAAAATTATCATTCGTTTAAGAAAAAAAAAACTATTTGTCACACTAGTTAAAGTTTATATTTTATTCTCGATCGCTAATAAACTCATATATATTACTATTCTAACTATTTTCGTCGCATTAGTTTTATAATAAAATATGGCCACGAGTCAATATTGTCACGTGGCGTAAGTTAAAGGGGAAAATAATAATAATAATAATAATAACAATAATAACGATTTTTTTTTTTCAAGGCTTATGATCGTTATTATATACAAACGATAATTCGAAAAGGTTAGTTACTCACCATTACCAGCGTCGCCGTTTACAGCAGCAAATAAACCACCAATGAAAAGTAAACTAAAAATAAAAATCTTCGTAGACATTACCGAGCCGTTGATCGTTTGTCGAGTTATAACTTAAGTATTAAGTATAAAATAAAAAAAAAAAAAAAAAAAAAAAAAAAAAAGAAAGAAAAAATTTTTACAATACGAACAACTTTTCACGCGAAAAGTTTTATCGAAATAAAAAAATTCGGTACGCAATATTAAGGATGCGCTCGAACGGCGCATTACGTACTATATACTGTGTAACAATGCGGAAAAGTTTATTTGTTCGACTCTATCTATTCTTCGAGCTACTTGAATTTTATCTAAAGAATATAATTATTTATATATACACACGTATACTTCATTTACTTATTAAAAATTTTACGATGGAAATAATGTTAAATTTTTTTCGAAGTTTTTATTTTACATCTCGTATATGCTTGTTAATTTACAAATTAAATTATAAAAAACATTAATTTATCCTCTTTGCGTAAAATACAAATGCACTTATTAATTTTAAAAGTAATTAGGCAAGTTCTAGCTGTACATTAGCCGTCGATCTAATTATTCACTTAACGTTTTTTTTTTTTCGTTTTTATTTAAACGCATATTTTTTCAACGTATTTAAACCGTTGAGTAAAATATTTTTTTTAATAGACGATGTACAAATGAAATATATTTACATGCACAATTTTTACATCATTTTTACAATCTAATAAATGAAAACTATGTAACAAACTTCTGAAAACCATGAGCGCATCTTTATTGATCAAAATTTTAAATACATAAAGCATTAAATAATCATTATTTTCACGTAACCAAATTGACTTTAAATTGAAAAAAAAAAGAAAAAAAAAAAGAAAAAAAAAGGAAAAAAAATAAAGTCTCCAACGCGTTTCATTACATCGATATCACACGTATTTTCTTAACGATGTTTAAGCGTTAGAGAGCGGCGTGCAATAACCCACCAAAGGTGCGATCGAAACTATGGTACATGGTAAAGCCTTATTTCGCGTGTTTCTCAACCAACTGTCGACTAAGAGCCACCAAATTTGCGATAACGGACGGGCGAATCTCATCAATTGGGTTACCAAACCAATGGTCGTCG
Source organism: Chalcis sispes (assembly GCA_949987625.1). Classification (NCBI taxonomy): domain Eukaryota; kingdom Metazoa; phylum Arthropoda; class Insecta; order Hymenoptera; family Chalcididae; genus Chalcis; species Chalcis sispes. The sequence continues at coordinate 70,246,762 of OX465095.1, read as the reverse complement.
CACCGCTGCCACGACGATTCGCCGCTATGCTCGTGCTCGGCACTGCTCTTGGTTGCTGTTTTTTCATCGCTTGATAGAATGCATCTGTGGATAGGCGATTTATATTTATTTACTTATTTTTTTTTTTTTTTTTTTTTTTTTTTTTTTTTTTTTTGTTCGAATTACTTTTTGCTTTATTGCGAGGCGCATATGTTTGCGATAACTTTTCGTTGATGATTAATTCTTTTAATCAATTGGCTTACCTGGATTACTCGGCTCCAACGACTTGAGCGCCTTTTTCGCCAACATTTTCAAATCGTGCGTTAAATTTATAGCCGAAACTATGTTTGTTGTAACGATCAGCATCAGCAATGCGTAAAAAACTCGATTATCCATCTTTATCGTTGCTTCGATTAAAACGATGTAAAAAGCGCAAGTGAACTGAGTTTATTTTTTCTATTTTTTATTTTTCTTTTTTGTTGCTATTAACTGAAACACCGGTCCTATATATAAGCTGTTAACGTCGCACGCGATTATCTTTATACTGGACTTATCAAGCATTTACCTTACACATCATCGGTTTTTAGTTAGTCTTTTTTCGCTGAACGTACTAGAAAAATTGCGCTTGGAATAACTATGAGTGAGTTGAATTTTTATTTTTAAAGTTTTATTATTTAAACCTTTAATGAATTATTTTAATATTGATGAAATTTACCGGCGACCAAATTAAAATTATCGCTATTTTATTTGCGTAATTTATTTAAAATATTTGATAAAGTTGGTTATAATAAATTTTAAAAGAAAAAAAAAAAAATTTACAAATACAATATTTTATTAGAAAAAATTTTTTTTTGATCAATAGCGACTTGATTTTTACAAAAAAAATAATTTATTTTCAAAAATTTTGAATTTCTTTATTATAAATTAAAAGCAAAAAATAATAAATCCATATATTCTTTAAATATATTAATTTTTTTTTTTCTCAAAATCAATCATATTACAGTGTTTTATTTAATATCTATAAAATAAAATTTTAAATATACGGTTTAATATAAAGTTTAATATTTTTTCATGCCTCTTATTTGAAATGTAAAAAATTTTATTAAAATATTTTCTCGCAACCAGCTATTCTTGATTACGTAATTCTTCTAATACCGATAAAGAATTCGTTGTGTAAACCTTAGCAAATACATGTAAATAAAAATTAAACGTTCAAATTTATCGAGGGATAATCTATTTACGCAAATTAGTTGCGCAAATAGTCGGAGTTATTTTCTTTGTATAAATGTTAAATTAAATCCACAACCTATCAATATCATATCGATAATTTACTAAGTATTATAGAATGCTTCCAATTTATTTGGAATTTACTTAAAAAATAATGAGAAACTAAAGTTTTTGCAAGTAAATTCCACGAAAATGTTCGTCAACTATTTAAAAGATAAAGAAATCTTGAATCGATTTTACTTAGTATTATCGAACGGCTATTCTTTCGCATTCTCTATTACAAATAATACAAAAATTATACTTTTCACATTTACAAACATTATTTAGGCCGCTTCAACTACGTAATTTCATTGCAGATACGATGGAAATTCAAACATGTCGTGTCTCGATATCAACGACGTTTACCTTGATATTTTATTTAAAAGGTTAATTTTACCGTAACGTAGATGTAAAATTGTTTTTTATTTCAAAATTTTGCGGAATAAAGTAAAGACCGAGCATAACGTCGAAACGAATACTTTTATTTAATTGACGCGTTTTAAGCGAAACAATTGAGAATAATAATAACATTAAATGGTATGCTTTTTAATCGAATTTATTAGACTATATGTAAAAATAAAATAAAACGCTAAAAAATTTATAAAACATGGATTAGGATTGCTTTCGCATATGTAAATAAGACGAGATATTTTAGAAAATAGAATATCGATATACGTGTGTGTGTGTGTGCGTGTGCGTGTGTATGCATGTATGATAAAGGATATTACGCTTTTGCATAAATCATTTCGCGAAAGCGTTAATTTGATCGAGCGAGAGTAAGCCTCAATACGTAAAGTAGTCGCATTACGTGCGCGAGTGAACGATCTAATCGTTGATATCTCCGATCTCTATTTATTTATTCACTTTATCATTTTTTATAAAGCTTAGGTATTTAAAATTACATCGTCGTCGTATATATCGTTTGATAATATACGACATACAAAGCGAATACGCGTCGCGTCTTCGGAAACGACAATATCGCGAGATGAAGTACGGACGATTGTTGATTTTCACCGCGTCGTTAGCGTTACTTTCCACGGCAGCACCTCAGCTCGTCGCCGACGCCGAAGTTTACAAGCACGTTGTCGAAGCGGTGCACACGATTTTTAACAACACCTGCGTCATATTTATGTATACGACCGAGAATCCGATGCAAGCACTTGGTGAGTTTATTTTTTACCTTGTTACGTAGAATTTTTTGTTTTTTTTTTTCTTTGTTTGTTTGTTTGACTTCTTACGCGCGAACGTCGTTTAATTTTATTCAATAATCGATTCGTTTTAAGATCTTTACGAAGCCGAACAACTCATGTCGATTCCGGCGTACATTTCTAGGCTTCACGTTCGTACGTTTGCCTACGCTGTAAAAACATTCAAAAACAGCGCAAGTATTTATAAAACTTTATCCTTTATCTATTTTATATATTTTTTCATTACAACGTTTACTTGGCATAATTTGTATTTTTTTTTTTTCTTTTTTTTTTTTTTTTTTTTATTATTGATTTTATTTTTCCAGGTAGGAGAAGGTTACATAACGCTGAAAAGGCCTTTATTCATACTAATAAACGATTCCGAAGAGATGAGGCAACAATTTTCACAAGTAAATAATGATTTATTCGATAATTCATTTTAACGACATGCGTGACAATAAAAAAAAAAATAAAAAATAAAAAATAAAAAAAAAAACCAGCCTAACCAAGTGAATTTTCGTGCCCGCAATGCATAGGAGATAGCTCCTTGGATCGCGATGGCTTACATTAACTGGGTGATCTTCTTTCGAGAAGAAACTAGCATCGATTATTTCTTCTCCGAGATATACGTTCCTCTCGACTGTATTTTCTTAATTGTTAAGAGAGTTAAGGACAGCCGAACTTATACGCTATCGGAGGTATACAGTATCGCCAAAGGCCGAGAATTGATAACCGATCATTTTGGTACCTGGAACGAAGAGAATGGATTGATTATAACAAAATTAGCTCTTTATCAACGCAGAAGCGATCTTCGTGGTCAAATTTTAAGGGTCGCTTCGGTACAGGTAAAATTCTTTTTTTTTTTTTCTTTTATAACATTATGCTCTGAATTTTATTGATTTTAATAAAAAAAAATGGTTAAAGTTAAAAGTTTGTAAGTTCGTAGTAGTCGAAATTGAAGCAATAGACGATATCGAAAACTTATTTATTTTAAGTTAAATTTATGTGATAATTAGTTACACGTCAATAAATGATTAAATTTATTAAATGAATATATAAAATATTTTTATGAATGAAGGACCCACCGGTTTCATTGATTCAAAGAGATTCTAATGGACAAATGACGGGAATTAAAGGCTTTTTTGGTACAATTATTCAAATCCTTGAAGAAAATTTAAACTGCACGTAAGTTGAATATTATATTTGATTATTAGCTTTTGTTAAATTATCGTTATAACATTAATCAAATCTAACTTACATTCACAACTTCATCGCAAACTATTTTATTTATCACGAATTTTATTTTAATCTTTTTTCGAGCCCTTAGCCGTATCTTCGTCCTCGTTTTCTTCCATTTTCCTTTCTTTTTCCCTTTGTTTGCGCAGTTTTTCCCTAATTTTTTCAATCTGCCGAGCTGTCTTTTTACGAAAATATTCGTCTTGCGAGGCTCCGGCTCTTTCTTCAAAAATGTCAGTTTTCGTACCGTCACCTTTTCGTCGTCTGCGTTCATGCGAATAATGACAATTTTGCGGCGTTAAATTAATACACGATTTCACGTTTACCTTTAATATTATTCTGCGTAACATATTGTTTTTTTTGTTTTTTTCTTTCGTTAATTGCACGTTATAATTTATAATTTTTCGTTAGAAGGTATATGGAAAAAGGTTAGAAAAAAAATAATAAACATCGTGAAGTTATTTTAATGTGAAATAATAATTAAAGAATTTCATGCAAAAAATGCGCGTAAAATAGATTTTTTATAATTTTTATTTATGAAAAAATAACAAAAATCCTTGTATAGTTGACGTGAAAAAAAAAAAAAAAAAAAAAAAAATGTTATCGTTTTAATCGACGTCACTAAATAACTCTATAAAAATAAATCTAAAAATTCATTTGAAAAAATTTTCCAGCGTCACGTACATGGAAGGCGATTCATGGGGTTCGACATTACCCAACGGCAGTTGGACCGGCGTAGTCGGAATGCTCGTTAGAAACGAGACCGATCTCGCGGCAACCGAATTGCTAATGACCGGCGACAGACTCGACGCGGTTGAATTTACGACGCCTGTGTTCTCGACAAAGTTAATCGATTGGATTGTAAATTCGTGAACGAAACGCGTCGTTCGTACGTTTATCTATTTTTCGTTATGCGATAACGATTTAATTTTATTATTATTACAGATGCCGGACTTTTATAAAACGGCCTTATTTCACGGCGATCAAGTGGACGGCGTATTCGGATCCATTTTACAGCGGCATTTGGATATCATTGCTAATCGTCGCGATACTTTCGAGCGCGCTTATATTGATCGGCTTTAAAATATCACCGACACGGAAATTTTACAAAAAGGAAGAGATTCCCGATTCTTTTTCGAGCGTCTTTTTTCACACCTTTGGCGTTATTTGTTCTCAAGGTGTTTATTTTACTTTTTTAGCATTGGCTTGTTTTTTTTTTACAACAATATCATTGTATTGATCATTATAATTTAAAAATAATTAAGCGTTTTTATTGCAAAGGATATGATTTCGGTACGATCGATCCGATAAGAATGATAAACCTCGTCGTACACATAACCAGCGTAATTATTTTAGCTGCGTATTCGGGTGCGCTAATTAGTTTCTTAGCCGTTAAAGTATTTCTCATGCCGTTTACATCGATGGAAGGTTTATTAAACGACGGCTCATACAAATTTGGAGTCATTAAAAATTCCGCGGACTACAGTTTCCTTCAAGTAAATAAAATTATAACTTTTTAAAAACTATGTATATTTAATAAAAAAAAAAAAAACAAAACAAAAAAATTAATATTTATATACACGTAACGTAAATAATAAAAATATTGTTAAATTTAGAATTCGTCGGATAAAATTTTGCAACGTATGTTCGACGAAATTCTCGACGACGAGGACAATTTACCCAGCAATTACTTCGAGGGCTTGAATAACGTATGCAAGGAAGAAAAGTACGCTTTCATGACAATGGACAATATGTTTGCTATACTCGAGCATCAAATACCTTGCATACTCGAGCCTTTGGATGCTATAATGCAAACGACAATGGCGATGGCTGTACCGAAAAGAAGTCCTTTTCGTGGAATTATTAATAGCAAGTATGATTTATGCGTGGATATAGATATGCATATGATTTTTTTATTTTCTTTTTTTTTAAATAATGCTTGAAATTTAAAAATTTTTATATGCTTTTACAATATTAAATAAAAAAGAACAGTATGAATTTAATAGAATATTTATGTATTGATTTATTTTAAAGATTAATTTATTAAAGTTAAATTAATTAGATGTGACTTTATTTATTTAATTTGTTACTAATGATTGAATATCACGTTTTGTCGTTAGCATTTTATTGATGAGAGATAGCGGAGTTCTTCAAAGAGTTATAGCTACCGAATTAGTCGTTCAATCGCACAAGGTAAATAAATTTTGTTCGCCGATAAGAAGATTGAAAATAAAAATAAAAATGAAAAAAAATAAAAAAAAAAAAAATACAAAAAAAAAAAAACAAAATTTTTTAATCAATCGAAAAATAAATATTATAATGTTTATTGCAGTCAAAAGATCACTGGACTACCGTCGAAATCGTCGACGTTCTGCCGTTGTTTATATTAATTTTGGGTGGCTCATTTCTTAGCCTAATAATATTGTTTTTAGAAAAACTTCAATATGCCAAGTTTCGAAACGGCGTTAAAGATATATTGAAAAATAAATTATTGAAACAGAAATCCGTTGCAAAATAATAAACGAAATGGCTATATAAATTAACAGTATTCTTTCTTCTCTCTCTCTCTTTTTTTTTTTTTTTTTTTTTTACTTTTTTTTATTTTTCTTTAAGTCGCTATCAATAACCTATAGATATTGATAATTTTTTTGTTTTTTTTTTTAACATAAAAATTACGCGTTATATTAATTTTCATACGATTTCTTTATTTTTTTCATACTTCATTCTTAGAAATAATACTCGATACAGTCTTATATATTTCAGCGGTCGCGTGGCCATTCTATTTCTTCGTTTACATTCATAAACCGCGACTTAACGTGTATTACACATGTATAAGTAGACACGCGCAAACTATACAAACGTACGGCATACGTACACTCTAACAAGTGTGTACACAATTTTCCGTGTGCAAGCGCGTATAATGTCATTAACACAACGATCAAAACAAAGCTCGTGTTTTTCTTTGTTTCGCGAGATCGCCGAGTACAGCGAAGGTGAACAACGATTTGTTACTCCCGAAGAGGATACGAACGAGGAATATACATACATATAGGCAAACGAGAATTTGGTTGTCTAGTCAGTCCCGACGGGTACTTTGTCAGCGACGCGCAACGTCTTTTCTCGCTAATGTAATACCGTTGTATTATCCCGTACATTGTGCGTCTCCCTCTCTCTCTCTCTGTCTCTCTTTCCCTCGAGACACTTACGTTCGCGAGTGATATTTATATATACGGTAGGTTGGTGTACTTTCAACGGATGATAATATTGTTTTGTTTCTCTTTTCATTTTTTATTTTTCACGTTTAACGTAAAAAGACAAAAAAAAAAAAAAAAAAAAAAAAAAGCAAAGTTTTTGACCTTTCCAGCCAAGGCAAGAGTAAAAAATGGATTTGTCGGAAGATACGAAGCATCGGTTGCGCAATCATAAATTGTCCACGGGTAAAAAAAAATACTTCGACAGTTTGGAGAAGGAAAATATCGAGCAGGAGAACAACAAATTACCAAGCATCGAAGTGAAACGTAATGTCACCTTTGGGCCATACTTGAATGATAATAACTGCACGAGAGGAAAGAAAAATTTGGACAACGGCTTCGATCGACCGTTAAAACCGAAAGGGTTGCAAGGTTTCTTTTTTTAAATTAAACTTTCTCAAAGTTTTTAATTGCCAGTGTCGATGGTGCTTTTTGTTTATTTGATTAAAAAGAAAAAAAAAAAAAAAAGAAATAAAAAAATACTTGGCTACTGTTTCTTTGATGATTTAATTTTGAAAGACTGTTTATGAATTTTCTTTTCTATATTAAATTTTAGATGCGATAAAAATAGGCTGAAATTTATAAGTTTCGTAAACTCATCGATTCCATCGACTAAATAAATATTCTAACAACGGCCACGTTATAAATGTAAAACAAACGAATGATAAAATAACGCTTACTTATTTCAGAGATCGATAAATCAAACAATTACGGGGTCATAGCAAGGAGGCGAAATCATTCAACGAGCGATACAAGTGGCTCGAAAACATTCGTTAAATCTCGCTTCACCGTATACAACGATGAACGATCTAGCAAAGAGAACGATTCCGTTGCTGGCGTTGCTGATTATAAGGCACTTGGATTCGAAAAATCGGCCGTAAGTATTTTTAAAGTTTGAAATAATCGAATTATTAATCGTGTCCACGTGTCGTAGAAATCGTCAGGTCTGCGAGAGAGCGTTAAAAATAATGCGTTACCTTTACGAAAGCAAGAAAACGACGGAAAATCATCGGGCAGATCCTCGTCGAGTTCCAATAAACCGGTAACATCGCCGAAGAATATGCCGCAAATATCGAATGCTAATGTTTTTAAAGTAAGACGATATAAGCAAACGTAAAAATTAATAAATCGCTTTTTTTTCCTTTGTATAATATTTTTCTTTCACATTTCGATTAAATGTTTTTTACACTTTTAGATTAAGGAATATCATAAGAAGGCTTCGATCGCAAAAAAAACGAGAGTCATCTACGATATTCTGTCGTTAGAATTGGCGTACAACATCGATTATATGTCCGAGTACGTTAGATTTCAAATGGAAATAAACGAGAGGAAAAAACTTTCCAAGACATTTTTAACCACATGCATTACCGCGGATCAAAGGCGATTGATCGTTAAGTACCTGATTAATTCTACTGTGAGTAGTATCAAATTTTACCTACATGCGGTACATTTTTACCCACCTGCATAAACTTTATCAAAATGATTATTTGGTTTTTTTTTTTTTTTTTTTTTTTTTTTTTTTCTTTTCTTTTCTTCAGACGTACTATAAATATCCGTCATTTATATTATACCAGGCTGTTAAAATATTCGATTCCTACATCGACGCAGTCGACGTGAACGTTAACGAATTACAAAACGCAGCACTGGCGGCACTTTGGATCGCGTTGAAGAAAGATTTGATTACGGATGAAATACCCGAGGTTAGTTCGGTCTTATCACACTTGTGTATAAATATTTTGAAAATATATAGATGCCGCGATTGACATTATCGCGCCGTTTTCGTTAAATTACAGGCTTCGATGATAGTTGAATTGGCTGGATCCACGTTTCAAAACAATAAGAAAACGTTAATCGAGACGGAGAAGAAAATCTTGATGTCCTTAAATTTTGAAATATCTTTTCCCGAACCTTTTTCCATGCTCGCGCTGTACACCGTTATGATACAAGAAGTACGGGAATTGAAGTCATCAAAAATTCAAGATTTGTATTATTGTGGTAGCTATTTGGTAAGCTTAATTCGTTTAAATTTATTAAAATTTGCTTGTATTGGTTGACGAAATTTAAATAAAATTTTTTCGATTAATTTTAATAACACCGACGAATTAATTTTATCGAACTTTTGCAATTTATAGATCGACTTGTCGCTCTTGCACGACAAATTGTTCCACATTTCGGCGGTACATTTAGCGGCAATAAGCGCCGAAATAGCTCTTGTTTTAATAATGACGAGCGACGATAATTTGAAAAATCCTCAATGGAATCATTGGCGAAATCGTGTATTAGCGTCGAATCCTACGTTAGAGAAGTACAGGTGAGTCGTACGAAAAAACTACGATAAATAAAACAAACGATATGCTTTATCGATAGTTAAAAAATATTTTATTTTATAAACAAAAAAAAAAAAAAAAAAAAAACAAAAAAAAAATAATAATTTCGGCATTTCAGTTTATCAGATTCTCAAATGAATGAAATAAGAAATCAGCTGTTGCAAAAAGTCATGTTGTCTAAGGAAGTAAAAACGGACTACTTCGTCGTTTACAAGAAGTACAATTACCAACGTTATGGACCCGTTGCCAAATTCATCGTATCGAAAGTTGCTTCGCTTTTCTTACAAAGAATCGCCGATCCAAATTATTCTGCTTATCCGATTCTTTTTTAACGAATTTAAAATATTAAAAACGCGCTCAGCGGTTTACACAACATTTTTACATAAATGTGTACATATAGTCAATTATTGATAATTTCGACTTAAAGATGAAATGCGTTATTCTGGTATGTGCTTTTTTTTTTTTTTTTTTTTTTTTTTTTATTTATTTTCGTTTTTTTTTTATTTGTCTCAGCAATCGCGTGAAATTTAATTATAATTTTTCTACGAATAATTGTTATTTTCCTCTATAAATAAAAGAAAAAAACAAGTATTAAGCATGCAAAAAAGAGGAGAAAACAAAAATTAAAAAAAAATCGATTTATCTTTAAGACGAAAATTATCAAAAAAACATTAAGAGGAAAAGAAATAAATAGTAATGATTACGAATATAAGATTTTATTTATCAGACTTAATTGTGCAATGAGATTCGATTAATGTAAAAAAAAAAAAAGGATATTTACGTAACAGTTTGTTATAGAACACGCGTTAGCAATCAATATTCGTACTCGCGTTGAAGTGTGGCCCATTTTTTCCATTGGTTCCACGTTTTGTCGATGGATATGAGATTTTTCGTCTCGTCCTAAAATTAAAATTAAATAAATTATTAGCGAGTAGAACATTAAAAATTCTTTAATTGTAAAATCGATATCGAATGGTTAATGCCCGTTAATAAAACTCGTCAGTCAAACTGCGTATCTCGCATACAGAAAAAAAAAAAAAAACTCTCAAATGTATGTGTATATTATATATAAAAAGAAAAAAAAAAAAAAAAAAAAAAAAAAAAAATTAATGTTGATGCAAAAGTATACTCTTTTATATATACATAAAACCTCTAACATAGTTAAACAACGTATTTATGTGAAATTATTGTATAAATTTCAAATCAAATGTATACACTGCAATAAAATAATTCTATAAAACCGTTAATAAACCAACGTCATTTTTTTCATAATTCATATGATCACATTTAAATAACGTAACCTAACAATACTCAACCATATAATTTCAGCATACCTTAAACAACACGTTCGACTGTCCAGCCCAGCTACCGAACAATCTAAGCAAATCGGGATCTTCGGAATAGAGTCCACTCGTCGCCAAAATTCCGTGAGTTAATTCTTCGAGGGCATTGGGGGACTTGCCCGCGAAACTAACCACGACGCGCGGTGGCTCGAGACCGAAGTTGCAACGCTCCCAATCGTCCACTCGAGCGATACCGCCCTTTGGACATATTAGGTTGAACTCCGTGTTCTTTGTTGTATTGTCTGGCGGAAGTAAGAAAGCGAATTGTCGTTGATAAATATATAGGGAAATTCATTGGATTGACGAAATTTTAATACGTTTTTGTTATATAGAAATTGCCGATGCTTGAATTTATCTCGAGTCTTACCTTCCTTAAGAGCCGTTAGCGGAATGAAAGCTACTTGACCTTTGTCGTCCAATAAACATCTAAAATTCATATGTTAAATATTAAACGAATTATAAACAAAATTACCACTTCGATATTTTTAATTTTATTTTTCGATTATTTTCACAACTGTATTTTTCAAACGAATAACAACTTTTTTTCGCAAACTTTTTACGCCGTTCTTTTAGTTGTTTTTTTTTTTTTTTTTCAAAGTAATCAAAAGTACAAACTCTGTGGAAACTTTAAAACTGTTAAAGAATGAAAAGAAAAACTGATAACGAAATATTAATTTCACGGCTTAGTTGATAAACTCTCGCAAAGCGATAAAGCTAGAAAATTGAATTCATGAAAAAAGGTGGAAAAAATGAAAAAAAGAAAATTACACGAGAGTATACGAGTACATACTTGAGAGCACCTCGACCCCCTTTATAATCTTCCGCCTCGGTCGAGCTGCATTTCGTTATCTCGGCGAGATTTTCATCCTTCGATGCGAGATTACCGATGCATAAGCTACACAAAGACGAGCCTTTCTCGGCACCCGGAGCGCAAGATTTTTCAAAATACGTGCTCATGTCCTTTTCCGTGCTTATTAGGTTGACTTTCTTCAAAGCGTGAATCGGCGCCGTCCAGCCGGCGAAATCTCCCTTGTAACCGCTGTGACATGAATTTTTTCCCTTGAGATTGCCTGAAATTTTTCGAAGTAATGGAAAAGTTTTATCGTTGAGTGTGTGTGTGTGTGTGTGTGTGTGTGTGTGTGTGTGTGTGCGTGTGCGTGCGTGTGCTTATCAGCAATTTACGTGAAATAAAAAAAGATTTCATTCCCTGTTATTGTTAGGTTTTTTATTTACATACATTAGAAGCTTGCATCGATCATTTTTATCGATAAAATTAAATTATTCCTATTAAATCGCAAATACTGTATATGTAGAACGTGTATTACAATATCTGTAACATAAACCACGTTTAATTTCAAGAGTAAATCAAAATACGGCGCTTTATCTCACTTCCGTTTTCATTTTAATTAAAAATCCAACTTATATGAAAAATTCCGTGTGAATTAAAATAGCAACTTACTCAAAGACTTGATGTAGCTTCCGCGCTTGACGACCGCAACAGCGGGCCTCTCGCTGAACTCTGTCGAGCCGGGGCCGTAAGTTTCGGCGACGATGGGTTTAACGTTGTAACTATTTATCGCATCGTCGACTTTTTCGCCGCTCAGTACGAGCAAATCCGCACCGTCGTCCCGCAATGCTTTCAGACAGGCATCCTCGTCCTTTTCTTGGACACAGTCGAATCTCGGTCTTGCGTCTCTGTTGAGTTTAATGAAAATATAAAAAGTCCTCTCGCTTGTTTTAATAATAAAAAATCGTTCATCGATTTTAAATGTTAATGGAAATTATTTCGTTAATTAATTTTTCAAAATCACCTCGAGAAAGCAGCTTTCGATAAAGCGCGACACTTTTCCAATGCCTTCGTGTCGTGAACGCACCAGCGGGCATTTCTTTCCGGTGCGCCGAAATTCCGTTCGATAACGTCTACGTACTTCGCTTTTTTAAGATGCTCGTAAGGATCGATCGGCGATGTGGCGACCGCCAATGTCTTGTCGTTCAACAGCATCAAATTTCTCCACCAGTTGGTTTTTTTCTCCTCGCCGAATTTGCCGAGTTGCGTCAATTCCTGCAGGGTTAAATTAATCCAGAGAGAATTAAGAATTTTTAAAGGGATTTAATAAGCCATTTGATAATCTTGTTGTATATACGTATATTTATACATTTTTGAATCGTAAAATTTTTTAAAAACTTTTATCTCGCGAATTTTATTAAAATAAATTTTATTTACATCGTTGATTAATTCGTCCGATATTTCGCAAAATGCGAAATATTAATATTAAATAATTAACAATCGTAAATTATATTTTAATTAAAATGGCAACATTAAGCCTGTTGAATATTATTACGGTACTAAGCAAAAAGTAAAATAATTCCGCTATTATAGTTTTAGCCAAACGACAGAATCTATCCATCAATTTCGATAACCAATAATTATGCCACCAAAAATAAAAAAAAATAAAAAAAAATAAAAAAAAATTAAAAAAGCAAGCGTAGACAAACCTTTTGCACGGCGTCGATGTCGGCGACGCCACCGTTGGTCATGTATCCTTGCCAAGGTCTGGCAGCCCAAGTGCAAGGTTTCGTCTTTTCGTCTATGGGTACCTTCGTTCCATCTGGACAAAAGTATCGGAAATCGTTCGGATTGACCTTGGATTGAATAGGGCTGCCTTCGGGTGTTTTACCGAGCCCGAAGAAACGACGCACGTAGATGACCTTTGTCCAAGCGACGTCGCCGCCGTTTTCCGCGAGACAACGCAGCGCGCCCTCGTAGCCGGAATATTTGTCGGGATAGTCGCAGATTTCCGGTTTTTCGCACAACGCGCACATGTTGTTGTAGGTCTCCTCTTTAAAAAAAAAAAAAAAAAAAACAATGGAAATAATTCATATACGATCATCGTTAAAAAAATTTCGTCCAGCCAATTTCGTTACGATAAAACAAACTCATATAATAAAACTCACTGAGCCTGTGATTTATTTCCGCATCGGGCGACCATTCGCCAACGAGGCAACCCTTGCTGAAAAAGAAACTAAGCGCGCGAAGCTCGTTCTCGCGCGCCGAGTATTCGGGATTGTTGAGGTCGGTTAATACACCCATCGCCGAGAGTTTCGTCAAAGGGATCTTGTAACCGACGTTACGGCCGACTCCGGTGTGACAGGACTTTAATCCACGTAAATTTTTCGGATCGTCGATGTTCAAGTCTTTGTGCACGACGGCGACCGCTTCGTATCGGTATTGCGCCTCTGGCTCCTCTTTTGTTTTTATCTAAAGAGATTAAAATTTTATCGGATTATAGCATTTTGATGCAGGTCATTTGATCCATTCGTTTTTTCGGCATTTTCTACTTAAAACATATTTATTTAATCATAAAGCATTTATGTAGTGGTTAAATCGTAAACGTTATGTATACTAAATACTAACTTCTATTCCACTGAAAATATTTATACAAAAACCACTAACCCACGCGGATTGATATTATGGTCTGATATAAACCGATTAAATTTTCATTTATTCAAATCGTGATTGCGTGCATGTGGGCGTGTACGTGGATTTAATAAGCATTTGGGTAAATCAATCGCTTTAAATCGAATATTTTAGCTAATGTATACATATACGATGTATGCGCGATATATCTATTTCAATATATAGTATTAATCTCGAGTGTTTTTTTAAATACTAAAAATACAATCGTAAATAGCGATTGTCGAGTTTTTTTTTTTTTTTTTTTTTTTCAAAGCAAATTTCAATGTAATTATGCATTAAAATTATGGTTAATTAAAAAAATGACAAGAAGAAAATTTAAAGCACCGTCTATTTTTCTTTTCTTTTCTTTTTTTTTTTTTTTTTGGTGCCATCAATTTTATACGAGACAGCGACAAAAATTTCATTGAAAAATAATTTATATCATTAAATTAAACATTATCGTAAAGAAAATTATTTAAATTAATAACCACCTGCTCGACAATATTGTACTGAGCTCTAGAAGCCAATTCATGTTTAGCGGCAAGATACATATCCTCCGGATCAACGGCAACGATATCCGCCTCTTTCCTCCCGACTTTATCGATGCACTCGAAACGATCTCGTCCGGATATACAAGAGATCGGTATGCCTTTCTTCGAGGAGTCCACCTTCATTTGTATGCAGTCATCCCAGTATATCTCAGGCACGCACATCGTAACTGGTCCAACGAGGAGAAATAATAAAATAAAGAACGAAAGAAAAAAAAAAATAAATGAATAAATAAATAAAAATAAAAAAAGAAAAATGATGGCAATTAAGCGTCGGACGAATGCATAGACACACACGTACGAGATTTCGCGCGCCGGCGAGACGCGCCGACGAGAAAGTCTTTTTTTTATTTATTTTTTTTTTTTTTTATCAAACCGGTCTTGTGTATTTATAAAATGAATAATATCACCAGACACGTCGCCGAATTGTCGAAGAAGCGAAGAAAATTTTTTTTTGTTTTGTTTTTGTTTTTTTTTATAAATCGCGTTGCTTTGCATAAATTTTCATTCTTTTAATAAAATGCTTTTTTTTTTTAATTAATTTATTCGATGTTGTGTATATTTTGATTGATAAATAAATTAATCGATTGGAAATTAATATTATAAATATATCGATCGATGAAAAATTATATCTATTTGTATACGTACGAGTAAAATATCTAGTTGTATATACTGGGTATACTTGTACATTTTCGTGCGTTGAATATTTTAAGATGCTTTGAAAAGCGTTAAGACGTTCATTTAGACGTTGCATTCTATTTTGTGTTGATTAAAATAAATTAATGTTTTAAGACGTTTAAAAAAAAAAATAAATAAATAAATAAATAAATAAATAAAAGTTTGAATTTACAATCGAGATTTCAAGTAATACGTTATTTTAAAATAATTAAGTTTGTAATATTTGTTACGTTACGCGAATTATTTTTAGAATATTAAAAATTTATTACTTTATGCATATAAACTTCAGATAAATCAGCGCTTAAACATAATCACGAAGAACATATAATTAAGATAATATAAAGGAAAAAAGAAACCGCAGCTTCTCGTGAGAGATATCCGACAGAGTTTTACTTACAAATAACTTTTTTCTCATTTCTCGCGTTCACCAATGACAAAAAAGCCGTCGCCAGCAAAAGTTTAAGAAACAACCACTTGCTCGCCATCCTGTCAACTGTCTAACGAACTAAACTTATCCAAAACTTCTTCGAATTGTGTACAGCCACGCGTGCGAATCTCTAGACAAAGTGCGCGGATTAATTTTCTCTCTCTCTCTCTCTCTCTTTCTCTCTCTTTCTCTCTCTTTCGCCTTATGCACTTTGAGAGATACGAGATCGACCGGTGAGTGCGTTAAGATTGCTCGGCTCGAAGTATCCCGGCAACGAGAACCTTATATAGGAGAGCTGTTTTCCTTTGCCAGAAGATCGAAGAGGAGGGGATTGTCTTCTTCAACCTAGCTCATCCGACTCTACGTCTCTTTGCTCTCCTCATTTTTATTCTCGATCGATTCTTTCATCCCCTCCTCTTTTTCTCGAGAAGGCGAAAGGATCTTTCCGGCTCGAGAATCGATGGATTCATGTTGCAAAGATATAACGTTGATAATATACGCGATTTGTTTTTGTATTCAAATTTTCTTAAATTGCGATTTTAAAACTCGCCGACGTTCATTTGTTTTTTTATTTTTATTTTATATATTACTATTGGTAAAAACTTTTTTTAGATTATTTGTTCGGCAAATTTTTGATTCATATTTAATCGAATGTATTGTGATGATAAAATAATAAACATCGAATCTTGGCTAATGTTATACGCGTCACTTGTGCATTTATTTTCAACAATTAAAATCCCTAAAAAAATACTTTATCAAAGCATAGATTCAACAAAAAAAAAAAAAAAAAAAAAGAAAGAAAAACACCTTCATTTTCATATTTTTCAATTTCATCGAGTTACTTAACGCGCGTTTATTTCTATTTTCCTTTTTCTTTATTTTACTACTCAATCTAAAACTCAATGAGAGTAAATTTTAACTAGAGAAGGACGAGAGAGGGAAATATCTGTACGAAAAAAGAAATCAAAAAAATGTCCAAGGAATTTATGTTTTCAATGAACCCACTATTTTATCTCCTTTATTGCTCCTACGAGTCTTTTCTTTTCTATTATTCTCGTGTTGGTTTTTTTAACAAAACGTTTACGATACCGCGGTCGCGTGTAAACGTGCTTTAGGATTATAACGATGGACTCTCTATTTCTTCATATAAGGCGCTCGTCGCGAGCACGCGAACATTCGTATATGTACATTTATATACTACGGTAAAAGGTATATTATTATTTCGTTGCGCGTTGAAATTTCCAACTATTTTTTCGACTTTTTATTTTCCTCGGTTCTTTTTTTTTTTTTTTTTTTTCTTTTCGGCTCTTTTCGAACGTTGCATTTTGAATACAAATTGAAATTGCACATTGTTTTTTTTTTTTAATTTGCATACGCGGTCGAATTGCGTTATTATAATAACAATGTCGTTTTAATTAAAAACTTTTCCTCATTTTCGTCGTACTACATTTACTTTATTTTCCTAGAAGGATAAATTAGATAAAACGGTAATAACGTTCATGTAAATGTAAATATACAAAAGTGCATAATGAGATAAATATCGATTTACAAAAATTCAAAGTATACAAGATCATATAGGTTACATAATGCAAACACGATGTTGCTTTTTTATGCGTACATGAAAAAATTGTTGTTGTTCCGAGTAACGCGATAAATGTATAGAAAAAGTGAAAAACGTTATTTTATACGTATTCCATATCTATCATATTCAGCAAATATTCAATTACGTGGAATTGGCTGTTTTGTAACATCTTGACCTGTCCTTAAGACGTAAAGTCGGATAAGTTTTCAACTTCAACAATTCCAATTGTGTTTGCAAGTTCAAAAGTTCGTTGTGGCTTTTCTTGACTTTTTCGACGAGTCTCGTTCTTTCCATTATCGAGCGCAAATAATTTTTACGAAATTGCTCGTTTCGCTTTCGCAAATTATCTAGTTTAAAGTTTGCCTCTTGTTCTTCCTTTATCAACGAGAGCATTTCTATCTCGCTTAGTAATTCGGCGTTCATTTTTTGCCAGTAATTTATCTCAGCTGTAACCCTTAGCAAACCCGATTTTTCCTCTTTCAACATTCTACGATATTTCTGAAAGAGCAATGATAATGTTTAATATTTTATGATGTGGTTAAATTTTCCATAGATTTCGGTGTTTATCAATATAATGCATATACGAAAAACGGGGAAACAAATATAGCATTTTTCACTTTAGTCATTTTCAACAAAAAATAAAAATAAAAATTTTTATCTTTAAAGACACATTTGTCGTTTAGTTTTTATTTATTTATTTTTTTTTGGCTGTATTCGGCAGACTATTGTTTAATAAAGATTCGAACCAAAGTTGAACTTTGGACAATTTTGTACCAAGTTTGAACCAGATTCGATTAGAGATATAGATTTTTATTTTTATTGAAATAATATTACCTTTTCCATAGATTTTAACATCTTAGTAGAAGAATTGGGATCCTTATACCGAATTTTACATTCGCATTTTTCCACCAAGAAATTCTGCATTTCTTTTCCAATCTGAGATAAAATAAATTAAATTAAATATTTTAAATCAAGCATTAACTTTTTTGTAGGAAAAAAATTTATTTTTATCAGATTAGAATGAAGAAAATAATTAAACCATACTTTCGTAATAAGTAAAACAGCTAAATGTTCTTTAAGATGCTTTAATTTTTTAAACAAGCATTGATATTTCCAATCTCGATACAATATCGATTTCTTCAAATTGATTAACGCACGCATGGCAGCGATTTTTTTCTCTCCTTCTTTTCGAATTTCGTCATTAACTTTTATAAGCTGATTATACGTAACAACGGTAGAGTTTTCAAAATCATTTGAATAACCAGTAGTAGCAATTTCAATTTGTGAAGTTTTGAGTACTATTTGTATTTCTGGATTTTTTAAAAATTTTAATTGCTTTGACGATTCTTCTTCTATACTGTTTTTCATAAAGTATATTTTACTTTGTATGGAAGAGTTGTATTTTTGAAAATAAAATAATGTTTGCTCGGCTTCTGCTAATTCTATTGTCGCCATTCTTAACTGAAAATTATGAAACTATCCTCTGTTACAAAACGTTTGCAAATATAAAGAAAAAAAAAAAAAAAAAAGAGAGAGAGAGAGAAAAGTAAAAAGTGAACAATCTCACAATTACGTTAAATTACCTTAATTTCAATTTCCACTTTATTTCTTCTTAGCTTGCAGAGTAATTGCCAGTGAGTGGTATCGATTTGCGATGGTAAACTATTCGGCATCACATCTAACGAGTCCATGCCGCGTAAAAAATCTAGATATTCCTTCGGTAATATAGCCGATTTTTTACCGATCATTAGACACTTAATGGTTTCTAACAAACAGGTCAAAGAGGTGCAAGTTATTTGACCGATTCGCGGTCGTCTTTTGTATTGTCTCAACAAATGCTCGACTAACGGTGGCTTCAATTCATTAAATTCACCGCGAAATTTCGACTCCAAAATTTTCTCGCGTTTATTCAAAGTTTCGTATTTATTCCTTAACTCGATAACTATTGGTTCTATACTCGTTACTTCGTTCGTCAATATATCACGCTCGCTTTCTAATAATTTAAGCTCGTTGTTTATAGCAAAATTTATTCTTTTGTTTTCGTAATTTTCAAGAAACAGCCTTTTTCGATCGTTTAGTCGCAATAAAAATTCTTGCAATATTGCCGATTGGATTTTTATCTTTTTCAATGCGAGTTCGTCAATTTTTTTATCAAAATTTTCAATATCTGCTTTTATGAGCTCTTAAATACAAAATAAATTGCATTATTTTCATAAAAATAATGTAGATAATTATAAAATTCAACAGTATTATTTATTTGATAATACCATTTATTTCACGAATTTCAGATTCTAGATAAGCTTTGTATTTTTGTCTACTGGCTTCTAACTTATCAACCTTTTGCCTGTAAATTTTTACCGCTTGTATGTCATCAAGGTCAAATTTTAAAAAGCTTTTATGTATTAAACAATCTGGCTTCGGTATGTCTTTTTTTATTTCATCTTCCCACCTATAACGTACAGTTTAAATAATAATGAGGAATAACTTTCACATGTAAAATTTTAAAGTTTTATGAATACCTAATTTCTAAAAGGCCATCCATCATTTCATTTAATTTCTCTTCTCGAAATGCAAATTCTTCTTTGGAAATATTTGCGTCTTTCTTTATATTTTTAGTTTCCTCGGGTGTTTCTTCATTACTTGAATAAATATTACTTTGAAATTCGAACGGAATATCTTCTTTCGTAAAATTAATTACGTTTTCTGGAGTTTCAACCGAATGCCATTTGATGCTCGCAAAGTTATCATCTTCTAAAATAATTCCAAACATACTAACGAGCTCATCTTTGCATTTACTTAATCTTGTTAATCTGTCGGTAGTTGCTTGTATTATATCTTTTTTTAAACATTTTATCTCTTTAAATTTTTCATTGAAATAAATCTGTAAAATTTAATTAAAAAATGTTAGAACATTATGAATGCTTTTTTATAAAATAAACTTGCGCATTAATGTAAATAAAATTACCTTTAATTTATTTTCTCTAGAAGATGTAACGATGCATTTATTGTTGTCAGAATTTATATTTGATAATTGATTTGCCGGAAGGTCATTGTTAATCCATTCGAAACTTGTGGAGCCAGTAAATACGATATCATTGCTAAGTTCCGATTTCGTATAATCACCGTCGTTAGGTATTTTTGCAAAGGCTAGTAATTCAAAAAATATTTCGTCTTCTTGATTATTGTTCAATGTAATAGGCACATTTGATGGTGGTATGGTGAATAATTCAATAGAAAAGTCATCAATTTTTTCCGGCTTATCGATTTTTCGTAATGGAAAATTACCAACATATATTTTATCATTAAATGATCTAAGAGTACAGCTGTGAGTTTCTGATGAATTCCAAAAATTTTTCAATAAATAATCGATCATTTTTTCATTTTTATCGATTATTTTCTGTAAATTTATTTTATTTTCTTTTTGTTTGCATATAGTAGCGGCAATCAGTTCTTTTCTTCTATCATTATTCAAATCAAATGTCGATACGGATAATTGAGCCTCTGCACCTTTCTTATCGTTCAAATCTAATAGACCTTTGATCTGATATCGAATCAATTAAAATTTCAAACACAATGTATGTACAATATATATAGTATAATCAATATGCTGCATACAAATTTAATTATAATTACCTTTTTCCTTAATTGCATCACGTCCATTAAAATTGCATTTTTTAAAGCTTTTGTTTCATTTATTTGAGTTTGAGAAATTTTCATTTCTTCTTGTTCCAGCCATATTTCATTATTAATCTCGGCTTCGTTAGTATCGATGTATTCCCATGTAAATTTTTCAATAGTTTTAAATTTTATCAATTTATTGCGATCAACTTGTTCTTCTGTTTCACTGAATAAATCATGAATATTTTTATTTTGTTTAAACGACATTTAAACGAAAACTTTACTCGTAAACGATATAATTACCTAACGTTTAAACCAACGAGGCTGCCGTTACTACCTAAGCAAGCAATTGCTTTACCACAAATTGACGATAGCGAGCGTTTCGTACCTTTTTCTTGGTAATGATGAACCGCGAATGTATTTTTAATTTTTGACAAGTCTGAAGCATCAATCGAAATGACAAGGCCATCGAAACCGCTGGTAAGAACCGAATTTTTTGAAACATTAACGTCAAATTTTCTAAGTTTATGGGTTGAACATATAATATCGGTTAAAATGACTGACTCGAAATTATTCTGGAACAATAAAGTTTTTTACGGCTAGATTTTATCATTAAGTGGCCAAAAAAGGAATGAAAAGAAAAAAAATAAAAAAAAAAAAAAGAAAAGAAAAGAAAAGAAATTGCTATTACCCCGATTTTAAAAAGATGTAGTTCTTTCGAAAGATAAGGGGACCCAAAAAAATTGCAAACATTTTCTAGACCGTATTCAAAATTCTGGTAATAGCTGTGCATATAAATTTCATGATTTTTATCAAACGAGTTACCCAACTTGTTAATCGAGTACGTTTCAATACAGTTACCGACAAATACATCCGGACACGTTTTGACAAGAGTTAACAAACGTAATGACGTTTTACTTTCGTAAATTAAAAAGTCGACAACGGGCTTCTTAAAATGCGTATGAAACATCGCTTTTATTTCCTTATTAACGATAGTTTCTATAAAAATAATGTTATTCGAAACAATGGACAATATACCAGCTGACGCTCCATTATTTGAAAATTTGATTTTATTCAAGGGCTCTCGTTGCAAACGAATTGTTTTAAAATGATAGAAATTTTCCGCAGGCGCAAAGAAATAAACGAATTTTCCGGATTCAGTTGCAATAGCTAATAAAGGAACGTTCGGATGGACAGCCATAGAAAGTACTAAAAGTACAAAAAATTTAATAAAAATTATTCATTTAGTTTGTCGATTATTTTAATCACCTTGATCTTCTTTGTTAATTTCATATTTTTTTAAAATATGACCGTCGAAAATATCAATAATCATTAAACAATTTAAGCTGTCCATAACTACTATCTCAGTTTTTTTTGGATTCAATGAATCGATGAATTTTATATTTTGACAATCATTGTAAATTTCTTTCATTTCGGGTATATTATCTTGCGTTACGCGTAATTCAAAAATTTTTCCACCTTCGTCGTAATGTAGAATAGCTTCTTTATGACGTGCTAAGGTCATTTTGAGAGGTTGAGATGTGCATTTAATAACCCAA
Source organism: Chalcis sispes (assembly GCA_949987625.1). Classification (NCBI taxonomy): domain Eukaryota; kingdom Metazoa; phylum Arthropoda; class Insecta; order Hymenoptera; family Chalcididae; genus Chalcis; species Chalcis sispes. The sequence goes on along the minus strand of OX465095.1, from coordinate 70,224,304 downwards.
GCGATATTCCAGCTTTCGCTCAAATTATTCTCTATGGATGATTTGTTGTAACACTGTAAGAAAAAATGCTTGTTTACACTTTATTCTAATAAAAACTAATATTTTTATTCAAATATTTAAACAACGATAAGATTTCTTGAGTTAATTATTGTTATGATACAATTAAAAAATATTATGGAAATAAAATGAAAATATTATAAATTTTTATTGTAATATTCATCGACTCTATTCATCGTAAAAATTAGACGATTAAAAAACTACTTACGGTTAATTGCGAATCCTTTTCAACTTTCACAAATCCATTGCAAAATGGTATAGCTGATATATGATATTTCGTTTCAATATTTGAATTTTTACACAATACCGATTGTACTTTTTTTCCGTCTGCACTAACTATATATACATTCTCATACATATCGCACAATAATAAATTACCGTTATTGGTCCAATAAACGGATGTTATTTTGTGATCGAAGGATTTTATGGGATTTTTAATCATCGAAACTTTCTTAGAATATGCATATATTTCGTAAGTAATAAGTTTGCCAGTTGTGGATGAAAATTGATACACCAAATGTGATAAATTCAACGAAGCCCTTAAGTTTAATATCCGTTAAAATAATTGTTATAAATTTTTTTTTTATAAGAACATACTCGATAGTTTGGCATTCATCCGTAAGCATCGTCTCGACGCTGCTAATTTTTTCTCCGGTTCTCCAAAGCCACACGATCAGTTGAAATTTCGGAGAGGACGTCAAGCTCAAGAGATATTCGGTCCCGGCAAAACAGCACGAGATATAAGAAGAAGTCGATGGTCTTTCGTGTTTGCATTCCGAGACTTTTCTGATTTCGGGATAAGTGTGCACGTAAATCTTCGGATCGTAGCGTCGTTCGGCCGTTGAAAATATAGGAACGATCTATATAAAATTGAATAACGATTATTTAACGAGGCGCGAATCTTACATAAATAATGTATTACAAAGTTTGTTACAAAATTTTATTGTTTTTTTTTTTCTTTCTACTTAAAATAAAATTACGAAAGCAAATAAATAAAAGTATCAAAACAAACGAAAATTTACGATCGCATTAAAATTGAACAACACACGTTCGTTAAAAATTTTACCGGATGACCGGCTAAGCAACAGACGCCTTCTCCTCTCGTTGAATTGTTAAAGTATTCGATTCTTTCTTCTTTTGTTACCAAATTGTAAAATATCACGTAATTACCGGTTGCAGTGGCAATTGTTTCCTTACCCATAAATACGAAGTCGTGCCATTTGCCCGTTTTTATCCATCTGAATAAGACAAAAATTTATCAAATTAATTAAAAAAGTAAAGTGTGTTTAAAGTGTGTTTAAATTTTTTTTTTTTTTTTTTTTTTTTTTTTTTATGGACATATTTGTTAAAATTATTGTTAATTTTACTTTGTGAATATACTCATCGTTACGGGTGAACTAAGTATCAGTGTTTTGAGTTTGCGCAACGATTTCGTTTCGTTGCTTGGAAACGAATTGTTACCGCTGTAGCATCGAATATTCGATATTGCTTGAGACAATATTGTATAGAACTGACATTTTCGAATTTCATTTTCGATAACTATCATTTTGTTCGTGCGTAATTTTTCCAGCATTAACTATTATTGAAAAATTAGAGTTAAAAAATTTTAGTAAAAATTACGATAACGAATATATTTCATTATTAATTCTAATACAAATTAAATAAAAATAAAAAAAAAAAAAAAAAAAAAACATTACTATTCAACGATAACGATAACGATTTTCTGAAAGTTAACGATCTAACACTTGGCGCAAAAGCGTTTTCAACAAGCCATTTATATTTACAGCCAATGAATTCATGCGTTTTAAAAGCCAGTGAATTATTATTATGTATTATTATTATTAATTGTTAGAATACAAAAAAAAAAAAACAAAACAAAACAAAACAAAACAAAATAAAAGCAAATTACAAAAAAAAAAAAAAAATGTGTTTTTATTTCATGAATTATATTAGTGATTAGCATCTGAAGGAATAATTCTATAAGTAAAGTATAATTTTAAATATAGTTTTTTATTTTTTTTGCTCTTGTTTTTATTCCTATATTTATTTATTATTATTATTTATTGTATTAATTATTTCAGCCTACTAACCCGTACGGCGACTCTTACCTACGGAGCATCGTCAGCGTGTAAATGGTTTCCATACGCGCAAGCGCCTTCTCGATCGTATTAACATTTTTCTATACGTCCTCCTAGGCTGTATGTCATTCTATACGTCCTTCTAGGCTGTATACGTGCCAGGAGAAAAAAAAGTTAACAGCGCCACTGCTATGTATTTGTCGCTTCATATAGCCTAGCATGTGAGTCTTCATCGAAACTTATATTTTTGAAACGCGTAATAAGACTTATGTATGTTGAGCGAAGGAGAGAGAACGAGATAGCGATAAGAGCGCGCGCACCATTGCTCCCACGTGACCACCCTATCTCTGTCTCGCTCTCTCCTTCGCTCAGTATGTACATTCAAGCGACCACGGGGCTCTGCTTTTCTTTGGTTTTCTTTCAGTATAGTGTATCGTGTGTCGGTAATATTCGTTCTTAATATGTGAGAAGAAGAATAAAAATGGACAATTTATTAAATAATGAAAATAAGACGAGTGATAGTGACAGTGATGAAGAATGCAAACGTGAATTAAATAAACTAATAGAAAAAGCAAAATCTAATATAATCCCGCAAAATTAAAAAATTTAATAATAAGTGATTTTAAAGTGATAATTTTTTAGTTTATAATTTTGTTTGTGATTTAGATAAATGATTTAAAAGTTTTTTGTGTGAAGAAATTAAATTTAAAATATTTAAAAAAGTTACTGTTTTTTCATGTTAAATAAGAGACTAAAATTCATTGATTATACAAAAAATGTGTTAAACAAATATAGTATTGTTATGATAAAAATAACATAAGAAAGTATTTATATTAATTATAATAGTATTAATATTATTAATAAGCCTTCAAATCTTATAAAAAAAACTTTTGTTAAAAATATTATTCTGTATAAATATTTAATAAATATACTCAAGAAATTTATATTTTTTAATAAATAATAATTGTTCAAGAATTAATTTTATTTTTAAATATTAATCCATTTACTATTTTTTTTAATTTCATAATTTATATTTATATTTACATTATGTTGTCTGTCACTTTTTGACACACATGTACATGTACGCGTGTGTGTACAAAATGCGCATGCGTTAGCAGACGATATCTGTAGTTTACGAACTGTCAGTACGGGTTCGAAATTGCATTTAATTGATATGCAACAAAATAAAATTAATTATTCTGTTAACTAAGTAAGAGTCTTCGTACGGGTTACAAGGCTGAAAAATTTTTTAAGCACCATGAGTGAACCTCGCGTCATTAAAGCTTTCGGCTCATATTTTGTGGATGGATAGAGGCGCCTTAGTCGCTCGCTGCGCTCGCGACTGCGGCCCTACTATCCATCCACAACATATTTTGCCTCAAGCTGTAATGACGCGAGGCTCGCACAAGGTACATAAATAACTATTATGTATTATTTACTATTAATTATAAATATCTCAGATCTCTAATCTGACGTTCGTTAAAAATATTACGAATTTCGTCAGCGTCGTTATATTTAACGTAACGTACGCTAAAATAGTAAATAAGGATCGAGGCAACAAGTCTAAATTACGCGCGTCAAAGAAAAACAATGGTACAGGCGCCGTTTATACTCCGTGTAAAGATTGTTGTAAGTGTTTCATATATATGAGCCATGTGCAACACATGTTTAATTAAATACAAAATTTTTTACAAATATTAACATAGTATATTAAAAAAAGTAACAATATTGATCCATAAAGTAATAATAATGATACAATATTGTTACAATATTGTATCAATACTATATCGTTACTGTATCTCGTTACATTATAACATCTACTGTATCAATATTGCTTGAATATTGTGTCTCGTTACGTATATATATATATATACGATGGGATCTCATATCTCGTATGGGATGTATAGAATTATTTTTACATGGGACGCGAGATTATTTACTATCAAAACTCTACATAGATGCGTTCGCTTAACTCGTTTACTCGATTACTAGTTTTTTCTTCTGATTAATTACCGCTTTTATGAAATGAAAAAATTTAGAAAATTTAGAAAATAAATAACGTAACGCGACGATTTTGCGAAGAATTTCACCGAATACATATATACCTACGTGCATACACATGGGAGTGAAAGCTTCGGAAAGTTTTAATGTAAAATCGCAAATACGTGATCGAGCTTTGTAATTTTGCAATCTGAACGCCGTGGGAGTACTAGCGCCAAATAACTTTGTCTCCGTACTTATTTTCTTTTTTCGTTCTCCTTGTACGCATCATTTCTCGCTTTATATATATATATATATATATATATATATATATATATATATATATATATATACGTGCATCTTTCTTTTCATACGAATCGCGAATATCAAGACGATGAGCGATTGACTCGTTGACAATTGCTCGATGGAAAGCTGTATATATATATATATATATACGTACATATCTTTAGGTGGGGTGAAAAAGTGTGCCACTGGATCGAAGAGTGGATCGTTTCGGGAGTCGATCGATGGTATTGGGGGGGACCGTTATCATTGGGTGCACTCTCGTACATAATAATCGTATTAAACACGGACACCGCGACGTATTTTCAATTTGTTATAGAAGCGACACCTCTCGTACTTCCATACGCTTTATATGCGATGCGTACGATAACATATGTATTTAATCGACACAAATTGCGAGCCGTTACTTTTTCAGACTTTTTTCCTTTTTTTTTTTTTTTTTTTTCCTTTTTTTTTTAACAGCTAAACGGATTAATGCTTACTGATGAATTTCATCGTTTAATGGATAGTTGGAAAACTTTTATCTTTTTACGATCTCGATCGATTTTTTTCTGTGCGCAGAGATATTGTTTCTTAAATTTCAAAGTTGTTAAATTATTTATTTTTAAAAGCACAACGACACGGTAGTCTTATTTTGTTTAAATATTCGAATTAATTTTTGGAGCTTTTAATTAACGCTTTATATTCAATTTTTAATTAAATAAAATTATAAATTATTTGCATCGTGCAGTACAAGATTTATATTTCGATAACTAAACAAATTAAATTTATTTCTCGATAAAATTTTCAGAGAAAAATTAATATATTCAGACAGAGTATATAACTAAAATTTTTAAATCGTAACATAAATTTTATTAAATTCCAGATTTTATCGAAATTTTCAATGGAACGATATGGTTAAAAGTTGATTTATTGCTATTGTTGCGTCGACGTTGTTAAATTTATTTTCAATAATAAAACCGCATTCGGTGAGATAAGATAGCTCGATCGATTTAAAAATATTTAAGTAGATTTAGATAACTTAGCGATATTAAATCTTTCAAGTAGATTTGGATAATTTAATACATTGTCTTTATCGGTATATAAGAATTCAAGTAGATTTAGATAAAATTCGCGATATCGTCAAGATCGTCTTGCAATTTTAGCCGATAATTATTTGATTGACAAAATATTTAACAAAGACATAATTATATGTTAACTCATTCTGTGATACATTTTAAATCGGCTAAAAATTAACGAGTTTCAAGGCTTTATTGATTTTTTGAATTATTATTATAATTAAAAATCAATTAAATGAGTTTATGTTTATATGATGATATAAAAATTCTATAAACAACTGAAATGATAATTTTTATTGTTTGTAAAAATATGAACGATATTTTGAACAATATCGGCTTTTTCATTAAAAAATTAAGATAGAATATGTTAACTGTACAAAATTTATCTTGCGAACGTTTGTTTACCATTTTCAGAAATGCATTATTCGCAAACCGCAAATTTTATCGAGAACGAACGAGAAATTATCCGAAAAAGACAGCGATGAAGACGTAAAGAAAAAAAAAAGATAAATAAATAAATAAAAGAACAAGCACGCATCAAAGTGAAAGTGGATGAAAGGAGACAAAGGTCGCGTGTTAATCGGGCATCGGTGCACGTAATACACGTGAATTCATACGCATATGTAATTCGGTGGCGGGCGTTTATACGCTGAAATAGTAACCTAGTAAACTAAGTCCCCCACCCTCAGGTTACAACTGAACTTTATATATATAGTCGAGGACGGTGGCCGTGACTTTTTTTGTGGATCGTGCACTAGCCGGGACGAGGCGCGACCTGACACGCAGAAGAGCGATATGCTTCGGTTTCGATGAACGAGGAACTTTATCCGCGATAAGAAACTTTTGTGCATTCGTTTGTCGAGTCGTCGTCGTCGTCGTCGTCGCTATTGCCGTGTGTATGTGCATGTGTATAGATGTTTTATCCTTCCGCGTCCTAAGGGAACCTTGAATCGATCCTCGGTTCGATTAAACTGTCAAAGAGTTATTATTTTTTGCTATTTTTTTTTTTTTTTTTTTCTTTTCTTTTTAAATTTTTTTCTTTCGTCGATTTTGCTCGTTTAATTTTACTTTTTGCTGCCCATGTTTATTATCTTTACGCTCGAGCGAGAATAGTGATTTGTGTTGTAATTTTTTTCCCGTAACGTTAATCTTAAGGTGAGTTACAGTGATTATACTTGTTAGGAGAAAAGATTGGATGTTGATGTGATATTAAGTGATCGTGAATAATAAAGTGTTTTATGCTTGTTCGTTTTATTATTATTTTTAAATTGACTTTTGTGAATAAATTGAGAAACAAGTTTTGAATACATTTTATTTAGAAAATTTATAATTTACATTTTGTTTTTAAATTATCGTTTCATTTACCGTCATTAATATATCGAATAATTTATGAATGTCAATCGAATATTATTATCAAAATATCGTTTTTGATTAACATTGCTTTTAGACAAAATATATTATGAAACTCAATCAATAAAAGTGTATAAATGTTAGAATAAAAATCTTTTTAATAAAATGATTGAAACGTTAGTTATTTTACGTCGTATTAAAATACATTTAAATTAATCTTTTCCATTATAGAAATTTTATTAATATTAATGTATTTTAAAAATTTCAAATTTCATTAAACAATAAAATTCTCTATTTTAATAAATTATTTGAAAATTCTCTATTTCGAGTTTCGCGTATAAAAATTGATGCGTTTGTGCCGTGCAATTGAATTAAAAGGGTTAAGTCGTTCGCTTTTCATCAATATTCGAGTGAAGATGTTGATTCCGTATTCAAACGGAAGTGAAGCCGGGCTTTCTTTTTTGTCACGTTTCGGATGTCGATTATTGGATGCTAAAATAAACCTACATTTTATTCAATCTTTTTGAATTTTGAATTGATTTTTATTTTTTTTTGTACGGAATTAATGATGGCTAAATAAATAAATAATCGTTACTAATGCTAATGCATCGTTTATCTCCTTTCTTAATACGCGATGCAAAAGAATATTACCACGCTTTTTACGCCTTAATTTAATGTCAAATAGTCCTTTATGAATAATAAAAATGAATAATTGATAGAAAATCTATGTTTCCGATATTATAACTTTTTTTTTTCATCGATGAAAAGTAATATTTCTTTTAGTTTTGTAGAAAAATGTCAAGGCGCAGCTTTCCGTGCGGGCGATTATCTTTTACCCTCTTGATTATCGTAATTAGTACTCGACAAGTTTTTTCTCTTCCGGATGCCGAAAACTCCACGTTAAAAATATCATTTCCAAACAACCATCGGACTAACGACGAGTCATTGTCATCCGTCGCCGATTCGTCGCATATGAAACTCGAGCCCAGAGCCGACGATGACGGCAAAGTTGACGAAAATACATTTCCAAAAGCCAAAATCTCCCTGAATTTCAAAATAAATAGCGACGACGAACTGAGCCATCCACCCACTAATCCCATGATTCGGCCAAAAATACATCCTCAGGCGAGAACGAAACCCACGTCCTTGAGACCGTCTGCACCGATTAAGGATAGTTATCTCAATGCTCTGGAATATTCGCACTCCATCAAGGATCTTCGGGATTTCGATCAAAGTCGTCCGGTCAAACTTACGAGACGCGATTATAGCCCTGGACCAGTGTATCGGGGTGAACAGAGCAGCTCGAGTAGTAGCAGCAATAGCGATACCGGTAACAAAGATCGTACAGGTAAACCAAAAGAAAAACAATAGTCTCTATATTTTTTTTTTTTGAAAGGGTTAGTCTATTATACGGTAATTCACAAGCACTTTTTTTTTTAATTTTTCAGAATCAGAGCCGAAAATTTCAAGGATCTCTATCGTTGGAGGCAGCAGTAGCAGCAGCAGCCACAGTCCTTCGATAACTTTCCAACCTTCGCCACCAGAGAGTTCACCTTACGAGCACCAAGTGTCTTACGGTAGCGAACACGTTCCTCACGATTATAGCCTACTCGAAAAGTACGGTGCATCACCTCAAACTTCCTATGGGCCGCCATCGAATTCTTATGGGCCACCGTCGAATTCTTACGGCCCACCGTCTAATTCTTATGGTCCACCATCGAATTCTTATGGGCCACCATCGAGTTCTTACGGGCCACCATCGAATTCTTACGGGCCACCATCGAGTTCTTACGGGCCACCATCGAATTCTTACGGGCCACCTAATTCTTACGAGTATCCATATGGATCGTCGCAGCAAGGTGAGAGTAGAGGTATCGTATGTTCTGAATGATTTCGTTTTGCTTCGTATAGCTTTGCTTTTTTTTTGTTTCTTTTTTTTTTTTTTTTTTTTTTTTTTTTTTCATTTTGCTTTCGAAGCAAATTCAACGCTTTTGGATCTTTTTTTTTTTTTCTTCTTTTGAGGTGTAAAACTATTTTTTTGTATCTTTTGTTTTTTAAATCAAAATGATGATTTACACAATTTGTAATTGGTTTGTGATACGCGGTTGAAAATTTTTTAAAGAGGAATTAATCTCGTAATAGAATGCTTTCTGGTGCCATAATTTTTTTTTTTTTTTTTGTTGCGACTGCATGCGTGCGTAAAATTTTGCATAATTTTATCATCTTTTTGCATTGGCTGGTCAATCTTTATTTAAGAGCGATCGGGACTTGATTTTCTTTATATTTTTACAGGTATGGGTACGATTCAAGCAACGTACAGTACCTCGTATCCTCTACCCGACATCTTTCCACTTCCTTTACTCAACGGCCTTGACTTTAGTTGGCCGATCTCGTTAAAACTCAACACCTTCACTTTGATAAAGATCATCCTGAAGCTCATTATTTTTAAGATGATCGTTAAATTTATCGGCGTCATGTGTCTCCTCCTCTTCATACCGAAACTATTACATACGAAAAAGCCATCGGTGCACTACGACGAGGAAGACGATGACGAGTCCCGCGCGTACACTGGAAAATGTAAGTGTCTTATGTTTTCTTCTTTTTTTTTTTTTTTTTTTTTTTTGTTTTTTCACAAGAAAATAATAATATTTTTTATCATTCGTGTAACGCGTTATAAAATTAATTTAACGGTTATCGAAAACATTTATCTAATTTTGGATAAAAATTATAAAATTAAGATTAAAATTATATAAGCTAACGTCGTCATAAAAATTTCAGCCGACATCATAACGGAAAGACTCGAGGTTCTCAAATCGATCGTGACAAATTCGATCGATTATTACAAAGATATGAATAAAGAAGAAACAAAACGCCATGCGACAACTTGCGACGGTTTCGTTTGTCAAATAAGAAGGTTATTCATATCCGACGATACGTGGAACGATTACGTACGACTGTTTAAGAGTTACCTCACCGAGGAACAAATTGTTCTCAAGTCACAGAAGAGAGAAAAACGAACGAGAAGAAGATAGTAGAGATTTGATATTTTATTACTTAATTTAGCATGATTTATGGCTGAATCGATTGTTAATTTATTTTTATTTATTCACCTATTTATTTGTATGAGAGTGTCATTATGTAGCTATAGAAAATAAAAATATTTAATAAAATTGATGTTTTAAAATTGGTGTACACTGATTTAATCATAAGTCTCATTGTTCTACGTTTATTTTTTTCTTCTTCTAACTGCAAAGTTTTTGTTAAAAAAAAAAAAAAAAAAAAAAAAGAAAAGAAAAGAAAAACGGAGACTTTTGAAAAATCGTAAAATAACAATGCAAGCGTTAAAACGTCCGAGAACAAGGTAATTGACTTCCTTACATTTAACGATCATATTCTGGAACGACCTTGTAGACGATTAAATGCGTAATTACCAGATTCACTAAGCACCGGTCAATTAAACTTTAAATCCTTTTCGTAGATAAAACTATTTACGTACGTTGTGTGTCGGATAAATTTATAATTTATCTGTTTCTTATAGCTTTCAAGTATATTTTATCGAGTTATTGATTTTGTACGAAGTAACGGTATAAATTGTTACGAGAACAATCGTTTACTATATTTGAACAATTAGCGAGTTATCAAAGAAAATTTTAATTTTACATTTGTAAAGCTCTAATTTAAAAACATCAGTAAAATTAGATTTTTAAGGAATAAGATTTTTTTCCTTCGTCAAAACAATCTCCGTTCGCACGAATGAAGACAATAGTCATTCGCGCGAAGAAATATCCAGATCTCGGCGGCTCTTTAAACGGCCAAGGTTTAAAGTCGCAGTTTGGACCACGGAGATCTGGTTCTTGCGTTGATAAAGAATTATTCAATCACTTTACGAGTTTGTGAATGAATGAAGATCTGTGTGTGTGTGTGTGTGTAAATTGCTGACGGACTTGAACAAAACAAACGATTATACCGAGTGGAAGGCAACTACTGATATTTTTTTAATATTTTTATGCTTGTGTTGCGCGATATTGTGAATTTTTTTTTTTTTTTTTTTAACGAATCAGCTATAAACGATAGAGATCAATTGTTTTTTATTCATAAGTTACTTAATTAAGAGCGATATAATGATCATGAATTTTTGAATAAAAGTAGTTTGTTACAACCTAATAAGTTTCAAGGTTTCGTTAGAAGTTCTTAGATATTATACAGTACTGTTATAAATAAAAAATTTCTGTTGTAAATTGTTGGAATTTTTTCAGCAATATTTCTTTCGAGAATATCATCGACATATTTAAATAGCAGAATAATAAATGTAGGTTACATCGTTTAAATATGTCTACGATAAGTCAATAATAATAATAATAATACGCGAATAAAAAATAACGTAAGCAACTATATACTTTACAGAATGAACCGAAGCCTTACGCGATTTTCACGAACGAGTCGATCGAACTTTTCATTTGCGCGTATACATATACCTAAATTCGCGCAAACGTTAACGCAACGATTCAAGCTCCCCCCATCAATTTTATCATGTCCCACATCGGGAAGATGGTTTACAGGGCGTTTAATAACGCGTCTCTTAACTCGCGCCCATCTCATTGATTAAAGAAATGATAAACGTAATGTTTACCAATCGTCGAGAACGAATAAGAGAAGAGTAATTGAACGAGCCCCATGAAACTCGCGATAATTCGAATCAACTCGCTTCGACGTTCTGTCTCTTTCTTACCTGCGTCTTAGTCTCTCGTGCAATGTATACGATATATATATATATATATATATATATATATATATATATATATATATATATATATATATATATATATATTCTTTGTTGTTAACGGGGAAACGAAGAAGTAGGAGGAAGAGAATTTTTGGTGGGGGAGACAGTCGGACATACCGAGTATATTATGCTTATAAAAGCAGCGATAGAAACGTCGCAGAATCCAGTCTTCTTTCTTAAGATAACCGACGAGTTTCGCCTTTTTCATCGGTACTTTCTCGCTGACCTTCGCTTAAGATATCACCTTTATAGCCGTACACGTGAACCACGACAAAATGAAGCTTACAATTGCAATTGCAGGTACGATGTGTAAATTTTTCACTTTTTACCACATTGTTTATATGCTTGTTTGCTTACGCTAGTAAATTTATATGATAATTTATTCATCGTTTAGTAAGTTTATAAAAAGAAAAAATTAAAAACAAAGTAAATCGTCTTTTAAAATTAATTTATAAATATGATATACTTTTTAAGTACGTAAACATTTTTTATATTTAAATTTGTTAAATAAAATCTTTATATTAACATTTTATTAACATTCAACAAGTTATTCACAAAATTGTTGTTTATATATGAGTGAGAACGCATTAAAAAATAACAAGCGCACATAAATATCGCAACTTTTACGTAATCGGAATCGTGTGAGAAATCTCGTCGTTCGAGAAATATCTTGAAAAATTGAATATGTATGTATATAAGGCAGAATTACGCTTTCGTATCTTCGGCAGTGTTACTATGTATATTCTTTTTTTTATGAAAAATTGAATATTTATACCGAGGATTTATAACGTCAAAGTAGATGATGTTATCCGGTTTGAGGCAAAACTAGATTTTATTTTGCCATTGGGACACCTCAAGGCCATCGAACTAAACTCGTTTTAAACTTTGCCTCAGTTAAATTCGTTAACAAAATGAATAAAACAATGATACGAGTTCAACACAATTTTATAATAAAATATTTTGATGAGTTTTTTTTTTATAAGATGTGTTATAACATGAACTGTCGATTGCATTGAAAAAAAAAAAAACAAATATCTCGTCATTAATATTTAGATAAAAAAAAAAAAAAAATGAATACTTATTTGAGTAAATAAAAATTTATTTTGCGATTCATTTTTAATTCAACCGAATGTAATAAATAAAGTATATTTTTATTTAAAAAAAAAAATTGTTATACTTTATTCAAACATTAATCTAGCTGTATGAAAAACTACAAGCTTACTTGGTTTTATTTACTTTTCCGCGGAAATTGAATGACTGTTAACTCTTGCAAAAGATCACACGTGTACGGCGGAAAATTAAGTTTAATTGCTTTAAAACGGAAATCATATTCTAAAAAAAAAAATAATAAACATGGTTTTATTATCGCTTCAAAACAATAATTTCAGCATTCTATATTTACACAATAAAATTACATCCTCCGAACAATTAAAAATAATTGTTTACTACATACATCTCATATAAACTAGTTATATTACAAAAAAAAAAAGGAAAGAAAAATATCGACGATAAAACATATCCTGTTAAATAGAGAAAATGAAGAAAATTATGGTACAACGAAGTAAAAAAGAAAAACGTTTCTAGTTATCCTGCTGGTCTGCGCAATCGACGCCGGCGCGACGGACAATCCAACGACGGCAAAGCCCGCCGTGACCGCATCGAAGGACGTCAAAGACGCCATTCAAAAGGCAAAGGAGCAAAAGAAACTGAAGAAGGATTGCCTCAAAGAGTGCCCGTCGAGCTACGATCCCATCTGCGCTCACGATCCAGCTAATTCGAGCTTCAAACCGCGCACTTTTGGCAATCAGTGCGCCTTGGATACTCACAATTGCGAAATGGGAACGAGTGAGTTTGATATTAACGCAATACGTAAAATTTTTGTGCCCGCGTGGCTTTATGAAATTGACGATCGAAACTTTGAATAAAGTCTTGATTAACGCTGTTTATGTGTACACATTTGGCTTAATATTTTAAAATTTTAACGTTTGGGTTAACGATAACGATACGTTGTTTAACAACTGATTATCGATACGTTACAAAACGCAGCGACATTGTAAAAAATGCTTTGATTACCTTAAAATTATTAAAAAGAGAAGAATACATAGACGCATTGTATTTTTATTTTTCAGAACTAGCAATGAAGAGCAAAGGTGAATGTCCTGGTGCCGGTGGAGTAAGATTGTAATTATTTTAGCCGACTGGCGGTCAACAATCACTAAGTCACGATCTTTTTTCATCATTCGAGTTCGATGGACTTTTATCGAGCTCTCGCGATACAATTGTCCCGTCGTATAAATATATGCATTTATTCGCTATAATAAACAATTAATACTGCATTGCGTCATTTTCTAATACATGTATAATATATTACCTGTAAGATAACACGTCGTTGTTCAATGTAAAATTAAATTATATATCACATGTGCAACGTAAAGAATGTCTTATTGTTCTTTGAATAAACCTTTCATGAAAGCCATTCGGCGAGCGAGCGCGCGCGCGCGCGGTCGAGTATGTGATATTCTTGACCAAACTGGTTTATGATCGATTAATAATGCTTGTCTTACAAGTTATTGATATATTCACAAGGCAATAAATAAATCATTATTTTATTCAATAAAATCCGACATATAAGAATGCATTTCGAACGAAGAATATTTATATTAATTTTTCTTGGTATATATAGGCATGTTTATTTTTATAAAAGCGCCACGAGCATTAATCATAAATCATAATAAAAAAATAAAAATTGCTGGCTTTGTTATGTAATTATACTTTTAAATTTAGCGACGAGCCATCGAAAGTGGCGACGATTATTCGATAATTTGTTCTTAATCTAAATTTAAAATTTACTCGGATGAAGCGATGTTTACAATTGCGTTTCCGGACGATTATAAAACTCAATTTTCTTTATTAATTTATTAATAAATTTCACCGCAAATGAAATTTACGTTTTGATAAAAATAAAAACAAAGATAAGTAATCGATAGCCATTGAAATATCTTATTTTACACATTTTATCGCAACATTCCGTCAGGCGCATTGTATTTTAAAAAATCTTTTGTCAAACGATGAAAAGCTCGCGTTGACGACCAATTAAAATTTTCTCAAATTACGAAAATACATTATGAAAAAAAAAAAAAAAAAAAAAAAAAGAAAAAGAGATATGCATTGTTGAAAATATTAAAAAAAATTTAAGGTAATCCGATCGATCGTTAAGTTAAAGAACAATTGAAAGTGTAGGTAACTCGAAACTCGCCGTTAAAAAAATGATCGAACGGCGTCGTTACAATATCCAATGAGCTCGAGAGCAACACTGTTATAAACAACAATAAAGCTGACTGATAAGAGTAACACAGCAGCCCATAGCCGTACACTTTCCACACTGTCGTCGGTAATAGCATTGTCCAGTAATCATCCGATGCATCCGTTTTAATAAAGCCGTTCGCTTCTCTCTCTCTCTCTCTCTCTCGCTGAAATTAACAGACTAGACGCAATCACGTTCATCGCCTCCTACTATAAGCTCTCAAACGTTCAGTCGTCGGGTCTCTCATCTATCGCGGGTACACCCAGAGCCAGCCAAGAGCCGAGGATAGTAAAATGTTCCGAGCCGCGATCCTGTACCTTCTTATACTACCCGAGAGCCGAAGCTCCGTCGAGGACACCTCCTGTCTCACCGTTGATCCAAGCTTCATGGACGACCTGCAGAGCCGCGTCTCGAGTCTCGAGCGAAGGTTGCGAGCCATCGAGCAGCCAGGTATGAACGCGCGCGAGCTCACGTGTACACGCGGCACATTCGACATTTACATTGAGAAAGAAAAAAAAAAAAAAAAAAAAAAAAAAAAACTGAAAGAAAAAAAAGGCACTCGTGCGATGACGATACGTTGCAGTTTGGCAGATAAGCGAGACGAGCGACAGTTGGGACGTATGCTCCGAGGGTCCTTGCAAATGTCGACCCGAGACGAGATCCTTGTCTTGTTGGAGAATGGGTTTGGCTGATCTACCGCCTTCTCAGCTTGTGCCTAAGGACGTTCTCAAATTGCAAGTTATATTCAATAATAGTAAACATAATATGTATATATATATACACATACACACATATATATATTTGTGTATACGAAAGCTCTGAGAACTTTGAGTTTGTACTCGCTCGAGAATTGCGAGAGAGACTCTCTAACTCGACTCTCGAAACTTGTTAGCGGGATGTTCGCTATTGCTAAGAGTAGATTCTCTTTTTTTTTCAAGTTTTTTTTTTTTTTTTTTTTGTCCGAATTCAAAGTAATACAAATGTTTTGACGATATATAAAAAAATTTTGTGCCAAGTTTTAGCGTTTACACGGTAATTTGTCTTTAATACGATCGCCTCTAAAGACGAAGAATTATACCATGCAAAAACTATTTCCTTTTTTGCGATGCAATTTTAGTTCCATTAGTAAAACATAAGTCCCGCGTGAAATGCGATTAACTTATCTTTTTCAAATTTGTCACATCTCGCTTTTAGAATGTAATTTCCTTTAATTTAAAAACCAATTTCAATTCGTACCTGATACTTTGCTCTATAATTACATTTATTTTTTATGAAATTATCATTCATTCTTTTAACGTAAATATTCTTTTAATACATGGCCTTAATTTTGTTAAAGTCAATCGAGAAATTTATTAAATATAAAATGCTAATTTAAATCATTGACTTATTTATTGAACAGCTAGTATAATATTGATAATAAATTGATTCATCTTTCAATTAATTAATTATATATTATCAATTCTATCTATTAATCTCTAAAAATTATTTGAAAATTTAATATGTGTATATTGTTTAGAGATTTAAGTAACAATCAATTGACGGCTTTACACAAAGAAAGTTTCGAAGGCCTGGATCAACTGAATTATTTGTGAGTTTTCATCAATATCGGTATAATCGTTGATAAAAATTGTTAATTAAAATTTTATCTGCAGAGATGTTAATGACAACGCAATCGAGCACTTACCAATAAGTTTGTTTTTCCCATTGACTAATGTTACACATGTACAATTAAGTAAAAACTCTTTGAGAGAATTGGATGAAAATCAATTGATTCGAATGCGGAATTTGGAAATTTTGTAAGCTCACAATTATCTATTTTTATATAAACTTCTTTTTTTTTTTCTTTTTCTTTTCACGGCAAAAGTCAAACGACAAAACAAATAATGGTAAAAAAAAAATTTCAGGGATTTCTCATCCAATAAACTTCGTTCGTTACCGATCGGCTTGTTCGCCACAAACGGCGCATTAGTTCTTCTGGATCTCTCAACGAATCGGCTTTCCTCTTTAGCGCCTGGAGTTTTTCAAGGTTTATCGAGCCTCGAGGAGTTACTTTTATCCCACAACCAATTGACCAACCTACCGATCAACTGTTTCATCGGATTAGACGGTCTCAAAAGATTGACTCTCGAAGAAAATCGACTGACCGAATTGTCACTCGGTGTGTTTGTACCGCTCTTGTCGCTCGTCGAGCTTAATTTACGGGAGAACAAGTTGAAAACCGTACCCAGCAACTTACTCGCACCGTTGATCAAACTTAACGTGCTCGAGCTCTCCAGCAACCGAATCACTCACGTATGTGTAATGTTCGTTATGTACGATGTACGTTAATAATATGCGACATTGCAATTTGCGTCGTCGGTTAACTTTAAAATTTTCTTTTAATCGTTATTATTATATCGTTCGAATTTTACAAAAGCACTCATTAAATTTCCATCAAGTAGATAAGTTCTATGGCATTTCGTGGATTAGAATACTTAAGGGAATTGGAGTTGGGACACAACAACCTTCGCAAATTCGCCAAGGGAACTTTTCAACATCTAGGCTCGCTCGAACGCCTCGTACTACACGGCAACGGTTTTGAGAGTATAGACGCCGGTGATTTCGCTGGCTTGGTCAATCTTACAACTTTATTTCTCCACTCGAATCGTCTCAAGTTTCTGCATCCCGCTTCTTTCGTAGATACGCCTCGATTGCGCAAACTGTGAGTTTCTTTTATTCTTGGATTGCGATTTTTTTTTTTTTTTTTTTTTTTGATGAAAATTATGGAATGAAAGGGAATTAGTTTAGTTATTTTTATTCGTAGTTGTTGATACTTACTGATTACGTTAAATTTATATTAAATTCGATGAGATTTTAATTTTTAGATGTATTTTGATTAGCGAATGATAAAAAATTGCAATTGTTTAAATGAATAAAAAAATAACTCGCTTAAAAAGTTTATTTTATGAAAGAGATTGCAAGTGACATTTGAATGGGACGTTTCAAGAACGATCTCGATAAAAAAGTTTTCAAGAGACTTTTGAAACTTTTTTCAATGATCTTCTACATCGTCTTTATCCCATAAAATTTGAATATAGCAATGTAAAATGAAGTTATACCGTTATTTCAAAGATTATCGGTATGCTGAAAAGTTTTCACTCGACAAACTTTTTCAATGTTTAATCAGCATATTTTTTAATAACTATATCAAAAATTTCGACAAGCCAATCTCTTATTCATTTTAATTTAAAAATATAGATACGATTTTTATCGCATTGCAAAAATGTTAGCAATCGAATTCATCGTATCTTCGTAAGAATGCATTATACATTCAATCCATAAAAAAAAAAAAAAAAAAAAAAAAAAAGAAAAACGAGCAATCCAAAACGAACTTTGAACATACGCAGGCAGCTAGAGGGGAACTTCTTGAACCATCTACCTAAGGGTCTCTTCGAGCGCACGCCCGATTTATCCCAGCTTCGTTTGTCGCGCAATCCCTGGCATTGCGATTGCGCCTCGCTTTATCTCGCAACTTGGCTACGAAAACGTTACCAGCAACAGCAGCAAAATCCGAGTAGCGACGAGGGCGGAGAAACGAGGATCGCCAACGCTTGGGAATTCGGCTCGGGAGCATTGTGCCGTGGGCCCGGTCTCATGGGCGGCAAGTTACTCGTCACCCTTACTTATCACGAATTGTGCGACGGCGAGTGGGCATCCATGAAGGGACTCGCGCCAAGATTGCCCCTGGATCATACACGCACCCCGGAGCCACCGAGAGAGGTGGGTGTTCTTTTCTTCTTCATTTTTTTTTTTTCCTTTCTTTTTTTCCGACGGCTATAGAAATTATGATATTTCATTTTTTCGATGTTAGAACAATGATATATTTATTGTTGATTGCTTTCAATCGCCTCTTTATGGAAATTAAATTATTTTTATTTTATTCACAGGTTTGATATTTAAAAAAGTGACGTCTGAAAAAAAAGAAGTATAAAGTCAAGACATTGCAGGCTTGAACTTTAAATTTAAAAATGTATGACCAGTCAGTATACATTTTTGTGAAGTTTTATATACATTTATCAACCATCGCCTTTTTTACACTTTTGATACAAAATTATATGATTATAGTACAGTGATTGAACTTTTTTTTTTTTTTTTTTTTTTTTTTTTTTTTTATAAATAAATATCAATAATTGGCCAGCATTGTTAATATCATTGATGAGAAGAATAAAACTTACCATCGTTGCAAGTTTTTACAGACCAAGTATGTTATGCTCTGCGTAAAGAGTATTAAGCTACAATTTAACCATAATTATTGTACGGAAATGTAATTATCGATAAAGCTGCGTATACATTTTTAACATATTTTGAACATAAAAAAAAAAAACAAAAAAAAAAATAAATAATAAAACAATTTATCCGATATACCTAATTAGATATTTCTAATTAGATTAATTTGAAAAACCCACTGCTTTCACGAGATCGTGCTGCACTTGGTGTATCGGTATAAATATTCATTATTATTGAATAACTTGATAAATAAACTTCTTTTTTTTTTTGTATATTGATGCCAAAAAGTATTTGTTGTGGAATTGTTTCAGTAAAAATTCATTCAGATAAGATAGAAATTGTATCGGTATTTAACATCTTTGGAATCGCACATATTATCGTTTCACTTAAAATTAAGAACAGCGAAAATTAAAAGAACTATAATGTATTTATGTAAAATTTGTACTTATCGTTTCAATAATAATAAAGAAGAAAAGAATAATGTCCTTTTTAATAAAGTTTTGCGTCATTTACTCATATATTGTTGATGTTTTACGACTTACAACATTCATTTAAATTTTGTTCAAAATTTTTTAACCTACGCTCATTAATTACAATTACCTTTTAATGAATTAATTCTTGAAATAAATTTATCATATAACTGTACAATCATTATCAAATCGATCGATCGTTTAGGACGTAAAATTTGGAAAAGCATTTGAATATATAATATACATATTGGCAAAAGGTTTATTTAAGGTGGTTTAAAAGCTCGTCTATAGTTGGAAAATTTATATTATTTTGAAAATAGCTCATCGACGCATAAATTTTCCACGTCGTTGAATTTTTCCTTTATGCTCGCAACTTGAAATTCAAAGTATGTAATAGACGGTATGAAATAGAGATCGAATTACATCACCGGTGAGTGATCAAAAAAATTCTGTTTAAAGGGGAAAAAAAAAAAAAATATTAAAAAAAATATTTTTTTTTCCTTTTCCCAATAAATTGAACAATATTTTAAAATCAATAATGTTCGCTTCTGTTTTTTAAATTAAATTTAACGAAACACGATATAAATAAATTTTTTTTTTTTTTTTTTAATTGCATCGTAAAATAATGCGTACATCCTTTGAGACATAAAATACACTTTTGCTTTATATATCGTTTCAGTTGAAAGAGACAAAATTGTTAATGAAGATTAATCCGCAAAGAGAAGCTCCCAAAGTGTACAAGCGAAAGCTAATGTCTTTTTTTAAAAGAAAATTTTGATTATTTGTTTAAAATTTTATTTATTCGCCGATTATTCGATTAAAAAATAAAGGAATTCGTCCTTCGAAAATTCTCCGAACTTTATAAAGATATTAATAATATATCTACGCTGGTTATTCTCTTGCTTATCGCCATCTGTGGCTTACTGCCAATCTATCGTTACGACTGCATCCAGAAATCAAATTAATATTCTCCATCGATTGTCAATTTACTCTTTCATTCCTTCTCGTTGATACTTCCTTCGTTTTCTTTCTTTAGAATAATCCTCCTCTCTAATTAATTTTTTACGTTTCATTATGATACACGTAATATATATATATTTAATATCGACGCGGAAGATTTATACAACTGATACTCCGTCTGATAAAACGTTCGATTCGCGAACCGAGCGCAGACGCCCGCGTAAAAATCGTGCATTACACGTATTAAAAGATAGCGTCTGGTGTACATGTATATACTTATAAGAGTAGTAAGAGATATATATATATATATATAGAGAGAGAGAGAGAGAAAAAGAGAGAGAGAGAGAGAGAAGAAATAACAAGATTTGTAAAAGCTAAGAGAAAGAAAAAGAGAGAGAGAGAGAGAGAGAGAGAGAGAGAGAGAAAGTTAGGGAGGGAGCAGACTTAGGCGAGCTAACGGTTTTACTTTAACGCTCGTACAGACACAGCCATGGAACCGCAATATCGCGTCGGTTGAGTGGAAGAGATAGAAGTGCCTTGACCGCAGTATATAGACGATCGCTTACGCGTATTGTTCACGTTCGTCATCGATTATACGTGATTCATACACGCATCTGTCGCGCGCGAGGATTTTGAGTGAGTTGTCGTTGTTGCTTATTTTTTATATTTTGCATTTTAACCTATACCTCGATACAATAATGTTAATGAATCTTACGTTAAATGAATTTTATTGAAAGATTAAATGAATATCGTGGAGTGTTGCTTTTTGAAGCAAAATGAACTGGGATATATCGAGGCGAGGATATAATGTCATTATTTATCAAATTATATTGTTTATTATAACAACATATAATTATCAGATAATATTATACAATAGAGTGCAGCGCGATTGACTTCTGTTTACTCATTATACGATAAATGTTTAATATAATTATGGTGAAATACCGCGTCGATTACTTTGCATAATTGATTAGAGAAAAAATTTTATTAATTCATTAATTATATAAAATATTTGTATTAATTTTTATTAAAAAATTATTACGAATCTTTAAATGACAAATTATAATTTTTTTTTATTATATCGGAGGTATTTATATGATTAAAAAATTTTCAAACAATAAAGATGTAATTTTTGCCCTTATTTTAATTGCCAATTAATGCAAAAATTTGACTATTTATTAAATTGAACTGATAAGCTAATAACAAGTTATTTTATAGATAAATATGTTACATTTAAAATTCATCGATGCTTTAATTATAAAGTTTAAAGGTATAACCAACGATAGTAAAAAACTTTTTAAAATTATAAGTTTTTAATTAATATTCTTCGTTTCATCTCAGAAAATTAAGTAATATTTATTCAAGTTAAAATTATTCGGTTAAAATTAAGTGAGCAGCGTCATTACATAACGATTATTATCTATAAAATCAATAATATTATATTTCTCATAATTAAATATTATATCTATTGGTTATTTTAAATTAACAAAACCTTTAATGCTATCGAACTGTCTCTATCGGTTGACTAGTTATTGAAATTTTTTGTGATCTTTTTATCAGCAACATTTATGCTTTGTAAAAATTTGTCCGATTAAGTATCAAAAAGAAAGAGATGCTATCATAATTTAAAATAAAGAACTTGTAATTACAAAACTATGAAATAAGTAAATCGAATTCAATAAAAATCTTTTTAATCGTAAAAGTAAGTGCCATCGAGCGTTACTGTTAGAAGCGTTAAAATAATCTTATCTATCGATATTTATATCTATATACATATTTAATTTTCTTAATAAAATTCAACAGCCGCTTTTTAAGTCTATTGACAATTAAAAAAATTAAAAAAAAAACTTGGACGCATACAGTGCACAAAGAATGAAATGCGTCAAGTTTCCTACATCGCATCTAACGTATTTCAACTTCTTTTAAAATTACCATTTAAGTTGCAAATATCAAGACTTCGTTATTCCACTATTTTGTCCATTATTTCCAGGTTGCCGCACGTGCGCGAAGCTGACTAGCGTCTGTATATCTGAGTAATAAAAAAAAAAGGTAAAACAAAGAAAGATATATATAGAGAGAAAGAGAGAGAGAAAGAGAGAGAGAGAGAGAGAGAGAGAGAGAAAGAAAGAGAAAGAAAGAAAAAAAGAAAGAAAAGAGGCCGATCGCGTTATGATACACACGCACGAGCAGCGGCAGCAACAACAACGGCATACTCGTGAGCTAGCAACAGAGAGTACTTCTCGCGAGTAAGCCGCGAGTCTTCCACCAACATTATACGTGTACGATTGAGAGGAAAGGAAAGAAAAGTATAGGATATACATAAAGTTTGGGCTTTGTGTACTTCATCGAGGAAGTTTTTAACGTATAGTACGCAACAATGGCCGCCGTTTCAGGTGTTGAAGAATCGGTACAAGCTGAGAAACTCTTGCGCGACGTTTTGGACGCTCTCGTGGAGTATGGATTCTTCGATCCCAAGTCCGAGCAGCCGATTGTACGTTTTTTGCATCCCACTGATTTGCAGGTGAGCGCCTTTGATAATTATCTTATTGTTTACGTGTAATGTTTGATTCGATGCGGTGAAGTTTTTTAAGGCTTTTCTTTTTGAATTTTTAAATAAAATTTGTTTTATTATTATTATTATTATTATTATTATTATTACTATTATTATGCACATTTTCTTGCTACTATTAAAATAACGAACGAAAAATTTAAATTCTCATTGAAAATTTTAATCGACGTTAACGTTTAATAAAAGTCTATTCGTAAATGCGGAGCGAACGTTTGTTGCAGAAATTCCATATCTGGCCCGATTAAAAATAAAGAAAAAAAGCCAATCGTATGTATTCCATTAGAGTTTACAATCATTAATCGTATCGGTAAAACTCTTAACGTTTGCATAAACACAGCGTTAGCATACTTTCTCTCTCTCTCTCTCCCTTTTTCTCGTCCTCCTTTTCTTGCAATTTTTTTCCTTCCTTTTTCGAATCTTCGCGCCCCGCTATTGTGCTTTGTACCAATGGCATGTCGATCAAAAAATCTATTAACCTCGTTAATTATTCGATAATGCGCGTATTATTGTACACGCGTTAATTATATTTTCTTTTGTTCCGTTCGTTAGAAATATTCCACGTTAGATTTCTACATTAATGGCATTCGATGTAATCTTCATTTATAGATGTTTATATTTTCATAATTATTATCAGTAAGAAATATGATATAGTATGAAAAGCGAGGTAAGATTTTGCGTCATACGTCGATGTATGCTTTGCTGACTGAAAATTATGCAGAACGATGATAAAAAAATAACAATAAATCACACAACTTTAATTAGATTAAAAGCATCTACAATGTTTATACTGACACAGATGCCTCAAAATTTTATTGGAAGATTGACGCAATTGATTATTGCATGTTAAATAATTATATTGTCAATTATGTGAAACATCCGTTATTAATAATTTTCACAATAGAATAAAGAGAAAAGTAGAAAAATAAAAGGGAGGTATATATAAAACAAATTAATTAACCATATCGTCGGGAAATCATTACTCACGTTCAGATGAACAGAGTACTTTGTTTTATTGATAAAAGAAAAGAGAGACGACTTATGTATAATATGTATTCAACGCAACAAACAGAATTTTTTTATCGTCGCAGATAGCGTTTCCTTCGACGTTGAGCGAGAAGGGAGCGGATCAACAAGAATTGCGAGAAATAACGCGTCTCATACTCCACTACTCGGTGAGAACTTTCAGTCCGCACTTTCACAATCAACTGTACGCGGGAATCGATTCCTATGGTCTCGCCGGTGCTTGGCTTACCGAGGCGCTCAACACCAGCCAGTAATTATTATTATTATTATTATTATTATTATTATTATTATTATTATTTAATCGATTTCTCACTTTTTTTATTTTCTTTCTTTATTTATTGATCAACGAAAGTAAATTTGTAACCGTCGAGTGAAACTCGAATAAGTTTAACGCGCTCGAGCGATAATCGTAGAAAGCAACGATTGCGTTTTACTAACGTATTGAATATTATTTTAAATGATCTCTTTTGAAAATATTTTAAAAGCTTTAAACGAAATAAAAATCAAAAATCGTTTAATTTTTATTAAAAAAAAAAAAAAATAATAAATAAATAAATAAAAAAAAAAAAAAAATAATAATAATAATAATAAAAACAAACAACCCACACTAGATACACGTACGAGGTTGCCCCGGTGTTCACCCTCCTCGAGCGAGAGATCATCGAGCGTTCCCTCGAACTCGTCGGATATCCCGAGATGCCCGATGCCGATGGTATTCTCTCTCCCGGTGGTAGTATTTCCAACATGTACGGTATGCTGCTCGCCCGTTACCATCGCTTTCCCGAGGTCAAACGAAAAGGAATGACTGGACTTCCTCCAATTGGTATTTTTACGAGCGAGGATAGCCATTATTCCATCACAAAAGGGGCGCATATTTTGGGCATCGGTACCGACAACATTTACAAGGTGAGATATATAACATTTTATTTCCTTTTTTATTTTTTTTTTTTTTTCTCTTCGTTCTTTCAAAGATTATGAAAAATTTTGATAGAATTCGTATCAAAGATGAGTAGTTTAAACTTTTATTTTGAAAAATTTTATAAACTAAATAGTGATGTTTAAATTTTCCGTGTATAATATATACCGCTTGATTATTTCGAAGATATTTAAAATTTTGTTCTTACTTTTTTCTTTAACGAAAAATCAATAGGAAAGCTACTCCCTCCGTAAACGGAGAGTGCACACATAGGATAAAATTCTTTATTCAATTTCAAACTTGCCAATTTCCACTCGACGCTTCTCTCCCTCTCTCTCTCTCTCTCTCTCTCTCTCTCTTTCGCCATCGTAAAAGTGACGGAGACAGTTGGGTCAACGATTTTCTTAAAAAATTGCTGAAACGGTTACTTTAGAGTGTACCTATAAGGGAAGCTCGACTTTTTTCTTTTTGCAAAACGTGTTTGGCTTTCTTAAAGTTTATAAGAGAAATTTGCCATTTTCATATTAAAATTCTGAATATTTAACGACAACGTTAAATGTTTTTAAGTAAGTAAGAGATATTTATTTTGTAAACATTGTATTTTCGGGTATTTTTTAGAGTTAAAAAAATGTTGCTTTTGTTAATAATATTATTTAAAATTAATACGTACGGTATAATAAAACTTTTACAGCGAAGAAAATTATAATAGTATATCATAGATAACTGGCTTCCAACGATTTTAAGCCAAGATTATGCATATTCAATACGCTGTGTAATTCATTATTAACATGGAAATTAATGCTCCAATTAGCAATTTAATGCATTAAATTATATTTAAAAATAATTTAAAAATTACTCCTTTGACGAACGAAAGATATGTATCTCTTATAGTTTAACATGTAAATAATACAAAAAATCAAAAATCTTAAAGTTATATTTTTTTTATACGACATAATCGTCGACACTGAAATTAAAATATTTTCAAATTTGAAAAACAAAAAATTTGTTTGATTTATAGTTTATTCGAAGCGCCGTTAACGAATACTATAAATATTTATGTCTGCAATTAAGTTGCAATAATTACATTTAGCCGTAAACGTGTAAAAATTCAATTTAATGATTTTTCAGATAAAAACGAACGAGTACGGACAAATGGACGTAAACGAATTGAAGATAAAGATCGTCGAAGCGCGAAAAAATGGCTGCGTGCCATTTTTCGTAAACGCAACGTCGGGCACAACCGTATTATCGGCATTCGATCCGCTCGAGGAAATTGCTGGCGTATGCCAAGAAGAAAATCTCTGGCTTCACGTCGACGTTCGTTGTTTTATTAATATTTTTTGCCATTTTTACATATGATTATAAAATATTATTGATTAACAAGCGACGATTGCGTGTACTTTTTACAGGCCTGTCTGGGAGGTACATTTTTGCTGTCGGAGAAATATCGGGATCGGCTGAAAGGTATCGAAAAGTATGTAAAATCTCGTGTATATATATATATATGTATATAATTGAGTGTATATAATTGAATCTACTTGTGTTTAAAACGATAAGTTTTAAATTAAATTATGATTTAACGATAGCGTTGATCCTCCTTCAGATACTCCTTAGATCCTCCTTGAGATCCTCCTTCAGATTCTCCTCAAAAAATAATACGTACAAATTTTCGAGATAATAAAGATTTCGATTCGCATTTTTTTTTTTTTTGAGCAATTAATAATAAGCTTAAAGAGATTTGCAGCAAAATTATCGCTTTTTAAAGATAATAATTATTGTTCGCAATTATTTTTAATCAATCGATATATAACTGGACGGCGATTCGATATCGATATAAAAATAGAATTTTATTTTGCTTTACGATGACTTCGATTATATTGGGCTTTAATTCGCACAATATTTAATTCTTACGCGATTAATTTATAATCGCGATTATTGTAAATATTTTTTGATAGCTTTGAATACTTTTAGAATCTTTTTTAAAGATTCAATAGACACTAGTTTAACGGTAAAATTTGTGTATGAAAAATTCCAACGAAAAATAAAAAACCAACCAAAAAAAAATGAAAAAAAAATCTCGTCGATTCGTAATAATTTATCAACGACATATGCTTAGATCAAACTCGGTGTCATGGAATCCTCACAAAATGTTAGGCGCGCCGTTCCAATGCTCGCTGTTTTTGGTCAAAGGTAAAAACGCGTTGCACGAGACGAATTGCGCCGGTGCGAAGTATCTTTTTCAACAGGATAAATTTTACGACGTGACCTGGGACACCGGCGACAAGAGTATCCAATGCGGCAGAAAGGTATAAATGGAAATTTCGCGACTCTATAATGAATTTACCAATGATCGTTTCAAAAGTTTTAAAATACTTTATTTTATTTTTTTTTTCTCCACTTCGTAAGACGGACGCGATGAAGTTTTGGCTAATGTGGAAGGCTCGTGGCACGGCTGGGTTGAGGCATTCGGTGGACGTCGCTATGCAGGCGGCCAAATATTTCTTCGAAAAAATTAAAAATCGACCGGGATTCCGTACAGTGCTGCCCGAATACGATGGAATGAATATTTGCTTTTGGTGAGAGATTATTTTAAAATTGTATTCGCATCGCGAGTTTACTTATTAAACTCATATAGTTAGAGACGATTCAAGTGGCAATATATTTAAAACGATCTTATTAATAATGTATGTATGTTTTCGGCAATTTAAAAATTTTTATCAAATTCAATTCAATTACATTTATTTGAAAAGACAAAATCAATTAAAAATGAAATCAACATTAAAAAAAAAAAGTAAAATTAAAAAAAAAGAAGTACTTCTTAGGTAACGTTAAAGAAAAATAATCAAACCAACTTAATCATCGCGGGTGCAAGTTGTAAAAATAAAAAAATAAAAAAAATAAATAAATAAATAAATAAATAAATTTTTAATTTCGCGACAGGTACATACCACCGAGGATGCGCGATCAAGTCGAAGACGAGGAATGGCAGAGAAAGTTACACTGGATCGCCCCAACGATCAAGGAGCGCTTGATAAAAATTGGTACGCTGATGATCGGCTACACGCCGATGTCTCACAAGGGTCACGGAAATTTTTTCCGCATGGTCGTTAATTGTCAGCCCACGCCGACTTTCGCGAATATGGATTACGTTATAGAAATGATCGAACGTAACGGGCAGGATTTAGGTGTCGTTTGATTAAACGATCACCCACTTTTCGTTCAATTGCTTCCCGTATATGTCTGTACAATGTAACTTTTATTGTTACTTGGTTCGTTAGTCTGTAATTGTAAATATGTTTGAAATGTATCGACGGTAAGCGCGATGTCGAAAAGCGTATTATTTTTTTTTTTTTATTCTTTGTCTGTTCTCTCTTTTAATACGATGTACAATATAAAAAATTGACGATTATAAGATTGACTATCGTTTTGTTGATTAAACGTGCATTAAGCGTATTAAAGCAGATAAAAATTTTGCGTAAATTGATTTTATTCGTTTCATTTTTAAAATATCAACGTTTGTAAAAATATCTTGTAAAAGATAATAAATTAGTAGTTTTTATTAATAGGCAATTAATAATTCAATATGTAATTGCGAATTTGTAAATAAAGATATCGAAGAAAATTATTATTTTTGTTTCGTTAAATAAATAATTAACAAAGATAATTTTTCGTTTTAAATTTCTTTTATTATAAATATGCGTAATACAAATAAGTTTCTTTTTTTTTTTTAACTGAATTTATCATTTTCATATACTATTGGTATGGATATTAGACTTGAGGTATTTTCGGTAAAAATCTACAGAATAACAGCAAATTTAATTTTCTTACGAACATTTTTTATTGCATAAATGTAAGATAAAAAGGGACGAAATTATAATAAAATAATGTCAATCGTTCTCGCAACGTCATACATTTGAAATATACATTACACATATTTTGTATATTATGCAATCTACGCGCAGTAACATTAGAGCTAAACGAATATTTTTAAAATTTTGTTCGCATTAAATATATATAAATAATATAAACGAACATTCGCCTCCGTTGTGTGTTGCTAGGGGATAAAAATTGATAAAGAAAACGCATGAAAATAAAATGTTGGCTATGTGTTGGCCGTGGGACTCAATGTGAGCCAATAAATTGCCATCTTACGCTCCCTTTGATCATAAAAAATAATAATAATAATAATAATAAAAAAGAAAAGTACGGCCGTTTTCTTTTTAGTTACAATAAGAAAAACTATAGCTTCGTCCCTCGTAAAATACTCGTGTACAAAATAATGCGCAATTGACTTTTCATAAAATTTAACGTACCCTTTAACAATAGGTTATTATCTGCGTGTCGTCTCATGGCACTATGGCTTGTTATATACTTTGTTAAAAAAAATATACATTTTTTTTTCTTTTTTTTTTCTTTTTTTTTTTTATATATATATATAAAATGTCATTTAATTTCATTCGATTTTCTCGCGTATAAAAACATTTTTATAGACATTTTCTTATTTACAGAATATATGGTGTAGGTTTTTATAAACGCTATATTAACTACTTCAATCCCCTTCATACACTTTCACTCCGATGAATTAAAGAAGACTTACAATAATAATAATAATAATAATAATAATAATAATAATAATAATAATAATAATAATAATAATAATAATAATAATAATAATGCATAACTCTTAAAGTAAGAAAAATAATAATAGCAATGCACAAATGAAAATTTATACAAATGTACTGACGAAATGCCCAGTCACGTTTCCAAAGGGGATACATTCGATCGATCACACATACTTAATACAAATACACATACTTTTATGTACACGAACAAAATAGCATAAACTTTTTAACTCGCATATAAACAAATCGTAAATATTTTTTTATATATATAAAAAAAAAAAAAAAAAAAAAATAAAATAAAATAAAAAAAAAAAATAAAAAAAGGTTACGAACAGCCATATTACATTTGCAGCCCATCGATTGACTTTGTATTTTTCGATTAAAATTAGTATTGCCGAGCGCCTTTTCATTGCATAAATCAATATATTCATTGTGAAAAATAAAAAAGTTATTTGTCAGTTAATAAACGCAAACGACGAAATCGAAAAACTTTGTTAATCGTTAATCGAATACAGTAGTAGTAGAGCGCTTCTGTTTAGAGTCTTCCGGTTACCTACATTGATAAAATACATTGATAAAATTTTTTTTTTAATTTACCATATGTATCACTGTTACAATTTTTCTGCACAAAGTGTAACGCTATTTTAATGTAACACTGTCGCTGTGTCGCTATTCTTTTCAAGCAATTTTAATAGAAAAGCACGTTTTGAAAAGTAAAAATGTCAAGATGTGAAATATTTCGTTTCTTCAACGGGATTTCGTTCTATTTCATAAATTGCCAAATACTTATCATTGACTCAATAACTTTGAGATAACGAGTTTAAGTTTCTATTTAAGGCACTTTATATTACATAAAATGTACTTTTCAAAAAATACAATTATTACATCCCGCTATCTCAAAGTAATAAACTCGAGCAAAATACATTTAGTTATGTTTCTAAAAACAATCCATTTTTCCGATCCAAATACCTTATTGTCAAACTTTCTCACGTTACGCGTAGAAAATAAAATAACCATCGCGCGAAAAATCACGATTTATTACGTGTTATAAATTTCAACAAAATGTGTGAAAAGTCGGTGGTAGCGCTTCGGTAAGAATTTTTCGTCTTTCTCTCTCTCGTTTAATCTCGCGATCGTACGCGCATGAAAAATAATTCGCGAGATGCAGTCTTGTGTAAAAAAAAAATCGGAAAAAAAGCAACGTTATTACATCGAAGATTTTTTGCCTCTCAATAGTATTTATCTTGATCGAACTCGGCGCGTATGTGCTGCTCGCGACTGTTGCGCTTAAGCGTCGCCGATTCGTATTCGAGGGCTTTGGGGTAAAGTTTTGGACTACCGAGACCGTTGATGAGGGTATTGTTCTTGCCGGAGCGTAAGGTACCGTTAGTACTGCCTGAGAAGCTCGGTTGTCGCTTTGTGTTCACCTGTGAAAGGAATAACGATCGAGTGAATTTTAGTTTATGTTGCATTGTCGTTGATAATTATTTCGTTAAAATAATAAAAAAAAAAAAAAGATAAAAGAAAAACGAAAAAAAAAGAAAAGAGAAAAACAAAGCCAAAGAGTCAAACTGAATAGTATCGGTGTTTAATTTACGTAAAGTTGTTTAAGGTACACTTTAATAGATGGTATATTTAATCGCAACTTTTTGATCTCGTAAATTTTACGTTTAATTAATACAGAATAGTTAAATATTAAATAATTTAAATTAAATAAAAAAAATTGTGTTTAATAAAATTTTAATTTAGACATTTGGATAAATTTAACGCAATAATTTTCATAAAATAGTATTTTTTTTTAAATATTCCTATTGTTTAAAATCTTTTAATATCATCGTATAATTTGTAAAAAAGGAAGATAAGAAAAAAAAAAAAAAAAAAACATGTCAAAAATTCATTCATTATAAAATATACCTCTTTTAAGGGGACGGTCACGTATGGATTTTGTTTGCTGCTGATATAGTGCGGACTGCTGGGTATTCGTGGCTTCCGTCGTCTTAAGTAATAGAAACACACGAGCGCAGTGAGAGCCAGCCCTATGAGAAAGCCTGCCAAGCAACTTCCTACAACGGCACCCACCGAAACTCCCGCCACTTCTATCCTCGATGGTAATGCGTTTATGTCTGCAAAAAAAAAAAAAAAAAAAAAAAAATAAATAGAAGAATAAATAAATTTTCCTTCGTTTTTGACACGTTTTCTCGAATGAACGAATAACGTTGAACGGTATAAATGATGTACGGCGAAATGTGACACCGAGTTGTTGAAAAAAGCAAAGTCGATAAAGTTGAAAGAGTAAGTTACCGTTATCGAGTATATCGTCGACGCATCCCCTGATCTCCTTACTCGGACCAAGGCACTCGGATTCGCTGGGCTGAACTAGGCACTTTCTCTTACGATATTGAAGATTCGCCTCGTCGCAACGGGACCACTGACTCCACGAGTTCCATCCGTAATACCATTCGCAGCTGGGCATCTCGCAGAATTCGCGAAGATGCGAGGGTCCGTCGCAATTGCCGGGTCCGAGGCATTCGCGGCTCCGGCTTTTCACGCCGAAACCACACGAGACCGAGCACTCGGACCATTCCGACCAGCAGGACCATTGTCCCTCGGAATCTTCTTGCTGGAATACGAGGGAACGACAGGGCTTCGTGTTACAGGCGCGCGTCTCCGTTATCGGACCCTCGCACGACGACGATTCACATTGCCGTATCTGCAAATAATCGTTGGTTATTTGACGGTTTAACCGATGAGAGATTAATTGATGAAAGTTTTATCGTTGAATTGTTTGGAATATTAATAACGAAATAACGATAGATTATATTGTAGACCTTGTATTGTGTTCCACCGCCGCAAGTGTGACTGCAAGATGACCAAGCCGACCATTCAGCCCAACCGTCGTCGAGATTCGTCTCCATGTTGATCGAACTGCTCGTTCGTCGGGTGCAGATACCGTCGTTGCGACAGTGTCGTTCCTCCTCTTTACTTTGCACCTTAATGCTCGACGGATCGTCGGTTTGCGCTCGGCAGACGAATCGATAACGTTTCTCCGTGTATCCGCCATCGGGAGTGAAGTTACCAGTGGACATCCACGGTGTGGAGATGTATTTCTTTCTCTCTTGTACTGAGAAATCGTTACAGTCCTCGATCTGTAAAGTATATCGGTACCGATACGCTTAGCTTTATTGTTATTTATATAATGAATGTGTTTTTTCATATAAATATTAGTTATTTGTTGATTTTAATTGATTTTATTGATTTTGATTATCTTTTATTTCATCCTAATTTTCCATTGCTTAACTAATAATAACAGTTATAAATTGCGCAAGAATAACCGATAGTAAATTCTACTGTGAAAAAAAAAAAAAAAAAAGAAATATTTATTAAAGAATGATAATCGTCATATGTGATAAACGTTGCTTTAAAAAATTTATTACTTCTAAAATCAAGAACGAAAAGAATTTATTACTTTTAATACTTTTAGCGTTATATACGCAGCTTCAAAATATGATATTTTTCTATTCTTTTTTCTTTCGACCAACCGGTGCTCTTGATGTCTCAAGGTCCAAAATGACATTTATTACGGTTCATTCTATTTGAAAGAGGTTCGCAAAAATTCGCACTTTGTCCTAAGAGAAAAAAACGAGCCGGTATATAAACTAAAAATATCATTATAGTTTCGAGAGCAAAAAAATAACTCGGACGAGAAACGGCAACAAAATCGATATTAAAATATATTTATATATATATATATATATATATATATATATATATTTATATATATATATATATATTTTTTTTTTTTTTTTTTTTTTTTTTTTTTACTTAAACAAAAGTTGCGTTTTTACGTTTGTTTTGTCATTATGCGACGTGCAACGTATCGAAAATATTTCATTTTACCTGAAAATTACATCCAGGACACTCGACCGCTCCATCTTTTCTCGTTTGACTTTCGCAAGTTCTCTTTCTCATTCTAAAGCCTATGAAATAAGACGGAAAATTAGTAAGCGATATTGTTAGAAGATGTTAACGACATTTTGATGATTAATGTTTAAATCAACATTTAAATAAATATCTTGCAAAAAGTATAAACATTTAAAGAGTATGCCTTACTGCAGCAAGCTTAATCTCTATTAAAAACTTTACCATATCATATTGACGAATATAGTACGAGATGCAACAATTAAAATAAAATTTTAAGAAATAATAGTTGAATGCACACCTCCGTTGCATTTCGAGCAAGCGTTCCAGGGTCCCCATCCGGACCATGTACCTCGTTGCGGTATAAGCGCACCGGATTTAACGGGGCTCGGACAAGGCGGCAGCTCGATGCAGAAACTTTCCTCGTGATCGCTACCGAGACAGATGCGACCGCCGTGCTGGGGCGCCGGATTCGTGCAGGTGCGCCGTCGCGTTTTCATCGCCGCTCCGCAGCTCTGCCCGCACGCCGACCATGCCGACCAAGCTGTCCAACCCCCGTGTACCGTGCAATTCGAGACGCGTACACGGCTACCCGTGCAACTCTTTCCTCCGTTTTGAGGCGGTGGATTGTTGCACTCTCGCGTCTGACACTGACAGTTGTCCGAACTCTGTGAAATTTCGTATGTGCGTATGTGTATATGTTTGTTTTTTATGCCTTTATTTGAGATCTACTGTTTTTACTGTTATTTTTTTTTTTTTTTTTTTTTTTACCATTATTATTATTATTATTATTATTATTTTTTTTTTTTTTTAGTTTGTCGGAGGAAGCCTTGCGATGCTATAATTAAATGTTGCAGTTACGAAATAATGTGGTGAATTTAATATTTAAGTCGACTTATAATATTATGTTTAATATTTGATCTACAATAATTCAATTTTTTTTTTTTTTTTTTTTTTTTTTTTTTTTTTTTTTTTTTTTTTTTTAATGGGATAAAATTTGTAAATGCTATTTTAATCATCGCGATATGCACATACGCGTGTGCCTATAAATGTCCTCAAACTAGTTAATATTATTACGGTTAGATGATTAATAAAAATCGATGCCTACGATTTCAACGCGCGCCATTATGCGGTGCTCGAGATGCCAACATTCCGCAAGCCAAACATAATTTATCCATTTGCGTTAATTAATCTACATATCGTAGCGTTTAAGTGCCTCTAGAACAAAATAAAAAAATTTTGATATCGATTTCTTTACGAGCGAACGCTAATACGCGACTGCCGTAAATTTATAAATAAGCCATTTCGTAAATAATAAAGCGATTCATCTTTGGGGACTTGTATCCTCGCGGCGGAATCCTTATTCTGTATAAGCAATTTTTCGGGGACATTGATGTATGCGATATTCGAGAGGATGAAAAAAAAAAGTACATTCTTGCTATATATATATATATATATAGCGGCTAGATCTATATTATATCATCCGTTGGATAAAACTTTTGAAATATTCAGCAGTTAATTTCGTTCAACCATAAGAAGATACAAAGACTGAGGGAATAACCCATAAATGTAAAGAACATCGAGCGCGTATATTACATGTCAAGAGGGTGCTAAAGTTCTTATTGCAATTAAGCTATGGATTCCAAACAGGTTTACACGGCTTGTTATTAGTTTGAAATTAACGCGGACTCGACTCGATAATCTTTTAGGTGTCTCTTCCGAAAGGAGAGCGTCGCAGCGCTCGTTAAAAATTTTCTTTCAATCTTTAATAATTTATAAAAATTTATTAATCCTTCGATCGTTCAATTTTGATTTTTTGTTTGTTTGTTTGTTTTTTTTTTTTTTTTTTTTTTTATTATAATTCTTAGTTATAAAATAGTAATCAAAAGAAAAAGAAAGTCATACATCGTCGTCGGAGGTCGATCTCGTCGGATGTCCGGCGGAATGCTGATTGGTATCGTGTTGACACGTATGCCAAGGACTCCAGGCGCTCCAACCGCCGTTCACGGGATTGGTAAGAACGGGACACTTGATCTCGTCTTGTTGCCAATGAGTAGCCGTGTAACCCCCGGGTGATTGCGTAGGAGCTGGCGCGCACTGCATCAGGTGCTCGTCCCAGCCGCAATACGGTTCTTGGGCGTTTTGACAAGACTGGGCGTCGCGGTGACGATGGCATTGTATCGCTGGTATTCTGTGAGAGTTGTGAGAATTTAAGTTTTTAAAAAAATATTTAATATCGCATCGTCGAAATTTAATTCTACACTTTCACTCTCGTCGCTTTAGGATAATTATGATTTAATTGTAAAGAAAAAAAAAAAAAAAAAAAAAAAAAAAAAAAACATTTTAATACAATTAACTTTCATTCAAGGCACAATATATAACAATGGTATGTGTGTACGGGTGCATGCTAATACCGACGTCGGGTTGAGAGAGCAACGTCGCACGGCTTAAAGAACGAGAGTTCTTATCAAATTAAGCCCTCTTTCGCAAAATTATACCAATTTACATTGTTCTGGTAATTGATCGACAATAAACGCGGCATACTTTTACCTTCGTATACATACGTAATTTTCTACGTAAATTCTTTTAAACGGCCAACTTACTTTCTCCCCTCTTCGTTCTGTACCTCCGTTTCTTTATTCTTTAAAAATACTTTAGGCAGCGCGCACGAACTGTCTCTTCTTACGTTTTTTGAATAAATCGTGTAAAGCCGAAAAGAAGAAAGAAAAAAGAAAAAAGAAGAAGAAAAAAGAAGAAAAAAAGTGGCAAAGTCCGCGCGAAGAAGTCACGCGAGAGAGTCTACCTAAAATGACGCGAGGGATCATTAGCATTCGATGCGGCGTAACTATAATGTACTTCGACGTAAAGAACGGTACAATTAGCCAACTTTCACGGTACACACCGTTCTTGGAATATTTATTGACTATACACGTATGAACGACGATTACTTATATTTGTTGAAAAACAACACGCTCGTATTGAAAGTTTGTATTTTATAATAGATTATTATTATTGTTATTTTTTGCATTTTTTAGAATCCGAATCATTTATGGTATCCGCGTGGTAGCCGCGAACAAAACATTCACCTATTATATAAACTCAAACGCTCGTCAATTTTCAAGAGGACGTGAATTTTAGTTTAGAGTAATTGTATCGTCGTAAAAAAAAAAAACAATTAAGTATTATTTAAATTTAAAAGAGAGAAAGAGAGAAAGAGGGGCGAAGGTAAAGAGATAACAACAAATATAATTTATCAATTAATTCGAATCTTACCTAAGCAAGGCATTCTGCATTCCAACGTAGAGACTTTTGGTATCTTTCAAATACTGCAGAGTTATCAGATTCGACGGCAACGGGCCCCAAATCTCGATTACGCAAGTTTCCATGGTGCGGGGTAAAACCGATATTTTTTTTATCAGACCCTCGCTCGTTGCCACGTACAATACGGCGACGTTTTTGTGAACCTTCGTCGGTGTCACGTCCACCGCGAGATGCGTAAATCTGGTGAGAATAAATTTTTATGAGCGATAAAGAATGGAGAAAAAAAAAGGGAGAGAGAGAGAGAGAGCCGATGGTAATGTGCACTTTATTAACACATAATAATATAATTTTTTTTTGTGTTATGTTATTTGGGCTTTCATTACGTTTTCACTTTTTTTTTTTTTTTTTTTTTTTTTTTTTTTTTTTTTTTTTGTATACTTTGATGGAATATTTTTACATTAAGAAAACTGAAAATATTTTCAGTTTCAAAAGTTATATTTCCGGAAGTTAAATAAAGCATCTACCCAAATATTTGTATAGGATAGGAAATGTGAGAGATTATGGTGATAATTTATCTAAAATTTATTTATTTGTCGTTTCACTTTTCATATATTGTTCGGATGAATATTATCCTGAGAAATGGTTTCATTGAATGAAAATAATCAATAAGAATAAATAAAAAATTTAGTGTAATTTTAAAATGTGGATAAAAAATTTATATTAATTATCTCAAAAATACGAATAATTTAAATTAATTTAATTTTAATAGTAAAATAACATTTTGATAGAATAATTTTTATATAGTTTTTAAATAATTTTTTTATATAATTTTTATATAGTTTATTTAAAATTTTTCTTTTTTCTTGGATTATGCCACACGGCTAAGATAATTATTCATGCAAACTAAATGTAAATTAAAATTTTTTTTTGTAGGAATTTAATAAGAGACGTTTGCAATATTTTTTCAAATGTATATTAAAATGAAAATATTTTGCTTACAATTATAACTAAATTAATAAAGCATTATTAGTATTATATTTTTATTAAATTAATTTTGCCTTTGCAATGAAAACCTAATTCGATAGAAATATGCGAATTATTTACTAAATTAAATTATAAAATAATAATAAATTTTTTACTTCTATACTCTGTTAATTAAAAATATGAAACGAAAAATTCATGATTTTATTAAGATATAATTCCATGTGTATTACAGTAGCGGTAGAAAGTTTTAAATTAAATTATAATTTTAATTCAAACATTTTAAATTACGATTTAATTTTAAATAAAGCAAAAATTTGGATTTTTATTTTGGATAAAAAATTAATTAATCAAAAACTTGTTCGTAAGATTGGTACTTCTGAAAAAAATTACTCATTTCAATAGTCATAGCAACACAGTATTAATATTTTTCGATTTAGCAATAAAATTGATCATTCAATTTCACTATGATCGATTAATTTGTCGAACTGAAGAAAACATTTCAAATCTAAATTAACTACCCAACTTGAGATCATAAAAATGTGATTTAATGATCGTTAAAAGGTTTAATATTAAATAAAAGAGAAAAAAAAAAAAAAAAAAAGGAAAAAGAAATAAAAAGAAAGAAAGAAAAAAGAAGAAAAAAAAAAAGAAAAATAACGATTAAAACTTATCGTAAAATTAAAATACGACGATAACGTACCGTTCGAGAGTTGAGGTATGTAGAGGTCCGAGCGTAACACCTTGCACCGCGTCGTCCATAAGCTGATAACGTTGATTATCGGTGAGCTGATGCGAGCCCGTACCGCCCGGTCCGCACTTTTGCTGACTGTGCACCACGGGTTTTCGCTCCCATGCGGCGCCCGAATTCTCCTGATGTTTGAACGGCCCGTTGAACGCAGCGGCGATCGCCGACATGTTGAAAGCGCAGATTGCCGAGCCAGCTATCGCGTTGCTGATTGGATTTGTTGTTGGTTATTTTTTTTTTTTTTTTTTTTTTAATGATTGATTTTAGTTAATGTATATATTTTTTATAGTGTACATATATATTTATTTTCAATGAATATTTAGTTTTGAGATTTAGTAATATCGAGAAAAATATAGTTTATGTTTCCTGTTCCTAAGCTTAAATCCATATATTTATCATGCTTATTTAAAATGTAGAACTTAGATTTAAAATCTAAACGAAAGAGTATTAAAAAAAATGTAAAAAAAAAAAAATTGTGTTTATGGATGCAGATGCAATGGCATAATTGTTACATAAACATTATCCACTTTCCTCAAAGCATCACTTCTAACACAGATTTAGTTACTCGATTGCGCACGATAGCATTTTTACACTTATCCAACACGAGTATAGAGAAGAGAGAAAGAGAGAGAAAAAAAATTATACATACCTCGGTGTTGTGAAGGTAGCGTAAACCAAGTCTTCCTCGGGCTGATACGCCGCTCCTTGAATCTCGTCGTAATAGAAAGGAAACTCGCCGGGAAGCGAACAATTAAGCCGTGCTTTGCTAAACGTCGTCCACGTGTCTTTCATCAGCATCGGACTACCCGGATCATATTTACAGACTCGCGCGATTCTCGAGTAGATTCGCTAAAAAGAGTCAGTTTTGAGGTTTAGAGCGTGAGAATGTTTTACTTTGAAATTATTTATTTCATTTTGTTTCATTTTTGAGGGAAAGTCGAACGCGTCAGTGTATATATATATATATATATATATATATATATATATATATATATATATATATATATATATATATATATTATATTTCCATTGATTAGACGGTTTATTTTGTCGTGCACAAAGTTATTTTTATTTTGATCGCAAATGTAAATCGTTACTATGTAATTACAACTTTTAGCGTACGGTGTGATAGATTGTATCCTTGAATAAGCGTAATTAATATCAACTTTTAAACATTTTCAATTTTTTGAAAATTTTTAACGTTTGTATTTTTAAAATAATAATAATTATCATCGAGCTTCATTTCATTTCTTATTTTTCATCGAGTATAAAACAACTACGCTAGAATATACATTGCATGACTATTGGACTTCTATAATAGGTTCTATCAATAGCTTGATAACTCATTTACGGATGACACGAGATTTTGAAATACAATGAGCGAATTGTTTCAAGAATAGATTTTTTAAATATTCTTATATTTTTTAAACAATAAACAAAAAAAAAAAAAAAAAAAAAAGGAAATTTTTAATAAAGATAAATGAAAATAATAATACCTTTCCACAATTAATATATTCAACAGCGGATTCTCTAAAAAGAAAATAAATATAATCTTCGGTTTCAAAGCTTCCAACGAATTGAGGATCGTTCAGCCATCTGGAAATAAAAAAAAGAATCAAAACGTTTTATTTTCTATGAATACTGCGATATGCGAATCATAATAGCTTTCATAAAAATGATAGATTGTACGATTTAAGATACTTTATCGAGAATTCCACAAGAAGTAAATACAAAGACATATGATTTTTATACGTACTTGGAATCATACTGTCTGGTCCTGAGACGCGGCGGTGCAATTGAACGGTAGATGGCCGTGTCGGCGCCGGAAAAATCGGTCGGCGTGCCCGCAAAAACTCCACCTGACTGACCTCTTACCAAAAGGGCGGTGACGTTTGAGTGCGGTGAATAAGGGCACATCGCCACTCCGGATATCGAGTCTGTCACGTTGTTTATGCTCTCGATCTGTTTATGATTATTTTCATTTTTATCATTTGATTTTATCGTTATTTTTCCTTTATTATTATTTTACAAAAGACAGTTTTTTTTTTTTTTTTTTTTTTATAGAAAATAATAAATGAAATAATAAAGCGCATACCTCTCTCCAAGAACATCGCGGACTAAAGGCGTTGGTGCCACAAGTGAAGAGGCTTTTGCCGTTGCTAAGCAACACTTTGATATAATTATGACAATCTTCGACGCTCTGTCCTTTGTCCAGGCAGGCGGTGGTCTTCTCTTTAGCCGCTGGCCAAGCCGCGTGCTCCAACGGCATCAACGTTGTCAATGTCAAACGATAAAGATTGTCTCTGCAAGCGTAAAAAGCGATCGTTATTGCGAGCTTTGATTTTTCATTAATTTTTTTTATCATTTTTCGCACAAACGGAATGATCTACCTATTGATTAAGCAGTTATTAATGAAATTTAATTGAATTAACACGGAGCATAATGAAATAATCTGTGAAGCTAATAAAATTATTCATCGAATATTGCGCATCGTATGTTTCGAACGTTTCGCGTCAATAACATTTCACGAGATTCAATAAACGACGACATTTTCACAGCTCCGGCGCTCAATTAGCCGACTTGCCCTCTCGTAAATACGGTTAATCAACGATCGAAGGACGTTGGAAGCTATGCGAGTATTTCTATCCCTTTCTTCATCCCTCGATAATTCTGGTAAAATAACCGTCAAATAATCAAAACTTTGAACATTAAGTTGCTACGTTTTGCCTTTTATTATTCTTTTGTAAAATACGTGCAAGAGAAAAAGAAAGAGCGAGAATGAGAGAAGGGGAATTTCAAAACTAATAAATACGGTAAGGCGCGGCAAGAAGCTTGAGAAAAATAGAAAATACAACGCGCCGGCGGCACTTTATTCTTTTTCTCTCCTATCGAGCGGTCAACGAGAAATGGCAAAAGAGAGAAAGAGAGCGGAAGGGAGAAGGGGATTATATAAGAATAAAGAAAAATGAAAAAAAAAATAAATAAATAAAAAAAGAAAAGAAAAAAAAAAAACCGATAGACGTCAAGTGCGCGAACGAATTGAGAGATCGGGAGAGCGAAAGTTATAAAGACACAAGAGCAAAGCGAGAGTATACAGGCGGCAGTTCTCGGACAGGCTTCGATCGACGTCTCGACGTACGTGCGACACTTTGTCGATACATAAATTACCGCATCGCTACGATACGATAGGACTTTTGCATCGAGACTGATATATATATATATATATATATACACATACACATACGGTTGGTTGATTTTTCTCTTGCACGCTCTTTTCTTACCTCCATCTATTTCAGTTTCTACATTGCCACGCGTCGCATGTTTGCGAAGCCGTCGTATGGAACGAGCGCCGGGTTGGAAAATATAGATTTTGTTGTACTCAAACGCGCTCTGTGATCAGCAAGTGGGCAGGCGCTTTCGAGTGTCGCCTTATGACTTGAACTTTATTTATTTATTTACTTATTTATTTATTTATTTATTTTTTCTTTTATCCTGTATATACCGACGCGGTTGCTTTGTCGGTGCTTAGATTCGTTCACGCGCTTGTTTGACGCTGCTCGTTTGATTTTTTATTTGTATTTTTTCTTTTTCTTTTATATGTCGTTAAAAAATTAATCACATTTTTATATAAAAATAACAACGCTTAAATTGATGTTTAATTAACTTGACTAAAATTTTCTATATGTGCAGCGGTTACAGTTTAGACTTTTTTATTATTTATTTTTTGATAATAAACGATGAGAATTTATATTTTTTCGTAATTCATTAAGAGTCGATAAACAAAATTTTTTTATCAATATTACTGATACAATTATTGACATCTTTTTATGAATTTTTTATTCATTTTTTATCAATTTTACGTAATATCGTGAGAAATTCAATGATTAATTTGATACTTTCTATGTACTCGTATATGTATCGTATTCTTTTCTGTCGTATTTCATCAGATTTTCTTTGAATAATTTGATAGTTTTCAAATACTCATTATATGCGCGAATAAAAAAGGCAGATAAATTAATCGTACAAGGCTGTTTCATTATTTAAAATTCATCAAATATTGAAAATTACTTGTCGCTTAATTGATTTTGTTATTTTTAATTCAATAAAAAATAATCTCTTATACATAACATGCTTAAAAAAATAAAAAAAGAAAAAAAAACATATACATAACATGTTTAAAAAATTAATCAAATTTTGTCTTTATTTTAAATAAAAAATTTTTATTAAAACGGTTGGATTTAAACGTTGAAAAAAAAAAATTTTACCTTAAATTTTACCGTTTAGAATTTTACTTTAACGAACGACTTAGTTGAATAAGTATTACATTCGTTTGAATAAAAAATTTTTTAATTCCGGTTTGATCAATTAATTGTTAAAAGAAAATTTTATCTAAAAATAGAATT
Source organism: Chalcis sispes (assembly GCA_949987625.1). Taxonomy (NCBI): domain Eukaryota; kingdom Metazoa; phylum Arthropoda; class Insecta; order Hymenoptera; family Chalcididae; genus Chalcis; species Chalcis sispes. The sequence continues at coordinate 70,181,254 of OX465095.1, read as the reverse complement.
TATTTTATAAAGCAGAGCAGCCAGTTATCGACTCGAGATCGGTCAAGTTTTTAAGTACACGGGGAATTTATAAAAAAAAAGAGACTGAAAGAGAGAGCGAAAGAGAAAAACACGTATTCATGATATTCTTGTTTTATTTTCATTTTCGTTTATTTTAGAAATAAAATTTGCGCGTTTGAGTAAGCACATGTACAAGTCAGAAAATTAGCGAATAAGTAATCCAATAAACAAAGGTAAAAAAAAAAAAAAAAAAAAAAAAAAAACAAAACATTGGAAATATAGAACGAGCAATCATTAGTCTCCGACAAGTACATAACAGCACACGTCGAACGTCAATATCGGCGATACGAATTGTCAGATTTAGTTTACACTTATATACATGTACACGAGCAGTAAGTCGTCTCTTTTACTTCGACGACTGTCTCTCGCGAATTTATACGCATACGCATATAACGTATAATATTTTTCTAGCTCTACTCGTTATCAGCAGTCGCTCTATCTCTCTTTTTCGTTTCATTCGCATATAATCGCGTTCATACTTTCCCAGTAATCCAAATCTCTTTCTCTCTCTCTCTCTCTCTATCATAGATTCGCCCGAGGGGATACATTCGTATGGAAAGGAGGCAGATGGAGGGGGGTGGTTAAGGTAAGCATAACACGCAGCGAAGCATAAACGGCGCCTACGTGGGCGCACGTGTGCGCATTGCTTCTCGCGGCGGACAGCGCCGACGTAATTATTATCACAAAGCGGAATTACATGGGAGTTGTGTTGCGCGACGCGACTTACCGGCGCTGTGGCCAATTAATAACCCTTTCTCTCTCTCTCTCTCTCTCTCTCTCTCTCTCTCTCTCTCTCTCTCTCTCAATAGTTTATTCTTACTTTATCTAATGTATTTATTTATGTGAGTATGCACATATATAATTTTATATGAATCGGTTAGCTACCTGTCGCCTACTAAGGTGCGCGTGCCACGAGTGGAGAAGCCCGTTCTTTTTATTTTTTTTTTTTTCATTTTCATCGACGCCGTCGTAGCGTTATTTATTTATTTATTTATTTTTTTTGTTTTCCTTTTTTTTCATCATGTTCGACGTATCTTACACGAGAAAAAGAGAGAGAAAGAGAGAAACTGGCTCGCCTCGCGCTATCGCTCGAGGAAATTTGCGATATTTCGAGCGCGCGCTCGCAGCTGATCTCCGGTGCCTACGCTAATACGGCCACGACGCTGGAGATTGAATATTGTCGCGGTGGAATGCCGAATGACGTTGGCCACATGGAATATTTACGGGCTATGCGCTGACTTGTGTACTTATACATGTAAATTTTTGGTATTACGCAATCGTGTCGCGTGAATTTCGGTGAAACATGCCGTTTAAATTATGCTAGCGGAAAATTTTTCCTAGCGAGATTCGACGCATGTTTGCAAATTTTTAAGATCTGTAATTAAATTTTTCATATTTTGCAATCAAAATTTAACGATTTTTTTTTTTTTTTTTTTTTTTTTTTCGTATAGATACCAAATTATGATTTTAGGCAGTCGCTTATACATAAGGCGCAATTAGCGAATTACATCGATTAAAAATCATTCCAAACAAATGACGTTACAATCGCCAAGACCATTAGCCAAACCCTCAAAATCAAATCTCTACGATTGAGTTCACCGAATCGTTGCAAGAAAATACCGACCGACATACTTTCTCGCGCGCTTTAAAATCGTCTCTTTACGCACTCGCACCTCTTTAAAAACCGACGCCGTGTACGACGTATCTTTAAACGTTGAATAGAGCCACGATAGGATTCAATTCAGTCCAGCGGTTAACGCGCAAGTACAGCGCGATGTACTAAGTATAAGTGGCACCGGTGAATATTCGAACTGATTATTTCCTGCTCAAGCTTTCTCTCTCTCTCTCTCTCTCTCTCTCTCTCTCTCTCTCTCTCTTTCTCGAATCGCAAACGTCGAGCAACGCTTTTGTCCCTTATTATTTCGTTCTCTTTCTCATCCGTGTACGTCGCCGCTACGTTTACGCTAATAATCCAACGACCGAGTTTTTCCACGTCGTCCTACTTGTGGAAAAAAACACAACGGACGCGCTCTTGATGGATTATTTATCGGCTTCTCTAGGCGTCGATCCTATTTGTATGAAAAAAAAAAAAAAAAAAATCATTTGATGTATGGAATATGAATGAACGTACGACGCGAGACGCGTGCTTATGGAATTTTCATTGTATTTTATGACGTTTTCTCAGAGTTGTATATCGTCTCGCGTTTTTATTATATACTCGCGGTTGAATCGAATACATTATACATATAATGCAAACCGTTTAGTTTTTACCGTAATAATGACGATTTATACGTAAGGTTAATTTATCGGCTTTATCGCACGCGAAATGATTTACAAAATCGCCTCGAGAGTTCATTCAATTTTGTCAACACTTAATAATAAGCCATCGTCTAAAGTTACGCAGCGACATTCGAATCGAGCAATAAAGACTCGAGTTTAATTATCTCGCCCATAAAATCTATTTTTAACTATTATATATATGCATACACGTGAATTAAAATTCAATATATATATGTGTGTGTGTGTACCTCAAAAATTTCAAAACTGTTAATTTTTCCTTTTTCTCTCATACACACACACACACACATACATATATTTTTTTTTTTCTTTAACAAGGTGCCGGCAAATGAATTTCTCAACGAAAAATAATAAAGCTCGCTGTCCGCCGTAATTGGTAAGACAGACAAAACGACACAGCAGCCGGCGTCCTTCCATCGGTACAAGTTCCTTCATCATCGTATATATATATACGCGTATGCGCTCACACACACACATACACATACACGCATATATTCAAAAGTTCGCGCGTAGGCGCGTGTGTATATATATATATATATACATATGTCGCGCTTATAGAAGCAAGGAATAATAATTCGCGCGCGATAAGCGAACGACACGCGCACTCGACAAATCGTAGCGCGATGCAGCGTTGTGAAAAACCGGACACCTTCTACCGATAAGACACACCTTGCTCCTCTCTCTCTCTCTCTCTCTCTCTCTTTTTTTTTTTCATAAATCCGTTTTACTCTGCGAGAGAGATTTTTTTTTTTATAGTTGCTCTTATGGACAGGCGCTGCTCTCGATATTATTACGGGGCGTTTTATCCGCGCCGGAAAAATCCAAAGGCGCGAGATGAATATTTATGTGAGAGCCTCGAGAGGATGAAGAAGAAGTGCCTCGGATGATAGATATCCTCGTACGCGCTAGCGTATATGTATGTTCCAAGGCGTTTTTATTTTTCTAATAAAAACTGGAGCGCCGCCACATGGATTTTATTTTATATTCACGTATATACGTGTGGTACTTATGCATGTGAATTTTGAGTGGTTACAGATTTAATTTTCGCGTGGAACGTTTATAAGTATTGGCCGAGTCGATATTTTGCAAGGTCCGTTTTTAAATAACGATATTCATACGATCTTAATTTTATACGTAGATTCGTTTCTTTTTTTTTTTTTTTTTTAATTCCATTTTGAAAAAATATTTAAACGTCATCGTTCGCCCTCTTACATTATATGAAGATTCTCAATATTTCGAAAATGACGATAACTATCTTAAATTACACGAATTTACGATAATTATTTTGTTATTCGACAACAATAAGTGCCGCTTGAAATATTTGCGATGTACGACCGTTGAAATATGTATTTTAAATTAACAAAATTTCTACCAACGTTAATCGTTTATCGTCTGAATAAATAACATATTATTGATACGGTATTGTTCAAGTGCTCGTATTGATTCAAACATTTAATGTTCGAAAAAAATCTGACACGGAAAGACAAGTTGTAATTCCTTCATTGAAATTATGGCTTCGACAATATCAATTTGGTTGACCGTCTTGTGTGCTTTTTTTTCTTTTTTCTTTCTCCGGGGAAGGAATAAAAATAAGTTCGGTGCGTCACAGAGATAAAGAAAGGATTATAAAGTATCGGGACGATTGGTAATAAGTTGACAATTAATCGATCCGATTTAAATTCATTTAATCATGCACTTACGATACAGTTATATTGTTTAATAACAATAATTCACGAAGGACTAGGAAGTGAATTAAATTTCAATCACTTTGAATAAAAAAATTTCCCCCCCCCCCTCTCTCTCTCTCTCTCTCTGTTTTACTCCAACATTAAATCAAATATACATAGTAAGATATCCACGTTGTACATAAACGAATGAAAAATATTTTTTTTTTCGATAAAAGCGTACGAAATCGACCGAAAAACCCGAAAAGGCGCGTTTTTAATATACCCGGGTACACATTTTTAATTAAAATGCATTTGCCACCGCGTACGAGCTTCCGCATAAAAATTGATAATCTCGTATCTCTTGTTTTTCTTTACTTTCCAATCATCGACGGTGTAAGCACTTGCGCGCATCGTCTCGGGCAATTTGAGATCGGGCAACAAATCATCAGCGTTACGCGCGAATTATATTTCCCGATGAGGTTCTTCATACCCCACATACGCATAACGATTAATATTTATAAGCCGTGTATGGGCTCTCGATCAACCTGCCCCCCCCCCTCTCTCTCTCTCTTTGCACGCAATATATATGCGCGTGTACCTGCGCACACACGTGTGTATATATATATATACATTGAACTTACTTCGGGGTAAATTATATTCCGTCATGCGTAAACGCTTACACGATGTTCGAGTAATAAATATGATGTTTTTCTTTATAATCGTATGATACGATATTCTCGAAAAATTTGGGAGTCGACGTTATCGAAGGAGAATATAATGTTTTTTTTTTTTCTTTTCAAAAGGTAATTTTATTTATTTGAAATAATAAAAAGTATATATGCCTAAATAAAATATTAAACGTAATTAATCTATCGTAAAAACGATAAGCGATTGATCGATCGTCTAATTATATTAACTTTATAAGAAAATGTAATAAATTAAAAATCATCTTTTACGTTTAATAAACATTTGCATATGAGTATGTATAAAATTTTCACATCTTTATATGATGAAGATAAATCAAAATGCTAATTTGCAATACGAGAAATTTTTAACCTTGTCATTTACAAGCGCATATGCAAGTCCTTTTAGTTTGAAAAACAATTGTAGCCGTGTTTTTCATATATATTTAATGAAATATGAAAAATAGAAAAAAAGAAACAAAAAATAAAAAAAAAAAAAACAAACGCTGGATCGATGCATTTTTTTAAAAAATTACAAATTTATTCGAATGGAAAATTGATTGCCGAGAACATATTTGTCGATACACGAATACGACATCGCTAGACTATGTATAATGTACGTGTATATATTGCCATTATACGTCGTTGAATTTTTAATCTCATGAATATTTCCCAATGGGATTTCCATCCGTTTAAGTATTAAAGAGAGCTGCCGTTATATGAATTAGTGCGGACTGCAACCTCGAGGGATGCGAGAATTCGATCCTATTTTTGTCCACTTGCGTGTCTGTATATGTATACACAAATGTATATCCGTGGTTTTGCCGAAATGCCGTTTGGTTATTAAATATTCAAAGAAATTGAAAAGTTTCGAATTGTCAGCCTTAAGCGCGTAAATTGTTTAAAACAATCGAGGTTTATTCTCATAAAGAATTCTCGTGTTATACGTGTATGTATTTAATCGTATCGAATAATTATTTTCTTAAAAATCTACGATGAAATAAAGCTTGATAAATTTCACGTAGGTGTGAAAGTTTAAATAATTAAAATGCACAATTTAATAACACGGTAAACGATTATTATTATACCGATACGATGAATAAACATGCAATATACCTTTTAAAGTCTACGATAAAAGCCACTTGACCCATTCATCTTCACAATTGCAAGCGAACACTGTATCATCATCCATGCACAATGAAAATCTCTCTTTTAACGGTGGAGACGAGTGAGAAAAATAAAAAGGATGACGGAGAAATACGAGAAAGCTATTCAAGCGTCGCGCCTTGCGTATAGTATACCACCACTATACGATGAAATATGCGCGCACGAGCCACGAACCAATCAAATCTCGCCAACCAACAGTCAAGCTCTCTCTCTCTTTCTTGGTCACATCGGCCATACAAGTACGCAGAGCCGGTGTACAAATATCTCTCACAATATTCTCTTCGAGTCGTATAGTAATGGCGCGAGAGCGTCGAACCATGGACTGTATCTATACGTACATGTATATATCACCAAGCGTAAGAATGATTTAATCCACACGAGTGAGCGCTCGATTGGCAAAATGCAAATAATCGACAAATCCCGGCGCCGCAAGTGAGACGGAAAGTATCAACCGTACACCGGCACTCGGGCGTTTTACTTTCCCTTACGCCGAGCGTTTATATGTAAATATATATATATATATATATATATATATGCATAAATATATAGTACACCTGAGTGAAACGAATATACACGTATACGTATATGGATAAATATAGAAATGTACGCCCAATATCGATCGATTAACAATGGCCGATAAATCGAAAATTCTCTATTACCCGGGTTGTTTGTTTGTTAATCTCTCGCTCTCCGCGCGCAACGTCGCGCACCGTCGCCGCGCTCGTTATAATGGAAAATGGAAGTTGCGCCTGGCTCTTTATATAATTATCCAAAAGACCCTTTGTGTGTATATTTAAATCGACACTCTAGAATATATACGCGTATATATCAGCGCGCGAGAATGGCTTTTTAATTTTTATGACACAAAGTTTTATGGTGTAAAAACACCAAGCTTTCTGAAAGTTTGGTGGATTATTATGTGTCTCGCTTATCTGTTTAACATACAAATGCTCTTTACTGTTGATGAACAATTGTTCGAGACATTTTTATTTCACGGTTGTTTGAATTTTAATTTTTTTTTTTTTTTTTTTTCATAATATCAGATCGTTAATATACGCATTTTCTTTTATCTTCTTCGAGGCATTGATTACTTAAATCGATATTTTCTTAACGTAACAGCGCGGAAACTATAACGACAATTTCTTTATCAATTAACTCGCCCAACGAATTTATTTGCGTTAAACAAACCGAGAAAATTTTTCCCACGTACAAGTGATTCAAAATTTTCTGATGTATAAATAATCGCACGTAAGCATCAGACACAAAAAAAAAAAAAAAAAAAAGAAAAAAAAAAAGAAAATAAACAAACAAACAAACAAACAAACAAACAAAAACCAAACAACAAACATTCCTTAAATTTATCAATAATTGTTCTATCAAAGACGCGAATAAACATACAAACACGCGCGCAAGACCGTACTATTTACAGATTTACAAAGCGCACGAATACGTCCTTATCTTTAGATCGAGGGCGCGTATACGCCGTTGGCTACGCTATCGATCCTTACCTCACGGCGTAAAGGCGAATCCGCTCGCAAAGGCGTGGACTCGCGCGCAAGGTGTATGTATTATACACACGCTTACACACGCGCGCTCGGATTTATTCCTTCCCGATCGCGAGAGGAAATCGAGCGCAAATAAATTATCCGTGCTTAAGCTTTTGCTCTTTCTTACTTCCCCCCCCCTCCTTTTTTTATTATTAATCCCATCGTTTTATTATTATTTATTTCTTTTTTTTTCTATTTTCTTTCGATTCGTGTATGCGCCAAATTGTGTATGGTATGGATGAACTTGTTGGCTTTTGGGGAAATACGAGAGTGTTTTGTAAATTTTAGCCTCGAGGCGCTCTCGATATATTTAGAAATTTAATGTGTTTTTCTTATTGCTAATTTATCGGTTATGAAATAAATGTACGTTCGACAACTATTCGTGATAAAAATAAAATTTTTTTGTTTTTATTGCCGTTCGAAACGTGACTTTTTTCCCGTTTTAATTCTTTTTTTTTTTTTTTCTTTTGTTAATACGATTTTGCAAAACGTTGGTTCGATAATCGTTGCGAATACTTTGTTGCCCGACGATGTAAAAGGCTTAAAATATAAAGGTTATAGAGACGGAAAGCGTCCAACGAGAAAACGATTGTCGCAAAAAAAAAAAAAAAAAAAAAAAAAATTCTTCTTTGCGAACGCGCGCGGGTGACGCATCTCATTGCGCCAAGTTTATTTAACTTTTCGTTCGGTGTTTGGGTAAATGTTCGCGCGGTTCACAAAGTTTAGCTACTCGAATCAATTGCAGTTAAAACTTCGTTACTTTTATTTTTTTCTCTATACGATGCGGCGCGACAACTAATTTAATCAAAGGCTCGTGGTATACAGGTGCACAAAATTTGTTTACGGTTTTGTATCACAGAAACATAATATAGATATCATAAAATAAGAAAAAATTCTTTCGGAATGTCGCATGTTTCACGTAAATAAAAATTTGATTTTTGAATGTTTAGAATTTAATCTATTGGTCAGCGTATAAAAATTTAAATGTGAAAATTTGATATAATTTATCGTTTTTAATATTTTTTGAATTCCTGATACATACATACCTACATCAATATGATTGTTACTTAAAACTAATATTTTACGATTGCAAAATTTGAATTCAATATTACTGTATTAAGCGAATAAATTTTTTTATTTATTATAAACATATGTACACGTGAAAGAAAGGAATACAAGTAACATTGTGTATATAAATATGTATATATGTGGCAAACGAATGAGTCAGACACAATTCAATGACCGTAAGATTGGAAATAATTAAACACAATAGTACTTAACACCATTACATAACAATGAAATCTGCTAAAAAAGTTTTACGCCTGCTAGCACGTAAGAGAAAAAAAGAGAGAGAGAGAGAGACAGATAGACAGACGCAAGTCTATACAACAACGAGAATGAAGAAAAAAACGAAATATGTGTACATACAGAAAGAGACGACTATAAAAACCCACCCATAATATCGCCGGCGTATATAATTTCGCAAACGCGAAAGATAAAAGAGAAGAACCTAACCGAGCGACTACAACGACGTCCACGAGTTCCATTGAAACGTCAGTCGCGCGAGTGTGAGTGTGCGTGTCGTTTGCATAGACGACGAACGTATATATAAGCGAGCGCGTATATAAAAGACGGATACATGTATATATGTATTATGCACATCCGCGGAAAAAGGACGCGCGATCCTTTAAGTGGGTCGATATATATCGTCGACGTCCTACACGTAAAGCAACCTATGAATTATACTCGCGCACGAGAGAAAGGAGTATACGAAAGCCGCAGAAGCTGGCGAGGAAATGGGAATTTTCAATCGATATCGCGTGTGTTTACTTTCGGATAATTGACGCTTTTTTATTATTATTATAAGTTTTTTTTCTTCACGGGTAAAGTGCGACGCGATATCGGATATATTTTTTTTTTTTTTTTTTTATTTTAAAATTTTTTTTTTTTGAAAATTTAACTTTGGTCAAATTTAAATTAAAGTCAGTTAACGCGATAAAAAAACAAAACGTTATTGCTATGGTTTATGCATTATATAATAAAAAATTAAGCAAAAATTTCAGTTTTTAAAAGTTTCTTTTTTCAAAACTTGATAGAACTTTTAAAAGAATAATTGAATGATATGAAAATAAGTGTATTTAAACGTTTTATTCAAACATTACAAGATTTTAAGTACACTTCATGAATTGTTTTTTAAAATCGAAAAATCTTCAAGTTCTAATGATAATAGCATTTCGTATTTTTCATATTTTAATAAAATATTCTACGCCTTAAGAATATGTTTGTTCTTGTTATATATGTTAAAAAAATAAATAAAAAATACCCATAAAAAAACCGCAATAAAATTTTACTTGAAACAAGATCAAAAATAACATTTTTCTACAACGATATTTTCAGAAATAACACATTTTTCCACTTTATATATACCGACTCAGTTTCGTTTTCCCCTTCTTTTCCTTTTTTTTTTTTTTTTTTTTTTTTTTTTAACGCTATAAAAGGATAAAAAAAAAACCGAGATAGCTTAACCAAACACAAGAACAAAGATTCGGTTGCACAGAGAAAATGTTATTTCAACCGGGCTAATTTTAACGACAAAACGTGCCCCGAAGTCTTCGTAATTTGAGCATAGGTCAGCGCGTCGTTAAATTAAAGCGAAACATGTATTATGATATATATTTATATATATATATATGCATACATATATATATATTATATATTATGTATGTATGTATGTATGTATGTATGTATGTATGTGGTGATTACGAATGCTCGTTACGCAAAATCATCAAACCCGCGCGTTAAACAAATTTTTGTTTTTGTAGCTTGGTATTTTCATTATTGCAATTGCATTGGATATTAATTAAAAACAAACAATTTGGCAATTGCTCATTTGCATGTACATATCTCTTCGATTGCCTAATTTTTTATTTAACTTTATATGATAACATTTTAACTTTACCCTTTATCAAGATACATAATTTTATATGTTTTCTTAAAAAAAAAAGAAATAATTTTCATCGGTAAAAAAAGGAAAACGCAAAATTTTTAATTATCAAGTTAAACGTAAGCAAAAATTTTAATATACGTACACAGAGACACGTGCCAGTGTGTCCCTCATATGCATAACAAGGCCACCCGCGTGTACGCCGCATGGGGCTAATGGAGCATAATTGTTCGACGTAAAAGTAAAATTACTTTTCGGATAATATACGATCTGTATGCGTATATGAAAAGAAGGAAAAGCCGTAAGGTTATACAAACGCGAAAAAACTCTTTGATTTTCCGCCTCGCGCCTTTCCGCCGTCTTCCTACCTCTCTTCCACGTTGTCACAATGTCGATAATTAGCCTTCGCCGAGTGCTCGGCCTCGTTTGTGTATACGGCTCCTTTAATGCGCATACAAGATATACGTACACGTGTATGCAGTACGCGAATCCAAGAGGGCAACCGTACGCAGGGGGTCCTTTCTATCGCGCCTCCTATCGTCCATTTCGGTACGTTCGCGTGTCTACCATGTATACGTTGAAACAGGATCGTTGCGTTTGTCGCGCTGTCGAGGAATACCGAGTCGACGTTGCGAGCAATCGATGTTACACACCGACTGGCGAGCTTCTCCATATGACGGCCGTTGACGTTGACGTTAACGTAACGCGTTTCAAATTGTATTAAGAACTTGTTGGAATGAACGATGTTCCTTCGAATGTTGAAAACTTGGAGATTTTAATTAAATACTGGTTAAATAATTTTATTAACAAACGATACATCCTTCGTGCTAACGAGCGATGAAAATTACAAGAGCAAATATAAACGTTTAACGCGAGAGACTCGGATCTGTACCCACGTACCTATTTCTACGATTAATAATCCATCGTTATATCGAACATAATCAACCATTTACAAAACAAATCGACTTCGAACAAGTGTTCGATCATCCGACGGTATATCAAAGCCACACCGGCTACTAAATCTAGACGAGCGAGCCGACTCGCGGATAACCAAAGCGTCAAAACTCCTCTCTCTCTCTCTCTCTCTTTCTCTCACTTCGTTATCGAGCAACGATCCACGAGCGCACGTAATCGAGTCCTCGCGCTGTACATGTTAATTACGCGTGATGAATTTCATTTGTTTAGCGGCGAGGAAAACGTAACATTCCCTGGTGAATTATTCGCATTTCGAGACGGATATATCGGCCGCGAGATGTAACTTTGAAGCGTCTTCTGTTGGGGAAAAATGTCGGATTGAGTGTTGATAACTTGAATTATGATGATAAAAATTTTGTAATTTCTGTTAATCGCCGGAGTAAAAGGTACCTTGATTATATTTTTTGTGTGAAGTAAAAAGTATATACAAATATGTTTAAGAAAATATAATTATTATTATTTATTTTTTTTTTTTTTTTCAAAGAAGCCGCCGCAACGGGTTTAGAATAATGTGCAACGTTTTTTCTTTCCGTATTCGAAACAATGGTTAAATGACGTATTTAAAAAAGAGAAAGAAAAAAAACAAAACAAAACAAATAAACATCGTAGAACAACGCGACATTTTCGTATAATTTTCTCGCAAATATGCGCGTTTGTCATCGTAATATTACGAATGAGTCACGCGCGCTCGAACCTTATTTAAACGCGACACTTTTATGAAAGGTTCCCTTTTTGAACTTGGTTGGTCGGCCGAAGAAAATAATAATTAATAAATAAAAGGAACGAATAAAATAAATGAATGAGTATAAATGCTCATTGTGTAATAGATTTTTCTTTGATGCATTATGCCATAACGGCTTTTGCGATTACGGCGCGGCATTGAATGTGAAAGCGTTTTATGTAATAAATTAATATCAGAACGACATAATTAAATAATGCATTTGAATGACAATCGTTAAGCAAGAATTATTACGGATATTAAAATGTGAGTTCTATACGTTTGATTTTTTTTTTTTTTGTTTTCTTTTTTAACAAGTTTGTACGACAACTTAACGGCGCCTTAATTTTTCACACATGATGTTAATTTTTCAAAAATATAAAAGGCATAATGCGTTAAATAATTAGAATATTAAAAATAGTAAATTCTATCCATAACGATGAAAAAACGTGATTACTAAATAAAAGCATCTTGCATACGTTACATCTGGCTTTGAAAAAGAAAATAAAATTTTAAAAATATTTCATCAAAATGACAAACAAACGCGTACGCGTACACGTTTTCCTCTTTTCAAACGCATACGCGACGTAACCGCGATTACCCGTCGAGACGAATCCTGCGTCACATTGTCCAGATAAGTGCGTCGTAATTTTCTTTTATTTTACTTTTTATTTTATTTTTCTTTTTTTTTTTATTTTTATTCCTCTTTCTCTATAGGAACTTGTGGTTTGCGGCGATGGCTCGCGGCTACCCGCGTTAATGGACGCGCAACAACCCGATACTTTGAAAAAAATATCGAGTTACTCTTCGTGAAAAGGAATGAGAAAGAGAGAAAGAGGTGAGAAAGGAAGAGAACGCTAACTCGTGAAATTTCACCAAGAAAAATTTCCGTTATGTGCGGTAAATGCCGAACCGCTGTTGTGTTTTCGCGTTGTTTAGTTCGAAAACTTTAAACCGCGATTGAGCTATTTTACACATTGCAATTATATTCTGTTTACTTACTGCAATTGCTTGGGAATATGATGTTTTTTTTTTTTTTTTTTTTTTTTTTATGCGGCCAATTTGCTGATCTTATTCGATCTGCGTTATAATTTACAACCCTTTAAAGTAATAATAATTATTCTTTAGCTCGTGTGAAATTTTTAAAAATCTCAAAATCGACTTACGTATTATATATATATATATATATATATTCATAAATATACGACTTTTCGTCGTGATAAACTACGCTTACAGGTCATCGTACTTTTTCGTTTATTTACACGTACAGATTAATATATATGAATACTATTAAAATTTGCATAAATCAGAGAGAAAAAATAAAGTAAAAATTGCCACCATGATAACTGTTTTAATTTAAATAATTTACTGTACAATTTCGCAGTAAATGTAAATAAAAAAATAAATAAATAAATAAATAAATAAATAAATAAATAAATAAAAAAAAAAAAAAAAAAGAAAAGAAAGATTGTACTTAATTTGCCAATGAGTCGTGTCCATAAAATAGCCGTAATAAATTCGCGATTATTAACACATTTTATATATCGAGTTAATTTTAAATTCGATAAACAAAAAATATACATTTCTCGATCGATAAGAGTATCGGTGAATAAAAGCAAAAAGCGCATTGTTTTTTTTAATTTTTTATTTACTTATATTTTTTACTCGCGCTGCGGATACTCATCTATTGGCAATTATAATTTTTACCCTCGCTAAATAAGACTGGTTTTAAGGCCCTCGGCTTATAATTCGCCGAGAGCTTTAAATATGTTACGTATATATATATATATAGTTTTCTAATTGAAATTGGAAATATGCTCCAATTAATACAAAAACTTTCTCTATTAACTTAAATTAATTATAAATTTGAAATTGATCATTTTTCCTGTCTATCATAAAATCACATTCGGTATGATTTTTTGTATCGTCGTTTAAAAACTCAAACATTTTTTTAATTTAATTCGAAGAAAGGAATCGAAAAGATATTTTCATCTTTTCACCTTCGTGTATATATTTATCCACATGCATACTACCTGACTTTTACCTAACCATAAAAGGAAATGGATGAATCAACGACGAAGAAACTTGTAGTTAAAAAATGTAACGTTAAAATAAAGCCATAAGAAGAAAAAAAGCTTAAAAATTCAAGATAATCGGTTCGTTTCCACCTGTAGAAATTTGAAAAAAAAAAAAAAAAAAAATTATCGCACTTATAAAATGCGTAGGCAGTGGACTTGCCGGTCGCTTTCTATTAATAAATGTCAACAAGTAAATGTCGCGCGAACGAATAAACGATGTATAAACACGATCGATCGATCGATTTTCTTGCGAGCGCAGTTGCAGAGCAAGAGATAGAATCCGCGACGAGGATTAATACAATGTTGCACGCGCGAGCCGATGTTTATTCAGCGCTGTATGTATATTTACCAACGAGTTAACGCTTCATTTGCATTTTCGAGCTTTTCTTATTTTTCTTTTGTTTACTTTATCGGGATGGACATGTTAAGGAAACGCACGTGGATGTACGAAAAATTTAGCGATTGATAAAGTGTTCGCGCGTTAAACGATACTTTACATAAAGCAAGATTCGATATCGTAATAAAAAATTTTTTTAAGCATATTTTTGAAATTTAAGACGGATAAGAGATTATCACATACATTTGTACAGATATTTTTGTAACCCCAACGTTAAACTTAAAAACGGCGATTAAAACTGGATATACTTTATTACCGTAATTCGTTGTAGCAATATCGCAGTAAAGGAATAAAATCACGAAAAATATTTCGAATATATTTTTTGACACGAAAATTTATTCTATACAGCATCCGCGTGATAATTTTATATCATTCGATTCGATGCATAATTAATTAGGCACGATTATTTTCAAATTATTACCACATAACGAGCTGCAAGCTTTATGTTCGATCTATCGCGATGCTTTAAATCGTTAAATTTTTTAAGATACAGAAAACTTGTAATTCGTAAAAAAAAAAAAAAAAAAAAACAAAAGCCAATAAACAAGAACGATTAGAAAACTACCGCACGCGGTCGCGTCCTTGCGCAATAGGTTGATTTCGCGGAAATAAGGTTGAAAAATTTCAAACGCTCAATATCATCCTGTTTAAAAGCAAAGCACGAATCGTCGATTATTTTTAATCCTTTCTTTTTTAAATAACGTCGCGCGGCCGTAGCGATATCGTGAACCAATCTCTAACACGGGAACGCTAAGTGGAACCGAGCTTCTTCCCTGTAATCATTTTGATTGACATTCGCTCATCCTTTGTTTCCCTTTGCTTTTTTTTTTTTTTTTTGTATTTTTGCCGATTTGGCCGACGTTGAACGGCAGGCGCGCGTATACGCACGTGAGATTTGGTTATCCGTCGATTAAAATTCCCGTTATATACATCGTGGCTTGTATTTGCTTATTATTATGGTGTTTGGAAAAAAAGCAGAGGTTTGCGCGGAGGCGTTGCTTTCTCCCACACTTTTTTATCTTTTTCTTTGACGTTTACTTCTCTCTCTCTTTCTCTCTCTCTCTCTCTCTCTACCCTTTTTGATTTATTAACGAGCTATCGAAAAATATACGCGAATCGTATTTGACAATTTATATCAAAGTATGCGAGAGATAGCAACTTACATACAGTTTTGTATATTCGTTTGGAATCAATGATTTATGTCGAGTGCTGTTTTGTGCGGAAAATTAGAACTGACGGCATATGTAGACAATTTGTATTGATTATACGCAGCGTCTAAATAGTAAGATCTAATAACTTACAGTTTAATTAATATAAATGCGTTTTTGATTTAGTTAGCTATACTCGAGTCGGTGTAAGTAGTCATCGTTTCATATACACTTTTTGATATCTTACCAAAATTTTCGTGTTATATGTATAAATGGCTAGTGGTCAGAGGTGATAATTTTAATACGCACAAGTGATTTTTCTCGTGAAAAATAGGGACATAAAAAATAAAAAACTTTAATACTGTACAAGTAAATGCGAGGTATTCCATTTATTCGACTTTTTTGCGCAAATTTTCGTAACTGTTAACATCGCATTTATAGAGGCTCGCAAGTATTTATATATAAATTGCGTTTTTTTACAAATACTTATAAAAGTCAAATTCAGTATCCATAATTCGAGAGGACGGAGTCGCATACGTCAGCGTGACGCTAATGCAAATGCGCATAAAAGAGTCGATTATCGCAATTTTATCCGTTAAATTCGAAGATTAAGAATACGTCGTAAAGATTGCACGCACGGATATATAAATATAAATATAAATATATATATATATATATATATATATAGAGAGAGAGAGAGAGAGCGCATAAAACTGGCCGATGTCGTTCGTTTTGTCGATTACATTTATTATAACGCCGTGGAAATTAATTATTTCGATAAAGAGAGGTTTCGATGAGATAGCGAGGAATATTAATGCGACAGCGTTTACGATACGTACAAGCGCGTTCGATCGCTTTTCCAATTTTTCGCAAATGATATTCGAGCCGAGAGTTTTCAAAATTATTTTTACCGGCGAGTCGCTCGTGTATTATTTATTAATCATCTTTAATTGATTCATAGCGTTATCGCATGGATGCCGTTCGTTTTTAATACTTTCGCAATATCTTTCTTTTTTTTTTTTTTTTTTTTTTAACCAGTTATTTAACGTTTTTCGACATTACATATTTTACACAATGTGTAACATTTGAAGAAACCGTATCACCGTTTAAACGATACGTTCTATTTTTAAAATTCATCGAGTATAATAAACATTAAAGCTGGCCACATTTTCAAACGAAAGATAAAGTTATTGCGAGCGAAAATAAAATTATAGACAAAATAAAACCGATAATAAAAACGTTGTAAAATATCTTTTATTTACAAGCAATCTTCGTCCGACCCGAATAATCCAGCATATTTAAATCAGCGTTCCAACGATTGCGAATCCACATAAATCCGGTATAGTGAACAATTCTCTGGGTATTTTAATTCAAAGCCACTTCGTGAAACAACCCGTCGATGACGACGACGAACTCGAATGCCATAGTCGCGCAATTCGAGAAATGGTACGGGAGCAACGATGTCAAACCCAAGGGTCTACACCCTCTCGAGATCGTACGTGGCTATATGCGTCGTCGCGAACAAGCGCGCGAAATAAAACGAAAGAAAGAAAAAGTACGAGAGAAAGAGAGAGAGAGAGAGAGAGAGAGAGAGAGAGAGAGAGAGAGAAAGAGAGTGAAACAGTGTCTCGAAATTGGCATAGCGCCAAAAGCATTGTGAGCCAACGACGTTGCTCTCTCTCTCTCTCTCTCTCTCTCTCTCTCTCTCTCTCCTACTTGACGGCGTGTTTTGTCTGCGGGCTCGAACGACACAACCGGGAGCTAAAATCGCTTTTGTGTGCGTATAATTGCACGGGTATAAAGCGAAGAACGAAGTCGACGTGCCGATGACCAGAAGTCTCGTGTGAGTATGTATGTAAGTGAGCGCAATAACTCCACTTCGTTTTACATTCGGACGTTCGATGGATTTAGGTGACGTTCGTTTGACTTTTTAAACGTCCTTCGGAGTTAAAAGTTCTTTATCACACTGGAGGCTCGAGTATGGAAAAAATTAAAAGTATATATTTATACCGATAAATGAAGCTTTGTATTAGTGGTTTTAAATATTTCTGAAACGCAAGAGGACGTGCGCTTTTAAAAGTACGTGATGACTCTTTGGAAGATTATTTTAACGATGAAGTAATTAAATATTTTCAAACATACAAGTTGCTTTAACGGATAACTATCTCTATTTATCAAATTAAGCAAACATTCATTTAAAGTTACGTAATACTTTTTAATCATAAGTTAAGGACAAAAGCTACCTGGAATTAAGAGAAATAACGATTTTTATTGGTTAGTTAACAAAAGCTATTATTTTCAAAAAGTAAGAGTTACTAAATTAACAATGATATACGTCATTGAGTTTTTATTACTCGATGATGTAAAGTAATTGCACGCGTGCGTGTTAATAATTTATTGAGAATTAATGATTATCGCATAAACATCATCCTTGAAAATTATTTTTATAAAATAAATTATAAAAACAGTAAGTCTGATTATCAAAACGTATTTTCAATAGATATTTTTTAAAACCATTTTTCAAAATTTAAGAATTTTTAAATACAAGCTCGAATTACTTTGCTAAAAGTTAGTATCAATTATTCTAGTACACACTGATTTTTAATCATCTATTATTAAAAAAAAACAAATTAATTTTCTACTAATTTCCATCACGGTTATAAGTTTACCGTTATAAATTAGTTTCGCAAAATTTTTGCATTATATTCATTAAAACCTATCAATCTTGTAATTATCCGCGCGTTTAATTTTGTAGGTAAACGCAATTATAAACTTTTAAAAAATATCTTATACATAATTTTAAATTAATCAAAACAAGAAGCGCTTTAAGTCATCGTAGAGTTTCTATTTTTCTCCTGTACACGATTAAATACTGAAGAGGAAATACGGCACAGTATACAGTTCAATACATATATATATATATATATATATATATTAGTTATTTATGTACCTTGTGCGAGCCTCGCGTCATTACAGCTTGAGGCAAAATATGTTGTGGATGGATAGTAGGGCCGCAGTCGCGAGCGCAGCGAGCGACTAAGGCGCCTCTATCCATCCACAAAATATGAGCCGAAAGCTTTAATGACGCGAGGTTCACTCATGGTGCTTAAAAAATTTTTCAGCCTTGTAACCCGTACGAAGACTCTTACTTAGTTAACAGAATAATTAATTTTATTTTGTTGCATATCAATTAAATGCAATTTCGAACCCGTACTGACAGTTCGTAAACTACAGATATCGTCTGCTAACGCATGCGCATTTTGTACACACACGCGTACATGTACATGTGTGTCAAAAAGTGACAGACAACATAATGTAAATATAAATATAAATTATGAAATTAAAAAAAATAGTAAATGGATTAATATTTAAAAATAAAATTAATTCTTGGACAATTATTATTTATTAAAAAATATAAATTTCTTGAGTATATTTATTAAATATTTATACAGAATAATATTTTTAACAAAAGTTTTTTTTATAAGATTTGAAGGCTTATTAATAATATTAATACTATTATAATTAATATAAATACTTTCTTATGTTATTTTTATCATAACAATACTATATTTGTTTAACACATTTTTTGTATAATCAATGAATTTTAGTCTCTTA
Organism: Chalcis sispes; assembly: GCA_949987625.1. NCBI lineage: Eukaryota > Metazoa > Arthropoda > Insecta > Hymenoptera > Chalcididae > Chalcis > Chalcis sispes. The sequence goes on along the minus strand of OX465095.1, from coordinate 70,161,957 downwards.
TTTAACATGAAAAAACAGTAACTTTTTTAAATATTTTAAATTTAATTTCTTCACACAAAAAACTTTTAAATCATTTATCTAAATCACAAACAAAATTATAAACTAAAAAATTATCACTTTAAAATCACTTATTATTAAATTTTTTAATTTTGCGGGATTATATTAGACTTTGCTTTTTCTATTAGTTTATTTAATTCACGTTTGCATTCTTCATCACTGTCACTATCACTCGTCTTATTTTCATTATTTAATAAATTGTCCATTTTTATTCTTCTTCTCACATATTAAGAACGAATATTACCGACACAACGATACACTATACTGAAAGAAAACAAAAGAAAAGCAGAGCCCCGTGGTCGCTTGAATGTACATACTGAGCGAAGGAGAGAGCGAGACAGAGATAGGGTGGTCACGTGGGAGCAATGGTGCGCGCGCTCTTATCGCTATCTCGTTCTCTCTCCTTCGCTCAACATACATAAGTCTTATTACGCGTTTCGAAAATATAAGTTTCGATGAAGACTCACATGCTAGGCTATATGAAGCGACAAATACATAGCAGTGGCGCTGTTAACTTTTTTTTCTCCTGGCACATATACAGCCTAAAAGGACGTATAGAATGTCTATACAGCCTAGAAGGACGTATAGAAAAATGTTAATACGATCGAGAAGGCGCTTGCGCGTATGGAAACCATTTACCCGCTGAGGATGCTCCGTAGGTAAGAGTCGCCGTACGGGTTAGTAGGCTGAAAATATATATATACTGTATATTAATAATTTTAATAATTCGATAGACGTGTTTTCCATTCGTATAAGCATTATGATTTTACGACTTTGTACTGTGAAAATTTGAATTTTAAACGGCGTTCATTTGCATAATTATTTCGACTTCGAGCGACGTTATTGAATTTATACAGACGCGGTCGTACCGTTATACACGCGCGTATGCAACAGTACCTGTGTACAAAACCAATGTTAAAGTTGAAGAAATAAAAAAAACAAAAGAAAGGAAAAGAAAACGAAACGACTAGCAGCCGAGCTTTTAAATAAAGTTCGATTCAAACAAACTACATCCAGCTTGACTTAACTTATGCGAACAGCGCGGTAAAACAACTTGCGACTACTCATCCCCCGTTAAAAAAAAACAAAACGGCAAAAGGAAGAGGAGGGAAGAGGGGGAGAAAAAAAACGTCGAGCACTCGTGCGTCACTCGGCTCCGAATAATCTTCGCGTTGATTTCTCATACCTCATACCCCGGCGTAAAAGGGGCCAAGAGCGCCGCAGCTTCTCACTCACCCACCCAATTATCCTCTCGCGCTCCGTCGTCTTCGTTGCAGACGTTATATACATAATCTATTTCGAGAACGAGACGACGACGGCAACGACTACGATGACGCAGACGCGAAAGTTCGCTTGGCCAACGTCCAGACGATTCCTCGTTGATTTTCCCGGTATTTTCCGCGAATTCGTTCGATATCAAAAGAAAAAGGGACAAAACGACGAAGAAAAATAAAAAGTAAATGAATAAATAAAAATAATGATAATTCTAATCCTCTCTCGCTTAGAGGCGCGTATAATTATGTTGCTTACCTTGCGCCGACGAAGACCTGCTGTCTGGCGACGTCGAATAGCAGCTGGGAGTACGAAGTTACGCCCTTTTGCTTGAATTCCACTTTATTCGCCAGATCTGCAAAAGTAAAGGGAGTTATTTATTTTATTTTATTTTATTTATTTATTTTTTTTTTAAATCGCCAAGACGTTCTTTGTGTTAAATTTGTAATATCAGAGATTTTATAAAATTATAGGTTTTCAACTGCCGGATTTCAGCGTGTCGTTTGTAATTTGTTAAGTACTTTGATGTGAATAAGCTTCTTTATTATGGTGCTTATAATGTAATTGAAGAAAAAAATGTTCGTTATTTATAATAATATATTTAAATGTTCTCATATTCATAGAAAAATAAAAAAATTAAAATGCAGCAGTGATTTATTAAAGTTTATAATTTAGCATCGCAATTATGTCAGCCATTAATTTTAAAATTATTCCGTCATACTGATACTTTACGTCCTTTCATTTAATTTTTTTATTTCACCTTTATTTTCTTAGAAAATTTTCGATGCAAAAACATTTTTATACGGCAGAAAATAAATAAATTTCGAAAAAATAAAAAATTTTTTACGACGCCTGCATTCTTAAATTTTCTGCCCATCGTTCGATATGCTATTTGACTTTTTTTTTAAATATAAAATTGTAAAAAATCGAAATAAAATTTGAAGCAAACTCGTTATGCTGAATTTTAAAATATTTGTAAAAGTGACGTAAATATAATAAATAATGCAGTAATTTTTCGTTTGCTTCGTGCAATCGGCAACGTTTTTACCACAGCCTGTAAATAAAGAATTTCAAACAAAACGGCCAACGTAACTTTTTAACGACGCGACAATTTTTAATAATCTGAAATTTTCCAAGCGATAAATTATCAACAGCGCTTATAATGTAACAGATTATTAATAACTCGATGAAAAAATCGGCAGATTTAAACTTCCATATCGTCGTTATTTCTCAGCATCGTGTCGCTTCGCGATTAGACAGATTATTGTCGCGGTGCAAGAAGCCAACGCGCCAAGAAACAGTCAAATTTTAAAAAAGTCTACGTGCGCTTTTATAAAGACTCATCGAACCATACGTAAATCCTATTTCCCTTTGTCCTATACGGTTCGACGATTAACAAAGGTATAAGACAGACACTCGACAATGAAGTGAAATCTAACACGCGCTGAACTAGTGCAAGATAGAGAGCGCGATGAGCGCATATATGTATGTCAACACCTGCGTATAAATACGCAACGATTCGCGAAGCATGAAATACCAGGATATATGTATATAAATGATACATGCGTGTCGCGCATAAGTGTAAAATTAAAATCCTTTTATGAATTCTACGTGAGTTAATAATTAACGCGCGCCAAAATCGCTTAAAAAGTTTACTCGCGCGCTTCTTATTTAGTATAATATCGTTTGCGGTACGCGTGCGCCTACATCATTTGCGATTTATATTAAACTTTACCGATACCGATTTAAACTCAACGCAAGATATAGAGAAAATATGGGAGTTGTCTAGCTCGACTTCTCGATTCATCTCGATTTTATCTGCGCTTGTACGCGTGTCTATGTTCTCGGTGATAACGTTTAAGCGGAGTTTGCATACATATTGGTGTATCGTATCGGTGAGCCTGTATGTGTATAGTAAATTGTGATAAACTGGTATTTATCGCCATACGAAACGCGCGACATTAAACGACGAGACGGTAAATTATTCAAACGATTTAGTATAAGAAACTCGTAAAGAAATGTTGTATATTATCGGAGAAGAGAGAAGCAAGAAGCTCGACGTTAAATTTCACGTGTGGGTCGAGCGGTTTCTTACCCTCGTTCGCATAAGTTAGATGTATTATACGAATAAATAATACACCCATCGTCGCTTAAATTTACTTTCAAAGCTCTTCTTCTTCTTCTTCTTTTTTTTTTTTTTCTTATACATATTACATCGCGAAATAATATCGCGTTATGAAGGCGCGTGTGGCTCATGGTTATAAAGGATTGATAGAGCTTGCGTTCAGCCGCTGGCTAATTTCTCTCCTCTTTGTGTGCTTCATTTACGTCAAAGCTTGAAAGAATATTTATTAATATTTTTATCCAAATTATTTTTCTCCGATGAAAAGCTATATACGATTACGCGGATAAATATCATGTATATATGCATATTTATATAAATATATATACATCGAGTTAAAAATTTTCCGAGCATTGAATTTAATAAAATTCAAGCAACTGTTCGCACAGAAAATTGTGCATCTGCTTTAATTCTGAAACGCTGACGCGTCTCTGGGTTATTACACGTCCGAATGATAAGCAAAACGATGCGACTCGAACCGATGATTAACCCGACAGAGTCGACCGTACGCTAATAATCTAATTTTCGAATTGCATCATTCGTGACTTTTCATTTTGCATAAGGAAGCGTAAAATCACGGTATCCTTCCTGTCCTCGATAAATAGTAACAATGAAAAATCGTCTTTTCTCTTTTTCGTCTTATCACTTTAGCTTTTATCTTCACTCATAATCGATGGATTTTTCTTCAATATTCTTTCTAGCTTACGATGTAAAAGTAAACCAAGAATATTGGTGTAAGTCTTAGACATAGCTAAATATCAGCATCGGCATTCGTGCAAGCTTATGTAAAGGAAAAAAGAAAAAGATCGCATTATGCTCACGGATATAAGTATACAGGTTTGGCCGATTATGAGAGCGCGTAATGTGTCTCCTCTGTACATAAAACTTCTTTCTCTCTTTCTTTATCTTTCTTTCTCGCTCTTTTTTTTTCTCCGCACTACGCGTTAGCTCGAAGCTTCTTCATAATTGCGCGCTCGTTTATTATACGTATACAGCGAAGGCCGCGTCTTTCTTCCTCTCATTCTTTTCTCCATCATCTTTTTATATATTGTACTTTTTTTTTTTTTATCCCGAGGAAGAGAAAGAGGCGCGCGCGAGCTTCTTTTAACCGTCGACAGCCGTCGCTCGACACTCGATACTTCGGGGATGTATATAAATATATATGTATAAGGGTACGTCGATCAGCCGGCACTTATACGAAAGAAACGACGTTGGCAATAATGTCGGCTTCGATTGTTGATATGCAATGTAAAACGCGTATATGTGCACATGTGAATATGTGTAGAAGAAAATATAAACGTCGACGACAGTTTGGTTTACGAGTGGCACTCGCTATATATATGTATATACATAAGTTTATACCTATACTCCTTTTTATTACAGTTTTTTATTATTTTTCCAGTTGCGGTGAAATTTTCGCGAGGGATTATTATTATCTCGGCGGGGCGTACTTTTTACGGCGTTCTATCTCGGCGTTCAGTTTTATGTAATTCAATTGCGAGCTGTATTATATCTCCTTTAATTTCACTTCAACCGATACTTTATTGTTTATTTGTTTTATCTTTATGCCGTTTTATTTATTTATTTATTTATTATTATTTTTTTTTTTAACCTTATATCGAACTTTATTCATACGAATAAAAAACTTTTGATAAATAAAAGATGGATTATAATGATCGTATAATTAAAAGTTTGCAAAAATCTTTTTTATATTTTTTTATTATAGATTTTTGCCTTACGAGAAGGCAATGCTGATGTAAAACTGGTGAACGAAGAAAATTTGTTCCCTTTATCGACGAGCTCATTATTCAGAATAACGCATTACTTAAAATAATTGTATCGCATAATCATAATAAAGAATGTTTTATTCAATGAAAAAAATTTTTCTTCGTCCTCGTTTTGTTAACCTTTAAAGTATGTATAAGCCGCTTTGGTAAATGTATTAGTCTGAATAAATTCATATCTCAAAAGGTAAACCCGTAAATAAAACTAAAGTAAAGAAAAAAAGAAAATTAAGCCGCGATGCAATTTTTTTTTTCTCGACGATCCCGTCGAATTACCATAACACGACGGTAATCAGTCCGGTTATGGAATAACAAAAAACAAACAAGGGCAAAATCCGAGATTAAATTAAAAGCAAAAGAAAAAAAATATATAAATAAATAAATAAATAAATAATAATAAATATAAAACGCATAATCGACATATCGCGATCACATGTTCAATTATATACTCGCTTATTATAATTTTGTTAAAAAGATCGTCTTTTAAAGAGCGTCGAAAACCAACAAAGTCACTCCTTCACTTAAACGAGAGAAAATTAATAAATAAAGCAATTTTAAAAATTTGCACGCATGTTGCGTTAAGTCGCAATTATCGTAATAAGCGCGCGTACGACTTATCCACTTAATCGGAGCGACGCGTAAGTCGAAAAAAAAATAAAAAGAAAAAAAAAAATATATATATATATATATATATATAGATAAACGTAAGGGGGTTGAAAAATTACTCAATGTATAAAAAATTTACGTATCTAAATCGATTTGAATGAGGTGCAGGTAAATGCTTGTATAGGATAATGATAAAGCATGCGTTATAATTCCGTACACTGTACGATATTATCGAGGCACGCGAGCGCTTTGTAAGTCACGCATGCACATGCGTTGGATTGTAAATTCGGAAACGAAAGGAAGAGAAAAAAAATAAAAACAAAAAAAAAAAAAAAAAAATAAATAACGATAGTCGTACGGTGGACCACCGGCTGGGCTATGTTAATACGGATAATTACGGTGTGTACAAGCGAAGTGCCGATTAACCTTCTGTATGCATATACACATATATACACCTTCGTACACCTTTTTTTTTTTTTTTTTTTTTTTTTTTTACTTCCCCTTCCCCCCCTTTTTTTGTTTACTAATTTTAGCTGCGAGTTCTCCTAATTACCATCGCGCTTGCGTTTCTTCAAAGCAATCAATTATGCGCCCGAATGTTAATTCGCGCCCCGATAATTTATGAGCGAAAAAATAAATAAATAAATAAATGAAAATTAAATTGATCGTTGTAAAGGGCGTTTAAAATTTATTGAACTCGTTGATGAATGAAAATTTTATTTTTAACACGTTTGCAGATCGGTTGTTTTATTATTTTTTTTTTTTTTTTTTTGTTTTTTTTTTTTTTTTCTTTTTGATGTGCTTTAGATACGACTTTGAATAATTTACGGTTTGCAATAGGCGACAAATGGAACGAAATTCTCAGACACATGCGGGCATACGATCGAATTATCTCCTCTTAGATATTCTCCTTGTTTTTTCTTTTAAAAGTAATGTTAACATTTGATTTGAGGGTAAAGTTTCTAGTTGCATTAAACTTATCTATAATCGATGCTGCATATTACACCTGTGATAAAATTTAAAAGTAAACATTTTATCGTATTCGTAGCCTTTATGAATTAAAAAAAAACCGTTTTCATTTTAAAATATCGAGTGTTTTTTCCCATGCATAAATGTGTCTCATTGATAAACTTATTGCAAATAAAAGTTGATGGGTTCGAATACAATGCGGATAGTATTTCTCGAGAGCGATTGAAAGAGCCTTTCATCGCGCGTTTAATTTTAATCTTTGGAAAACCTTGAAGTACGCGCACGCGGTAGTTTGGCCATTTTTCATCGGAACTCGTTCAATTTACGTGTCTCGAGTCGTGAAATCTTTAAATACACACATCCCATTGAACTTTATTGTTTGATGTGTTGATGTAAAATTCTCGTGGCTAAGTTTACACTAGACGCTTTTTGCTTAACTTTTGCGCGAATTTGAAAAAAAAAAAAAAAAAATTCTTACGCCTTTTAAATACTGCAAAATAATTAACGAGCTTGAAAACGAATAATAACGTCATCACTTTGATTTTTCGAATAAAAAAAAAAATACAAAAAAAAAAAAAAAGAAAAAAAGAGAGAGAAAAATTAAAAAGAACAGCGAGATGTTTTATCGCGGCGATCGCCAATTCCTCATACAGCAATTATTCTTTTCGTGCACACGTATCCACAAATGCACGTACAAACACGTCGAAAGAATCGATCGCGAGAGGAATATAAGTGCACCTGGGGAAAATGATCGAATCTCTGGAGAGTACCGAGGATGAGAAAAAAAAAAAAAAAAAAAAATGCAGCTAGAGGTAAAAATTGTCGACGGTAAGAATCGAGGAAGTCACGGCGTCACGTACGAACTCTCGTACATATATACACCTTTCGGTATATATGGTTAGGAATGGTAGCTTCCTTTCCGCGAACGACGAGCTACTTTTTTTTTCTTTTCTTTTTTTTTTTTTTGTTCTACACGAGTACGCGTGTATATGTGGAGTCGGTGATTCGTTTGTATAATCGTATATATACCGGCCTTGCCAGTACATTGACGTCGGGATAGATCGTTACGTTTCTCTCGCTCCTTGTTCGTCGACGTAGTCGCATATTTTTCTCGTTCGCGTATTCTTTTCTTTTTTTTTTTTTTTTTTTTTTCGTGTAAGATGGTAACGCGTGCATTGTCGCATTGTTGACTTTAATGAGTGATAATCTCGTTTTAATATTTTTATGATTTACATCGATGGAGTTTTATCAAGTTTGAAGAAATTGATTCAATGACGATTTATTCGCTGGATTGGAAATGTAGTTTTATTGAAAAAGTTTTCCTCTGTTTTTTCAAATAAATAAAAACGAATTTTACGTTTATTGGGTCAAAGGTATATTAAATTTTCCTTGAATCAAATCGATTTACTCGTGAAAAAAATTTTTCATAAAATGTTCTATTTCAAGAAATGTATTTTAAGTTAAGAATTTGTTAAATCGTCAGCTTGCATGTCTTTAAAAAATTTTTGCATCGATTGCGTTATTCAATCAGGATTAAATTATTTACTCATAATCGAAAGATTTATTAAATTTTTATATAAAAAACATATAGTCCATCGACATTTATTTAGCGAAAAATAAAAATGTCAAATATTTTCTTTTCATTGAACATTAAAAAATATCAGGTAAAAAAGAAATAATGAAAAATACAAAACCGCGAAGAAAAATTCATTTCGTCGAAGTGAAAAATACCGATGCTGTAACCTTTGCCGATCGTCTCTTTAGAAAGACGAATACACACACCCATCGGCATCGCGTTAAAAGATGTGGAACTGCAAACGCGTGCCTTAACTCTTTCTCGCACGGACTTACACACACACACACATATACACGCACACACGCGAGCTCACATATAATACACACATATGTACCACCAAAGCGCCCGTAGATCGAGTGGCGACGCAGCTTTTTCAGCGGCGTGACGGGCTTGCAACCGGACTATCGTCGCTGATCCCAGTTAGCATAACCTGCTTTTCTCCTCTCTCGCTCGCTGCTTTTTTACTTCGCTCCCTTCCCCCTCTTGTCGTCTTCGTGCGCAAGAAGTACTGCTCGTGGTAGTTGTGGCTGCTGCTGCTGTAGTTGCACGATTGCAAACAAGTGTATATATATATATATATACACACACGTATATATACGTATAGAGAAAGAGAAAGAAAGGGAGAGAGAAAGATGATCGGAACCCTCTAGGCTTCTAGAAGCCTAGAGATTGATGGCCGCGTAATGGAAGCTTCATCTCGCGAGCGTCCGAGCGAACGAAGGGACGAATGTAATAAGAGAAAATAATGAGCGAGGGCCGCTTTTTGTTTTCTCGCTCGCTTTGTTGCCGCTCGGGCGCTGCGAAACAGCAGAGAAGAAAAGAGCCCGAGCGTTTAAGGAACTGCGAGGAAGAGTTAAAAGTTTTAACGCGAAAAGGTGAAAAAGGGATTATGAATTATTACGTTTTCGTCGCTTCCTTACTCCTTACTCCTCTTCCGTTTTGTTATATGAATTGGCGCGTTTATTGGCTACTTCCAACGTGGCTACGGTATTTTTCGCGCATGTAAAGTACGCTTCAAAAGAATTTTAAATTCTTTCAATGGCTCGAAGTAGAATTCGAGGGCGATTTAGCGCGTTATACGTCGGAGAGGTTAAGCTGAAATTTGAATTTTAACCCCGGTATTATGAACGCACGAAGAGAAGTAAAAATACGGATGAAGGAGCAAAAAGAGAAATAAAGAACGGGTTAAACGATGACACGCGAAGAAAATATAAAAATTTAATAACGCTTAATTTGCGATTTTATAATTAAAAAAAAAAAAAAAAAGAAAGAAAAAGAAAAAGAAGAAAAATAATTGTAATAACAAGTTAAATCTTTGCATTAAATTTTTTCTTTTTCATTTTAAGATTCTCTCTTTGTGCTCTGCGCCGCAAACGTAACAAGAGAAATCATCAAGGGGGAAATAAGAAGGAGAAGAAAAAAATGAACAAAATAATGAAACGTTATTATCTAACCCTCAATTCGTGGAAGGAAAATAGAGAGATTTTGAAAAAATGAAAAAAGAAAATGGAACTAGAGCTGTAGTAAGTAGTAAGAATATCAAAATTATAAGGGAAAATAAGACTCGAATAATATTTTTCCAAATATAACACCGTCCGACTTAGTTTAATATTACAATAGCTCTATTTTTTGTAATAGAAAAAACGAAAAAACAAACAAAAAAAAACTGTATATAGAACTCTCAATGAATAAATTTCAAGAACGCAATCATTAAATAAACGCAATTTCAAGTCAAAACTGTACATAAAACTTGTGTATATATATATATATATATATATATATATATAAATGTATAAAAGTTAAACTCGAAGAAAAATACGTTCAGCATTCTCGATAAATCGAGATTCTCGAGGATGCTGGAATGTAATATTTCCGGTAGCACGATACTTTTCACTCCATTGATAAAAAGAAGATGAGATTTCTTTGTGACTTCTCGCACCGCTTTTGGTTATTGTGTACATTTTAAACGCTCGAGTCATTCTTGCGCAACTTCCCTATAATATATATCGATAGATTCCACGAAGCCATTCTTATATGTGTGTATATATATATATATATATATTCGCACGAAATTTTCGTTTCCCGTTTACGTTCTTTGGCTCTGACGTTTTTAGAGACATTCGTTTAACATCTATTCAAGTATATATATATATATATATATATATATATCACGGCACCTGTTATAAGTTTTCTTCGATATCGACATTCTTAGTTTCCATAGAATTTCAATTGTAGGGATTATTTTTTTTAATCAACATTCTACTTTTGTATTGCAAGCGTATAATAATCGACAAAGTAAAATAAATGTACACGATATAAATATACGTATCACATTTAATTATTTTGATTGTGAATTTAATGGTTGGATTAACGTAACGATTTTATTTCTTCATTAAACCAATCATTAAATCCATCGTTAAAATGATTAATACGTTAACTGCATCATAAGCAGCTATAACATTTTGTAACGCAAGGAAATTATTAAAATCGAAATCGAATTTCCATTTAATTTATTTTTGTTTAAAAACATTACTCAATATATAATTATGTGACGATTATGACAATTCAATAAAAAGTTTTATTTTGTTATAAAAAAGCAATTTATGGTAAAAAGAAAAATTCTCGATCGCACTTATATATATGTAAAATAACCTTTCATCTTAAAGTAAAAGAGTCTTTGAGACGAGAAGCAAAAGAAGAAAAGCAAAAAAAAACAAAAATAAAACCCCTTGAAAATGTAACGCTACTCGACTTCTCAATAATAAAGGCTGATTTCATCCCAAAGCTTCTAACACACACACACATACGCGCGCGCTATTCTTTTCTTCGTGACACACACGAATACGCGCGCGCGTATTCTTCAGGATACGAGAAATAAAAGTCCTGCAGCAGCGGCGGCAATGTTCTCATCTCGCTAGAGAAGAAAAGCTCCCTCGAACTATTACGAAGGAACTTTCAATCCCCCGACGTATATCTAAGTCGCTGAACGAAAAGGGAGACGTGAGAGTGTGAGAGAGAGAGAGGCAGAAAGAAAAAATGAAGAAAAGAAGGAAGAAAAAAAAAAGAACGAAAGGGAGGAAATAATCCTCTTAGTCTTTCCTTAACGCGAGAAAAATGCGCCTGTGCAGGTTTATGCGAGCGAACGATGGGGTAACGTTCTGTCATATATATGTATATATGGTATATGGAGAAAAGACAAACGAGATGAGATGCGAAATTCGTTACTTTTCCTCTATTTTTTCCTTTTTCCTTTTTCCTTTTTCCTTTTTCTCTTTACACATTTTCTCTTTTACCCTTCCATCTCTCTCTTTCTCTCTCGCTCTCTCTCTCCCTCTCTCTCTCTCTCACTATCTTTCTTTTTTTTATGCACCAGGAATTAAGGTACACGCCGCCGCCTTTCTTAATTTATGCTAACATGTTTTATGATCCAGAATCGGCTTATGGTATAAAAATTCTTTTTTTTTTCTTATATTTTATTGCCGGCGTTTATCCACGAGGTTATGGAAGAAAATCCTTGACAAATTGAGATATACAAACATGGTAAATTTTTTTATTTACTTTTCATTTGCTCGTTTAAACGTTTTTTTTTTCATAAAAATAGTTTATTATTTTTAAGAAATCGATCGCGCTCGTGTTCCTCGTACTTTTGGTTGGCTTATCTACCGAAGAGAAAATAAAGTAGAGGCCGTCATAAAATACCCTACAATCATTTGCATTATTATTTTAATTTTAAGACATTAATCCAAAAACTTGTAAGTATGAATATTTGTAACGCTAATAAAAATTAATATAAAAAACGTTTTAATATAAAGATTACTCTTTTTTACCATTGAAATTTATTTTTTATAGTTTCGTTAGTTAATAAGCAACAAATTTATACAATTTAAAAAAAATTTACAGTAACCAAAATTGAAAAAGTAAACGATAGAAGTTAAGATAGACATAAAGTTTTATTCTTATATAAAATATCCAAATTAAAAAGCCATTCACCTCGACGCTAACGTCGCAATCTTTAAACTGCATCAATCAAAGAAAAGTATAAAACGTTAAAACGTTAAAACTTAAGAAAAAGGAAAAAATCAACAAAGTCGTGAATTTACTTATCCCCTTTCTCCTCCTCTTCTGCTCTTGTCTCGTACTTACAAAAAAAACAGGCACTGCAGCTCGGTAATTCTGTAAAAGTATATCGAACGACGGCGATTCCGATAAACCGTAAAAAGAGACCTGAAATGGTTAAAAGGAGAGTCGACCGAGCGCGCTTTTATGACGGCGGGAATGCGCAGGAAACGAGCCACCGCTGCGACGACTTTGTACAGAAAGAGAGAGAGAGAGAGAGAGAGAGAGAGAGAGAGAGAGAGAGGCAAAAGTTGCGCGGATACACAATCGGCTAGCGATCAACAGGTTCGCAAACGTGTACTTAGACGTATACAGATATACAAACGATCGCGATCGGAAGCTCATTGTTCGCGCGCGCGCGCGCGTATATAGCTTTGATTGAAAGCGCCGCGGGCGGTTTTCTCGGTATATACGTTATATAGATCTCAACTTGTATATATTTGTGTGTGTGTGTGTGTGTGTGTATATTTCTGTCGTCGCAGGCAAAGCTTGAATTCCCCTCGGGAGTTACCTTGCTCGCGTAGCAGTATACGCGTGAGACTATACATGTACGATATGCCGATAAAATATAGAACTTGTTTGTCGTTTTCTATACATATCTTTCGATATCTTTCGATATCTTCGAGATCCGTATGCCGATGTGCAAGTGCGGCCATCGAGATGATAGAACGGATCGTTGATAATAATACGTGTAGAAGGGATATATCGGGAATCGTTACTGCGAAACGAGCTAGAGGGATGGTTACGCGTAGGAGAGAAATGAGGTATTATGTAAGCTTTTTGAAATATGTTATTGTCTGACATACGTTTAGCGTGAGCGAGGAATAATTTTTAACGTGAAATTGCGAAGAGATTGTGAAATTTATTATGAGTAATATCTACGATTTCGTTTTACGATGAAAAATTGTCAATAAACTGTGTTAATAAAATATAGATTTATTTTCAAAGGGAAGTTTGAAAAATTAAATGAGGAAAATACAAAAAAAACAAATAGAGAAGAAAATTGCCAGTTTTTATTATGGCAAGTAAAATAATATTTAAAATATATATTCGATCTCGACAGTCGCTTATTTTTACAGTAAACAAGGGAGTTGATAGTATAAAAATTACAAATACCATAGCCAAATAATAATTATTATTTCAAAATTTGAAAAATCAAGTAATTTTACACTTTTATTATCCGGCTTCTTTTATGAAATACTATAAGAAAAAATACATACATATTTTTAAAATAACAACATACTAACCGCACTTTTTTCACCCATAAAAAATATTTTATGTTATTTCGTAAAACAATAAAAAGAAATCACACGCGCATAACGTAATCTCGTTCCAACAACATTCAATTCGCGGTATTCGATTTTTCTTGTTCCTCGTCCCTTCGAGTAACTAACCGCAAAAGCCCTTCGTAAACCGCGATACGCTTTCAAAAATTCCCCGTACTCCATCGTCCAACTGTAGATAATTCTTGTTTGCTTTTTTTACAAAAACTTAAATGCTCAAACTCACAAACACACACACACACATACATATATATAATATACACAAATACAAAAAACGCGTATACATACACACTTGCGACTGAAAAGTTTTCTCGAATAATTACGCGGAGGATCTCACGCGTCGAACGCGGCTGCCGTTCTCTCGTAACTCTTTATCCGCACGTACACACGCACACACACACACGCGCGCGCACACGTACACGTGTTCCTTTAAGTTTTACCATCGATTTGTCTTCGTAAACACTCGCATGTATATTTATATATCTATACATTCACTTGCGTGACGATAATAACAGCCCCCGGTTTTCAGACGGCCGATTTTTATGTCACGCGCGCGCAATCCGAGAACTTTTTTTTCTTTTCTTTTATTTTGCTCCATTGCTTATTATCGTCTTTTTCGTTTACCGTTCGGCCTTATGTTAAAGAAGTTCTTAGCGTGCGATAATGGTGCGAATTTTTCCGTTTTTTTTTTCTATTCTTCTTCTTTCCTTTGCCTTCCTTGACTTTTCGCAATTGGCTTTTCGATTCTTTTTAGACTCTACGTGAGATTTCTTTTTCTTTATAGCAAAAAAAAAAAAAAAAAAAAAAAAAAAAAAAAAATTCATAAAATTTTCTGAATAATCGTAAGGACTTCTAAATCTATGAGTTTTTTTTATGATAAATCGTAAGCGGAACATAAATGAGAAAAAGTTTTACGAAAATACCATTTGTCTTTTTAATATGTAAGATAAGATGATGATAAAATTTTAATTAAAATTTTTTTACAGAGATGTAAAAAGTATTTCGAAATTTTTCATCGTCCTAACTGAATATCATCTTTTAATTTCGTATTATAAAATTCATGTATATTTTACGTATTTATTAAAAAGTTTAAAAGCTGCGATTGAAAATGATAAAAAAAGAAGAAAAGAAAAATACTAGTTTCATTTCAAGCCATAACGAATCGCAGTATTATAATTTTAACGCGCCATCAAGTCCACCATTATGATAAACTCGAAGACTAGGTCGACGACAACGCTCGGAGATCGAAGAAAGAAAAGACGAGACGTCTCGAAGAAAAAGAGCTAAAGGTACACTTGTGTACGATATGAATATCGTCGCTTCCATTTTACGGGTCATACACCTGCGTCCTTCTTAACTGCTTGACAAAGAATTTCTCTTTCTTCTCTCTCTCTCTCTCTTTCTCTCTTTTCTTTTTTTCCGGATATGACGAAGAAAAAAAGAGTAAAGCTTATCGGGACGATCATCAGTCTATATAGCAAAAGCAGCTGATTTATGCGGCATTATTTTCTCTCTCTCTCTCTTCCTCTTTCTTTTTATCTTTCTCTACCTTCCTTCTCTTTCTCTCTTTTTTTCACATATCTTTCATTCTCTCTCTCTCTCTCTTTCTCTTGGTAAAGTGCGAAAAAAGTATGATAGAAAGACAAAAAGCAGAGCATTCGGTGTGCTCGGTAATTCAAGAAGTAAGTTGCGAAGAAAAAAACCGACGACGAAGAACCACGCAAGACGGAAACAGAAAACGAACTCGAGGTATACAACTTGTACGTGTGGGCAAGCGAGCGCTCGTGTATTTGTGGGCACGTTACCTATAAATGTGACGCGGGAGCGAAGCAGACGGGATGAAATAAGAGCGAGGAAGTCTAGTCGACCGCTCGGATAACTCTGTGGAAAACGCGAGATTCTCTTTTTTCTTTCTTTCTCTTTCACTCTCTCTCTCTCTCTCTCTCTCTCTTTCTCTTTCTCTCTCTACCTCTCTCTCTCTCTCTCTCTCTCTCTCTCTCTCGATTCTAGTTTTTCTTTATTCTTTTTTTTAATTTTATGGTTCGGTACCGCGCGACCACGCACTTTTTTGCCGATGATCACGAGTCGTGATAGATAGATAAGGGAGTAGTGGTAAGTTGGTTCCCATGAACGCGGTTTGTGTTTTACGTCATTTTTTTGTCGTTTCTTTTTGCGATCGCATGACGCTGGTTATAGATCTTGGAAAATTTGAGATTTTTCAAATGCCGAATTATTGAGGTAGCAAAAATTTAAAAATAAAAAAAAAAAATTGAAAAAATGATAATTTATCGCTTTTTACGTATAAATTATTCGACCGAAATCGAAGAAAAAGTGTAACCCTATAAATTAAACTCGTCCCAAAGTTATTTCGATCTTTTCGTTCTAAAATTTTTACTCTCGAGGGAATAGTACGCATCTCATCGATGTTAATTTAAACCAGACCGTCGCGAGTAGCTTTGCATAAGAAATAAAAAAAAAAAAAAAAAAAAAAAACGGACGTCACCAATTTCCTCTTCGTCGCAGATGTTTTCGCATCAAAAGCTCGAGCACGTTTGTATATCAAGAGCGCGGCGTTCCGCTTCCGTAAAATTATCCATTACTCAATTCGTGCAAACCTCGTTCAAAGCGTTTTTCTTTTTTTTTTCATTTTTTTACTTTTTCACTTTCTCTCTCTCTCTCTCTCTCTATTTTGAGTTAATCAATTAAAAAGTTTTATTAGAAGCCGAGCGAGTATCTCGCCTGCGCTTAAGACTCGGGAACGACTGCAAATTCTCCTTTTTTAGCACAACGAGCTACCTAAGCGTTTACAAAAAAGGATTCGTTAAAATTTCGTATCTCTATGTATGAAAGACTAAACATATATGATCAGATGGATAAAAATGTACAATTAATCAAGGCGCATCGAAAAGCTACGTGGCCCGTTATAAAATTAACTGCGCGCGCGTGCAACGATTCGTCTGCTGCTGTAATTGCCGATCCGACTTTTTCACGGAACGATTATCTCCAACGGTATACAACAACACTCATGTTCAAGGTCACACGGCTGTAAGAATTCAAGCGTCGTCGTAAATTCGCGTCTCGTCATCGAGTGGCTCGGTCGAACGTTTCTTCGCTTCCTGATTTTACCCCTGCATCTGTATGCTATTCGATCCGTTCGCAAATGGTGTTTCGTGCAATTATAGGATTAAAAAAAAAAAAAAAAAGAAAAGAAAAAAAAAAAGCGAACGACAAAGAAAATATTGTTGTAGCGCGTGGGTAACTCGTTGCGTTTGCCACGGCGTCAACCCTCTCCTTGGGCAGATAAACTCGTGGGCTAGTTTCAAGGTAGGCTTTAGCCGGTAAAAGAGTTTTGAGTTTTATAAAAATTCATTGGCGAAGCCAAAGGTAAGATTGTCTGGATTTAAGATTTATATCGATGGCTCTCTTTCTCTCTCTCTCTCTCTCTTTATCTCTCTCGGAAGGACGCACGTGTAGAAAAATTAAATTTTGTACATATACGATGTACGTATCGAGCAAATTTCAAATCATCTTATTGGTTGGATGTGATTCGCTAAGACGAATTGAATATAATGAATAATATTATATTTTTAATTTTTGAGTATGATAATTAAGATATTTATCGTTGAATTTTTATTCATAAATCGGTACATCAATTCGTTAAATCGTTTCGTTTTAATTCGATAATAAGCCAAGGTCGACCGGCTATTTCAAAACGCATTACAAAGTATTTCTTAAATTGGAGCGGATGTCTTCAATGAAATCTGGCAAATGATCATGACAATTGTGAAACAAAAACGTTCTTCATCGTGCAATTTAGCTCTAGAAATAGTCCATCTCCATCGGCTGTATTAGCATACAATCGCGTTTCGCCTTCCAAATTATCCAAATTTAAGCAATTTCGTTAAATTACGCAGCAAAGATAAAGAGAGAGAATGAGCGGAATATAGAGGATGAGAGAGTCTTAATACAACGCGCACAAGCAGGAGGTAAAGCGCGACGCATCCTAATTTTAGGCGAAACGGATCAATTTTTAGAAACGAGCCGAAATAGAAACACACGGAGAGGAGCATCCTCAATTTACGTTGAATGTCAAAGTTATGTGAAACAACAAATCAACCTCGTTATCCATTAGCTCTTTAAGGCTCGAATTATTTTTATAGTCGTATCGAAACGAGAACCAGTCTGTCTTTAATAATTACTATAAAAATTAAGTAGTAGGAAGAAGGCTAAAAAGAGTAACAAAGATTAACAAAATCTTCCTTTCATTTATTTAATAATTTTTAACGATACATCATCACCGAATTCGTTATAATTCAACTGTGAATAAAATAATCTTAAAACCAGCGATTAAAAATCTCTTATCTGCGTAACTTAAATTCGTGACAAGTATTATCTTCTAAGGTGAAACAACACATCGTAGTAATTCAAAATTAAACGAAAAAACGGCGTTAAGTCATAAAGACAAAGAAGATAGGAAGAGAAAAAGTGTCAGAGAGAGAGAGAGAGAGACAGCATCCTCTGAACGAAGACGAAGCACAGAATGAAAGAACGAAAGGCTGATTTACAGTCGGGAAGTGAAGTGATTTACATCGGCTGACATTTTAGATCTCCGCGCGTTTACATTTACAAACACTCACATGCACAAACCCATATGTACACCGTTCGTATCTTGTACCTTCTCCTTCGTTTTATACTATACGCTGCAAAGCGAGAGAGAGAGAGAGAGAGAGAGAGAGAGAGGAAAGGCGAAAGAGAGAAAAACAGAGATAGCTATAAGAAGACGACCACTCCCATATGCATTGCCTCTTCCCTCGCTTGCGTCCGTTCGTCTCACACTACATACATGGCTCTTCGCGCTCGCGTCTAGTATTCATTACACCCTTTCTCCCTTGTTCTGTTCGAACTTTTGCATGCTTCGTCTTCTCCTCTGTTCCTTTCTAGCTTACTCGTTTAATCGAATTTCCCGATGTTTCTATACTCTCACATGTGCGTTTTCATTTTCTAAGGAAGAGAAAGAATCGTCGTCGTCATCGTTTTCGTCGTCGTTGCTTTTGACGATGTTAACGTCAGGCCTCGGGTATTGATTTTCATCCTGCATCGGTGTGTGTGTGTGTGTGTCTATGCGCGCGCGCGCACGTGTTTGCGTATGTGTGAGTATGTAACACGTGTATATGCGTTGAAACGCAAAAGGTTCTTCTCTTTTTATCGCGAGCTCTCGTCACCTCGTTATTTTTGTCTTGCCTTTTTAAGATAGAATGAGCAACGAATAATGAAAAATTCGCGGACGAGCGCAACAATAATAAAATTTTACAACGTTAATTAAGCTTTAAAGATAATCAAAAACTATATAAAATAAAACGAAAAAAATTCGTTCGCTAAAAACTTTACATTTCACCGGCATGTCGAATAATCGAAATTCGTTTGCCTTACGTTCATGTATACGCGTACACATACAACTGAATTATAAACGAAGCGCGTGCATTAGCATTAGCGCGCGAAATAAAATTTATTAGTTAGCCCGAGTATCATTTATAAGCGAGCGCGATAAGCTATATAGCGGGAAAATTATTTCCGCTGCGTCGCGCGGTAAATCCCCTCGCCCGTTTATCGAAAACCGTTTCTCTTTTTTCTTTATATATATATATCCTAAGAAGTTCTCTCCACCTCAAAGATAAAGAGTAGGTATATACCATCAGCGGAATTTCGAAAAAAATGGATAAATAGTCCGCATAAATAGTGGAATGAAATAAAGCTATATCCCCATTAACCTTGTTTACGCGAATCTCCCACGCCGTGAGTATAAATGTTTATCGCAAAAACGCGTCGCTTTCTCGTATCGTGCAATGTACTGCAAATGGTTTAATTGTGGATGATCGCTCGTAAGAGATTTGAAAGAGAAAAAAAGAGAGAGAAGTGTAAAGGGAATGACGATAATCCTTTGAAATTTTATTGTAACGGTGATTAAGTTAATGGTAGAATTATTCTATTAATTGAAAATAATTGTAATAAAATTAAAGTGCGAACGCTAATCTTAATTTTATACAAAATGAACGTTTTTATTTGCGTAACAAGTATTACAAGGATGTAATTTAAATGATGAAAATAAAATTTTCAACTTTAAAGCAGTAAATTTAACGATTATCTTAAAATATAATATAAAATTAAACAAAAAATCGTTACGTTAAACTTTATCATTTGCGAAGAATCTTTTCATCCCGCACTAATTCACTTTTCTAATCAGCGATTAAAATTATACGCTTTACTAAACAAAATTCTAAATCATACTCAACACACCTCTAAACTTCCAAGCGAAAGAAAGTAAAAAAAGAAAATAAATAGTTTATTAATGTTTTGCCGTGTACGGTAACGATATCCAAGTTGCGAAGAGAGAGAGAGAGAGAGAGAGAACATAGCGCCCTCGTTATAAATGTCTCGGTGCATTTCTCTAATTAACATAAAGAGGTAGAAACCAAGTGAGAAAATCTCTCGTTACGACTCTACGGAAACACGCGGACTCAACTTTAATAACTTTTCATTTAAATACTCGAGAGAGGACGTCTCTATTTAGTTTGATTCCGTCATTATCCTATGCTTCTGAATATTTGCGCACGAGTCTCGCATCGTTTAATGTGCATTTAATCCATTTCTTTTCGCATTTTGTATTATACACGAGCTAATGCTTATAAATATTGTATTATCGATCATCGATCGTCGTTACCATTCACGATGATTACGCGCATTCGAGGATATTGTCTTCCTCCCTCTCTCTCTCTCTCTCTCTCTCTCTCTCTCTCTCTCTCTCTCTCTCTCTCTCTTTCGATCGTTTGAATTCTCGATAAGAGGTAAGAGCGACCCTTTAATGGATCGAACGAAAGATCTCTCATAAATATTCCTCGATCGGTCTTGATTGCCTTTCAAATGGATTTGACTGAGTGCGTAGGCTGTATATGTATATTTAAATAGGATGATCTTAATGCGTTCTCTTTTTGGGAACGTTAAGTTTTCACTTAATTATGCATCGTTGGGAAATATCGCATTAAAATTCCACTTGTTTCAATTTTAAATTATTATGTGTGATCGCCATTTGTACCATATTCTTTGTAATTAAGGGGACTCGAAGCACGTAAAATGTGTATCAAAATGAAAGTTTGAAATATTTTTATTTTATTTTTAAATCGTTTGAATCCTCTTTTTTTTTTTTATTTTTAGTAAATATTAAAAGCTAAAATTTTTAAAGAAAATTTTTCAAAACATATATTTATCCTTTAAGACACCTTTGAATTTAAAGATTGTATACATTGGCTTAAAACTTTTGATGTCTTTAATTATTATTTAACGCCTGCAATAAGTTTTAGATTAAGGGCTTCACTTTGAGCTTTAATAATTACGACAGTCCCTTAAAATAAAATACTTTAGGTGTGTGTTATTAATAAAATAATTTTATTATCTATGTACCTAAAGAATTTCAAAATGTTCGGATTATAATTTGATTTTTTCATCAGAAAATTTATAATCCAAAATGATAAAGAAAAATTAAAAATATTTACTCGTTTATCAAGCTCAGGATATAAATTTAAAATTTTGTTATGCCAATTATTTACATTATGTGCAAAAAATTAACGTTGAAAATATTCACCGTACTGAATACTCTCATTCGTTAAATTCTTTTCTCTGCATCTAACTCATTGTTCTAATAGTTATACATATACAGGGGCGCGACAAACCTATCCTATGAAAAAAATAAAAAAAAAAAAAATAAAAAACATTCGACACCTATTGGTACAGGTGCAACAATAAATTACCAATGCAAATTTTCACGTACAAACATTAACATTCCATCGTTTACATTCTTACTTAAAATACCTCAATATCACCTCCGCAAATAATTATCTCAGGGGAGGAGAAGAAGAAGAAGAAAAAAAGTGTTAAAAAGAAAAAAGCAGCTCCGTTTCCTTCGAGTCACTTCGCGAGAAAACGGAATGCGAATGTTTATATACATATAATGGATATGCATATAAATATCGTACGTGTATGAGTGGATATACGTAATGTCACGAAGAAATAATTTAACGCATCGTAGCAGGTGTGGCTCGGTTCGCAATAGGATATTACGCGCGGGGCTTTGGTTTAGATGGGTTGCGCTAGTTTTCTTATATATGCACGGAGAGATAGAAAAATCCTTACGACTTTAAGAATTTCAACCATATTTATGCGTTTAAGTATGACGCTGATACGCTGGAAATTGCGAAGATAAGACCGCGAGACCGTTTCGTGACTTCTTTTGTTTTTTTTCTGTTTTTTTTTTTTGAATTTTTTTTTTTGAATTTTTTTTTATGCATGGATATACACTACCGTTCAATAGTTTGGAAACACCCGATTTTTATTAGATTAAAAAAAAAATACCGTAAATAAATCTTAAAATAAATAAGTTATTATTGACGTTCATTCATTATTATTATGAGCGTGCTTATAACAATAATGAACAAAATTACTTATTTCTTACCAATTATTCCTTATCTTGAAAATAGACCGGCACACGTGTTTTATGACCACAAAGGTAATGAGATATATTGTTTTTGCATTTATTTTAATTGAATATTTTTTACTAAATGTTAATCTAACGTTTGATTAAGATTTAAGTGTAATAAATCACGACTTACGTGTTTTATTGTCGTTTTCATTAAAAATTACCATAGTGTTTCCAAACTTTTGAACGGTAGTGTACATTTAGTAATCTTTATTGTTATTTTGTAAGAAGGATTTAAAGTTGTAGGCTCAAGTGAAATGTGTCCGTTTGAAATTCATTCCTTTTTGTATATATTTTTTAATACAGTTGTATTATTTTTCCGTTGCAGGTTCACGTATGCGATGATTTATTTTGAAAACGTCACCTTGCAACAGACTAATGAAATTAATTAATTTATTTTGCTTTTATTGGGATAACGATTAATAAAAATTGTATATTTTTAATCCGATGATTACATTTGGAGTTTTATTTAAAAACTTTAACTTTTCTATCCGGTATACACTATTGATCGTTAAACTTTCTCTGTCGCTATCTCGTCATTTACGCTCAATCGATTTGCAAACATAAATTACCGTTACCCTGTTTCAGTATTTCTTTTTTTTACTACTTATCAATATTTACAAATAAGACAACCACGGAGTTCGAATAAAAAAAAAAGAAGGTTAAAGCAAAAATTATCCGCGTCGTCGATCAAAAAAAAAAAAAAAAAAAACAAAAAAAACAAAAAAAAAAAAAAAACCATTTCCAGCATCTCGCGACCTTAAAATCTAGAACGCGTCAACGATCCGTTCCACCTCCTCGGTCTTAAATTTTTTTATTAATTCTCTCTTAGTTTTTTTTTTTTTTTTTCATTCCTATCAAAAATCCTCCGTCCTTCTTTCGCGCCGAGTTTCACCCGTTACATACCGATCGTTTTCATGCCGGCAATCGCAGCCTTGCAATTCTATCTCGGATAGTTAGTCGTCGGTCAGCGTACACTTAGAAGTGGGACGGAGGATCGAGCGAATGGCACACGACACGTCCGATGTGCGGATATATATATATATATATATATATATATATGTACGACGCGTATAGCTATGCCGTGCGCGTATTCGAGTCGAGTTGCGTTGGCCTTATGCGATCGCGGAAGCTATGCAGTCTTTGGACGCGTGTTAACGTTTTTTCTTCTTTTCACTTTTTGTTTATCAATTTTTTTTCTTTTTTTTTTTTTTTTAATTCACCAAGCGCGAGAATTCTCGTTATCGTTTCGCGAAATAGGTAGTTATTATGAATATATTTTCTTTTCAAATATTTTGCACGTTTTTTTTTATTTTTTTTTTATTTTTATATGACGTTAATACATTTTTTTTTTTTCAATCATTATCCGGGACTGGAGATAAATATCAATAAACGATGAGAAAAGTTGAATTTTAACTTTAACTTAATTGAATATCATTAGATGCGAATAAGTTATTTTAAGAAAGTTTCATGCGCGATCAAATCATAAATTTTGCGAAAGCTCACTCAAGTGCATATTATACATATTTTTACGCTTACTAATTATTTATTTATTTATTTATTTTCTTTTTTCCTTATCTTCGGCAAAAAAGCAGAACTAAATTTAATGCGTTTGTTAAATACCTAATTAATTATAAAGAAGAATAGTTATTAAGAAAGCTGAAAATTGATGAAATATCGAGGTGTCATATTTCACATATAAATTATTCAATTTTAATTGGCTATTAACCGCATAGCAGCTGCTTTACGATGGCCGCGCTTCTTAATATTATCTATGAATGAATTACGCCGACAAAAAAGAGTATAATAATTTATCGGCCAGTGTGAATTTAAACTTCAACTGTACTGTTACCGAGTGTATATTAATAATAATAATAATAATAATAATAATAATAATAGTTAAGTATACATATATGTATGCATATTCAATTACAGTAAGATTGCATTTATAATATACAATTGTTTTATATTGCAATGGACAATATTTATTGTAACGCTACCGTAATAAAGCTTTAAGCGTGTAACGATGTAAAATTGCTTTAACACCGCCGACATAAAATACGCGATTTTTATTAAGTTTATCTTTAGTGATAAAAAAAGAAGGGATAAAACGAAAAACCGAAAGAAAAAAGAATGCGATACGATTCCGATTAAGAAATTGGATTGCCAATAATTTTTCGCGCCAATTGATATCGCAAACGATAAGACCTATATATATACATATACACGCGTTTAAAATATTCCACGTTCTATTTATTTGTATAACGGTGAGATTAAGATGCGATTGTTTATCGTAAATCACAGATATCTTAATTTTTTTTACTTTTATTTATTTTTTTTTTTTTTTTAATAGATTAAACATTAATGAAATGTCATAACGAAATAAAACGTTCAGGTTTTAAGGTTTCATACTCCTTTAAGTCAACTGCTTTTGAACTTCAAATTTCAATGAATAATAACTAGCAATGAGTAATTAAATATTTTCCGCGCCGAATGCACAAAACCTTCATTTATTCATTTAATTTTTTCAACGAACTCGCGCAAACTGTATAATTACTTCGGGGGAAAACTTAAATCACACAGAAACGAGGAAAAAGGTTAATGTTTAATTTCGGTATACGGTATATATGGTATATCCATTGCGAAAGGATAAGAAACGTCCTCGAAACGCATACAAATGAACTTCATTAAGACTTTCCGTCCATCTCATTCTAGCGCAGCAAAAGCAAAAGCAAAAGCAGCGACGACAACAGATGCGTTTCGGTTTAAATTAAAGCGATGCGTTATCTTGCATAATTAAAACGAAATCGATAGTTTCTTACCCTCGTACGAAATGTGTCGGAAATCCGCGTTGACGCATATCGGAAGCAGCAGGACCAAGCTCAGAATGGCGCGGAGCGCGTTGTTATCGCGCGAGCGCAACATGTTGATGGATGTTGCCGCTGCTCCTTTCTCTTTTTCTTCTCGTTTTCTCTATCCTCTGTTCTTTCGCGTTTTCTTTCCTTATTCCTGAAACGTAAGAGGCACTGCGTTAATTTAGCTTTCTTGCGCTTTACGAAGTAAATAAATTAAGGTAGTGAAAAAAGGAGGAAGAATTTAAAGAAATAATAAAAATACAAGAGCAAAAGAAAATGAAGAAATATCAGTTTTAGTTTCTCTCGCTTTATCTTTCTCCCTTTCTCTCTCTCTACTCTTTACTTTTTTTTTAAATTTGTCTCCTCGTTAAGATTTTCAACGGAATGCATTCGAACGAATACATTTTCCTTGCTCTTTCATTTTTCTTTTTTTATATATATTTTTGTTAATTAACATCGTCATTGAGAATAAAAGATAAAAAAATCATTGTTCGCTTTAAGATGCTTTTGCTGTTTTGTGCTTTTTATTTCGCTCGTCGAGTGAACGAATTTCTTTTTCCGTAATAATTATATTTGCACAATAGAGCGAAAGAAGAATTATAGAAGAATCTTTCTCATAGAGATAATTGTACATGGTGAAATTAAACAAAAAAAAAAAAAAAAAAAATCATGGAATTTTAATCATGGCTTTTAAATGACAAAAGTGTATCTCAAAAATTGTTTAAATTTAATTATTTATATGAAATCAATTGATTAATTTTTATTTATTCAAAAAATTAGATGAAATATACGCAAAAGAATTTATCGTATTTTTAAAATTATAAACATAAGATAAAAGAACTTTTAATTGATAAATTTTATTTTTATAAGATAAGATTTAAATTTACATTTACAAGATTTTTGTGCGCACATAGATAACGACTACATTACGTAAAGTACGGTGAGATATTTCATATTGGACATCGAAAACATTTGTAATGATCAATATCGCTAACTGGGAAATAAATATTGCAATAAAAAAAAAAAAATAAAAAAAAAAAAATAAAGCAGCAACAATTCTCAAGCGAAACCTACTTCGATAAATATTGCTAACGCATAATTGTATCTTAATCAAGAATAGAGGGCAAGCATTGCAAGAAAATTCTTTGAAATTTTTCAAAAAAAGCCGTAAAAACAAATCACGTAAGCTCTATTTTAACACCGAAGAAAACAAAGAAAAATAAAAAAAGGCTCGAAGAAAAACGAAACGTATCTATATACGTTATATATTATATATATATATACCGATGCGTTGCGGTGGTCCGCTCTCTTTCCTAAAGAAGATTCACGTTCAGCTTTCTCCTTCTCTCTCTCTGTCTCTCTCTCTCTCTCTCTATCTCTCTCTGTCTTTTTCTCTTTTACTCGTTTCTCTTTCTTCCTCACGCACGCGGCATTTTCGCCAAGGTGGTCCTCGGATTTTTCGAACATCCTCGTATAATTCGCCCTCGAGTTTTACCTGTACGCAACCGGCGCTTTTTTTTTTCTTTTTTTTTTTTTCGTACATGGATTTCTTTGCAACGCACTGCAAGAATCGAAGCTCCACTTCTTTTTTTTATTTGCATTGAATTGGTTTGGAAATAAAAGAGACAGAGACTCTAGAAAGAAGCATACAGTTGAATTCACAGATGGGTCGATGTTTGCTCGAATTAGAGTTTTTCATTTTCACTTTGATAGCGAAAAGCTTTTTGCTAATGAAAACTTTTCGAGATGATTTTGCTTTATGAAAATGTAAAAATTTTTAGTCATTCGGGATGACATAATTTTTGTTTCGATGGGTTTTTTTTTTTTTTTTTTTTTTTAATTGTGATGCTAAAGAAATAATGAAATTTTAAAATATATCTAATTAAAACTTTAACGATAACAAATATTTTGAGTTAACTGTTGAAACCCAAGAGTTAAACAAAAAAAAAAAAAAAATGAAAAGAGAAAAGAAAAAATAAAAAATGAAAGAGAAAATGCCTTTTCATGCATTTGAAACGTATAATTACTTTTGCGCTGTATAAAGCATTCTTCGCACGAAGAAACAAAACGAACGGCTCATCGGGGACAAATTTAAATCGTTGAAAATAGATGTACGAAAGTTTTTCTCAATGAGATTGCGCAAAAAAATTTACACAGCCGATGAAACAAACGTTAAAAAATCTTTTTTTTATTTATCATTGTTATTATTATTATTATTATTATTATTATTAATTTTTTTTTTTTTTTTTTCTTTTCGTTTTAAATTTCAACGTATAAACAAAATCGCGTCGACGCAAATAAGATTATCCCGTTGAGAAGTAAATTTATTTTGAAAAAGTTTTACGACGCCGCGAACGAAATGCGAGTTATGCAATACATACGCACTACAAGTACATACGCGAATATACGCGAAATGTACGACAAGCGAAATTGACAAATTGCTTTCGTATCTCGAAACGTAAATCGATTCTTATTTTTCTCACAGCTCGTGTGCGCGTACTGCAAGAAGAATAGAACGTTAAACCATTGACTCTAATTTTTTTGTCACATTATCACTCGTACGACGGATTTAACAATAATTCGCAAATTATATTTTTCATCTAGCGCGTATTCGTTGATTCTCGCATACTATAGGTGAATGCAGATAGCAATATTTAAATTTAATAATTTTATATCGAAACAGTACTTTAACGTTTTTAAAAAATCTCATTCGACTCGTCGCGTAAATTGGTACACGAAAGTAATGCACGAAAAGTAAAGTAACGAGAGAGAAAAAAAAAAAAGAAGCAGAAAAAAAGATTTCAAGCTCTCGTTGTAAATATGATAAAGAACGCACATGAGCTGGAATGCGCGCGGAGGTTGCAGCTTTTAAATATTAACCGCGACTACTTTTACCAGATACGTCGAAGAAGAAAAAGAAGAAGAAGAACAAGAAGAAAAAAAAGAAACGAAAGTTCGAAAAGTAGAGCGACGTTCGTAGGCCGAGATTTATTTAAATAAATAATTATAAAAAAACAGAGGCACAATAGGCGCAATTTATCGGCAGTTCTGGCAGTCTTAGCTACTGTATGGTACATCCGTATATGAGCGCACTTGGAAGCGCAATGAGATGCACGCCACCTTCGTACAGCGTCGGTGAGACATTACCATATATTTATATAAAAATTAGGTCGGTATAATAATAATAACCATTAACGTTTGAATTGCCGTCGAGTGCTCGCTTAAGAATGCGCCTCGTTAAAAACTACACTTTTGTTAATAATTGCGCCAAATATCGACGCGTAGGATTGCCGCGCGATAAAATTGTTTCGACAATTTCCAACTAGGGGGGACGATTAATTAAGACGCGCCATGATACATCGCTCGATAACATATATATATATGGTAATTATTATCGGAGACAAAAATTTAATCATATATATATATATATCGGTATAACGAGCAACGTTCGATTATTTAACCGTACATCTATCGAATATGACGGACATCGGACCGCGCGATTCGTTATTGTCGAGAAAGCCTCTTGGTATGCGTTGCAAAACGGTCGTTATAATTCCGAAAATGCATTCCTGTTAAGAGAAAGATAAAGCGAGAGAAAAGAAGCAGCAGGAGCAGAAGCAGCGGCAGCGGCTGCGTCGGATAAACTTGTTCGAAATTAACATCACAGCGCGCGGGCGCGCGAGTGATTGGCTTCATTTTCGAAAAAATCGGGTCGGCGACGATAATTTGAAATTTTAGCGAGTGTAAGAGCGCGCGCGCTGTGCCGATCTTCGAGAGCCGGTAATTTAAAGCGCCCACACGCGAGAGAGTCTCTTCCTTCGTCCGTGTGTAGATGTGTACATATACATACGCATATATACATATATAAGCGCATGTACTCGCATACCGTAATAATCATCTCGCGCGTTTTGCGATCTCGAACGACGTCGCGAGTACTTTATGTCCTTCGCGCGTTAAAAGAAATATTTTGCTCGACGTGATTTTATTTTTTTTTTTTTTTTTTTTTTTTTTATACATATACTTCTTGGCTTTTGTATAAATCGAGATGATTATGCTAAGTATTCGATCGGCTTAATTTTTATTTATAATTGAAATTGACGCCGTCGAGATTTTTGTAGAAAATAATTTCTCATATTTAATGGATCGTACGTCTGTGTATTTAATGTATTTTATCGTTAAATTGGTAATTA
The DNA here is from genome assembly GCA_949987625.1 of Chalcis sispes. Lineage (NCBI taxonomy): Eukaryota > Metazoa > Arthropoda > Insecta > Hymenoptera > Chalcididae > Chalcis > Chalcis sispes. The sequence continues at coordinate 70,132,600 of OX465095.1, read as the reverse complement.
GCGAATAATTTTATAGGTTAAATTGATTTAAAAAAATATTTTTTACTCCGATAATCTTTTCACAAATTTGTACAATATATTTAAACTATTATTTTCGATTTTTTGGCGAAGATAAATATTGTTTAAGCATTTATAAATACAGTAATGATAGATAAATCGTGTAATTTAAACAAGCAGCCAATGATCCATGCTTTATATATTTTTTTTTTCGAGGATTTCTTCGATTCCCAATCCAACATTCTTAAGAAGCTTGTAAACATCGAGATTTACACGAATATTTCGAAAGAAAAATAAAGAGAAAGAGAGAGAAAAAGTGAGGAAAAGAGAAAAAAGAATTTAATTAGAAATTCTATAAAAAAACCAATAACCTTTTGCGCTTACTGCGAAGTAACACACAAAACGCTAGCTAAGAAGATGAAAAAGTCAACGTTAAGAAAAGGGATAAAAAGGAAGTTCATGAAGGACCACGATAACTTGAAAGATAGGAAAAGGCAGAAAAAGAAATAAAGCATAAATAATACCAAGAAACAAATTAATCAAATGCAAAGACCACGGCGCTTTTTCGCCTCTATCGACGCACTTACATGTGATATTTAAAGAAAAAGAGAATCGGTTTGAGACGGTTACCATAGTATCGATAGAAAGAAAAGGGGAAGCCAAAAATATATAGAGAAAGGTCTGTTCTTCTTCGTTCACGGGCACGCGATTAACGCCTTCGCTCGCGCCTACGTATCTTCAACATATTCAATGGCTGTTTGAAACTTGTATTTCCTTTGCTATAATCGCCTTCCCCTCCCCTCTCCCTCTCTCTCTCTCTCTCTCTCTCTCTCTCTCTCTCTCTCTCTCTTTCTCTTTCTGTTTCTTGTTAGAAATCTATCGCTTTTGTGTAATCCTCTCGTTGGTGTACGTTAGCCTCGACGAATAATTGATGCTTTCTTGCTGCTTGTGCACGCGCCTGTGCGTTTCGATATATATGTAGGTATATGCGGGTTTAGAAATGTATAAAGTGATTTTTGTTTCTTTATTTTTTCCTTTTTTTGTTTCGACGGTTATACACAGATTTTTCGTCCGAATTTATGTCTCTTTCGTGGGCGTAGTTATTTATTTGTAGTGTATTTGTTTCTTATTTTATGGCGTTGAAACTTTGTTTCAAATCGTAATAAATATAATTCGTTAATTATGTTATTTTATCGAGTGAATTATCTTGGTTAGAAAAGTTTTTACAAATCGTAAACAAGATTACAAATGCGATAAATATATCTCACGACGGTACTGTGATTTTGAGAAAAAGTAATTAACAATATAATTTCTTTGAAAAAATCTGATTTTCAGCTTAAGAATTAATTAACTCGAGTGAAGGTTTATAAAAGAGTTATTATTTTGCGCAATACCAATCGTTTATCAAAACCAAAGCAGACACAAATTAGAATTCGGCTTCTTTTTTTTTTTTTTTTTTTCAATTAACAGAAATTACGTGCGTTAATTAATACGTACTTTCCTTAACATTAGTTTTAACAATATTTTCTATTCTATATATATATATATACATTACAGTATCTTAATTAGAATTGGCTTCGTACTCTGTGCAATTTGCGCAGTGAGAAATCGATCGATTTACACCTGATTTTCCGTTTACGTTTATTCCTCTCACTTTCTTCATGTTTACATCGTGCCTCGGTTTACATATGCATATATACATATCTGGTTCGAACAAATCATTATATTAATTAAACAAAAAGTTGTTAGATCTCGTAGATTAATAAAATTGTTTAAACGATATTTTATCGTGATGTCGATTGAAAAATAAGCTATTCTTAATATGTATGAAAGTCCTCGCTCTATTTTCTGAATAAATTGGAATGATTTTCCCAATAGATGAATGGATTAATTTTTTTTTTTTTTTTTTTTTTTTTTTGTTCAAACGCTAATATATTACTCCTCGATATATTTCTTATCGAATGAAAATTTCAACGGCACATTCTTAGATTGTTTGTCAGTAATTTTTATTACACACATCAGTCGATAAAACTTATCGATCTAATTGAAACCACCGAACAAAAATTATCGCGATGTATCACGGAGCTCGATCGTTTTCATCGATATGCGCATTAGAAATGAACGATTAATAAATATTCAGCACGCGGGCTTTTGCATAATTACACACGTGAAATTCTTGATAATTCTTTATTCGGTAATGCTCACTCGAAGCTTTGATTCTTATTCGGATCGCAAAAAAAAAAAAAAAATACGTTCTTCGGTATGATTTTTTTTTTTTTTCACTTAATTTCCCCGTTTTTTTTTTTTTTTTAAATTTTTTTTTCTTTGACCTTCGCTGCGTCTGTATTAGCTCAATGCGCCCACGCTATTATTTCTTTTTAATTAGTATTAATGAAGTACGTATAAATACCAAAGTCAAAAGATCGATTATAAAGTATAAAATTGTAAAAAGAAAAATTGAAATTACAAAATTACCTTTGCTTCTTGGAAATTGTTAAAAAAAATACAGAGTAACAATATCTTTATGTAACGTCGTTACTGTGAATAATTTAAAAGTTGGCAATTACCGATAAACAATATTTTTGCACTTTGAAATCGTATCCTTTGTATTATTTTAATTAACGCGTAAAGTTTAAAAGATAATTATGCCTTCAAATGCAAAATAAAAAGAGAGCAAACATTCAAATTATAATTTATCGAGCGTAGAATCGATAGAAATATACAAAATAATACGTTATCGTCCACTAATTGAATAATCTACTTGGAATTCTCATTCCAATGGTCGTTCCTCGATTTCGACGATGTCTCTCGAGGAACAAAAAAAAAAAAAAAAAAAAAAAGCGCGCAGATGTCCGTGAAAGGAGCAAAAACACGGGAGGAAGAGAAAAAAAGAGAGCGAGGATAGACGAGAAAAAAAGAAACGTTAACAAGCCCGAGGGCGCGATACACGAAATAAGTCAAAAAGGCGAACGAATGAGAGAGAGAGAGAGAGAGAGAGAGAGAGAGAGAGAAAGAGAGAGGGAAGGAGTAAGAAAGATAGAAAGTAAAATAAATCGGAACGACGCGCGGAGGCTATTAAAAGTATATAGCGATGGCATAGTGGTAGTACGACGAATGCCCAGAGAAAAACAAAACTATTTAAAGGGTCTCGCGACGCTATAAAAGCGGCTGCGATTCTCGCTCGTTCTTGTTTTACGCTCCCGTGTATTCGTCCAACATCTATTATATACGAAAAAGCCTCACGCTGCGAATATTCCTATTCTATTTCTCTCTTGGCATTATTATTTAAGAACCATCCGTCGAGTGGGACAACGACGTATCGGATACGAGCAAACTTTGCTTTTTAACCTTCCAATTTTTTTTTTTTTTTTTTATTTCTTTCTTCGTTGTATTTCGTCTTTACTGGTTTGTCTACCGCGTGATTTCTTATGACGGTAATATTGGATAGTTATACTGCCTATCGAAGTAATGCTTTTGCATTGTAATAAAAATTAAAAAATTTAAAGATATATATTTATCAAAATATTTTAGCTGATTTTAATTAATAATGCAACGTATTAAGAATTACGTAATCATTAACTATACCTACAGCATTTATAAACTTTTCAAATTGTTCAAGTACGATGTTTGATCAAAGCTATAGCAGCTCTAACGGTCTGCTAATTGCAAAAGATAAGCTACAGATTAGATTTTAGTGCTCGATTTCCCAATACCCGAGGATATTTGGATTGATAAAATAGTTAGATACGATTCAGGCTAATATCGCGCGGGTTAAGGCAATTGTGGAAATGAAATCGTCGGCGATAATTAAGTTTAACGCTTTAATCTCGCTTTCCTGGCTTGCATTAACGTTTATAGGGAAAATAGTGAACGAGAACGGGACACAGAAAGGAAGAGAGAGAGAGAGAGAAAAAGAGAGAGAGAGAGAGAGAGAAATGTTCGTCGTAGCTTTGAGCGTGACTCTTGAGAGAACTCTAAAAATACGAAAATAAAAGACGACAATTCGCGCACTATACCTCAATCTCCCTTTTTTTTTTATCTCTAGACTGCTTTCGCGAAAGTAAAAGATAAAAAAAGGAACAAAAGCACGAGGCTCTCGTACCCGTTGGAGCGTAAAAGAGTTCGTCGAGGTGCTTGAGGGTTGCAAATTTTACGCGTTTTCAGCGCACGACAATGTACTTTCTCCTCTCTCTCGCTCTTGCACACGCGACTCGTTCCATATGAGTCCGAGATACGCGTCTAAGGTCGCGTCTTCTCCGAAAACTCATTACTTCTCGAGAGAGAGAGAGAGAGAGAGAGAGAGAGAGAAAGAGAACCATTTGAAAAATAAAAATGTGCCCCCTTGCGAGCGAGTGCCGTTCGAGATGAGGACGTGTTTCGGATTTACTCTTGTCTGCTTTTTCTTCTTTTTTTTTGTTTTTTTTTTTTTTTTTTTTTTATTTTGTTTCTCTCGGAATAACGTACAAGAAAAGAGACAATGGGATGCAATATTGTTAGCAAGTTTATTTTTAACCCCTCGTTCATTGTCGCCGATACGAGAATGGATTTTAGCAATTCTTCGACTGTTGTTGGTTCCTCGTTACAGTCTATTATTTATTTTCAAAAATTTTTAACATATAATTAACATTATTTTAATGGAGAAAAAAAGATTTTTATCTTTATAAGTTTATTTTATTTTCATTCTTGTAATTATTGTGCTTACAAAATTTAACACGTGATTCAATTGATCGATAAAAATAGAATTTTAAATTAATTCAATTATCTGAAGTTAAAAAATTTATTAATATATTCATATATATTAAAAATAGACGATAATCACATAAAATTATATGCGAATTCCGCATCATTCTCAAGAAGAATTCAATCGCGTGCTTGAGTTGAAAAACTAGAGTTATATTATTTTTAGAAAAATAGGCAAATAATATCTATATTATATACATATATAAGAGTAATCAAATATTTCCTCGACGGCATATTATCCATACGACGATGAAGATTTCTAAAATATTAAAACGAAAGACGAGAGAGAGAGAGAGAGGCGTTGGATAAGAATGTGAAATCGGCAGCACAGCGACATTAGTCAAAACGTAATTAAGCGCGTTTAATAAAGTGCGGCAGGTAAGTGCGTACATATATGGAGTTTCTCTTGGGACAGGAGAAACCTGCGCGGATAACTCGCGTGCGACCGCAGGTATACATACTATACATTTTTAGGTATCCGCACTTTCGTATAACTGCTGAGAGATGTTTGTTTTCTTTCTTTTATTTATTTATCCTTTAAATTATTTTTTTTTTTCTTTATTTGAGCAAAAACCTGCTGCAAAAAAAGTATAAGAAAATAAAATGTTACATACTATACCAGGATTTTGGGATATGACATGTTAAAGTACATTTTTTTTTTGTTTTTAATTTCTTTTCTTTCACGTCGCAATTTAATTTTTCAAACGACTGAATTATTTTTACTGTCATTAATTTACGGTTATTTTATGTGATGATTTAAAGATACACGGGAATTGAACACAATTAATATAATTTTTGATTCATATTTGAAATTCATCAGCGTTAAAAAAACTTAACGCGATTTAACAAATAAAAAATTTTAACTACAGGTATTCAAATAAGATACTTAAATCATAAGCGTGTCACATCAGTAGTCCATAAAAAGAAAAAAAAAATAATAATAACGATAAAGAATATGGGATTAAGTACTTAACATTGTTTCAACAAAATCATAACCGGATACCTTAATTTCATTACGTAATACGTGAAACGTGACTTTCGATCAAAATTAAATTATTTAAAGCAACTTCATAATCTACGTTTACAAAACATTCGCATGTACGCGACTTCTATTTACAATGTCCATGCGCAAGTAATTCGATCTACGAGAAAGAAAGAACTTTATAAACACATAATAATAAGCAAGCATTTTTACAAATAAATATGAATATTTTCTCTTCGTTTTTAGTGCAAATATATATGCTATAAGGTTTATTGCATTTTCTCATTAGTTGATCAAGTGTTTATTTATATATATACACATATATATACCATTAGAGCTCATCGCGTGATTTAACAATTGGTAATAATACCGCTTAAATTACGAAAAATTTTCTAACAATTCACGTTTCCTTATATCCGATAGCGCTGTTGACATCGTTGAAATTCCTGATTTTAAAGGATCACGCGTTTAAACACTTGACATTTCATTTTATCCCGGTTAACCAAACTTATTTTCTTTTTTTTTCTATTCAAAGTATCCAGTGAGAGCAAGCGCACTTTAAAAACGATTATAAATTCAATTTTAACTTTCTTGCAACAAAAGTCGTTATCTTCAATTTTAAACCGGAACTGGTACCATTTTCCCAGCGCAGATATCTAAACCATTAAGTTTGGAACTCGAGCTAATCCGAAAACGAGTAGGTACGGTGCATCGAATACGAGAGTTTTAATAAGGGTTAACGAGGAGGTGAGTCAAATTTCGTGCGAGTAATTTGACAGTATATATATATATGTACGTATTACATATATACATGTGAGATGAATAGGTGAAGGGTGTGTCCAGGATGCAATCACGGCACTTCACACACGATTAATCAGAGTCGATGAAAGCCGAACAGAGGAAGAGGAATTGGGATCGAACGGACGCGTAATTTTCATCTCTCTCTCTCTCTCTCTCTCTCTCTCTCTCTCTCTCTCTCTCTCTCTCTCTCTCTCTCTCCTCTTTTGATTCCGTACCAGTTCTCGCGTTGTATAATACTACGACGGACGCGGGCTTTGCTTGTGTCATGTTCGTTATCGCATAGGAATTTTGGTTTAGATGAAAGTCGATGGAGGGAATTGGAATGTATGGGAGGATAACAATGGTGGGCGTAAACTAACGTCGATGTCTAATTTCAGCAATGATGATGATGTGATTGCATTTAATTTTTTTTTTTTAGAATTATAAATGGATATTTTAATGGCACTGGTTATCAAGTTTGAAAATTCTAAAATATTTAATACGGGAATAACGCATTAAATTATCAAGTTGAAGTAATGTTTCTTTTTGTTTCCAAATTTTTTCTGCTATTTTTTTTTTTTTTTTTTTTTTTTATTGAAAAAAAAAAACAAAGTTGCAGAATAAAGATAAAAAACTTTATGAAAGCATGTCGTTGCTTTTAACGGCATATTTTTTGGTTGAATAAAAAGTTTAGGTGAAAGTTTTGTCAAGTAATATTTAATACTTGTAAAAGTTTTCGACCGTATAGATTTCGTTGTTTCTAAATCATAAAATATGCGAAAAAAAAAGAGAGCGCAAAATACAATTCCACTGAACGAATGCTAATTGGATATTAGAGTATACATAATTAAGCTATTTAACGAAAAAACTTGATATATAATATACTCAATTCACATAAATAAAATTACGTACAAATTTTTATTTATTCAGACATAATGTTAATTAATTCACGTGAATTTAAAAAATGTGAAGCACGAAAGAGTGGAATCAAATTAACAAAATGATCGACTTTATAATTCTTTATTGCCCTGTAAACAATAAATAAAAGAAAAACCAGGAGATTTCAGGAAGCCGTTTGTATATAATTATTGTCGAATATATATTTTACGCCACTACCTTAAAAGGTTAATATGTCAATATTAAGGTCGATATTTATTAAACCTTCATTTGCCACGACTTAAGGCACGTTAATGCATGTTTTAAAACAAGAAAGAAAAAAAAAAAAAAAGTTTTTTTTACTTAATAGCTTTCCTGCTGCGGGCTTGACTTAATTCGTCGAATTCGCGATTCGGTTAAATTCTCTTAATTTCCAAAAGTAGAAAATATAAGTCGCTTAAAAATTAAAGCGACAAAAGGATAAAAAGTAAATAAGAAAACGCGCACCCGTTTTTCTTTATTTCTTTGGCTTTTTTATTTCCTTTCAATTATTTATAGGTTAGCCAATACAACAGTAAGAGAATCGTTCGCACGTTTAATTCGAGTAAAAATTGTCGCGCTTAACGATCGGAATCTTTCGAATAAATGTAAAAAAAAAAAATTATCCAAGTACAATCTGCAAATTGCAGAGCTGATCAAATAATTAGTTGGAGGCATCGGTTTGCATACATATGTACCATACACTGCATAAACGCAAGAACGTATTCATTTTTCCAAGTAAATCATCACCTCCTTTCTCCTTTCTCGTAGATATTTTTATTTTTTTGTCCACGTACGCGATACTAACTTATACATATACATATATACATATACGGTATACAAAACACAAGCTCTTGACTCTTTCGGGGTGTGGTTGCTTGTCTCTCGTGGATCAGCCAGAAATGAGAAACAGGGAGTGAACGAAAGAAAGAGAAAAACGAAAGAAAAAAAGGATAGAGTCGCGGGTGTATATATATACATATATAGAGGCTAAGGTTGGTTCATTCGTTGCCTTAACCTCGATGGGATTTATCGCTAAAGTAGACAGAGGATTCAAGTCCGTTACATCGTAAATCGTGCAAAAATTAAATGAGTTCTCGCTTTCTCTCTGTCTCTCTCTCTCACTTACTATCGTTCTATCTCTGAATCTTTATGATTTTCTCTCGTTTTAGTCGTTCATCAGTTGTATTTTTGTTTTTTTAACTAATCATCGTATGCCTAGAACTTGTAATTTTTGTCAAAATTAATTAAGTTAGGCCGTTAAAGGGTAAGGATATGCACGAGAAGAAAATGCCCGCTTAATGCATGGGTTCGCAGACACGTGAGATGCATTTTTTATATTTGAATTATATACTTTTTCTTCAGCATTTATATCCCCCCCCCTCTCTCTCTCTCCTTCTTTCTCTTTTAAATAAAGTTATACATTTGGTAACACCTCTGGAAAGCCAACAAATTACGAAACTGCTTATAGTAATAAGCTATATATGCATTTACAAATATAGAGAAAAAGGACTTAAAGTTTGAGATTAAGGTACATAAGACATAATACGCATAAGACGGCGCTTATAAAGTTACGACGAGGTTTCGTAAAATTTCAAAATTCAGCAAAAGTGTATTTAATGTGATGATGCATTCGCACGTTTAATTGGATTTATCAAAAGTTATAGAGTATCTTAGTGTTAATATTCGAAACTTTGTTTTTTAAATTCGTCATAAATTTTTTACTTATAACTGTACATTCAAACGCTTAATCGTAATAAATGTTTAATAAAAAGCTATTTTTAATAAAAATAATAAAGCAACAAATTTACATTTTTTTTTTTTTTTTTTTTTTTGGAACACATCGTTTATTGTTTAAAGTGAGCCATATTTTTAATACAAATGTATTTATTTTATTACTCATATTTTTGAACTTTTTATTTAATATAAAAAATGAAAATTTTGATTATTTCATGCAATACCTTTTTGGTATCGAATAAAACCTGTATGAATAAATATATAATATAATAAATTTATATTAAATTAATAATTTTTCATTTTTATCGCGTCAAATGATTCATACATTGACCTACATGCCTAATAATCTTTTGAAGGTCTTGAATAAAAATAAAAAAATAAAAAAAAAAGTAATTAAATACGTTTCTCTCCACTCTCGTGAAAAGTTACCAAACCAGTTGTTTACGCATATTTTCATGGCTTTTAAAACTAACAATAGATAAAAAAAAAAAAACAAAAATTAAAAATGAATCATTTGTTAAAGTTTTTCAAATTAGTTTTTGACCGAAGAACAAAGTAGAGAAAAAATTATCGACGAAAAACTAGAAGAAAAAAAAAAATATTTAACCTTTCAACGATTTTTAAAAATTAATTCGCGCGCTTCCATCTCACCTGCGTGCACTCTAACAAACACACACGTATACGTGCGAACGATGTGTCGCGCGAGATCCCATGAAAATAGAACGAGCGAAGGAAGAAACTCGTTCGTTCTTATACATGTATATATATATACACGCGCGCGGTGCGTACAAATCCCTACGTTGCGAAAGCCGATCCCGTGTATATATACCGTTGTAGGCGCTCTCGCGTATATAGCTTATACCTTTCGATGTACCATCCATGAAGAAAGAAGGAGGAAAGGTGGAGGTGGATCAGGGCAATACTCTGCGCGTTACGTCTGCGGAGAAAGAGAGATGACTACGTCTGTATATATATATACATATAGACAGAGACAGAGAGAGAGAGAGAGAGAGAGAGAGACGCGTGCCCGCGTGTAACGTGTGTGCACGCAGAAGTTTTACGAGAGCCCCGCGCCTTAAATGGTAACGCGGACTCTCGCGCGCGCGCGCGACCAACCGACCAACGTCGCGTTCGTCCGTAGGAGAAGGAGGAAAGGTATTATATTGCGGAGACTCGTTTGGAGCTCTTTCGGTGTGTGCGCGAGTGTGTATAAGCGGTTTGCGAGGACTAGTTTAACGGAGAGATGTGCCGTATGCGGATTAATTGAGATTCTGTGTTTTTTTTTAATTTCAACGTTTTTCTTTTATCTTTGGAAAAACAGGGATTTTTCACTTTTGCTGTTTATTTTTTATATCTCATCGAGATGTATAAAATTTGAAACGATTGAAAAAATACTTGCGTCGCGTTATAAATCAAAGCTTATCCAAAAATAAAATGTCTGATTTATCATGAAATGAACTGATTTTTAATTTCACTATTCAAATGATTAAATATTGTTCGTCTTTCTTGCCTTTTAAATTCATTTTAATATAAACAGCACAGCCAAATGACTTTTTAAAACTTGACAAGTCATAAAAAAAAGAATAATAAATTTTTTACGAAAGGATAAAATCTATCGACCCCAATATCAATGCTTGAACCTTTTTTTTTTTTCATTTTTCAATCGTCAGCCCAAATATTGTGCCTCGATTTTATTTAAAACCCAATTCAAATTTTTAATAAAAAATAACGTATCCAATACACATCCGTACATAAAACGTATATAATTCAAAAGAAAACGCAAAAAGGTGAGACCTTTTTTCTCGTTTCAAACGACGTTATAGATTCGTCGAGGCGCTCGTATATACTCGTAATTCACGCGCACATAAAATCGGTCGTTCCTCTACCGTATTCGCGCATTGTTCTTCTCTCGCGTCCGGCCTTGGATTTAACGCGACAATGTCTTCGTATACACACAAATGTCTATAATATAAATGCCTATGTTCTCCCTTTCTCGTTCTAAGCCGTAAATTACAGCACAGATAAAAGGACGAAGTTCGCCCATCGGGAAACATCGAAAAATACGTGCGGAACGCCGAACGGATTTGCGCTGACGTCCCGAACGTGAGCTGAATTTTCAATAAGGGATATTTTTTCTTCCACTCTCCCTACGCGTCATTCGATTCTTAAATAATCTTCCGTATTTTTCTCCTCTTTTAAAGAATTTTCGCGATTTTTTTCTTCAAAAAATCTTCGTTTCTTTTGGAAAAGAAGAATTCATCATTCACGTTTCGTGGAGTTTATCGGCCGTTTACAGTATGTGAAATTTTGTTGGTCGTCGTTACGCGGATACATTATTAACGAAGTAGGAAGTCGTTTACGTTGAAAAATGCTTATAACATCGAGATTAATACTTAAGTATAAACGTCTAGCAAATGGAATACCTTTAAAGGAAAAAAGATTACATACTTTGCTAAAAAATAAAGAGGAGAAAAGAAATCTCAATGCACGTCTTATAAAAAAATAAAAAAAAATAAAAAAACCGATCAAGTAAAATTTTTCATTACAGCGGCAGGATATTAAAATTTTTTCCTTACAGCAATCACGACGATCGTGCGTACACGCGACCCAAGAGAGAGAGAGAGAGAGAGAGAGAGAGAGAGGCGTGCTTACTCGACAGGTGACATCCTCCGTGATGCGCGCATACTTTCTAAAATGAGCGAACTCTCGACGGGACGCGCGCTTTCGTTATTCTATTTTTCTTAAACGTAACGCGGTAAGGTGTAAGAAATCTTCTCTCTCTCTCTCTCTCTCTCTCATCACGTACTATATGTATACGTATCCTCCCGCTGATTGATCCCGTCGTTGAAAAATCGCGTGACGATTCTAACGAACGTACAAACGCATTCGTGAGTCAGCGAAATGTCGGTAAATCGACGTTTTACTACCGCTCGTTTTCCAACGAATAAAGATAAATACTATAATTATGAGATAATTTTTTATAAGGACGTCTCGAATATTTTTCCTCGCGCTCGACTCGATGTTTAACTTTGTGAATTTATTTTTGTTTTCGAAGAGCGACGTTGAAACTCTCGTAATTTGCATTGGTTACGCGAGGAGAGGTATGAACTTTGTTGGTTTTTAAAATACAGCTGGACTTATTGTAGAATTTTTCAATTTTTCGTTTTTTACCGAAAGTCATCATATTCGTCATATTCATCGACGAATCGATAAATCAATTTTCGAGAATAAAGTAAACAAAACAGAAAAAAAAAAAAAGAAAAAAAAGACAATTAACGGAGCAAGTGGTAAAAAATAAAGAAAAAAATAAATAAATAATAAAACGATAAAATCGAAATTATTTAACAAAGGCAAATCGATAAACCGCTTCGTAATGAACGTAATCAAGCGGAGCTTTTGAAATTCTCTCTCGCGCCGCGGCCGGATTGTTTACGCGACGATATTATAACTGCGTCCTATCTTCTCTTTCTCTCTTACGGATAGAATGACTTTTGCGCTCATTCGCCGTACTCGCTCGCTCGCGCGCGCCAGTAAATAGCTTCCGAGAAATACTTGGCTCACTCTCTTACTTTCTATCTTTATTATTTCTCTCTCGATAATGATACACAGAGCTGCTAATCGATCGTGGCATAATCGACCTAACAAAGTTCTGACTCTTATGAGGATAAATGAAAGGTTTGCGTGACGAATTCGTATATATAGGTGTATATGCAACACCGATAACGGAACGAGTTCCGTTTTTCTTCGTCGCTTATTTTTTTGCTTTCGTTTTCCCTTTTTTTTTTTTTTTTTTTTTTTTTTTTTTTTTTAATCGAATTACGAGTAGTTTAATCTTGAATCGTGCGAGTTTTTAGATTATGCCAAAGCTTAATTCCATTTAATTTCCGAGGCGATAAGGTGTGCCGTTATTCTTTTGGGTCATTGTGTGAGCCGTGTTGTTGAATATTTTTGAGCGTTTGGAAGTAATACGATGAAAATGCGACATCTTAATTTATTAAAACAAAAATAAGTTATAATAATAGTTTTGTGATAAATTTATTTTTTATTTCTCGTAAATTTAACATTTAATGTTCGATCGTTTGGTTAAAAATCGTTGCATAAAAATAAATAAAAAGAAATAAATAAAAATAAAGAATAAAAATAAATTAACGACATCATAAAATTTGCTTTTTATTAGCATCGAGTAGTCAATACACGCTGACAATCATCGTGACAAAGTACAATCGATACCATTGATTGGTAGCATGACTAATTAATGTTAATCATTAAAAAACGATATTTCCACAATATAGCCGATCAACTCTGCACTCAGTCACGTGTGCATATAAATATATGTGTATATATTAGTACAGAATCTTCGGGTGTGTCCTATGCAAGGAGTTTCGGAAAAGTTCGCTGCTACAATCGGCGAGCGCGCATACCGGGGAATTTAAAAAAATCGTTTTCAATTAATTAACTATGCCGATAAATTAACGTTATATACGTATATTTATATGTTTGTGTGTGCGTGTGTGTGTGTGTGTGTGTGTGTGTGTGTGTGTGTGTGTAGCGCGTACAAAACATCGATCGTTGGCGCGCTCGTTAGATGATTCAGCCCAAAAGATAGAGAAAGACGCAACTGTACGGAGAGATGCAAAGAGGTCGATGTCGTTATGTGTACATCTACTTTCACGCGCGCGTGCAAGTACATATGCATGCTCGGCAAATGAGAGAAAACTATCAATCCATGTAGCAGTATAATACCAGTATATATATATATATACAGTTCCACGGCTGTAGTCTCTAACGTTTGACGGGGATAGCTTGCGCGCGTGAGTTGCTTCGTCGATTGCTTTTCTTTTTCTTTTTTTTTTTTTCCTCTTTTTAGCTAAATAGCAAAATTGAACGCCCGTACTTCATCGAACGATAAAAAAAAAAGAGAGAGAGAGAGAGAGTTTTAATTTATTTCCCAACATTGCTTTCGTTCCGTTCGCAAAGCGAAATTTGCTTTCAGAAACTTTTATTGAAATATTGAAGGCGTAGTTATACGCGTCGATTGATTCTCTCTCTCTCTCTGTCTCTCTCTCTGTGTCTGTCTTTCTCTCATAAAGAAGTTGCACGAAGCTAATGAATCAAAAAATTTGTTCGTAGCGCCAATGAAAGCCGAGCGAAATTGAAAACAAGAAAAAAAAAAAAAATGAAAGGAGGGAAAGAAAAAAGTTCGTGGTTTATTTTAAAACGTTATTTGAGCAAACGAATTTATTTAAAGCTTCAATACCTAAAAAATTCATAAAAACTTTACTTAGCTCTCTACATAATCGTGTTTATTAAATTTTATAAATTTGCTGAATAATAAGTTTCTACGTTTCAAAGATAGCTTATTTTCAACGAATGGATCGTCAGACAATTTATTCTCGAGTGTTGAATTTCGATTGTGATGCCTTTCGCTGTCATCATAATACGACACCAAATCCGCTTTATTTCTTTTGATTATTTTGAAGATATCGCTCGTAGAATATTAACTATATTTTATTTATAGACTACTAAAAAGAAAATCTTTCAGTTTTTTAATAATAAAAGTTGTCTAGATTTTTATCTAATTAAATTAAAAATTTATAATATTAAAATTATATCGAAGCGTTTAATAAAATTTAGCTGGTTGAGAATAGTTTAAATGCGATAATTTAAGCGATGTTAAACTGAAAACACACACTGACGCTTATCAATAAATGCTCGTTTACTAGGAAGTCGTAAATTTTTATATGAAAGGTCAGCCGCTTCAAGTAACCCGATCGAGTTGTGGAAAAATGATATTAGAATGACGATTCTAAATTTTTCATTTATTTTCGCAATTCATGAAGTAAGCGTCAAAAATTAATAAAAATAAAAGAGTTAGATATTTATAATACGGTATATGTAAATGTGCAAAAAAAAAAAAAAAAAAAAAGAAAAATAAAGAAAAAAAATATAACGAGCAATCGCCAAGAACAAACTTTATACTCTACTCAGGCCGTTAAGCAACGCTTTCAAGCGTATTTAATTCACTTGTCCGTTGCATACGCAAACACGGCACACAAAACGTTATGCATATAATATTTATAGAATAGATCGTTCAAACATATATATATATATATATATATATATATATATATATATTTATACATGCATGTGGAATTGCATACATCGACGCAGTAGGAACTTAGCGGGCGTCTTCCTTTTAGCGCTTAACGCACGTATAATGTACACATTGACATTTGTAAGTATTACGTGCGAGGGATTTTACTTCCGATCGAGGATAGCGTTCGTAACTCTATGCGTTTTGAGCACAGCCCGATTTGGTAACGGGTAAGCGAATAGAACGGAATTTATATGCGTATTTCCGTTGCGACGTTTGTGATTTGTCGAACTCTTGCGTTCGCATATAACGATCCGAATAAATTCATATATGTATATACTATATACTGTTGCCGCTCGAACTATCGAATCGGATAACAATTAGCCCGTTAATTAACGTCAATTTCAGCTGCCGCTTTCGTTACGAACTAATTGAATTTCCATGTTGGAATGTTAAGCAAAGAAACATTCGAAAATCGCGATTGTACGTGTGTGCTTTCGTCGAATGCTTTTCTTTTTTAATTTTCGAGTTTGTTGAATTAAAAAAAAAATGTATTGGAAAGAAAAAAAAAAAAAAAATTTCGTCGTTCGACAATGTTTATATCAGCAACGAGTCGTTTGTTGTACTCGTTTTACTGCCCAACTTTTACATAATACCCATGTATCTCACTTTGAATGCATAGCCCGTTATTAAATCGAACAATGGTTTAAAGGCTTCATTGTTTCATTTCTAGAATATGTTATAAAGTCTTTGGAGCACGTAATCGTTATAAATTCGTAAATTGATTACAAAAATAAAAGTGAAATAAAAAATTACGTATAATTTAATCGTAAAACTGGTTATTTTCTATTGTCGCGTTATTTTTATTGTACAAAGATTTTGTTTATAACGACGTATTATTTATCGAATGCAAACGACGACTACTTTTTTTTATTTTCTTTTTTTAAGAATACAACATACATTTAATCTTTAGTAGGTCAAACCAATGCGCGACAATTAGCGTCCATATCAAACAATTCATCAAAGTCGATTATAGCAATTGTTGGTCTCGATTGAATTTCCATACTAAAATAAGTCACGAGCGCATTTGATATATTCGTTCAAAGCGTTCCGAAATACTCCGTTCATCGAAAAAATAGAACGACTGTTTAAATAAAGTTACATAAGTCCTTAATTTATTTTTCAAACCACACATACTTTTACAGCCATCGATCTTTAAAAATTTAAGTACCAAGATACTTTCTGCGTTTAAAATCGTATCGGTAACTGTACAAATGAATGAGGAAAACAATCTAAAATTTTAATAAATTTGAGTCTTTAACAAATCTAGAACCGAACAATATTTATAAGCATAAACTTAATCTTTTTAAAAATTAAATGCCTATCGTAATGCAAATAAATAAATAAATAAATAAATAAATAAATAAGAATCCATTGCAAAATATAAACCGATACGCAAAAGAATTTTGCAAGATCTATTAAAAAAAAATCCGAAGAACAAAAATAAAAAAAAATAAAAACTTCCTAATATAACTTTCGTGTCAAAGTAAATCAAGTCGACGTAACGCGTTTAATATTTACTTATAAAATTCATATCACGAAACGAGGACAAGTTTAAAACGGAGCCAAGGTATACATGGATGCTTAGGCATTTGAATATCATTAGCCGATCGGGCCCTTGGATTAGAATCGAATGAGACGACGGCAGCGGTGACGGTGTTGCCGATCGGGCCTCGATCGATCATCTCGATTAACGGTATAAGACGTTCATGTATATGAATCTGTGTGTGTGTGTGTGAGTGCGTCTTCGATTAACAGGCTTTAAAAGAAAAAAGAAACGCACCGCCGACGCGATGTATAACTGGACCAAGGATCGGTAGGTTTTCTTTTCCGAACCTTTTCGACGGTCAATTTGTCAGGGTTCGAATTTCTCCTCTCTCTCTCTCTCCCCCCTCTTTTTTCGCGTCGCTTCCCTTTTGCGCTCGTTGAAAATTTTTATTGATCGATGGAATCGAACGGAGAAATACACCTTAATCGTATATGTAAACGTGTGCGTATGTCACGATAAATATATCGCTTCGAGATGTATCGGCGTAATTAGGGAATTTTTTTTCTTATAAAAAAAGTTTCTCGCGGTATTTGTTTTGCGACGAAATTCGAGGATCGGAGGAATTTTTTTTTTTTTTTTTAACAACGATGGACGAACTCGATGGAAGCGATGAGAAAGAAAATTTTTTATTGGAAACGACAAGCAAAGTTACTGGCATTGACTGATCTTTATACGGAAATGCTTAATTGTTCATATGGTATGAATTTTCGACGATAAAATCGAAAGTTTATTAACGCGTGAAATAATATATATTTTAAATGATTGATCGCATATCGACGTTGTTATTGGATAATCTATATAAAATAATTACAGACGACAAAATAAATATCTATTTAATTAATAGCATCGATAATTATTATTGATAAGTAATTATATAACTTTCTAATTTACTATAATTTTCGTAATAAAATAATACACTCGCTCATACATGTATATTATTTCATTTTATATTAAATTCTTGTAACAGTAAAAAAATTTACAATAAGAAATCGACGATTTGAAATCATTAAGAAAGATTTCAAGATAATATAGCTATTACATATATGTAAATTAAATAAGTTGTCAGTTCGACCTACGAAACTGGCCAAGAAAAATTTAACGTTTCTTCGAAAAAAGGGTCTATCCAGTTTTTCCCGCAGCTTAACGGTAGCTTTAATTTAAACTCGAGATCGTAAATTTTTCCTAATTGACAATATTTTAATTCAAAAGTTCATTACATAACGGATTACCATTAAATTATACACGAAAATATTTGTGAATCGATATATTTCTTCGTTAAAAAAATGACGCGTTTATACTGTTACTCGCGCTTTAATAATAATACGTCGACATAGTTGGCGTTATAAACCATATATTTGCATTCGAACTTCACGAGTATATCAGTCAATAAATATGTTTAGTATAAACTTTATAAACAATAACGCGTATAATTGCATGTAAAAATAATTAATACCCAAGGTGATTCAAGGCAAACTTGTCTATCAAATAGGTATCTATCTATACGCATAAACGTATATTGTAAACGCATGGATGTATATAAACATACATAAATAAAAAAAGCCAAGCATTCAATCCGTCAATTATACGAAGCGAGAAATAATAAAAGCGACTTTAGAGGCACGAGCGTCTCTCATTCTATCCGGCGGAGTCCCGGTCGCGATAAATGACGCGAGGAAATCGTGCACTTGATATCTCTTTTCTATTACGTGCATGTACAGCGTACGCTCGAACTTATGCAGACGTGTGTACGATGTGTGTGTGCGTGTGCGTGCGCGCGTATATACATATATAAAGTTAAAGAAAGAAAAAAATCAAGCAAAGCGCGCAAACACATTACCGGCGTAAAGTCTTATAGCGCGATAAAAGCAATTGCGATCGTCTCGGCGACGCGCTGTCTCGGAAATATAATACACCTACGCTCGCTTTTTTTTCCTTCTTTTTTTTTTTTTTTTTTCATATTCTCATTGAATTGTTAGATTTTTCTTATGTTTATACGATGACGCGAGCGAGTTTAGTGTACGTGTTTTTTTTTTTCGAGATTTTGCGTTAATCTCTTGAATGTTTTTACATTGCTTTATTTTTTCTCATCATCGACAACGATTAGATAGATTATTAGTCGAAGTGACGTAAATGTCGATGAAAAAACGCTGTTTATTAATAGATTTTTTACAAAACGGCTATTTACTTTCGAGCGTATGTCAAAGGATTATACGCGAGTGCCAACAGTATTTTTATTTTTATATTTATTTTTACGTTGCTTGGACCAATGCTTTACGTGAGCGTATTTATTCTTTTATTGAGAATATATATATATATATATATGTATGTGTATGTGGGAGAGAAAACGATTGACGTAATATAATTGCAATAGGAAAGCACAACTTTGTTTACTTAAGGCAAGATTAAACCAATTACCGGAAAATGTGTAGCGGAATCGATAATAATTTTTATCTATGAATCATTTAACCGGAAGTACTTGTGTTTTGCAATAGAATTATTGCTATCAAAAAATGCATAAGTAGGAAAAGAATGTTGTTTACTTGACAATTTCATTGGTATTTGAAAGCTATTTGAAGCGATAGATATAATTTTTATAATCAACGTTATTAAAGTAAAAGGAACTAGTTATAGATTATACATAAGAGGAGAATATACATATATTTGTCGCGCGTACAGCACATGAAACTTAACGCAGACAAATTTTCGTGTAAATGTTTGTCAAGGCATTTGTCATCGAACGCAGGCTTATTTCGTAAGCAGTCGTCGTATAACTATAACTCAACTTTTGAACGCCGTACTTTAATGCACTAACAGTGCACCGTTACTAGAATCGAACTTCCTCTTAATTTCACGCGCATAAACAAACATAAGGAATTCATTCATCTGATCCATAACAAGCGACTTGGAAAAAAAAAAGGTCGAGCAGCATTTAATTTATACATTCGTAGTTTTTCCCTCACTCATTCTTACAGTAAAGCCTCTGCGTGAGCTCTCTATGTACGTGTATATATGCACCGGGAGGACGAAACTCATTATAGTCCCGCGACGGATAATAAAAAATTATGCGCTCGCACGTAGACTCGTTTACATTTAGACGGAATTTCATCCGCACGTACCTATACACTTACAAAGGAAACCATTGATTCTCACTCTCTCTCTCTCTCTCTCTCTCTCTCTCTCTCTCTCTCTCTCTCTCTCTCGCTCGCTTCTTTCTCTCTAGTTATATCTGTCGTAGTCACACGAGCCATTGGTAATCGAAAAGAAAATGGGAACTTAGAGTCGGTTTGTGAACTAGTCGCTTTTCATGTCGGGCAATTTTCGAAAGCTTTTAAAAAGCCTTTTCTTCGTTTATCCATCACGGGACAGGTGTCGTCGAAAATTAAACGAACTTTGCGAGTTGCACATATAGATTATATCCACATATATTTATGTTGTTTTTCGCGATTAAAAGTTAAAAGTCAGCGAGTGAAAGTACATTGAAATTTTGTTTATCAAACGTATATTAAAGAAATTTGCGCTCGAAATATTAACGTTGAAATTCACGAAATTTTAACGCGATTAAACGGATTTATTTTTCACAAATTGTTATATAAACATTCAAGCGAGTTATCGATAATTTTTAAATAAGAAAGATTATTAAACGGCCGTAAAGTGTAAATGTATATCTTGAAAAATTTGTAAACGCTCAATGAGCATGAGAGAAAAATCTTTGATCTTCTTTTCAAAACGCACCGTACGTAAATCAAGCGATTTATGTATTGTATATATGAACAATAAAATAAGAAAAAAAAAAAAGTATCCAAGCGAGCTATACGCATAAAATATTTTTCAACGTATATTGAGAAAAGAAAATTGCATATAAAAATAACGATGTTATATATCGTGCATTAAGAGGAGGTCAAAATGTCGTAAAATTCGCATTAGTTGATTTATGAACGGCTTTTAATTAGTCGCGTCAATCAGGCTTACATTATTCGACATCTTGTGCCGGGCTTTGGTAATGCGTTTAAAGCGGCGCGTCGTCGCGATAACGCTTTTAAAAGCGCATTACGACAATCTTCTTAAAAGAAAACTATAAACAAAAAAAAAAAAAAAAAAAAAAAACAAAAAAAAAAAAAAAAAATGAAAAAAAGAAGAAGAATTGTAGTAAATAAGTTTTGGAAAATGAAAACACAAAAGTTTCTTTCTTTTATTAAACTTACGACATATCGGACGATTATTAATTAGCGTATGATTTCCATGCGACGGTGTGTTGCCTTTAGCGAGCGATTAAGATTAAACGAGTAAAAAATTTTAAATAGGATAAAACGATGACCTACTTTCGTAAGCCGTTTAAAGAAACGTTCTCTAAACTAACGAACTAAACAAGCCCTTTATACGCTCTCGCTTATCTGTTAAAATAAAAACGACGCAACCAAAACGGAGTCTGCGAAAAAAAAAAAAAAAAAAAAAAAAGAGGCAAATAAAGTTGGAAAATAATAATCAGTCAAAGCTGTACCGAGATTTTTCCCCGAACGCTTTCACGATCGGCGCACATACATAAATGCGTAAAAAAGTTTCCTCCTATATGCAAAAAGCATGAAAAAGTAAACGAAACAAAAAAAAAAAAAAAAAAAAAAAACAAACAAATAAATAAATAAATAAAATGAAAAAAGCTATCCGCGCTTTTTCTCTCGATTGGCCTAATAAACAATCGGGACTCGAGATTTACCATAAACCCGAGCGCGCATGCGCGGAACGATATCGCGAGCATATTCCGCGCGAGCACCTGTAGCGCGCGCGCGACTCTCTCGGAAACACGAGAAAGATTGAGCCCTCGGGGCTTCCTTTGGACCGAGATACACATCGTTGCCTCGTTCTTTTACTTTTTTTTTTTTTTATTTTTTATTTTTCATTGTGCATTTAACCGCGAGAATTTAATAATCCGTTTTAGTCCACTTCGCTCGAAGGAATCGATGTAAATCGCTCCTTCTATAAATCTCATATGTATATACATGTATACACCAACGCGCTTTCTACTTTAACTAAGTTTTATGAATTCATGCGCTCGTGTGTAAACGGCAGTGCGTATTACCGTACGATTTTAAAATAAAAGAAATTTACTTTATATGCGCGGCGTTCGAGTTTTATCGGATGGATTTTATTATGAATACTTTTCCTGCACAACTTTCGTACCTACACTTCGAGCGGTTAAATCTTAGCATATTATTTATTAATTATAAAGTTCAATTTTACAATTTAAGTCAAATCTTGATCAACGGAAATGGAATTTAATGGAAATTAATTTAACCTTAAATAATGGCATCCGATGCACTTAAATGGCTAAGCATAAAACAGAGGCTCCTAATCAGCGATCGTAACGAATAAATCACGCGGATAAATGGAAAAAAAAGAAAATGCTCAAAACGCGTCGCTAGAGTAGAAATAAAACGAACGAGTAACGATATTTCCCATAAAAACTAACGATAGTCTACATCAACATCGACTTTCTTTCTTACTTTCGATTCCGGAATTTATACTCCCACGTTGGCAAAGGCCAAAGACAAACAATTCAATAAATCGGCATTTCGATAAAAAAAAATAAAGGAATATAATAATAAAAGCAATATTAAGCGCATTGCACATATAAACTCGGCCTCGCTCGTAACGTAACTTACAATATTACGAAGAAATCGATAAACTTATGGAAAACATCGTTAACGAACATCGTTAAAAAATCTAGAAGTTTTAAAATCAACGTAAGTCCCACCCATTACCATAAACCGAAATCACTCGTTCTTTTTCTATTTAATCTCTTATTTTATCTTATTTTATGCGCGGCACAGACAACAAGAAGAGAAAAGCTCGCGATATCAACAAGGTTTCACGACTCGGCGTACACATCGATCGATCGATCGTTCGCTATATGGTTTGATCGCGGAAATTCTTCAACGCGTTCCACGTGTTCTAAAGCGTGAACGATCGAATTTGTGGTATATACTCTCATCGATTTATGTATTCCACGTTGATTATCAAAAACGTCAGATAGTAGCGAAGCGATTTCACCGATGCGAATATTTTTTACGCTACTACGTTTTTTTTTTCCCCTTTGCTCATATTTAAGTCACATTTAAAATGGATGAAAACGTTTCTATCGACGATTCTTGTATTAGCTTTAATGAGTTTTAGCACTGCGTGCTTTGCCATTAACGATAGAATTGACGTTAAATAAATAAGAACAATTGAGTTTTCGAATTCATTTGTTGCATTTAAAATAAAATGTAGATTTAAATAATTTTTGGAAAGACTACGAAAACCATTGCAACTCTTATGGTTATTATTATTAAAATAATATCAATATAAATATTAAAAGTAAAACTGCCTTTCCAAGTTATGCGTAATTATTGCTCTTAATTCATTTTCGTAATTTAAATGCAATATTTGGGTTGAGGTTGCGTGATTCATCGATAAAAAATTTTTATCCGCGGTTACATTTTTGCGGCAGCCTTCGATGAAAAAAAAAAGAAAAAAAATTTCTGTGCATTTATTATAAAACGTAAGTATAGTATAGAAAAAAAAAAAAAAGAAAAGAAAAAAAAAAAACAGGAATTTATCAATTGAAAAATACAAATAATATTACATATCTTAATTATTTTAATAAAACGCACAAGCATTAGATAAATATTTTCAGATGAAATTTGAAAGCTTAGACGCAATTAATAGAAAATCCAATGAAAATAAAATTTCAGACAAGGTATAGGTATATTCATGCTACAAAATTGGCACAATATCTAAATCTCTTCGACCGATCTTTCTATCTCTCTAACGATGTTTTACCACTCGGTAAAGAGGAAATTTGAGAAAATGAGTAAGGCTTGAGGAGGGTAGAAACGCATCGGCATAAATCATAGCGGGGGAAATACCTCGGTTATCCTTAAAACCCAGCCGAGCAAATTTCCCTTTGGATTAAGTGGCCGTACCCGGCTTTTCCGGACCACCGGGGCTACCGCCATTACCGCCCATGTGGACTAATCCGAAATTCCGATGTATAAACGTACGCATAGAGGAATAAACGATGCGCCGTTGCGCCTGAGGTCACCGTTCGTTAGTCGACCTCGCGCAAAAAGCCCACGTAAAGGTCAAACGGGAGACGAACGCGAGAAATAAAAGATTGTGAAGGAAGAATTTCGCCCGATGAAAACATCGTTGATTAATTTAACGAAACGTTGAAACTCGCCGAGTTGCTTTGATGTATACGATGAATTAATTTGTGAAAAAAATTCAACGACGGTATGTTTCACGGAGTTAATTGTTTCTTCCTGGCGATGCGTTCTTTTATTAGAGTTTTGAAAATTTTGACCTTTTGAGGCATCGTTTCAAAGAAATCGATCAGATAATATTACAATTCTCTTATCGAAAATTCAATTTAAGATTCATTTGATTTCGAATTCTATCTTTTCAATCTCCGAGAAAAAAAAAGGGAAGCTTTATATTTCTAAGATGAGCAGCATTCTTTTTTTTTTTTATAGAATAGTTTGAAAGATTTCACATCTTCGTATACTTTGACAGATTAGTTTTTAAAATTTATTTGGACGAATAGAAAAGGAAGAATGATTACTGTCTTCTTTTTTTTATCTTGATTGACTGTTTTTTTTATTTGGAAGAGTTTTTTTTTCATTCCATATTTATTTTGAATATTTCAGCTCGAAAAAGATTCGTTGCGATCGTTTGCCAGCATCAAACAATCTCGAAAATTATAACCAATGGTCCAATTTTAATATTCGATTAATGCAAGCATTTGATTGATTAGTAATCGGCGATTTTCTTGATCCGATAAATCGTAAGTCAGAAAACTTTATAACTCGACGTGTGAAACGTTTCGATTTTCACCAGGATCGACATACCGATCAAATAATGAGCTCGTAATCCTGGGTAAA
Organism: Chalcis sispes; assembly: GCA_949987625.1. Classification (NCBI taxonomy): domain Eukaryota; kingdom Metazoa; phylum Arthropoda; class Insecta; order Hymenoptera; family Chalcididae; genus Chalcis; species Chalcis sispes. The sequence goes on along the minus strand of OX465095.1, from coordinate 70,107,830 downwards.
ATTATCGGTCACACCTCGAAATTGTGAAAAACGATATGCGTGTATAGCCTATGCACGCGGACCTAGGACGAGTGAAATTCACCATAGTAAATAATAAATTTCACACGGAACTTATAAGTTTATTCCGAAATAACAGAATATTATTTTCCGAGTTAATGAGCGCGTCCTGAAAAATATTTCAATGAACCGCGTATATATATATATATATATATATATATATATATATATAAGAACGTTTGCGCTCGCGATAAATCACGGCCAAGCCTCTTTCCACTCTCTTCTTTCTAGCTTTTTTCGCAACTATACGTTGTTGTGCGCACAATAGATACACATGCAACACACAGATACACACATAAAAACAGAAGGAAGAGGCGAACCCGGAGAGTAGTCACGCGCGTCGAGAGCGCGTTTATATATATATATATATATATATATATATATATATATATATACACACACGCGACTACGAATAAATACACGTACGCGCGTCTTTACGTTTCGAGCTGCCTTGCCGCGGGCGAGAAAGCCGCTTTTACACATGTAAATGTATATATATATCTATTCATGCATACGTACGTATGTAAACTTATGTATTCACGAAAATAGAAGGTACTCGGGGGACGAGTTTTTTTTTTATTTTCAACGAACTTTTGCGCCTTTTTACCTTGCACGCTTGTATACGTATAGACATTATATTTTTGGGTAAAAAGGATGATTTACTGAAATTAGAATCGAATGTTGTAATGTTGCGCGCACCCGATTACTAAGTTTCTTTCAATCTCAATTTTACTTCAAGCAGATTTCTAGATTTTTTAAATAACTGACCGACCAGCGAGACTAGCATGGTTTTATCACTCTAAAGCGCGATCTTTCTTTTTTTTTGTTTTTTTGTTTTTTTTTTTTGTTTTTTTAAAGCGGCACCGATTAACCCTCCTCGTGTAAAATAATGTTCTCGACGAAAGACCAGAAACGCCATTTCAATCACTCGAACGTTCTCGCTCCGCTTTCTCTCTCCCCCCCCCCTTTTCTCTCTCTCTCTCTCTCTCTCTCTCTCTCTCTCTCTCTCTCGTTGCTGACAACGAAAATCGCACGAGTACAGATGCCGGGCACGTGTCTGACGTCGTCTTCTTTATCTGCGGTTTTTTTTTTTTTTTTTTTTTTTTTAAAGTTTTTTGTTCCTGGTGTCTCGGCATGTGCGGAGGAGTCGGTGAAACTCGGTCGGTCGCTGTGTCTCCGCGTGTGTACCGGAGTTGAATTCTCGGATATCTGCGACGGAGGAGTCAACGCACGTGAACAAATAAATGAATCTCCGCGCGTGTGTATACTTATGCGGGGTTATGTAGGTTTACGGAACGAAGGCTCGCTCGAGGACGCTTCAACTTCTTGTTGGATTTTCTTTTTTCTTTTTTCTCTCTTTTTTTTTTTTTTTTTTTATTTTTTTTTTAGAAATTTCGCATCTCTTTTTCAAGGAGCTACCGCCGATGATATATTAGAATTTTGAAGTTAGTCCGAGATTGTTTGCTTTAGCGATGTTTTTACGTGTTTGCGTTCTTTCCTTGTTCGTTCGAAAAAAAATTTGTTTTACATCATTGCGCCTAAGGTTTACTATTTTCAATCGTTCGAATACAGATAATTCTAAAAAAAAAAATTTAATAATTACTATATACTTAATTATTTTATCGTTTAATGGTACGTCAACAAAAATATTGAATATTACAACATCAACCAAGAAACACGAGTTAAACTTTCTAAAATACATATTAAATATAAGTTGCCAATATTTCTCTTATATACGTTTAATATTATATATATATATATATATATTTTTTTTTTCTTAATACAACACATCCGCATTTCCATAAAAGACCTTCGTTTCGGTGCTACAGCTCGCTTTCTCCGAAGCGTTAATTCTCCCATCACATTTTTTGGTATATCTCGTTCGATATACGAACAAATCGTATGCGCATACATCGACGCCCTATAAAAAGGCGCACGAGCGGTTTTTTTCGGTATCGCCACCGAACCTTCTAACGAGGGAGCTCCGCCTCTTTCACCAACCCCTCGCGCGCCATACGGAAAACGAAAATATATAAGACGAAAGGTATATATACATAAGTAAGACGCGAGAAAGAAGAAGAGGAAGAAGAAAAATAAAAGTTATCTCCGCGCGATATCACGATTCGCGTACAACGAGTGTGAGTTATATATATATATATATATATATATATATATATATATATATATATATATATATGTACGTAGATATGTATACGTGTAAACACATGCGCACACAAAAATACACATGGACGTATATTCCAGAGAAGGAGCTACGAAGGCTGCACGTATATGTAAGCGCTCGCGCGTGTTCGGTGTACATACACGGAACCCCGAGACGAATATCGCTTCTGGGCGTGGGTGAGGATATACCCAGCGACTCTCTTTCTCTTTTTCTTTTCAAGCCTGTAGAACTGGTTTTTCCCTCTTGGCTTCATCTCTCTCTCTCTCTCTCTCTCTCTCTCTCTCTCTCTCTCTCTCTCTCTCTTTTTCTCGCTTCTCGTTTCTTAAGAAGGCCGCGCGCGAAGAACGCGTATACGCTCACACACGTATATATATATATAAACACAAGTCGGTGCTACCAATGGAAAACGTTGCAACGGAGCAGGTATATGTATGTATACGAATAGAGCAAGTTGCCCATAGGTAAGAATATATTTTTTCTTCTCCCCCTTTTAGCGCAGAACGAAGAGATAAAACATCGCAAAGCTTATACGCGTCGAGATAACCCGAGTTTCGTTTATTTTTTTTTTTTTTTTTTTTTTTTTTTTTTTTTTTTTTTTTTTTTTTTTTTATAGTTTGAGCGTTTAACGCGTGTCGTCTTTACTTTTCCATCGTTGTTTCTGCATTAGAAGAAGAAAAAAAAAAAAAAAAAGTACATCGGAAGACGAGATATTAATCTGCGATAACGCACGAGACGAGGATTGTTTGCCACGGTACGAGATGTTGACACGCGTACATACGAAATACGTGTATACGCGCCGATTGGCAAGATTATTTTTGCCGAGTTTAATGGCCGCATTAGAAAATCGATTATTATTGATGTTATTGAGCTCGATTATCGTCAATTAATGCAACTTGATACGGCTTTTCTTCTTTGATTTTTTCTTTTTTTGTTTTATTTTACGAATAAAGAGAAAATAACAAAAGAAACTGGAATTTTTCCCGACGACTCGAGACGACTGCTTTGCTGGTAAACGAAGGCCGAAGAGAGCCTTTCGGTAACGTCTTAGAACTTTCTATTTTTTTTTTGTCCTTTCCTTTTTTGTTTTTCGCTCGCCAGGAGGGAGGAAGAAGAAAATGGGATACGTCTGTCATTGTACTCTGTTTTGGTTTAAGACAGCCAATTTTCACTGATAAAAAGTAATGGCTTTGGTATTATACGTTTTATTTTTCTTTTTCGAGTATGTTATTAACGAAAATGAAACTTGTTATTTAATCTAATGGTGATGAATAATCCTCTTGAAATGATTGAAAATTTACTTAACTAATCCGGACAAAATTTTTATGATTTGAAAACGAGTTTTTTCTTTCTGAGTAAAAGAACATATTATGCGTATTACAAAGATTAATAAAATGGTGAGTCACCAAAATAATGAAAAATAATTTTTTATATCAACGTTACTTACTTTAACAGATGCGTTAATATTTTACCCTCACGCTTGTGTATCCATTATGTTCTTAACAAAATAAATATTCAGCCCACTATTAATAACATCTCATTTCTTTCCAAAGCATTTTCGGCTCGAAATCCAAATATATATATATATATATATATATATATATATAACAAACGACGACTACTCTAAGACTTCGGAAACGAACCGCAAACACATGTACCTATAAATGTTTCCTTGAAAAAGAAAATCGCAAAAATCATCTTCGTTAACTTAACAGATGAGAGAGGGAGAGAAAGAAAAAAAAAAAAAAAAAACCAACGAAACGACCAGAAAAAAAATAATTCTCGAACGTTGTGCAGCCCCCACTCGATTAGTCAACTCTCGGCGTCTGGACAATGTCAAGAGTCACTGTTTTGGCTGTTCCGTGGAGGTATCCAAGGGTGTCACGTGTTCCTCGCCCACAGTCAACGAACAATGAAGCTCTCTCGGTATAACATATACGAGAAATACCCAAGGGGCCATCGTCTCGGCTTCGTAAAACCTTTTCACAGGACCTCGAACGGCCTTAAAGGCCATCTTTCAAAAGTCGATGCCAGGGTGAGAGAAAACTAGCAGGGAGCAAAAAGTTCGGAAAATTTGGGTTAACGTTCGCTTTATTTGAAAAATGGGAGAGAGGTTAGAGGAAATGTGTAAGGACTGCGCTTGAAACTAACGTCGTTTGGCTTTAGAGCATGAATTATATCGTTATCCTACTTGAATTCACCTGTAGGTTCACTTTTCGCTTTTACGATTTGAATTGAGTTATAAAAGAGAATACAGTAAATGAAACAATAGCGATAAATATATATAAATTTTAATATTCATCTAAAGCAATATTAAAAACGTTTACGTTTTCATAAGTTTATCTTTGCAACAATACAAACGAAAAATTAAATATTTGAATCACGCACAATCTTTGAAATATATTTCTCAAGTTGAAAAACTTTTACATTACGTAAGCGTAACGCATGAGTTTTAATATTACCTTATAGGTAGGCGAAGTAATAAAGACTTACGAAAAGGAAAAGCCGATACAAGCTTTAAAATAACAAAAAACAAGTGGGGAGGGGGGGGGGAGGAATTGTGCGCAAGGGAGCGAAAAATGAGTTATATATGTATACGAATAGAAGAAAGAAAACAGGCATATAGGAGGAAGAAAGAGAGAGAGAGAGAGAGAGAGAGAGAGAGAGAGAGCGCTAGCGCACAAGAGAAAGAGAAACGAATTTAAAAGCGAATCAGCATGCGGATGGGAGAAAAAGAGGTGAAACTGGTTGAAGGTGAGCTCCTTAGGGCACCGGAGTTATATCTTCAATCCACCAGAGACACATCCTATTTCTAATATTATGCGCGTCTTATGCGTGACAAATCGCTTGTATTTAAAAAAGAAAATAATAAGAATATATACGTTTAAATTATTTTTATCGCGATGCATTTTCAAGAGCAAACGCGAGATCGAATACATAATATCGTTAAAAAAAAAAAAAAATAAATAAATAAATAAATAAATAAGAAAGAAAGAGGGGATAAAGCAAAGAGATGAATAAACAGATAATTGTAACAATTAAAAGAGAGGAAGGAGTGAAAACGAAAACAATTCATTATACAAGAATAAAAAAGGGAAAAAAATAGATATAAGTATAGTAAAAGGAAATAAATAAGTAAAGTGTTCGAGCGAGCGAGTACGAAGATAAAAGAGGCTTAAGAAGAAGACGCTCCGATGCGCAGTGACGCAGCCTTAGAGGGATCCAAAATCTACCTGCAGCTTGTTCTATGCCTGTACACGCACACACAAGAGCATCAACACACGCAGGGAAGATTATCGTCCCGGGAAAGCGATGCTCGTTCCCTCCCTCCCACTTTTTATTCAGAGAAAGGACTTCATTCGATCAAGTGTATAGATCCCTCCGCTAATGAGGTCTTTGCTCTTTTGCTCTCTCTCTCTCTCTCTCTCTCTCTCTTTCTTTTACTCTCCCTCTCTTTCCTTCTCACTTACACTCCTCCACCCCATCGTTACGTTTTATAGTGTCGTTACGCATATCGTTGTATCTGTATTTATAGAAGTGCGATGCGTGCGTGTATGTACGAATGAATCAATCCGACTAGAAATATTATTTACGATGAAGTTTTATTTTTAATTTTTTTCGTAGGTGAGAAGACACGCGTTGCTGCGTTCGGATTATAAAGAGTATTTTACGAGTACGAGTTTACTCTGAAAATTTTCTCGACAACTACATTCAAATATCGAAAAGGAATCGTATTTGATAATTTTTTTACTTTAAGAAATATTTTCTTTTGTACTATTTATGCGATTAAAAACAAAAAAAAAAAAAAATTTTATTATTTATGCTATTATACAACATACACGTGACGATTATTTCGAAAATGCATAATAAAATCATCACGGGGCTCGAAAACATGCGCGCAAGAAAGAAATAACTCGTTTCATTTTTATTTCAAACAAAATTAACGCTTCAAAGTGATCGTTTTCTCCATTGTTGCTCTCGTCTTCGTACACGACACAATTCGCGCCATTCAAATTTCGCTCCTCGTCCATCAACTAATCATCGCGATCGTACCAAGATGCATACGATACATCAACTATGTATACATATAAAGATAAACTTGTACAATATCGTTTGTTCGTCGATAAAATTCAACGGAAAATTTAAAAGTAAACTTACTAAAAAAAGACGCGCGCAATATGTATGAATGTTTAATCAACGTTAAAAACTAACAACCATTACTCCGCGCGCATACATTATATGCATATAAATGTTAAAATAATTCGATGAGCAGCGCAAATAAAAATTTAAAAAAAAAAAAAAAAAACCATCGCGTGTCGCAAGTTCGACGTTTTATAATAGTATCTGTATATAAACGCGAGAGGAGATGAGACGCGCATGAAGTTCTAATCTTTGATGAGACGAAGATAAGAACGTTTGCGTAATTCGACGAAATACTTATACACACACACACACATGTGCGCGTGGACGTTTGTGCTATACCCGTAACGTGTGCTAGGTGGGGGGTGGGGGGGGGGGAAAGATAATTCAAGTGCCAGTGCGACATAATGCTTTCGAAACGTTTACAGATAAACTGATGCACATAGCCTCGGCTTGTGAGTTGATATTTCTCGTCATTTATTTTCACTCACTCGTGGCTTTAATGTATATATATAGATATATGTATGTGTACAAATTTTTTTTTTTTTTTTTATATACCAGGTTCCAGAATGTTTGCATTTTAGATTGGAAAAATCAATCGTATCGTGATGTCAATAGATTCAAGTATTTAAAAAAAAAAAAAACTCAACCGATTTGTTATGATTGGATTTTCAACGGGTTGTTGTTGCGCATAAGACTTATCGAGATTTATACATTTGACCGAGCGAATTATTTTTCCGTTTTTGTTTGTTTGACAATCGTGACCGTATTTATTTAAGAAATTTTCAATATTTTAAAATTAAATCTATATCCATAAACGATATTACCGATAGATATCTATTTTGTTTATTTCTCATAAATGACTTTAAACGAAAGAAACTTGAGGAAAAATTTTAACTCGATTATTAAGAAAATAATTTTTTTTTTTTTTTTTTTCAAAAATTCATTTATCAATCGGTCGTAATCATGAAGATAAACATCAAGAAAATAAAGAAATTGAAATCTTATCTAAATTCGATGACGCTTTTATAACGTTTAAATTTAATCGCGTCGCAAGTTTAAATTTAAGAAAATAGAAGCTAAAAATTTAACGTAGCATAAAATTTATTTAAAATAGAGAAAAAACGATTGATTGAATATTTTAAGCAGATAAATAATTATTCTATTTTCAACAAATTCTTCATAACGACAAACAAAAGATACAACGAAATTTCACATTGTACTTACGTGAAAATTTTTTTACCATAAATTTTTCCTTTTCTCGTTTCTTCAACATCATCAAAATGTAAAAAGCATATCGAAAATTTACATCGATCGAGGGATATGGCAACGACAATCAACCAAAAATCTTCCTCACCAAAACCCATCCTTCCGGTACGCGCGGCGCGCTTACAATGAAAAGAGTCAAAAATATAAAAAGCAACAAACAATAGACGTACAAGCAAAAAGGTGCAGAGTGAAAAACAAGTAATACACCGTCTTCCTCCTACCTTTTCGTCGAGGACCGTATAGAACAAAAAAAAAAAAAAAAAAAAAATGAAAAAAATAAAAAATAAAATAAGGAACGCATCGCTCGGGTTCGTAAACACACACACACACACGCATATATATATATACGTGTATACACAGCCTCGAAAGAAATTCGAGCAAGAGAGCGCTCCTCGTGCGCGATCGAGGCCCTGTTAAATAATTCATGGAGCGTTTTTCGCGCAGACGATAGCGCGCTCTCGTGCGCATATAGATTACAGATGAGGAGGGAGGAGGATTCCGTTAAAAGAATCGAGCGGAGAACGTCTCCAAGAGAATCGCCGCCGTTTTCGATGTTCCTCTACGTGGTTATGTATATATATATATATATATATATATATATATAAACGTGTGTGTTCGTATGTATTATATTTTGTTTTGTTCTTTTTTTTTTTTTTTTTTTTTATCGATCGCACACGCGTTCGAATCGGCAGATCGATGCGCGCGTTAGTAAGGGTAAGGTAATGTGTCGCCGCGCGTTCAGTTTTTTTTTTTTTTTTTTTTTTTTGTTTTTTTTTTCATTCAAATTGTCGGCCCGATGCTTGTTGAGGTTTTATCTCATTTTCTATATTTTTCTTTTTTTTCTTCGTTCTCTTTCTCCGTCTCTCGTTTTCTCTAAGTGTAATTTGATGGAGATAGAGATGGCTGTATAAACGTGTGTTTATCCGTCTGTCCGGAATCGTAATGAAGCAAAGGATTTGGATTCGGTTTTGTCTTTTTTATTGTTATTTATTTGCTAACGGTTTATTTCCTTCAAATGTTCTTTCTTTCTCGCGATTGAGCAATGATGGCTTTAATGTTTTTTTTTTTTTTTTATAATATCTATATTTTATCATATTTTGAAAATTTTAAATTAGGAATTTTATTTAGTTTAGTGTTATTAATTGTTTTATAAACGACGTTTAATTTACAAGCACATTTGAGTAAAAAATTATAGAATTCAAACTAACAGCTATATGAAAAATATTATCACATTTATTTGTCAATTTGAAACCTCTAATTAGTGTCGAAATCGCTTTAAATTATTTTTTATTGATCACAATTAGTAAAAATCATTCGATATTCGTTCTCGTACATTCATTTTCATTACTTATAATAGAAGTATGAAGAAATTTTTTCTATAAACCATCTTTGGCATTTAAAACGCATATATTCTTTCAAAAATTTATTTATAGTAATTAGAAACGTTTTAAACAAACGGTGTTATACATTTTTTTCTTTTATTTTTTTTTTTAAATCAACAAAAATTGATTTAATAAAAGTACAATAATATTTAAGAAAAAAAGAACAGTTATGTTTCTAACAGTATTCATAAATTTTACTTATTTTAAATTTCTTGTAGATTTTTAAGTAGACTATTTTATTGCATTTGTCTAACTTTAAATGATAAAATTTGTTTATATTAACGCGCCTACGTAACTGTTTTGATAAATTAAATGCACCAAATCAACCGAGTCGACGTTATTTTATGTGACAACGCGTCATTTACTTTAATGGTCAAGATTTATGATATAAAATTTAATTATTAATTACTCACTAATAATACAGTTGTTCTTTACAAAGTATTTTAAAAAATGTTAGATATTAATAATAAAAACATCACCTTTAAATTTTAAAACAATGTAAAAAAAAAAATTCTCTTGGACCTTTCATCAATTCATGTTTATTCAAAAACAAAAAAAAAAAAAAAAGATCGTTACCTTTTTTATGAAGGTACTAATTCAAATTTCAAACAAACCACGTTTTAACCACACGGATCCCTCGCAACTTTTTACGATCCTAGCATAATATTTTTATAAATTTTTATTAGACGTCTGACAAACTACACATATAGCTGCAAACTAATGGTGTTGGTTGAAAAAAAAAAAAAAAATAAAACAAGAAAATCCCAACGGTAATAACGAACAGTGAAAGAATAAAGAATAAAAGAAGAAAATTCAAATTCCGTACTCACTTTTAGTTGGAAAGTCTCGCGATTCTCTTCGTACACTTCAGAGCGAAGCAGTTTCCGATCTTCCGTGATGCGGCGAAACAGGTTCTCCGATCGTCCAGCGGTTCATGATGAAAATTACTATCGATCAAACAGCATGTCCCAGCGCTCTGTCTTATATCTTGAAATCTCCCTCGCACAACGTTTAAAATCACACCACGAATAATATAAAGAGCGCAATAGCTCAAAAGCACTCGAACGAATCGTACAAAAAAAAAAAAAAAAAAAAAAAAAAAAAAAAAAAAAAAAAACGAAAAGTAAAATAAACCAAACAAACGATCCTTTGTCTAATTTATAAAAACGATACAGGATAAAACTAATAACTGGCAAAGCAGGATAAAATATAAGAAATAATCGAACAACTTAAAAACAAACTTAAATAAAAAGGAAAGAACGAAAACCGAAAAAAAAAAAAAAAAAAACGTCGGTTTGTTTACGCTCGCACGTATTCACGAAGCGAGGGTGCGATCGATCGACGGTGTCGCCACCTTTTGTTAACGAAACGATCGAGAGAGAAGAGACGCGCGCACGCACGGGCAGCAGCGTAGCCAGATACTGAATGCGCGCCGACGCCGTGGACTCCGTGACGAGCGCGCTCTCTCTCTCTCTCTCTCTCTCTCTCTCTCTTTCTCTCGCTTCGAGTAGAAGGGAGAGACGGTGGAGGAGAAAGAGGAGGAAGCCAACTTTGCTCTCTTAAAGCGGAGAGATCAGGCATGTAAACCGTTGCCGCGCGTTTCCGTGCGAGTCCGCTAGAACGGCGCTAGTGTACGTTAGGTGCATGCCGATCGGTAGATACACATATATATATATATACATATATCGGGATCGTTCTTTTGTACATCTTCGTAAGGATTGTGTCTTGTGTTAAGGAAACACTCGTCGGTGACACCTGATCGTATACGTAAACGTATAGGTAATTTTCCGAAAAAAGAAAGTTTAATGGAATTTGACTTTTGGTTTGGCTGCCTTTATTATTATTATCATTGCAATGTCAATATTATAATATTTATTTATGTATAATTTGAGATCGATAAAGGTCCACTTAAACATAAAACTTTTCTTTTATCGAAAAAAAAAAACGTAAAATGAAAATTTATTTCAACATTTATTCACAAGTATAAAGTTCAGAGATACGGCACTTTTCATGAAAAAATGTAAACAAGAAATGACGAAATGTATGATTTTTTAAAAGTTAAGGCGACATTCTTAAATATTAAAAAAAAAAATATATATATATATACATATACATTGTAATAATTAGCATAATTTTGAAATTATAAATAAATTAATTATACTAAAAATTCAAGATTGATCGATAGATTAACGAGTATCGGATTTAAAATGGATTAATACTTCTACTACTAATTTTCTTAACTAAAATTATTTATCCTCATTTCTTATTATGTAGCGTTGAAAAGCACTTGATTGCGCCGTGTTAATGTCGCATTTATGAGGGAAACATAGATTTTGATGATTAATGAAATTTTAATATTTATGACCGCACCGGAATTGCACACGTCCAAATTTGCGTTTCAAATCAAAACGCGCACATTTGTTACTTGCTAACATCGAGCGTGCATCGAATATCAATAATTATTAATAATTTGATTCATCGTCCATTGTTTGTACAGTGCGATCATAAGGACATTCAATTTGTACACGTATATATATATATATATATATATATATATATATATATATATATACTTGTATAAAATAATAATCATCGCCGTTCGATCGTCAATACGCTTGAGCCATGAACATGCATCAATACCCATGTGCTCCAAAATTTATCGAAACGAATAACAACACAATGTTTTCTCACTTTTGTCTGGAAAATAAACACTCAAACATATATATGTATATGTATAAGAGCACACATGAACTATAATAGTCGATCGGTGAACCGCGCGAATTCTCGTATGTTAAATATAAATATAAAAATTCATCGTGGCTTTAATTTAAATTTAAAAGCGTCGAGTGAAATTCACAATAAGCGAACTATAACCGTGACGTTCGATGTACAAAATACCGGACGATACGCTCGCAATCGTTCGAAAATTTATAAGCCGGCACGTGACATACGCGCGCACACGTATACCACATGTATAGGTATAACACGTACGAATAAAATTTTGGCGCTTATACAATATTGAAATGGAATAAATCGTCAATTGACCTCCCTTCCATATACTTCTTCAGTTTAAGCTTCGTATAGAGATTTGCAACGAAAGTTAAACGAGAGAAAGAGAGAGAGAAAAGGCATTAATCTAATATGCATATATATATATGTATATGTATATGCAGAACTTTGAGCTCTTTGGACGAATAACTGCTATGGCCATGACAATTATGGCTCGAATTAACCACGACGTTATGTATACGCTTCGTTTTGTTCATTGAGATTCGTATAGATATATATATATATATATTTATAAATGAATACTCGTACGTTTCGACACTACGAATGATTGTCAAATTTTCAAACTCGAATGCTTTATGAGATCGGAGAACTTTTGTGTCGATCATTTTTTTTTTTTTTTTTTTTTTTTTTTTTTTTTTTTTTTTTTTTTACTTTTTATTTCGAGCTTTAATTTTACATCACGACAGATTTTCTTTAATTTTATTCCAACGAGCTATGGTTAATCGTTTGATAAGATTTATTTATTTTTTTAATTTTTTCAAGTTTTTTTTTTTTTTTCATTTCTTTCAAAAACTTTAATTTGATTAATTTAAAAAAAAATAACAATTTAACGATTACAAAATACCGTCGCGCTTTAATTAAATTACCGCGGCTTCGGCTTTTTTACGCTCAACGTCAAATATACTTCGATGTAAGAAATTAATTAACGACGCTCATCGAGTAAACCAGTTAACATTTAAGATAATTTAAAAACGCAACGGAGTAATTATTTTTAATTAAAAAATAATAAACGTACGTTGAACGAAAAATAAATAAATAAATAAATTTTGTTGCGTAAGGAATTGTGCGCGCTTGTATATTACGATGACTATTTCGAACCCGGTAGACATGTGCGCGCGTGTGTTTTGGTACGTGTATAGACGTAAGCAATTTTAATTTAATTAATTAAACGAAAGCTCTTTATCTCGTTAAAAAGAAAGGAAGAATCCAGTGAAACCTTTTAATGGTAATTATCATATTTAACGGCATTCGATATTGTCCACGAGGCGACGTTTCTTGCGCGTTACGTACACTTACACACACACACACACACACACACACACGCGCGCGCGCGCGCGCGCTAGAATTAACGTAGTAAAGCTTTACGAGGACTATTACTATTACTACGAGCGTTCGTGGAACCACAAAGAGTTAAAGCCACACAGTAATATGATATTTATAAAACCATAAGTTCTGTATAAGCGATAGAGAGAGAAAGAGAGAGAGAGAGAGAGAGAGTGCAAGTGATTGCAGCTCGCGAAATAGTAATACGCGGCTATAACTATATACAGGGTTAAAGATTAATGAGCTGCAAAATACGTTTGGTCTGTGTGTTTCTTAAAATTACATAAATCCATACGTACCCATACGTTTATATATATATATATATATATATATATATATATATATATATATATATATATATATATATATATATATATATATATGCATTTGCGCGGATGAACGACGTATCGAGAAATTTCACTTATTTTTCTAATATATAATTTCATATCAATCCGATCTTTAAATTTGAACTTTCACTCAACCCCGTATTGGTGAACGAAATTTTATGTAGCATTGATAAAAGTTTAAATAAATTTTTACGAACATTTTGTATACAAATCTTTATGCTTACTCGATCATTACGTTATTAACGTTGTTGTGCGCAGTTGTGGATTTAGAAATCCAAGAAAGATCCAAACAACTATTTCAGATTTCTAGACTTTTACGTAATTTTTTAATATTCGCCTTATCGATAATATATACAATGCGCGATGTAAAAATTGAATAGCAGTGTAAATATAGTACGTTTGGGAAAATGCATTTTATATCATTACAATAATAAAATTTTGTGTTTCATTGTAACAACTTAACGTCAATAAAATAAATGTTTTTTTTTTTTTTATTTTAGGGACATAAGAGCACAGCATTTTACAAATGTAAAAAATTACAAATGTAGAAAATTTCATTGTTAAAAATAAATCGTTGTACTATATTAAATCATTTCCAACTCAGCCGAATCAATTGTTTGTTCGCGGGCATTGTAAATAGACAAAAATATCGAAAATTCAGACTATATAGTATGAAAATGGACAATGCGCATAATACGACGTATTGAGATTAAAATTAATCAAAAATTTGAAATCCATCAATGTTAATTTATCCATTAATATTGAAAGTTTTATAACCAAAACAAACATCGCTGTCTGCAAATATACGTTCGTTTTTGTAAATGATTGCAATTTATGTATTAAAAAAAAAATAAAAAATAAAAAAATAAAAAAAAAAAAAGAAAATATAATCGTCCATACTCGTATTATATTTTGTTTTCAGTATTAGGATTTAACGGGTGTATTTTTTTTTATCGTCAAATATCATTTAAATTCTTCAAGCATCGGTTAACGAAGTCGTGTTAAACTTACGTTTTTTACCTTTAACACGTCGCAGTTGAATTCCCGCGATAAATTTCGGACATATTTTATAAATCACTCTAATCGTTTATAAAGAACGGTATAAAAAGCGATCGAATTTCTTCGGCAAAATGTTTTTTTTTTTTTTATTAGGAACGATGTGTGATATTTCGTTTGCGTTTTCGACGCGTAGCTTTAACGTTCCCCATCGATTTCTTTGAATTGAGCTTTGCGAGAAAAAAAATGTTTGTCTTAACGAGATGCATTAAGTCGTATCGGCAAAGCATCGACAAAGTTGTATCTGATAAAATAAAAAAAAAAAAAAGGTCCATCGTCGTCGAAAAATTGAGACGTTTTCACTTATCCCGTCGATAACAATAAAAAGTTTAATATTGCAGGAAAAATCGTTGAATTAACAATTAAACGTTTCGATTTATATAATTAAACACCTTTATCTATACAAACGGTATATCGGTATCGCAATAATAAACGAAGACTCGTTTAACGCATTGATCGCATATAATAATTAAAAACGAGAAATAATAACAAAGCAAGAAAGCGCGAACGACATATAACTCTTGGCCGATTATACCTCCAATCGAGCGAATCACGAATCTGCAGATCAGAGGCAAGTCGTGAGGCAAAAACCCGTATATTTTCGGATTGGATGCTCGCTCGAAATTGAGGTAATTAGAGCATCGGCTCCACTAATCACGCGCTTGGCTCGTGAGATTTAGGCGTTAATCAGTTCCCGCTACGATCGTTAAAGCATCGATCAACTCTCTCTCTCTCTCTCTCTTTCGGAGACCTTAATCGAGAGGGAATACGAACGACCCCGAGTACGACAATATAAATAATACCTCTCCCTCGCGTTTACTTACACTATCGCGTATCGTACATGTATCTGTGAGTATATATATATATATATATAGGTATTGCATGGACGAACCGGCAATTATTCACGCGGGGATCGACCGGAGATTTTCGGAGGCGCGCGATATCGTAACGCGCGCGAGTTTATACCTGAACGCGAGATTCTTTCTTTGAGTATAGTCCTCGGGGCTGATGAGGATCTTTCTCTTCGCGTATTGCACTTACATATATAGATATATTAAACAAAACAAAAAAAAAAAAAAAAAAAAAAAAAAGAAAGAGGAAGAAAGCCAAAGGCGAATCATCTAAACGAGTAAAGTTAAACCCTTTGATCTCTCTCTCTCTCTCTCTATCCGTCTATCTCGACGCCTTGTTTGAATTCTTTTCTGAGGCATCCACGAATATTTGAAATTTTTAAAAGTAAAGTTGAAAATTTGGTGAAATTTCGGGTATTCCGTTTTTATGAAGATAGGAAATTTTCAGTATAAGGTTAAGCTTGTGTAACGAAAATTAGTCTACAGTCCATTAAGAATGTAACCATTAAGAACGTTTCGAAATTCTTGAGATTGTTGTTATATTTTAATAAAATTAGTATAAAAATATAGTTTTAACAAGTTATTCTAGTAATTATCTATCCGTTTAATTTTTGTAATAAGTTATTTAAAAAATTATAATATTATACATTTAAGGTTACCATTAATTATTTTATCTTAATGCAAAAGTACGAATAAATTAATTTACAAAAAAAAAAAAAAAAAAAAAATAATTTAAAAGAATCTTCGCCAACGAGTGTCAACAATAGTAATCACAAAATTATCTATACGTCGCACACATTTTTATTGTCAACGATACTTATTTTATAATAAGGCAATATTTTTAATTTTAGTTTTGCGTGCCGCACGTTACGTTGATAATCAAAGTGTCGTATCAAATAGTAGGACTTTTAAAACTCGTCGAGTGTTGAAGTAATCGCGTCGTTGACGTTGATTTAAACGTTGAGTTAAAAAATAATTTGATACTCTTACAACGTTATTTATTCATTTAATCATTATTATTTTATTTATTTATTTATTTATTTTTGTTTTTTCATAAAATTGTATTGTATATTTGTCGCGCGCAACGGCTTTGATCAAAAAATGATAATGAATGAATGAATTTAAAAAGTTAAAATGTAATTTTAACGAAAGTTTTACGAAAAATTACGAGAGTAAAATATTACGAAAATTTTAAATCTCATTTTAATAGCGTCACGATAATGCGGTCAATTACGATTTAAGAAAGTTTTTAGTTACGGCGATCAACTTTTTAACAACTCTTTGGTTGCGCGCGTTCCATCCTAATTTATACATATGCTTAACATTTAAACTAAGCTCTTAATGTTATACTGTAAGTATGCTTGAAAAGCTACATCACGAGCTAAAAAGTTTTACGTGCGAATTGAAGCTTTAATAACGTTGCACTGCAAATACATTTTGTTGTGCTGAATTTTGAAGTTATCATGAAGTTTTAATGACGAAACGAAAAGTTTGTTTAATTTGGTATTAAGATTATTTAAAATATATTAATATTTTTCTTATTACTTTAACTTTTAATACACGTAAAGTAATGTAATTATTATTTTTCTTATTAAATATTAACCTTCATATTAAAAATATAAATTTTTATTTAATATACAGTGCCGTGAATAAATCTCAAAGCTGTTTAAAAGTCTTTGCAACGTTATTATTTAAAGTAAACTTTTCAACTTGTTTCATTAAAAAGCATCGAACAACTTTCTTGGTTAAAATTTTATCTTTGTTTACACGTTGTTTCTTACTCAGTTTTAATAAGTGCGCGAGTAAATTTTAAAGGCACAGTTTCCCGTAATTTTTCGTGGATTTTAAAATGTTTTAACTAAATATCTTCAAAATTATGCATTAAATTTTATTTAAACGAATCAAATTTTCGATATTTCTTTTACGCGAAGCGCACACGAGAAGCAAACGAAGGAAAAAAAAAAAAATGAAACAGACATTGATATGAATTATAAGCAAGGGAGAAAGAATACAAGAGTGAGAGAAAGAGAGAAAAGGGGAGAGAGAAAAAACCTCAAGAGAATGAGAATACAAGAGAGTGAAACGCAGATAAAATAAATAAAAGAAGAAGAAGAAGAAGAAGCGAGAAGGGGGAGAATGAGAAAAAAATATAAGGGCTCAAAGAGATTAAAAGAGCGAAAAAAGAAAGGAGAAGGTGGAGAAGGAGAAGGAGCCAAACCTGTTTTCGCGGCGAGTCGCTCGTCGAAACGACAATAAGATCGTCGTAGGATCGTTGCTCGATCGGCGAAAAACTAGAGTCGATTATGTCAATTTGACGTGGGCATCGCTCGAGATATTTTTATCTGCATGCCCCTCTTATGCTTTTATTTTACGCTCTATACTTATTATTTAATGCCGTGTTGTCTATAATTCAATTTATTTCTCATGAAATATTTATCGCGTCGCACGATCACTTTTTTCCATTTTAATTTTTCATTTTCATTTAAAAAAAATTTTTTTTTTTTTTTTTTTTTTTCTTGTCTCTCCTTTTTTTATCTTTCATCAAATGATAAAAAAAAAAAAAAAAATTTATACAGCTTTTGTTTCGCACAGATGAAAAATGAAATTCTTAGTGTCTCATACCTCAAAGCAATACCGATTTTACTAGTTTCTCAACGCGCGATACATTACCTATGTATTTAAATCAAGCTATAAGACAAAATAGATTGTAAAATCTAGTATACAAGTTATGATTTGCAGTTAGTACGTGGTGCAAATAAATTTCTCCGTATCACAGTTGAATAAGTATAGCGATTGCTAAAAATATCTTAGGTTAATAAAACGTAACGAAATTCCAGGCTTATTTTAGAATCATATTTATAGATGAATTATAATTTCGTTAAATTTTTTTATATATATGTATATATTTATTTTTTTTTTTCAATTACAAGATATATTTTGTATATTTCGATTAAATTTTAAAATTTTCAAATCAATCGCTCGATCGTTATCCAGATGAAAAGCAATAAAATTGAAGCAAAAAAAAAAAAAAAAAAAAAAAAAAAAAAAAAAAAAAAAGTATTCCTTTCGCAAAATAAAAAATAGTTCAGTCGTAAGAGTTACCGTGGCATTCTCATCTCGGAACGATCTTAAAAAATTCAAGGTTCCTCTGACTTTTAAACGTTCAAGCAGATATACAATCCTGTCGGCGTTAAAAAATCGAATGTTTAAAACTCTTCCTTTCTTCGTTCCTTTAAGATCAAGGTATCAAGGTACGAAAACGCGGCACAGCGTTCACGATTTTTCGCAGAAAGACCAAATGTTATTCAAACGCGTAATAAAACATCGAAAGAATGAAAGCGGGAACGGGAGGTAAAGGACGATGGAGAGAAAAAAAAAGAAAACAAAAAAGAAAAGAAAAGAAAAGAAAAGAAAAGAAAAAAGGGGAAAGCGGTATAGGGGAACCGAAAGAGTAAAGAGGGAATCGGCCGCTCTCTTTCTTTCACTCTTTCTCGATGGGACCACGTCGATAAACGAAAAACAAAGAGGGGAACGCGCTCGCGTCGAAAACTAGTTCTGCAATGGCCTTGCCAAAGTCGTGGCCCTCAAAATTATGTGAGCGTCCTTACATATGTATGCGCACACTTATGCGTATACAAAAGGATTATTGTTCCGGGACGAAAGAGAGTTGTATAACAGCATTTGCATCGTTTGGAATAAGACGCGAGGGAAGGAAAATAAAAAAACGTCCACGCGCGAGCTAGCGTACATTAATCTACATGTGTGTGTATGCGTGTGTTAAAAAGAGAAAATTAAAGAAATGAGTTTGTATAAGTCGACGACGTTTTTACAGTCGAATGAGCAGCGGATTTTAACACCTTTTGCCTTATGCACGCGAAGCACACCAACTCCGTTGGGTTCGAGTTTCGAATGCTTCGGGCGGTTAATAAGCGGTAGCGCGAATTCTTTTTCTTTTATTTTTTTTTCTCTTATAAAACTCGAGTTAAGGATTAAATTTTTATGTCGTATTTAAACTTCGCGACGTTATTATTTTGTTTGTAAAAAAAAAAGTTTCGTTAAATTTTAGATTTAGATGGGGCATTGTTAAAAGACTTTTGATAATTGGGGTATCTTAGAAAATCTCTCAAAGCTTTATCGAAGCTTTGATTTAAAACAGTGGCGGTAAAATAAAAAATCTATTCAATAGCTGATATCCGAATTGAATGAAATCGCGTCGCACGCCGACGAAATTTCATCAAACGAAACTCGAAACCGGGTGACACAAGCGGCACATCGTCTTCGCAATCGCGGTTTGTCGATCGATTGAGTTCGTTTTGTAATCGTTCGTCTCGATTATTCACTCGGGAAGATCCATCGTTATAGGTAAACGGATAAACGTTTTTTCCCATTTTCGCATCCGACTGTAAGATTCGTCGGCTGGTTCTTACTCTTACAAACATCTTTAACGACGGCGAAGAAAAAAAAAAAAGTAAAAAGGCGAAAAGTACGAAAAGTTGCACAACTGTGTCGAGAATTATACGTTATTAAAGTAGAAACACTTCGAAGTACTTAAAGTTCCGCTATGTATGTATATACATACATATATCTATATATATATATGTGTGTGTGTGTACACATATGCGAAAGAGAGTAACGCAGAGGTACACAAACGCATTAACAATCCACGAGGAATCAAACTTCTCGTGCAATAGATATTAAATAATAGAGCGCGAGCGTAATAATACTTCGTGAGTAATTTTTTCTCTCCATAAAAAAACTGAATTCATTATATGTATGTATATGTGTAAACGCGCGGAATAAAAAAAAATGGTCGAGTACGCGTAAGGTATAAGCACGGATCGACAAGTCGACTACTCGTTGTTGACTTTTAATTTTCTTTATTTACATGAGTATATATGCTTATGGCTTTTGAGAGGTTGGCAAGTATCAATTTTCTCGAATTTAATCAGAGAAAAAAAGAAATACATAGTCTTGACAAATACTTTTAATTTTAATTTCTACTCTGCCGAGCTACGATTTCTGATAAATCGTGTAATTCAATTTCTTTTTTCCTCTTTTATTTTCTAGGGTAATCATTGAAATATAATCGATACTATGAGACGATTATTTTTTGTGCGAATTCTTTGCAATTTTTCGCTTCGAGAAAAATTTCGAAATTAATAAATTGTTCGGATAGGATAATGCAAACTCATGATTTATAAATTATTTCGTCGTAATGTAACGCCACCGAATAAAATATAATCGTTAACGTTAAAATGAAAATACATTCGGTACAAGCGAAATGGAACAAACAATGTGAAAGCATTATTCGAGTAAAATTTCACGTTACGAGAGTTTTTTCCAACAATGCTGCATCTCATTTTTATTCAAATTGAAATAAAAAGAGCGTTGCGCGAATAAATATCGTTGCATAATAGCCTGACGCGATAAAAAAAAAAAAAAAGAAAGAAAAACCAAAATCAAGAAAACTAATCAACAATTTCTCTTCGCGCTTATACAATAGCATTTATTTAAGCACAAACTTCTCGCGTAGTTATAGCACTGGGAGAAGAACGAATAAATATACGGAGTTTGCAAACTAGCTAGAATCCACTGCAAATTGTATACAGCCCACGAGAGAGAAAGGAAAAGAGACAGACAGAGAGAGAGAGAGAGAGAGAGAGAAGGTAGACTCACGAGATCTCAATAAGCAGATAATCCCAGATATAATCCGATCTTGGAACAATATAATTATCTCTTGGAATTATTTTAAAATAATTTTTTATACAGATATATATATATACTTACGTATGCAGACCTCGAATGATGACATTATTGGCGTTCTCGCTTATATATTCTATACTTCAACACACTTGAATCATTACACTATTAATTAATGATTCCCTATTACGGTATAAATTATATTATGGAATTTTCTCGATCGAAGAAGATATTTAAAAAATTTTAATATTCGGTAAAACGAAACGATCTTATTGAAATTTATCGAATTTCACAATATGATAATAAATCAACGATTATTAATTTATTTTAATATTTTAAGTAATATAGAGATATTTAATATTTTAACATACATTAAACATCAATGAATAGAAATCTTGAAGCGAA
The DNA here is from genome assembly GCA_949987625.1 of Chalcis sispes. Lineage (NCBI taxonomy): Eukaryota > Metazoa > Arthropoda > Insecta > Hymenoptera > Chalcididae > Chalcis > Chalcis sispes. The sequence continues at coordinate 70,086,331 of OX465095.1, read as the reverse complement.
CGAATAATTTTCATTAAAAAGACAATTTTTCGAATCGACAATCATTTTTCATAAAATGATGTCTGGATATTGCTCGATTCTCGCTTGAACTCGTGAACAACATCCGATGTTCATTTCGCGAACGTCTCTCACACTCTTTAAAGAGAAAGAGAAAAAGAGAGAGACAAACTTTCCTCTTGAGTCTCCTTCGAGTTATCACGATGAATATATTAATATCGCGGGAGTCACGTTTCAGGACGATCGCTTTCCTCGCTCTCGTTATATCATATTCTCTTCGACCCCCTCCCTCCTCCCCCTCACTTTTTTGCTCTTCTTCATCTTGACATCGGCTCGAACCATTTGCGATCAACCGTACACAAACGTACACATGCCGCAAATACGTGTATCCGTATAGATATAAAACCCTTGCATGGCTGCAGCTTAATCGTCGACACGAATACGTTGTGTATGTCTCAACTCAATGTTTATGGGAAAAAATTCAGACGCGCATCCTTAGTATAATGTAATGAGAAAGGGACGATTTAGAACGGTTTTCAAAAGTTCCGCCGTGACAGCACGGAATCGGAAAGTTTTTTTTTTTTTTTTTTATTTCGCTTTTATTTATCGATGCGTTTGATGAAGATCGATACGTGGAGACAGGACTGGTTTGAATCATTAATAGGTTTAGGTGCGCATCGTGTTCCTTTCCATAGATATATATATATATACACCTTTGAATAACATTCTTATGCTGTACAGTAAGATAAAATATCACCGTGAATTTGCGTAAACATATAGAGGTAGCTTTTATCTTCAATTTTTTGCTCGAAATAATTTGGGCAGCGAAATTATTGCTTTTATTTCTAATTAATGCGTCGTTTCACATTTTTACTCTAATACATGTCGCTTAATATTTCAGGTTGTATATTGTTTTGAAAGAAAAAAATGCTTTTCGTTTGCATGTGAAATTAAAAAGTAAGTTTAAAATATGAGAAAAACATTGAAAAAAAAAAAAGAAAAAGAAAAAGAAAAAGAAAAAAAAATCTAGAATAATAAAGTCTTAAATCAAGCTGTATGTAGCCGCGATGATTCACGTATACAGGTGTGCATGAAAATATGCAAACTTCAACGCGTGGATATTTATTCAGGTTTTTTCGCGCGAAAGAAAATTATTTTTCTTTCTTTAACTTTGCGACTCTATGGCGTTGAGTTAATTTTTAACCGTCGATCTTTTATTTTAACGCGTGCGCGTTAAGCGTGTATTATTATTTAAGAAAAATAAATAATTATTTATTTATTATTTGATAATAAATTATAATGTGAACAAGTTTTATAATTACGAAGATTCGAATCTTTCTTGGAACGAGCGAGCGCAGAAAATAACAAGCGTTTGTAAAATAACTCGGTAATATATTATTAGCATCAAAGTCATAGAGTAATGCTTGCGTTAGAAAAATCATTCGTCGATGTGCAATATCAAACAGCCCTAAGCAACATTTTTTAAATGAGCGGAGTGAATAAAAAACATTTTCAAAATTTTCCTCTCGCGCGCGTGAATATTTTTATCGCTCATACAGAAAACAGATAAAAATAAAAAAAAAAAAAAAAAAAAAAAAAAAAAAAAAAAAAAAAAAAAAAAAAAAAAAAAAAAAAAAGAAAATTGTCAAATGGCTCGTCGCGCATAGGGAATTTGTTTTATTATATCGCAAACGATACGCTCCCACCATCTTTGTCTCTCGCTTTCTTCCTCTCAACATATCGCGTAGTTTCTCTCGCGCAAAAGTTATCCGTTCTCCGCGAAGCTTAAGTTACACGCTAGCTCGCGCTTGCGCTTACACACGCGCGCGCGCGCGCACAGAACGTACGCGTTACGTTTTCTCTTTAAACGTGTTGGTACGGGAGTTTAACACACGTTTGATTAGTCTGTATAAGTGTAAAAGTGCGCGAGTGCAAAACGCCGTCGTACGGTTAGTTAACGTTTGACAACGCGTCGAACCGGACTCTCCTTGTTTACTCGCATTTATTATTATTTTTCTTTTTTTTTTTTTTTTTTTTTTTTTTTTTTTCAAAATCTTTTCATTCGATAGCGCTTCGCGGCTCTTGTTTCCTTTCAACATTCGGCATTTCTTTCGCTCCAGTCGACGAATAAGTGACTTCGAATATGAAAGGGATCGCTTCTTCGCTGCTTCTCTACGGATTACTTATTGCGTAAGCTTGACACGTAGTAATATATACTTTATGGGTATACATATACGTATGTACGTGTATGCGCACGCGCGGATGACACAATCTTTTTTCTATGTTCGCTTTTAATTTTTCGCTCTCTTTTTCGATTTTTTTTTTTTTTTTTTTTTTTTTTCAAGAGTTTTCATTTTTAATGAGTTTGTGATTGTGTTTAACGAGAGAAATGCTTAATAATTTTTTCTTTCTGATATTTTTTTTTTTTTTTTTTTTATTTCGAATAAATTATCATCTATAAACTGTTTACGTTTTACTTTTACTCGTCGGCATATTGCGTATATTATATTGTTGAGCTTGGAAAATTTAATGAAATTTATTAGAATGAAAAAGTTGAAAATATGCGACGATATTTTATTTTATTTTATTTATATATTTATTTATTTATTTTTTTGTAATAAAGATTAATTTGAAAATTTAAAAATTATAATAGTAAATATTTTCACGTGATATTGTATACACATACACACACACATACACACACATATATATATACATATATATATATATAGATAAAATAGGTGCGGTCAACGTTCTGTAATTTTTCTATTTTTATTGTCTACCGATAATACGGAGAATAAATCATTGTTCAAAGCTATATCTTGTTAACCATTGCAATAATTTTATACGTTTCTTATTAAACGCGTTTTTATAATAATAATAATAAAATTCTTACTGAAACGCGAGAAAAAGAAGAAAAAAAAAAAAAAATAAATAATATTAAAATTAAAAAATCATTTCTCAACGAAAGAAACTGTTAAATTAAGCGTTACAAAGAATATTTACTTCTTGATAAAAGCTATTTGCGCTTTAACGATTAGCGAAGGCTAAACGCAACCGCGAGCAATAAAAAGTCACTGAAAAAATATGCGGATTAAATTTTTAAGCACTATATGAAAAGGTAATTTTTTAGTGCGTTAATAATCTCGCGAGCGTTTTTAATTGAAAAAGTTTACGAGCCGTATAGATATTTTAAAATGTAAAGCGTCAAGTTTATACTCTCGGAAAAAAATCATTTCATTACATATAATTGCCGTTAATTGCGATTTCTCGCTCTTTTTCATAATACTTTCGATACGAGAGTACATATGTATAAAGAGTGATTTAACGTTAATTATTACAATTTTCATTATCGCTTATCAATGAAGTCATTCTGCTTTTTTTTTTTTTTTTTTTTTTTTCTCTCTCTTTTCGAAATAATTATTGTTTACTGCAGGATTTATATTTTTCTTTTCATATGTGTAAAAAATCGCAATATTAAAGGATGGAAAAATATCACAATTTAGATTATGCATTGATAATTTTTTTTTTTTTTTTTGTTTTTTTTCTTTCTTTTCTTTTTTATTACGTTCATATCCACGAGCACAACAATGCCCGTATTGTTTTCACCGACTAATAAAACTGCGCGCGTACCTTTATGCGCATACCTTTATTTCTGCCACCATTATAAACTTGCGCCATGTTCCAAAATGTATGATTAACGTATTAGAATATTTAACGCTAAGATTTTTTCTTACATAAAATGAACAAATTTAAAATTTTTGTCGCGGAAAATAAAAGGTGTTATTTATCGTTAAGTCGATGAAATGATAAACGTATATAATAAAAAGTATTCGATAACAACGAATTACATGATTAATATTGAAACATATTTACGCGCAAGTGTAAAATTAAACATCTGTTTGTCATTTCAAGCAGTAAAGTCTAACAAGTTACGAAGATTCATGCGTTAATTGTTTACACACATTTAGTAATGTTTGTTTTTAAAATACTTGAATTTCTGGTTATCAAGTTTTGTTTTTTTACTTTCACGCATACGCGCTAAATTAAAAACGATGATTTCATAAGAATCATCGGATAACAATAATATATCATTAATAATTGGTAATCAAAATACTAACGTTATTATTTCGACTGAAAATGTTTTTTTTTTTTTTTTCTTTTTTTTCAACCAACAAAACGTTTTCTTCAACAGCAACGCGCGCGACTTCTCGTCGCACAATTATCATCGCCACCACCATTTTAAATATAACTTTCTCACGTTGACTTTCGCGACAATTAAGTAATGGTATAGAAAGCGACAAGGTAAAAGGAAAAAATAAAAGGCAAATATAAATGAAAAAAATAAAAAACTTTTTATAATTCTTTGTCACAGCTCATACAATGTCGAAATGGCATACGGGGGTGATTGGTTAAACGATCTACTGTCGCGAATCAACGAAAATGTGAACGAGGAGGTGGCGCGAATCAACGAAAATGTGAGCAAGCAGGTGGCGCAAATAAACGAAAATGTGAGCAAGCAGGTGGCCCACGCGAACGATTACATCCAAGAGGCTCTCAAGAACGTCGATAAAGGTATCTTTTTCTTTTTTCTCTCTCTCTCTCTCTCTCTCTCTCTCTCGTCTCCTTTTATTTCACCTTTTTATTCTTTCATCGTATCGCATTTTCTTCTTTACTTTCTTATTCTCTCGCTCGTAAAAGGGAAAGGAGTACCCTTGATATTTAAGCGCGGGCTTTATTGATCGAAGAGAAACGAGTAAAATATTTTGATCGAACGAGCCGAGGGATAAGAAATACAAATATATGGGATGATATGCGACAGATTAACGATGAGTCAGAATTATTTCGAGAATTATTTGCAATGATATAATATATGTAATTATTAAAGGGACAATTAAAACATTTCAATAGAAAAATTTGCAATAAAAAGTTACGAGATATTTTAGCTATTAAATCTAAATTGTTTAAAATTAATTTTTTTTTTTTTTTTTTTCTTTTCAAATCTTTTGTTTACGAAGTTATTTTGTTAATTGTATTTATGAATGTAATTTTTCATAATGAAATATATAAATTTTCTTTTATTTAGAAGTTTATAAATGTAAATTAACATATATGTCTATGTATCTACATAAATTTGGTATGATTTTTCTAAAAATCTAATTCAAATCTAAAACGTTACGGAGAAAAAGGACGCTTGACAAAGAAGCCACTCGACAAAACTCCTCGCGAGCACTACAGAGCTAGAATTTTTTTTTTTTTCGAGCATTATATAATTGAAGATAAAATATTTATAAAATATTATAAAATATTATCAAAGTTATTTTTAAATTATTCAGTTATTTTTTTTTTTTTTTTTTTTTTTTTTTTATCTTTATTCAAAAATATTGAAACTAGCATTGAAAATATTACCAAAGAACTTTCAACGAAATTTATTTAAAACTTATTTTAATTACGTACTGTAAATAAAGACATTAAAATTAATCGCTTGAATTAAAGTAACGTTAATTCGTCATATATGTTAGCGAGTGAAAAAGCCATTGTTATAGTTTGTTTCTCAAACTTTTTACCGTTTTAGCTGTTTCCTGACAACAATCGCGTTAAATTAGAGAACAAAGTACATCGTTCACTCTTGAGTTGAATTGTATTGCTCGGGGTTAAATAATTTAACGCTACCCATCAAGATTAAAACAAACTTCGCCAACATTGTGCAACGTAACTAGACTATTGCCTTTTAAAATATGAGTAAAACTTTTCACGTTTAATAAACAGTAGATTATTTTACGTTAAAAAAAAAAAAAAAGAAAAAACTTACCGTTTCCCTTTCATGAGCGTCGGTCATCTCTTTTACGGGTAACGCGATATAAACTCGTGAGTGCGCGCGATCGAATTCTAACGAATTAAAATTCGTCGTACTTGTGGCGAATTCAAGGATACCGGAAGCCGTACGCGCCCCCGATCCGGATAAAAACGAGAGCGAGAAGCCGGAGATCGCGCGCCCTGTGTAGTACTTCTTCGTCCTTTGTTCTCGATTCTTCGGCAGCTGTGTAAGTAAACGTCCGACGGCGTTGCTTGCTCGTCGTTGTATTTTTTTTGCTTTCCGGATAAAGTTTACCGCTTGAATAATAATACATATATATATATATATTGTACAATCTGTATTAGCGTATGATCAAAAGCGCTCGCGCTCAATGTTAAATCATATTAGCATTCGTAGTCTCGTCGTTGATGAGATTAATCGCGCTATTATTATCTTGCTTATGAAGCATCTCAGCCTACGGTATTTTTATTTAATTCAATATTCCATTGCCGACGATACTTTTAACAACAACGATATAGATGCAATTTATCGCAAAAATAGATAAGGGAAGCGCTTCGTTCGCAGGTACTCGTCGTATATACGAATATGATATGTGCTCGCGTTCGCAAGTTCATCGCGCTTAAACGCAGGCGTTTCGTATTCCGCGCTGATCCAAGTCGCTTCTTGATAATGTATTCGCGCATATATTTGTATATAAATATAACTTTGTGATGCTTATATGTAACTATGGGTTTCGTCAACGTATGCGTGAACGCGTGTAAGAGCATAGGGTTACTTACTTTTAATTCGATATTTCAAACGATTATATTAAAGCATCAAAGTCGAAGCGGCTCATGTGTTTGTCTCTCTCTCTCTCTATTAGTAACGCGATACGTCCCGGATACTTGAAATTCGTGGTATTATATCGTCGTAGCGGGACCTCCTGCGCGCTCACGAGAGAAAGAGAGACAAAGGCTTTAGGTGCATCATAAATATGTTATATTACCTCAATCGTGGCCCAAATCTGATTACCGCTGATGGATTATAAGCTAATGATATATAGTTGTTGCGGTTAATTTTGTAAAATCATTCAATATTAATGATTCTCGCTTTCGACGCGAGCTACTTTATGCCAACACAAAACGCGTTAATTGAAAATTTTGATGATAAAAAATAAGTTGCCGAGCGTTACAGTTATCTAAAAAAAAAAAAAAAAAAAATGACCCTTCATATCCAACTTTATTTATTAAACATTTATAACCTGCTTTTACGTTTTTTTTTTTTTTTTTTTTTTTTTTTTTTCTACAGGTAGCGTAATGCAAATTAACGGCGGTCGAACCGTGGTGGTGAACAACAACGGTGGCAACTCGCTCACCGTTTATTCGGGTGTCGACGCGAACGGTCAGCCTTATTACATCGAAAGCCAGAATCTCAAACTGGACAACAAACTCTACCACACGGATCGCGTCTACAACTACACGAGCAAGAAAATCGACGAGCGACGCTACACCCTAGATTTGAACGATCCCAACGCTAAGCCAGTCTACACCGATGATCGGTCGTATTGAGATTTTTACGTTGACCAGAGGAAATAAAGAAGGAAGATATATATTCCGGATTTTTTTTTTTTTTTATTATAGATATTGTACAAGGTGTATTTGCACAAGGTTCGATCGAGATTTCATTATTTTGGTTTTAAATAATCGAATGTTTTATTATGACATTTAAAATTTTAAATGAAAAAGCATACGTTTAAAAGTATTTCAAAAATTAAAAATCTTATACGGTGTTTATAAAAATATCGATTATAAATAAATGCTTGGAATTCGAAGTAATCGTCTTCCTATATTATCTGCTTGTACTTAATTTCTATTTAAAATACATATTTTATTCAACGATAAATGATAATGATATTTTATGAAAACTATGTGTAACAGCAATTTGTTTAATAAAATAACTTAAAAATGTACGATTATTAAATTTATATTTATCAAATGAGTAAATTTTTTTTTTCAACCCTCATCCTAAAATAAGTATCTCTTCAAATTATAAATGATTAGAAGAACGCGAAACGAACCGAAAAATAATATAGAAAATCGCGACGCTAACTCGCGCACGCGTGCACAATTAAACTACTCGTACAAGCCATTCGTAAAATTTATGAGTACTGGGAAGAAAGAAAAAAAACACCGTTACGAGTATAAATTTGAGGAGGCTCTCGAGAAAATTTTAGTTTTAGGTAAATTTTATCCAACTCGGGAGATCACGGTGCGGCGATAAAGCGCTCATTCGGCGAAACGTCGTTTTTTACCGGCAGGTTCAAAGAACTCAATAAACGAAAGATAAGAAAGAGAACTCGCTCGTCTTTTGCTCGACTCGTTCGAGCGACGAGCCGCTGCTGCTGCTGCTGCTGCTGTTGCTGTTGCTGTTGCTTCTATCGTCTTTGCAATAATGCGATAAAGATACATGTTTGTGTGTATATGTGTATGTGAGAGTGTGTAGTTTGTGAAAGTGAGTCGCGGAAATGAGTAAACTTTAAAAATAAGAATAAGACAAAAAAAAGGGGCTTTTATACATAGCTCAACGATTTGTCGTTTTTTTCTTTTTTTTTTTTTTCTTTCTTTTCTTTTCTTTATCGCTACGACTACCATTGCTCGTGGTGTTGAAAGAGGTGAAAATTTTCGTTGGGAAATCGTACGACGACGTTCGTTGGAGCGTACTTTGAGCAAACGATTACCGATGCTGAGCAAACGAGGCTGGAAAATTTCTCGAATAACTTTTGTCGAAATTAAATATTGAATTAAGTGAAAATGAAAGATTCTCGATAAATATATAATTAGATAATTGTCTAATTTTTTTATTAATTTTTATGGAACTAAAAAATGACAAGGTTTATACTGTTTAATTTAAAAAGTTGACGAACGGAAAATTAAACTAGAATCTACGTAATTTTAGGATAATTTAAGAATAATCTTACTAACTACATTTCATAAACTAAAAATACCAATTAATACACATTATTCATAATATTTGATAAACATTCGCATACACACATAAAAAGAAGAAGAAGAAGAAGAAGAAGAAGAAGAAGAAGAAGAAGAAGAAGAAGAAGAAGAAAAGAAAAACTAAATGTACTCATAACCGCTCCTTTCGCGCATTTTCGACGTCTACTCATTCGAGACATTTGCGTGGCTTTCGATATACCATTCAGCGGTTTACCACCGAAGGATCGTTTATACAGATACGCATACGTTCGAATTGCAAACTGCGCTTATAATACACGTGTTAAACCATCGTGCGTATCGTCTTTTTGTAAATTTAATGACCGTCGTGACAATAAAAGTTACGGAGAAATATAAAGGCGAAACGCGACAGCGTTGAGAAAATAAAAAGCGTAGCGCTCTGTACTTTTTATTTTGCCTCTTTTGTCATATGGTTTGGGGAAGACCTTCGACTGTCTGACTTGGTACTCGAGTGGGAATTATTTTTTTTTTCTCTTTCTTTTTTTTTTTTTTTTTTTTTTTTTTTGTTTATAATTATGGAATTCTCGTTAAAAATGAAACGGGTGCGTGCACCCATATGCGGTATTAAATTACTTGTTACCCGGTGAAAAATGATATTTTCGATATTAATATTAATATTATCGAAATTCAAATTTTATTTAAATAAGTTTTATTTTCTTCTTCAACATTTTACTTGATATAAAAAAAAAATGTACGAAAATAAATAGAAATTTATGTAAAATAATTTTAATATTCGATTTTTTAAACACATTTTTTAAATATATTTACAGGTATAGATAGATGCTTATCAAAATGATGAGTTTTTCGATCGTTCTAAGAAATATAAATCAATGTCAAACAAGCGAATTGACTTCTAACGATTGTAAATACAACGAAACGTTTTAATACTTTTGAGTCTTGACATCTAACCATAATTACAATACTTCTCGACGAGTAGTATTGCATACAAAAAAAAAAAAAACAAGAAAAAAGAAAAAAAGAAAAAAAAAAAAAATCTAACCACTCCAATTCTACGGTACAACAACGATATATCTCTACCTTTTCGGTCTTATCTCTCGCAAAGTCATGGTTACACGAGTCCACGTGATTCACATAGCGCCTGAACGACTAGCAATACATCGAGCATCGCCGCGTTTTAGTACCACCACTATTTGGAGCCTCGAACCGATCGTCGCTCGAGATAGTATACTTATATAGCTCACGATCCAGGTATATACACGTACAATGAAAGAGAAAAGGAGTCACGGGAGCGTTGGCGCCAGGATCCCTTTAACTTTGGGATATGTCTGACTCCGGTAGTGTCTTCGTTACCCTCGACCTCCCTAATTGCGTTGTTAAATTATAGGACCTTTCCGCGTCGAATATCACATTCGACGAAGTTTATCGAAAATCTTAAAAGGACTTTTTGTACTATCTGCTGAGTGAATGCCGAGTGAATCGTGGATTTACTATATTTTTCAGAAAATAGCTACTTATGCCGATGTGTCTTCCAACTTATGGTTTACTTCGAAATTATAAAGATGCAAGCATAAGCTTTGGAACGAACTTAGATCTTAATCGAGCCTTCTTTTTCAATGTTTATCTTGTTTAAGTGCGTATTACGACAAATATCGTTTATCATAAAATCTAATACAAAGAATAACATTGTAATTATTAAAATTTTACAAGTTTAAAATAGATACGCATTTCTCTATATTTTATTCGCCATTTAAACAAGAAGCAAAAATGTCGAAACATATTTCATTATAGAAAAAAAAAAAAAAACAACAACTTTAATTTCCAATTCATAACATAACTAATTTTTATTTACGTTAAGCCTCTAAACACGAATACAAGTTATTAAAAATTCCATGCCAAAACAAATCCATCAACGTCGAAATTTCCCTACCGTATGCGCCGAAATTTCCAATAGCGCGACTGCCGTCGAACGCCCAAGTGTAACGTAAACTGGATAAATAAACCGAAACAAACCATAAAGCTCATCTCGCGCGTATAGACATTCGAAATAATCGACGTACGAATTAACAAACAGCAACGAATGAACGCGCATAGTCGCGAGAGGCGTCGAAAGAGCTAGGAGATAGGTAACGAGGCGCCTTGACGTATCGTAACCCGACGCTCGCGGTCGCGCGTGCGAGGGCATACACATCGGGCGGTGAACGTTCGAGCGTCGTCACCTATGATAAATCGTCCGTTGAAGCGTTTTCGTGAACGGAGCGTTATTGGCCGCGATATCGTCAGTCTTACGCGAGAGTCCGAGCAATCGAGACGCGCCGCTTAGATATGGGACTGTCATCTCGCGATACAAGGACGATATTTTTACTTTGCTTCCTAGCGACGATTCTCGTCGACGATCTTGCCGGCGCCGCTGGTAGACTGAACCGTAAGTATCGAAAATTTACGTTATTTATACCATATACGCATCGTCGCTCATTTTCTTTAAGATGAGATATAATTTCGCGACTTTTTTTTTTTTAACTCATTTTTATTATTTTATATTTAATAGTTTTGCGCGAAATCGAAAGTCGACCGGTCTTTTTTTATATCGTATTGGTCAACCAATCGTTGGGTCGAATAGTTGCCAAAAATAACTTACCTGTTATGTTACATCTTTCTTAAACGTCGAAGTTTTTTATGTGAAATTTCGAGACCTTGGAAATACTTTTACTTTGTCGATTTCTACAAAGTCAATACATACGAGTATTTAAATAGATACCGATTTGTGATTTCGGCTAATTTATTTTTATTGTTATAAAATAAAATTAATTAATCGTTTATTATTTAATTAAATAATCACCTAAAATGTACGCTTTGTTTCATAAAATTCGCATGAAATTAAGAAATTTTAATAACGTCTATTCGTATCATTTGCTCTTAAATTTTTATAACGATTTTTTTCTTACTAGTTCTTGACGTAAAAATTTTGATTGCCATCAATGGCGAAGAAAATTAATGCTGTATAACTTTAAATTATGTATAAAATTTTAAAACCGATCGTTGCGTAATATACGTATAAAGTTTTAAAATAAAAATATTACGTCCGATGACATGCGCATTATTTCTTTTAAATCACATCTCATTTTCTCGCGTATGTATGGTAAAATTAATAATTGGAAAAATTAAAATAAATTATTCTTCAATACGGGGAATTTTCAATCTCGTCAGTTTCAAAAACATTCTTAAATCAATTTTTTATCGTTACATTCGAAAATTTTTTAGCCTTATTTTAGAAAAAAAAAAAAAAAAAAAAAAAAAAAAAAAATCATTACAATACCGGAAAACAGTCATTTATTATCTCATTGACAAGTATCTGCGTTATTTAATTCCTTTTTATCTTTTTTCATACTATTATAAAATATAAATAGTCACTGAACATTTATTTATTTTTTTTTTTTTTCGCGGTAAATAAATTAAAAAACAATATATACCGTATGTATCGGTAGATAGAAAACTAAATGTATTGTTGCAATACTTTCAGCTACGATGGCATATTTCGACGCTACCCGTATGTTACAAATTTTTTCATTACATAAGTACCACTACTTTATAATAACGATAAATATAAAATTCATTGTTTTATTCTGATAAAAGGAAGACAAAAATAATTTTTTAATCTAATCGAAACCGCATTTAAATATAATTTATAAAAGAGCTTATCAAAAAAAAGGAAGCTCTCGCTTTCTCCTTTCCTGATATTGATAAATTTTTATCTTCGGTCGTTTCTATTTACGGTAAAAATTAATTTTTAATAGTAATACGTTACGTAAAAGTTGTAAATTACACAAAAAAATAATATAGGAAATAAACGATATAATCGCCATTTTCTCTCATCAATATAATTATAATCTTATACTTCTTTTTCAGATTCACGCCGGGATTACCAAGATGCTGGTTCACGTGTTAAACGTTACGTCGTACCGGGAAAATCCCTGAAAGTGGTAATCATCCCTATTAAACGATCTTTTTATTTTCATAATAATCGAAAAATTCCCGTTCGCCGTAAAATTTTCACGATTTCTCATCGCAAACGAAGAGAATTAACGCGCGAGATTCGAGTTTTTCAATTTTCGGTTAATAAAATATCCATCGATACGCGCGGATTTTTTTATTTGTTTATTTATTTATTTATTTTTTTTCACCTACAAAGACCTATTATTCTCTTTTATTTCGTTCATTCGGTTTCACGATCGAAACGATAGAGGATGTTAAAATTACGCGTTGATTTTAACGAATTCTTTTGTGAACGAACGACGTCTATATTTTTTATTGTATCGATGCAAACTTTTCCCAAAGTTCGTACGAGTTTAAAGCGAATTGCTTTTTAATCTATGTTTTTTTTTTTAATCGCGTTTTATTTAAGTTATTTCATTTGTGTTATATCATTTATGACGCAATTTTTATTAATGCTGCAACAATATTGAATTATTAAATTTATTATCTTTGGCATCAATTATTATCAATAACGGACGATAAAATAATTTATTTTTCAAGTTAAAAAAGACGGTATTGAAATTTCGTAAACAAATATTGTATATTAAAGCTTTGAACAAATAAAATAATTAAATCCGACGAATTCTACGAATAATCAAATTCCGCGAAAATAAAAATAAAAAAAATCTTACTTTCATCCATACGCGCGAAATACATAATATCAGGGGGTGGTATACATATCCAGACATATGGTATACGATCGAGTTAATATTTACACACGCGCATACACCTACCGATAAGTATGAATATATTTAAAGACGTAGATGAAAAAAGTACACATGTTATACATATATTGACGAGTACGAAGGGAGGGATGAAATAAAAACGTGCCTTTTCTTCGTATTATTCAGCCAAGTAAAACGTACCAGGCATGCATAGCACCGGGAAGTAAACCCGGCCATTGTAAACATCTCTCCAGTTGCGGGGATGATACCTATCGCTCGAATTTTCCACGATTAATGGACTACTTGTGCATCATCGAAAAGGAGTGCGTATACGTATAAAATAATCTTTGAAGTTTTTTTAAAATTTACGTCTTGGGAATTTTACGTTTACTATTAATGTCACTTTACGTTTTCTTTTTTTATTTTTTTTTTTTTTTTATCTCGAACGTCAGGTTTATAGGAGTTTGCTGTCCGGATGATGCATCCAACGATGGAGAAAACGATGTGCTTCCCGTTGGAGGTTTGGCTGGTTCCCTACCGGCTATCGCCAGTAAGATAAAAAAATTTTGTCAAATTTATTTATTTATTTATTTATTTATTTATTTTTTTTTTTTTTTTTTTTTTTTTTTTATATTTAGTGTTCCATTGGCTGAGTGAATAAGGAAACATTTATGATTTTTTTTTTAACAGAGATATTTTTATGAATTTTTTTTCATTCGATGTTTCATTAGCGATTTCGCATCAAACTTTTAAATTTTGTTTTAATTAACGAAATTATCTGGACATGCAAACAGGAAATGTTATCTTTCGACGGAGTAGTTATAAAATGTACCAAATTTCGATGATAACGTCGGTAAATTTAAAAATTTTTCATTTTTTGAATATATCGAATTAAATTTCATTTCAGTTTTATAGCAATATTATTTCGGTATGATTAAATCAATACTGCTTTATTTGCAGATTATTCATTAACATTAATTAAATTGACAATCTCATATCTATATATTTTGTTAAAATTTCAAGAGAAAAAAGACTACCACAAATTTTGTTGTATTAGCCGCTAATGAATTAGTATCAATTAAAGCTCAAAATTAAAGCTTCGATGAAAACCGTTCGCACTTACAATCTTGAAATTTATCTGAAAATAAACGTAAAAGTAATTCAAGCGTCAGTCGATTAAATCGATACTTATAAAACCTAACCCCCAAAAGATAAATGAATAAAAAAAAAAAAAAACTTGTCGCTTACAGCCGAGGGCGACGACGCGGTGATATTGCCGGACGAGGAGGACAAGGTCGAGGCGAATCGAAAAGAGCGAGCCTCGCGCGGTTGCGGGGTCAGCACGAGGGATCAAAGTCGCGTGACCGGTGGCCGACCGACGAGCTCGCGGGAATGGCCTTGGGTCGCCGCGTTACTCCGTGATGGCGACCAATACTGCGGCGGTGTGCTCATTACCGATCGACACGTGCTCACCGCTGCTCATTGTGTACACAGGTAAATAAATTCGATTATTACGATTATGAGTTTTCTTTTATTTATTTTGCTTCTCGTCGAGCCATTAAACGAAACGTTGATGTAGATTTTCGTGTTTGATAAGTTTTAATCGAATGTTGATTTATGATTGATTTTTCTTTATCCTTATTACCGTTTTGGAACTCTTTTCGTTTCGAGAGATGTGTTTTGTTTAATTAGATTACAGAACATTGCGTTAATTAAATAAATAATTAATCATAGTTATTTATGCATTTTTCTCAAAATTTATTATTTGAAACATTTTGTTCGTGAAAATTGCTCCGTTATTGTTACGAAATAAATTTTTTTAACTACAAAATAATGAATTTTATAAAAGTACTCTTTGCTTTGTGAAAAATTCAAAGAGTTTCACAATGATTAATTATAAAGTTATATTAATAAATAATAATTTTTAATGAAAAAACGTTTGGAGAAAACTTTATCGAAATGATTTTCATGAAAATAAAATGATTTTAAGCGCGCGACGAAATCTCATTCCACGTGAATAAATTATAAAAAATTCTTCGTACGGCTTTAATAGTGTCTCTCAATTTTTCTCATTTCTCTAAACCTTTTTTTTTTTTTTTAATAGATATTAAGAAAATAATAATAATAATAATAAAAAACAAAAAAAAAAAAAAAAAATGTTAAAACAAGACATTAATCATACCTTGGTTTAATAAAGAAAAAAACCCAGAGACTTGATGGTAAGATTGGGAGAATACGACCTGAGGTATCCGAACGAGACCCGAGCATTGGACTTCAAAATCGTCGAGATTCGCATTCATAAAGGCTATGTATCGACGACTTACAAACACGACATAGCCATCGTCAAGATCCATCGTCCAACAATTTTTAATACCTACATTTGGCCGGTATGCCTGCCGCCGGTAGGCGCTGTATTTGAAAACAAACGAGCTACGGTCATAGGTAAGAAGAAGACGATTTGATTGAGCAAATTATTTTTTATCGTTTTCTTTTCATAAATTTAACGATTAAATTTTATTTAATTTTTCAACATCCGAGTCAATTATTAAACGGATTCATCAACAACACACGCAATTCAAGATTAATTTTACCGTAACAAATCGTCGATATAAATTGACGGTATATTAACCAACGCTTTGATTAATTTAAACGACGGCGTTAAACTTTTGATAATTTTTGAAAGCTCGATAAAACAAAAAAAAAAAAAAACGGGCGCACGTACGCGAGCGCATCTTTATTTAAAATCTATGCACATTAATAAACTAAACGAGCGGACGAGTTTGAATTTTAGGATGGGGCACGACCTCGTACGGAGGCGCGGGCACTTACGTTCTCATGGAAGTTAACGTGCCAATTTGGCCGCAAGACGAATGCGTTAACAAGTTCACCCAGGAAATAACCGCCAATCATATATGCGCCGGAGTTTACGAAGGCAACGGTGACGCCTGTCAGGTATATAAATTTATATTCATGCACATGCCTAATTTTATTCAAATTTAGATCATTTAAAGGACGGTATATGCTTTTGTCGATCGAGCGAAGTTAATTATTATTGAAATTTCACGATTTGTTGACGATAACGATTCGTTTTTTCTCTTTTATAATTAACGACGGTATTTCATTCGATTATATAACAAACAGAGTTTTGACGTAAGTTAACTATTTTTCAATAATATTAAATTATATCACAATAATGTATATAATGCACGTTTTGAAAATGTTGCATTAAATTATTAACTAACCTTACATTATATAATATATAATATATATCTTTGTGTCTATAGCATTCAAATTAACAAAATTATTAATTCAATTAAAGAATTTTCAATTAAAATTATGATAAAAAAAAAAAAAGAGAATAAAAAAAAATTAATAAATCAAAAAGATTATTAAAAAATAATCGCAATCGAATTATAACGAAAAGAAACAAACAAAGCGAAATTACAAATAAAGAAACAAAAAAAAAAAAAAAAAGAAAAAAAAAAAAAATAAAACAAATAAAATTTTAACAAATTACAGGGTGATTCCGGTGGGCCACTGCTTCATCAGCTGGGCAACGGTCGCTGGGTAACCATCGGCATCGTCTCCTGGGGCATCGGCTGCGGCGATCCAGGTAGACCAGGGATTTACACGCGCGTAAACGCTTACCTCGATTGGATTTTCGCCAATGCCGTATTTTAAATCATTTCTGGAATATGTTTATTATGCATACGCGCAACACAATTTCGTTAATGAATTTTTTTTTCTTTTTTTTTTCTTTTTTTTTTTTTTTTTTTTTTATTTAATTAACGAACGAAAATGAAAAATAAAATAATTAAATGATTATTGATTAATAAATCGAATGGCTATATTGTTAAATGTTAATGGATTATATATTTGATCGAATTTACACCGATTACTGATTTTTTATTTCACAGGTATAAAGGTATTGTGAGTATAGAGTAAGGAAAACGCACGTTTAATCATTTATTTATTTATTGATTTATTATTGTTATTATTTTTTTTCAAATCTTTTTTTTTTTTTTTTTTTTCTTTTATTTTTGTCGAAAACGATGGAACTTTATTTCCGTAATATCAATAGGTTTACACCATATTTTCATTCCAAACCGTATCATCGTGTATCTTTCTCGTCATTATCAAACATTTTATTCTCTCGCAGTAGATTACACTTTCCACGCAATGCCGCGAATTTTTATTCGTACGTACGCACGACCGTCACGCAAGTAAGTGTCTGTGTTTATGTATACGTCTGTGTGTGTAATTGTGTGTGTGTGTGTGCGTGTGTGTGTGTGTGTGTATACACGACAATAATCACATTTAAACCTTATACTTTTATTTATTTCTTTTATCATTATTTTTCTTTTTTTTTTTTTTTTTATTTTATAACTGAGTTTTTATATCTTTCATTCTCTCACTTTATTTTCTTTAATGAGTTTCTGTATTTACGCCGTTTAACTTTTATATGTCTATATGTATATATAGAATTGAATATACATAACATAGCTCTCTCGCGAATTATCATTTTTTCGCAACACACGCGCACAATCATTCAATAACGTTTAATTACGCGCGAAATTTATGTATTCTTTTGCATTTCGCTTATAACACGATATATATATATATATATATATACATATTTATGTATATATAGGTATATTATTATCACTCGCATTCATTTTCGAGCATTAGTACTGGTATTTTTTGTTTTATCTATTTGTTTGTTTTTTTTTTTTATTTTTAATCGAAAACAGAAAAAAATTTTACAAAAATACAGACAAATTAATAAGAAAACTTGATAATCATATTCATATTTTAATATATTTATATTTCTTAAAGGCCCAGCCTTCGCGACTTAATATCTATAGTAATTAGTCTATACATAGATTCCATAAATTTTATTCTCTTTATCTGTTTGTCTCTCTCTCTCTCTCTGCTCTCTCTCTCTCTCTCTCTCTCTCTCTTTTCTCTCACTTTGTTATTTTAATTATTTAATTAACGTGTACGTGTGTATATATATCTATATGTATTACTGCACACATTCAATACATAATATATTCGTCTTTCGGTCTTTTAAAATTCATCTTTCTCTTTCGTACCGTATCTTTATTTTTCATCTTTTTTTTTCTTCTTCCATATCGAATGTGATGCCGTTATAATATGACAAGTAAAATCTTAGGTTCACGATGTGTCTTGTGTGAATGAAATTATTTGTAATGGAAATCGACATCGGAATGACACGAGCTTAGTTGTACGATATTTTTATTATACCTATAACGGGAGAAAAAAATATTAAAAATACGGATTCAGGCTTGGAAACTTTTAACATTGTATTTTAAACAAATAAATTATATTTTTAAAATAAAAAGTTAAATTTTGAAATATCGTTATTATGTTTTTAATTATATATATATATATATATTTTTTTTGTATAAAATTTTCTAAAGAAATATAATATTAAACGATTGTAAGTCTGGAACTATAATTTTCATTATTTTTTTCTCTCTAAATATACATATGTATTGTTACATATGTGTATATGTTCGTGTACTCAATGTATTTTTTAATTTCCTGAATAATTATAATACGAATACGAAAAAGGGAAATTTATTAAGTCAAATGGTATCCACGCATGAAGTAGATGTATATTTTCTTTCTAAATATTAACAATGTTTAGTTCCGTTAGTTAAACTTTATCGATATACATATACCTTTGACGTAAAAATGTTTTTATTGTAAAAGTATTTATTTGAAGAAAAAATATTATAATTTCTTCTTTATTATTTGGTCAATTCATAGAATTATAAAATAGATTATTTATTTCTTCATAAGAGAATGAATTATCAACACTTTACTTTACTTACGTAAGTATTGTTAAATATTTATCAGTAACATAAACAAAACATTATTTACCTTTAGAATTTATTCTTTTAATAATTGCTAGAAATAAAATTATTGTTAAATCGTGTATTTTTTAGGACGTCGTATAATATTTCTTAATTTCATATTTAAATGGTATTCGATATGAAATATTTTAAAGAAAGATGATCTTATATTATCCGTCGATAAATTTTTATCCAAAATTTAATCGATAATTTATAAAGATTATTCGTATTCGTTTAAAATACAGGGACGAATTTTCGTCGTAAAATAAAAATCGGATAAACGAATAAGAAAGAAAAATCAATATTATTATACAATTCCAATAGATAAAAGGATTGTTGTTTATCGAGCAAACATTTTATTTTAATGACAAAGCATCGGTAAAAATAACGTGTCGTTCAAAACGGTCGTCGTATAACGGTTCGAAAAATATCTTATTCCGAGTTTACGCGTACCTATACCTGCTGTGAATCGTTTGAAACGGTAAATTTTCTCCATTTGGAAAAACGAAAAACAAATAAATGTCCGTTTTATTTTCATCTTGTAGTTAATTAAGTGTACGATTAAAAAGTTTCTTGCACGAAACTTTAATCATTTTATAAAGCTACCTTTTTCAACCGTTTTTCTTCGTTAGGTACCGTTATGCCGTTGCTTATGAAATTTTTCATACACGAAAGCGTAAAACTATTTTGTGGACAGTTGAATTCGAACGTTACTTTTTAATATTTCATTTACTGCTGAAGAAATGGGATAACGGAAGGAAGTCGGACTTCTTTATTAAATTTTTTAATACTGCACATCTATTTGTGTAATTTCATTTCTTTTTCAATTTTAATCATTTTTATTTATTAATCATTTTTTCGTTTTTTTTTTTTTTTTTTTTTTTTTTTTTATTTATTTTTTGTGCTGTAAGTTTTCAATTTTTAATGAAATTTGTGCGATTCTTATGTGTAAAGAAATTACTTTTATTATTTTATTCAACAAACTTTTTTAATAATTTTTACCATTATGTCTTGCTTCTTTATTTTCTTTTATTTTATAATTTATGGAGAAAAAGGGAGTTTTAATGAAATCATTGTGTAATCACTCGATTTAAGCGGCCTTTTTTTTAACGACTATTCATTATTTACTCCAGCAACTCGATTGTTAAAGGACTATAAGAGAAAAATCTCAAATAAAAGAAAGTATTAAGAGTGAGAAGGAAATTATACATATATATTTGTCATTTCTGCGCTCTTTTGTTATCTCGTACACTTTGTATTCATAAACTTTCACTTAATTTTTGTACTTCCGCTTGGCTTATCGTCTTTTCTATCAATACCTATTTAAATCACAAATTTCAACTTATCATGAAGACTTCTTAATACCTAGCGCTAACAAATAATTTATATAACTTTTAATGAGCATTAGCGCTTCTTTCAGCTGTTTCCTGCTGCAAATTTCAATTTAATCAATGCTCACATTTTGATTTTATATTTCTATTTTCCTCATCTCACCTTGATTTTCAATTTCCTAGAAGATTTTTTTCAGACAAATAAATCGGCGTATAAATTAAGAATTGTTTCGCAACAATAACACAATGATTAAATTTTAATTTTAAAATATAATTGTTTTTTTTTCTTTTTCTTTTTGTTAAATTTTGGCAATTCAATTTTTCTGATACAATATACGAGATTGTTTTAACTTATATATTTATTTTAGTAAGTAAATAAATTTAAATAAAGTTACTTGTTTCTTAATATCGGAAAATTTAATTTTAAGAGACAATAAAATAATTTTACACGTATTATTATTATTATACAAAAATATAAGTGGAATGATTATTTTTTATGCGTATTCTTTATTCTTTATACTTTTAAATAAGTGATATGCGGAAAATACAAAATCTGCCATAATATTAAGTAAAGGAAGAGATTTTGCAATGCCAACAATATATTAATTAAAATTTTTATTTACACGTCATATTAATATTAAACTAATGTTATAAAAAAATATTCATAAAATTAACATTTATATAATACAAAAAAATTAATACATTTTTTAGAATAAATATCGTCATATAATTATTGCTTTTAAAAATTATATATTTTTTTAAATATCTAAAAAAAATCCGATAATAAGCAAAGATTTTTCAAATTTTCAATAAAAATAAAAATTTGTAATTCAAAAAAGGATCGTATTGAACTAAATTATATTAAATTATTATAAAACTATAATAAATTATTATGTTACAAATCTTGATAGTTTAGATCCAAAAGCAACTATATTGTTTAAAAATGTTTAACTTCTATTAAATATTATCTTACATACCAGACTTATAACTTAATGAGTGATATTATTTAAGATTTTCGAAAAAAAAAAACAATAAAAAATGGAATGATTGAGCAAAAAAAAAAAAAAAAGAAAATTATTACCGTTTCTAAAATTCTTCTACAATAAAAATTATGCGTATCATTTTATTACGAATATTTTCTTACTATGTTTAAAACTTTTTCAATTTCTACGCGATTCTTTATTTACCTTATGGAGTCTACACAGATTCAAGAGTACGTACAATAGTTTATGAAAATTTCATTAAAAAGGTTTTTGTTTTCGTAAAACGAATAAACTTGAGACGATCACCCATTTGTATACGCACATTTTTTCATAAAAATGGTACTGTGGTTTGTGGAATAGCGTGCCTAATATATTTATTATATCATTTCTTTGTTCATTTCGCAATGCACGTATTTTATACGATTATGATAAAAGTTGAAAAAGTATTAGAATGATTGGGCATAAGATCGTATAATTCTGCTAATCGTAAGCTTAATTTTTAATCGAATAATACGCCACAATTTCTTATGGAAATATACTTATTACCAATTCAAATTAAAGAAATATTCAACGAACCTTATTATTCCTTACTTCGTAGACGTAGTCATTTATGGATTTGTCTACAAGTAAAAAAAAAGAAAAAAAAAGTTAACGCTAAAAATTATTTGGCATTACCGAATCCTTTCTTCACTTTGTTTTATGTGAGCGCATAATTCGTTAACACACATATTTCGAACGCATAAGAAGCCTAAACGTCTTATCGTTCGACAAAAAATTATCAATACCCGGATATTTTAGGATAAAGCTTGGAATAGGCGAAAACAGGTCAGTACGAGAGGAGCGTAAAACGAGTCGCAAGTATATAGCTATAACCGTTGCTGCATAGCGATGGTCGTACAATTATAGGATCGTGTTAAAAGGTGATAGCGCATTGGTGGCTTATAACTCGCGACCGAATTTCTCGCCGAGGGACCGAAATAAATTAATCAATTGCTTCACTTGTGTGGCTTATCTCAAGGTACCGAGCCGACGGGTAGCAACAGAGGCGCGTTGGCTCCGCTCTCCGCATTGTGGTTCGGTAAGCTCTCGGTATTGTTACCCTGTTGCTGTTGTTGTTGTTGTTGTTGTTGTTGCTGCTGCTGTTGTTGTTGTTGTATGGAGCTCGGATTACCGCGATGATGCGAGGGCGAAAGGGTCGGCGGGGCGCCGTTTCCCGTGATAACGCCGAGGCCGCAACGTTGCTGCTGTTGTTGTTGCGGTTGTTGCGGTTGTTGCTGCTGCTGTTGTTGTTGTTGCGGCAACGGATCGGTTTGGATTTGGGTCGATTGCGTCTGCCCGTAGATCGAGTGACGAGGTGTCGAGATCGCCGGGATCTGATTGCTGGAACTCGTGCGCACCTGCTGCTGGATGTTGTTGTTCTCCGATTGCGGTGCCGACTTTTCACCGATCAACCAATATGTCGTCATTTTACCTTTGCCCTATTCGCGCATTAACATATGTTGCGTTTATTCAAGTTAATTATTATATTCTCTTTAATAAAACGAATTATTGTGATGTTATATAAACATTTTAAAAAACAATAAATGTAAATTTAATTTTAAAACATTAATCATTTGTTTTAATTCTATAAAATTTTATGAATGCGTTAATACGTTACTTAAATCTCCGACGAAAAAAATAATTTATTTTCCAAAAAAAAAAAACATAGATTTAAACGTAAAAGAAAAATTGTTTATTCATCAAGAAAATTAATCTTTTATCTATGCCATTAAAAAATTTTTGAATAATTTACTTTATTTACGAAAGCAATATTTCTACTGGTGATTTACGTAAGGTAAAAAATTTTTTTCTTTAATTTTACGTTAAGAAAATAATTCATTTTTTAAGATTGGCAGATCAATCATATTATTAAACGAGGAAAAATTTTATATTAATAATGAAAAGTGATTTATATACTGAGAGAATACAATAAAGGATGCAATAATAATTAGAAAGTAATTTATTTATTTAGCTTCAAAATTTTTGATAGATTTAATCAATGCTATTATAAGAATTGGCTAAAACTTTTCTTAACGCAGGATCAACTTGTACGACAAGATTTTCTTTTAATACTGTGAAAAGTTTTGCACTTAATATTACGCTACTTAGACTTATTGGCAAGCATTAATTTCAAAACATATAGAAATAAAGTAAAAATTAAACAAATGCTTTTGGTGTTTAATAATTTTGAAAAATATAAAGTAACAATTAACTTACTTAATTAATATTGCAATAGTTTTTATTACATGTTTTTTTTTTTTTTTTTTTTTTTTTTTTTTAAAATAACAAAATTTCCCAACGCAATCGATAAATGTAAAAGATTATTGATTTACGAATCTCAATCGCCGTAAATAAAACATCGTATAACGATCGTAGGGTCGCCTCAATAATTAATGTTGATTGTTTCGTAGATTTTGCGACGTGGCCGGTAAATCGTCTCAAAATCGTTCGTAAATTACGCGACACGTGTCAAGCCTCTAAATGATTCCGCCATTATCGCGTCATAATAATCTATTGTTCAACGCGTAAACGCATACACTTTATACATATATAAACGTATTATACATAAATATACATATACATATCTAAATTCATTCGATGCATTATCTTTTAAAAGAAAGAAAACGGATAACGTTGCTAAGATAAATCCTCGTTAATATGACAAAAGTAGTGAGTTAATCGTTTTCAATTAAAATTTACGGCGATATTTTTTATGTTGCATTTGTGCGTCAAATTAATTTAAAAAATTTTCGCATTATTCGGATAAAAAATTTTCTTTACTTGAAAACTAATAAAATTAGGGCTTTGAATCGACTCCTTTTTGTATTCTCGTAAAATAAAAATTTATAAGGATAAAAAATTTGAATAATTCATGTATAAAATCAAATATCTCGCTTCTGTTTGCTTACCTTTAACGTAACTTCTCCACGGCATACGAGATCAAAAGTACCAAAGGTATCGAGTATTTCTTTCGTCTTTGGACTAACGTGAATTTTGAGAGCTGAAAAATAATAAAATTAAATTTGAACTAGTTAATTTTAATTTATTTAAAAATGATATTTTGCGCGGAAAAATTTATAATTTATTTATTTTAATTGTAAAGCCTTATTTACAAATATTATTTTAAATGCGCTGAATAAAGAATCGCGCATACAAGAAATAAAAGTAAATTTATATAGTCGTTTTAAATTAGCATCGATCAAATAAAAAATAAAATGTCTTATTTAATAATTTAATAAAAACCTTTACGTTATATAACGTAAATCCATTAAAAAGTTTAATTTGAATCGTAAGCTAAGCGATGAATAAATTATGCGGTGATTTCGTGAAATTGCTTCTTATACGAAATACGGTTGATGGAGCATAACGAATTCATAAAATGTTTGAATTATTTAGTAATATAATGCCGACGTTGATTTAACGTATATGAACAAATAAAATATGAGAAGAAATATAATAACGTGGCATTATTTCGCCTTTGTTGGTAGGTATTATTTAATGTCTTTGTTTTATAGTACAAAACGATTACGAACGGTTAAATTCATGGGTGAAATCGCTTTACCTTTCCCGTGGCTTACTTTAATCTCGCCGCGTGTCACATAAAAGTTTAGCTTCGGCTCTCGAAAGATAATTTTACGTGAGCTTTTTCAAAATCGTTAGAAACTTACGTATGAGCTTATGTGCTTTGTAAATTGTAAAAACTTTTATGTAAAACTTCTTAATATATATATATATATAATACGACGTTTATAATAGTTTAAAAATAAAATTAAATATTTTTGTAATGATAGTAAAAATATCAATGTATTTTAGGCCACAATTTCTCGATAAAAATTTATCGTTCGTGAAACGAGCGAGCAAAAAGAAATAGTCAAATAGTAGAATCGAATCGAATCAAATTATGTCGAATAGCGAAGGCATTGTTTATATGCGCAATTTCGCGTCGAGCAGCGAGAAACTAATTCGTATGAAAATCAAGGCCCGCAAACAGAGAGATAGCATAACCGCGCCTCTGTTTGGTAAACGAAACAAAGTACTTTCCGGGCAAGTTTGATGATTAATTTACCAACTCGAGCCACTGCTAAGCTATATCCAAAAGATACAACACAAAGCACACTTTGCTGTCTTATGCTTCGTACGTCGCGACGGTAGTTTACACACCATCTAACTTTTGCCTCGGTGGGAGACCGCAAAACTCGATTCAATTTACCTCCCTTTATCTTATTTCTTTTTCTAAGTGTATGCCCGTACTACACCAACACAGCAGCACACAAGGGTAAGAGAATTGTATTTTTCTCCGCAGTTTTCATTTATTCTTTCTCTTTCTCATTCGCGATAACTTTGTTCCTCCCCTTCCCCAATTTTTTTCCAAACAATTCGTCCTTTTACTCAACATAATCGGATCGTCCCCTTCATTTCTTTTTCTTCCTCGTTTCATTCTTTGCTTTCTTTTACCGCGTAACTTGTCCGCGTGACTTTTACTTTTGTCGCTCTTCGAATTTTCCCTCTGAAACTTTATCACCCTTTATTTTTTCTTACGCTCGCATGAGCGCGTTTTCTCGAACACACACACACACACACACACACGCGCACACGTACGCGTGTATACGCATGCGAATACACGCACGACTTGAACATATTCCTGATCCATAAATCAGGAAAAAAAAAAACAAAAAATCGTAGTCGACGTCGGTGAAAAATCGATCGGCGGCTAAAGGCCGTCATATTGCGACGGAAAGGCGACTTTCCGCTATCTCACGAGTAAGGAAACAATTATAAAGGCACTCTTTCATGTATTAAGTAGAATATGTCGTGCTTGGTGAGACACTCGTTTAATTTAAATATTTAAAAACTTTTATATACATAAAAGTTTATGTACATTATACATATATATATATATATATATATATATATATATATATATATATTGTACTTGGAAAGATTACACTTTATAATTATGAAATACTTTGTACAATTTTATCTATTTGATTAAAAATGTTGAACGTGTCCGAAAAGTTTAGCAAAAAAACTATTACAAAAACAAATTTTATCAAACACGAAGCAAGCTCGTTGAAACAAAATCTATTTTAAAGCATTCAAATTTCGCCTATGTATATTAAAAAGTTGAAAAAATAACTCTTTCTCTCTCGTTTCGGTCTTTTTTTCGTGCAGCCTACACGTTAGTCGGCTATCAGTAAATCGAAAATTTACCGGCGCACTCGGGTAAATGGACCGTGCGGTGTTACAGGCAATTTTCGTCACTGTTCTGTATGTACGTGCTGAAATAAAAGAGAAAGAGCGAAACGGAACAACCCAAAGGAAATTAGAATAGTTTTCATGTACCTACATCGAGTGATGCTTGCTTGCCATGAGCGATACCAAAAAAAAGAAATAAAATTGTTCGCATATGTATATTGTTTACACATGTTCGTGTAAAATATTATTACTGTTGTTATCTACTTTTGGTTTGACTTTATTGTTAGAAAAAATATGTATTCGAGTAATTTTTATTTTATTTATTACGGCATTAGACCAAAATTGTTAAAATTATTTTTTTGCCGATAACATCTATTAAACCTATATTGTTTGAATAAAGTATATTTATAAATATATTTTACATCATAAATTATTTTTCCCCCTTAGTAGATTAAAATATAAAAGGATAGCTTACGTTATAAAATGTTGTATTGCTATGAAAAATCAAAAATATTACACCAACATATTTATTACAAGTAATCAAAACAATTTTTATTTTTCAAACCGAAATTTTTCAATTATTAGAATCTGGACGAAAATGTATAAAAAATTCGAAAGATAGTTTTCTATTATTTTCTAAATTACATGATTAATAAATTTCTTTGATAATTCATTTATATAAAAAGTGATTGAAAAAGCAGATGTTTAACCAATATATATCAGAGGTTTTTTAGTGTAGAAATTTTAAATAATATTTCAGTCTGTAAATAAAAAATAAATTAAAAATTAAAAAATAAAAGCTCGCATAGATTCTACATTTTTTGTGGACCTTAAAAATATTTTACTTTAAATGTTTTTTTTTTTTTTTTTTTTTTACAAAAAATATAGCTTTTTTTTAAATTATTTATGCCCTTTAAAAGTAATTCAAAAAGCTTTTTAAAGTTCTACAAAAATGCTATTTTTTTTCGCTAAAATATTACTCAACTACTTATTAAAGTAGTTTACTTCTCAAATAACTAATACTTATTTAAGATCCTTACTTAAGAACAGTTATAACATATTAAAAATAAAAACAAAATATTATATATAAAACAAGCGCAATATCCAATAATATTTTCAAAAACTTTTTTTTTCAAACTTTGAATGTAAATTATAAGTCGCAATTTTTTTCGTATTTTAGAGCTTTCATATACAAATCTTCGAAGAAAAAAAACACCGCAGCATTCAAGAATCAGAATGACAAAAAAAAAAAAAAAAAAAAAAAAAAAAAAAAAAAAAAAAAAACAGAAACAAGAGAAAAAAAACTTCCGTCGGTAATGTTTCGTAAAAATTTTCTCAGCCATCTGGCTTTATTATACCCACGGTAGAACAAAACAAAGTTGACCGAAATAATCAAACGAATAGTGGTGTAGGCACGAACACATACACATACTCGCTCGCAAGTATGAAATAAACGCGCACAAATGAAAGCCGTGGATCGACCTACTTAGCTCTCGTTGTAAGTAGCCAAGCAACGACAATGGCGAGGCAGAGAAAGAAAAAGACTTTCGAAAAAAATTTTCCTTTTGTAAGTATCCGGCAACTTCGAGCATCTCGTAGCTTTTAAGCTTTTTCACGTCTCTTCTTATCTATCGTTTCTATTCGCGCACTCGTGTAATAATATAGTGGAAGTTAAGAGCCGGTAATTTTTGCCTGCGTTATAAATGCCAGAAAATTAAATTTTCTTTATAACTACATTAAAATTGATGCTATTACGAAATTTTAATTTTTTCGCCTTGATTTTTAACGAATATATTTTTTTAAATTATTTTATATCTTATAAAATAAAAAAAATAAAAAAATAAAAAATGAAAAGATATATCGTTTTACTAGATAAAAATATCGTCCTCATTTATCTAAAGAATTTATATAAACTTATATCGATCATTTTTTTTCTCGATCCACGATAAAATATGCAACATATCCATAAAATTGAAAATACTATAAGCAGAAAAGAGAAAAAATCGAAGATGTCAAAGCTCGAGAAAAATTTATTAAAATGAAAACCCGCAAATATCGCTTTTCGTTACTTATACGAACGAAATAAAATTTTCTCGCATCGAAAAATTTAGAAAACTTAATCCAGCGGCACGTTGTAACTTCGTTTAAAACTCCGTATATTAAAAGAAGCGTAGCTCTCGCATTGCTCGCGAGAGCGAACTTAATTCACGAATAATTGAAATCCATCCCGAGCCAGCGGTAGGCTGCACTTTGCCTCGAAATTTTCGCATCGAATCGTGCGCCCAGAACATAATGCAGCCGCTCTCGAGTTTAACGAGAAAATTACGCTCTTTATAATCGCGTTTCCATGAGGGAGCCTCCAGCCGGCACGTTACCTTTGGCGAGCGCGACTGCTGCAACTATTCTCCAAGAGAGAAAGAGAGAGAAGCGAGCCCGATATATATACGCTCACACGTTATAATTTCATTTTTTCCGGAAACATCCCTTCGGTATATCAACGACGACGAAGTGACGTCCACTCGGGCTCCACGAATCACTCGGCCCGATTATAGCTCTCTTTCTCTCTCTCTCTCTCTCTCTCTCTCTCTCTCTCTCTCTCTATCTATCTCTATTGTGCACGCGCTCGAATATATAAGGTAAACAGCCTTCCATTAATTGTTAATCACGAGTAAAGCGTTCCGGCACGTTTAACCCAATAACCCCTATTACTCTCATTCTCTTAGTTAAAGTTAAATTATCGATGCGCAAAATATTTTCGCAAAATTTTTTAAATTTAGTTCTTGTAATAAGCTTTTACTCAAATATGTTACTTCAAGCGTTTGCCAATAATTATCTACAAAGTTAACAATACACAGTATGTCGGAAAAGTTCCCGAACTTTTGAAATAAAAAATCGAAAATTACATCTAAAGAAATTTATTCCAGTTAACTTTCAACATAGTCCCCTTCCCTAGATATACACTCATTGGAGCGCTCCATGAGTGATTCGAAGACTCTCTGGTACTCCTCTGAAGTTATCGCTGTGAGACGCTCGGTGCAAGCCGCTTGAATGCTCGGTACATCTTCAAAAAATCGTCCTTTCAAGGCCATTTTTAGCTTGGGAAATAGGAAAAAGTCGGCTGGAGCCAGATCTGGCGTGTATGGGGCGTGATTGATGCGTGGGATCTGATTTTTGGCGAGATAACGCTTCACAATGTTCGAAGAATGAGCAGGCGCATTGTCATCCAGCAAACTCCACGATCCCGGTTGCTTGTACTCGGGCCTGATGCGATTAATCCAGCGCTTCAGATGTTTTAACACCTCTACGTAATACGCAGCATTCACGGTGGTGTTTGGGGGCACAAATTCTTTGTGTATCTTTGTGTAACAGCTGTTGACGGCCGGCCGCTTCTCTCGTCATCTTCTAACGACTCTCTACCCTTCTTAAACCGACTGAACCACGTGTAAACAGTTGTACGCGACACTACACCTTCACCGTAAGCCGAATCGATCATTTTTTTCGTTTCCGCGAAAGTTTTTTTAAGTTTATAGCAGAATTTAATTGCGCCACGATGTTCAAATTTCTCATCCATCGTAGAGCTTGCACCGGGGTACTAAACACACGTTCACTCAAGCACGTCTATCTCTGCAACTAATGAACAGATACTGGTGAAAAAATTCTCAGACACTCCAGAGGGATGTAGCAACATAGTACCGGTGTCGTCCAAGAGGTGGCGCCACTCGTACAAGCGCTACAAAATAAGTTCGGGAACTTTTCCGACATACTGTGTATTACAGGGGCACTATACGTTGTTTTAAAAGCTTTTAATATTTTATAAGTTTGCCGTTTTGATATAAGTGTGTACCATCTCGTTAAAATAACTTAGTTTTATTTATCTTTAAAATTTTTATTTCGATGTAACGAAAAAATTTTAAAGGTAGATTATATTAAAATTCATGATTTTTAGCAGCGTGCAATGCATTATTTTAAAAATACATATATATCAATGTATAATTCACTTACAAAAGAGATGAAAAAATATTCAATACCGCCTTGAAAATTTTTCTCGAGAAAAAAAAAAAAAAAATAAAAAAGATGCACGATAAAAAGAAAAAAAGAAAAAATAATGTCTCGTCAAATATTTAAGGGCATCTCCAATATGTACTTACTCCAAAAAGTTTTCGACTAAGATAGATGAAAATCTACCTGTTCAAGTTTGCGCAAGTATATATCACGGTTACGCAGCACCGCAAACTAACGCGTTACGTACACAAACATTTCTTGTTCAAGCTCACTCGCGCAAACAAATATCTAGCATTCGCGCACACGCTTATTTAAGTCCATGGAGACCTATGCATAAGTATAAATGTCTGTGTACATTTGCATTCGTTTGCTTGTAAATTTGTACGTAGAGGCACATGCGTACAAATCGACGATATATATATACACATATCGTTATGTGCAAAAAAAAAAAAGCAATGTCTAAAATGAAACTTTCAAAGCAGCTCACCTTCGCCGTTGCTTTCCATTCTCGAAGCAGTGTTTACCGTGTCCCCGAACAGGCAGTACCTCGGCATCTTCAAACCCACGACGCCCGCAACGCATGGACCTGTGACATTGTAAGCAAACGTATTTTTTATGAATACATGAATGTTATATATGCATAACTAGGTATACACGATACATAAGCGAGACATTGTCTATGTCTAGCAATAATACACGCGTTCAACTTTTCCGCTTTCTCGCTCGCTCCTTTATTCATTGAAATTTCACTTCCTTATGAAGCTTTTAAAAATACAAGAGACGTATATTGTGTAAGCACACGTATGCGCGTTCTACTTGTCGCTGATGCAGAGGTCAGTGTCGATTCGGGATCAAACTTGGAAAAATCTTTAAAAATTTTTCTTCTTCTTACTTTTTTATTTTATTTATATCTTTTATTACTTACGATGGTAATTTAATTGCGAATAAACTTTGATTGAGTTCGGATAAAGATATTTTATTAATAGATTGATACGGTTATTATGATTGTGTGTAACGAAAAAAATGAAACAATAATAATCGAGAATGTAGATGTGAAATCGTTGTACTTTATTAAACGTAAATTCACGAATTGCATTGTTTTTTTGTTACATATTTTTTTTTTTCATTTTGTACATCAATGATCCTTTGAATAAATAAACTTATTTTTAAATTATTCAGATGGTCGTTTTTAAATGAATTTTAAATCTACGACTCCCAACGAGGTGCTTCATCCTGAGCGAAATTTTTTGATAAAAGATTCCCAAGAGAAAAACTTCAAAAGTTTTTTACTCAAGCAATGATCTCTGAAAGTGATTGACAAAAAAGTTTATAAAAATAAAGTCTACTTTTTTACATTTGAACGTGAACCTCCGCGATAAAGTTACAAAATTACAAGAAACAATTTTTCAAATATTAATAATCGTTTTAAAATAAATTTACTGTTATTTTAGAAAATTGAATCGTTAAAAGTTCCAATTATAAGATATGCATAAATTATAATAATTATAATAATAATAATAATAATAATAAATTGTTAAATCATTCAGTGGTATAAAAAATAAATGAAAGAAAAAGTTTATACGATTCTTTTTTATTATTCTTTCTAATTCATATTTATTATATTTATTCAACTTTCTCAACTGCCGTAAAAATTTTGAGTAAATATAAATATTAATTACAATATTTATTTTCAAAGTGAAGATAGAGAAGATAAATTTTTAGAAAACAAAATCTCGTTGCACTCGGTGCAAAGAACACGATAAATATGCAAACAAAATTATTTTCACCGACAGCACATGCGAGATAATTAATTAATTAATTAATTCGTTGATGTAATAGCATGACTAGTTACTCGTTCTTTTTGAACTTCAAATATTCAAATGAAAAACGAGCAAAACAAAAGAAAAAAAGGCAATTCGGAAGCAAAGCTGGACGATATAGTATATTGTTTAACGCTGTAAGGGAAAAATAAAACTAACATATACGCGATTCCTCTCTCGTGTTTTGTTTTTCTTTTTGGGCGCAAATAAACGAAAAAGAGGGCGTCAAAGGAAATATATGAAAATACGAAGAGGGAGAGAGGAGATGAGTTTCGTTACGGAAAATAGAGCAAAAGAAAAATCGATGACGTAGTGAACGGCTCCCCTTCTTCCAAGCGAAAAGATAAACGAGGCGGTGAACTCGCCGCGATATGACTCGATGGATTTCATCAATTGGTTGCAACGCCGCTGGATAAACTGTCTTTCCTCTGACTTCGTAATATTTCAAGCGAAAGAGAAAGAGAGAGGGAGGGAGAGAGAGAGAGAGAGAAAAAAGAAGATGCAAAAAACTGCAGCACTCGACTCTCGTGTAAATTTACTTCCAGGAGAGTGAACAATTTACAAAAAAGAAATATAAAACTGAGTAAAAGAAAGAAGGATATCACAAGCTCTCTCGGATGGATTCACTGTGTATACTAGAAGATTGAAGAACTAAGTTGACAGTTGATAAATTTGTCTTTCTCTCAGTTTTTTTCCCTTTTCTTTTTATTTATTATTATTATTGTTTTTTTTTTTTTTTTTCTTCGAAAACCCGCTTTTTTCTCAAGAATTAACGAATCGAAGTTTCTTAAACAAAGAACTTTAAACGAACCTTGACTACTCCATTTATATTCATCATTTTCCAAATTTTTAACTTTTTTAAAATAATTTTAAATTTCATAAATTTATACTTTGAATATCGAAGACACAAAAATCATAAAATACCTTTCGAATTAATCGTTTCAAATAATTATAATATTTATCATCATAATGACAATAAAAACGCGCTTAAGAAAATCCGCGTAAACGCAATATTTTTCCCTCGTTGAGCACGAGACGATAAATAAGAAAGATTTATCAGCTCAGAAGCGAGAGAGATTAAATAACAGCACATTTAGCAGGATCATTATTTAAAAGCGAAAGATCCGCATATATATATATATATATATATATATATATATATATATATACACGCGCGCACATACCTGTACGTATCTAAATGATTAATCCGCGAGGCGATTTTATCGTTAACAATAATTTATATTATACCGGGGAAGACGTAATTCCAACTTACCGCTGTGCATGCCAATTCGCAACTTTAGCTGTTCGTTAGGCCTGTGGCGAATGCTGAACGTCCTGACCGTATTCCTCAGGGCCAAACTCATCCGGGCTATTTCCCTGGCGTGGTTCATTCCATTTCTCACCGGTAAACCGGATACTACCATGTACGCGTCTCCTATTGTTTCCACCTGAAATTATATTCAAAATTTTAAATAGAAGTTTGTGATTTTTAAAGATAACGTTTGATTAATTTTTTTAGTCTTTTTTTTATTTACTCGTCGTTTTATTCATAGATTTATTTATATATTTATGTACGTATTTGTGTATGTGTGTATTTTACAGTACCAGAAATTTTTAATAAGTATTCATACAAGGAAATTTCGAGGTTTTATATTTCTTTCCTTTTTTTAATAAACATACATATGTAGTATCTTAGAGGTATATAAGATATAAAAGATATTATTTCAAATGAGAAAAAAAAAAAAAAAAAAAAAAAAACATTTCAATTTGCCGCAATTTGCCGGAATCTGCCAATTTAATCAAAACCGAACGTTTGTCGTTGCCGCGGAATCAAAATAAAATTCGAATGGATTGTGGGTAAAAATTTACGCAGCAGTAGTCATCCGTGATATTGATTAAAGATGAAAAAATCTTTGATCGCTCATGAAATTTAGCTGTATTTCAAAAAATTAAATTCTACCCTTCTTGCGAGAGAGTTTACGAGAAAGAAACAGTTACCTATCGAAGCGTTAGTTGACGAGGATATTTTTTCGCTTACTCATCTTTTATATATTATATGTTACTTTGCTCTTTTCTCATCGTAACGGATGATGCATCGAGTTCAGCAAAATAAATGAAAATAATCGAATGTGGATAGTGCATCTAAATTTATATTTAAATAAATATTCCAAAACGAATATTGAAATCAATTGAATATGTTTTTCCGTAACGCAATGGCTTTGAATTTATTTTCATATTCTTTAAAGTATAACGTGCATTATTTTTTCGATATCGCGCATCAAAAAGAATACGTAAAACGTTCTTCGTTTGAAATAAGAAAACAATGTAAGCTTATGTATCGAAAGTCGCTTTAATCTGTATGTATTTACAAAATACGAAATTGATCCAACATCCTAACAAAAGGAATTTAAAATAA
This sequence comes from Chalcis sispes, assembly GCA_949987625.1. Lineage (NCBI taxonomy): Eukaryota > Metazoa > Arthropoda > Insecta > Hymenoptera > Chalcididae > Chalcis > Chalcis sispes. The sequence continues at coordinate 70,051,190 of OX465095.1, read as the reverse complement.
CTGTATCGAATGTAACAATACTGCTCTAAATCAATTTTTAATACAACGCGTCGTTAAAATAGATTTCTTACGTTAAAATACTTAAAACAGGCTACGAGCAGTGTTTTTCATTCGGATTTAAAACATTCAAAAATCGTGGGCATCGTTTTTTATTATCACTGCGCATGCTCGCTTGATTTTTCCAATGCGCACAAACGCTTTTAATCGTGTGATCCGATTATCGTGCAGCTGGTTTCATTAGATTCGCGAGGAAATTGAATCGGAGGTGCCGAATCAAGCGCTAAGTGCAAATGCTTTTGCAGCTGCTGCTATCGGTTATACCGGCCTAATGCATTGCCGGGGTACGTACGTATGTGAGATTATGTGGAACGATTTCGCGTTCACTTTATGACAGCCATTGCGGTATAGACATCTGACACGCGCGCGAAAGAGAGAGAGAAAGAGAGAGAGAGAGAGAGAGATTAGTGAAATGGGGAGCTTTGCCAGTATAAAGGCGCTTGGATTAGCTTCAGATGGAAAAAGTAACGAGAGAACAATTTCTCTACTCGTATTTCGATAGAAATTAAGTTTTCCAAATACGCGTTTGAAAGCTTTAAGGCATTTTTAAACTTTTTGATAAAAAAATTTTAGGAGTTTTCACAATTTTAAGCGGAAAATTTTTCAGTTAAACCTTTAAAACGTTTGACAGTTGTAAAAAATTGTTAATCGTAAATTTTATTAAAAATAATGTTTAAAAACGGTAAAAACACAAGATGTTTTTAAGGCTAATCTCGTAAAATAATAATGAATAAGTTATCAGAAAAAAATTATTGAATAAAAATTTCACGCTAGAGAGCCGATGAAATTTTACGCTACGCCAGGCATAAAATAGAAAATTTTGTCTACATTCATTTTCATTTTATCTCTAAATCATACTTCATAACGTCCCTTTCTTTTTAGTATCCGACATTTTTTTTTGCAAGCTCGCAAAAGTTTTACCCCTTTCAATTCAAAGGCGATTTAATCGTCTCTGCCAGTAACAGAAGAAAAATACGATCTCGCGGCAAAAAATAATGACTCGCAAAACGTTGAGCTCCAAAAAAGAAAACAAAATAAAAAGAAAAAAAACTTTTTCGATTTTGCGAGACGTTTAACCTCTCAAACTTTTTCTCCCTCTGTAACGTTGTAGGAGGGTCGGAAGAAAAGAAAAAAGTAACGAAAAAAAAGAAAAAAAAATATAAGGGAAAAGAAGAGAAAATTTCGCACGATGAGAATGAACGGCTGTAGAAAAGGTTCACGTGACGAGATCGCTAAAATTCTTTCCTTTTATCTGCGCGCCTTTCTTCCGTCAACAAGATTCTTTCGGACGAATTTTTTCCTTCTCTTTTTTCGCGCTTGTCTTCGTTTTCTATCTCTCAACCTCTCGGCGCTTTCCATTCATTATTATTATTTTTTTTTTTTTTTTTTTTTATCTTTTTAAGAACCACCAAGAGTAATAAGTTTGAAGAAAACACGTGCGATAACAGCTGTGTTGTTAAAGATTGTCGAATTTCGTTAGATTTTACGATTTCCATTACGTATAAATTGTTTTGGAATTATCATTACGTTTGTTGCATGATCGTTAAAATAATTGTAAAACAAGAATATTTTAACTTTCGTCTTTTAAATATATATGATAAATGTGTAATTTTATTTTTGTTTCAAATTATTTATATAAAATTAATTGAAGGTAAATTTTGAGTTTAAAAATTTTTAGCGTTAAATAGTATTTACAAAGGAACTTATCGACTTCTATTTTAATATATTGGTTACAACTGTGAACATAAATTCGTAAAGGTTAGTTGGCAACGCACCCACAATATTCAAATATATTCGAAAATTTTTCGATCTCTCGATACCTAATTATCATTCTTTAACGATATTTTATCAATTACCGTGCCAATAAAAGCCGGTAAGTAAAAATTTATTTTCACATCGCGATCGCGCAGAAGCTTGTAAATTTTTAAAACGAGGACGGCGTTTAAAACTGCTTGAACTCGTCGCAGCAGTTACGTCATGGGTGCAGATACGTTGAACTAGTTGAATAGATTTCGGTGTGCTAAATTTTCCAGCTTAGCGTTTGCTTCATGCTCAAATTTCGAGTAAATTTTAAAAGTTTACGTTTGATGTACGTCGAATTATTCATAAGTAGATTTTTTCAACTAATTGGTATAGATTAAAACGAAAATTCCTTACAAGCAGTGTTTTTACACAAAAAAATTTTATCAACCAAAGGTAAGCAGAAAAAAAAAAAAAAAAAAAGATAATGGCCAATGCGAAAATTTTGCGAAACTCACCTTGTAAACGTCGAAATTTTCAATGATCGAGTCGAAACACGTGTAAAGATCGTTGAGAAGATCGACAACTTGTAGGGGTGTACTTTCGGCGGAAAGGCTCGTAAAGCCGACGATGTCACTGAAATAAATCGTCACTTGGTCGTACGTCTCTGCGATTACGCTTCTACCCAGGATCAATTGGGACGCGACGGATCTGCAAACAAAGAAAAAAATGAAAGACTTCACTCGGTGAAATAAAACAAACGCGATAACCGCAATGACTTTTGACTTACGCTTCATTTATCGTCTCGCTTATACATATTATATATATCGACATTGATGTATAACATTTCGCTCATCGTTTTTACGTCGTACGTTTTTCTAACTCTAAAAATTGTCACGGCGTTCACTTTGATAGTTTTTTTTTTTTTTTTTTTTTCAAAGCCATTAATTTCACCGTTGGCTGTGTTTATTATTGATGGGCAACAATTTTTTTTTTTATTTCATTTTTCATTGAGTTTTTTTTTTTTTTTTTTTTTTTTTTTTATTGAAAGTAACCAGATTAACCGAATAAACAAAATGACAAATATGACGCATTAAACATTTTACCTAGATGTTGATCTATATCAATGCAGTATAAAAGTATTCCAATAACTAGTCTGCCTTTTTTGAATTAAAATATTATACACTCATTTTTTTCTAAAATTGCTTTTATTACAAATATTCGAAGCTTAAAGATACCAAAATAAAATTTATTCGACGCAAACACAATTTGTTTTATCGAAAATTTGCAGAAATTAACAAAACGTACAAATTTAAGAGTCCGTACAAATATTTATATGCGATTCTAGATCTAAGCTCTCTTTCTCTCTCTATGTTAAAAAAGTATAAAGTTAAAAAAAGTCTTGTAAAAAGTTGCACAAAAAGTCTGGCATTTGTCGGACCTAAGAATATGTGTACGACATAAAATGAAATTTTTACACGGTAAAGAAAATAAAATTTTCATTATTATGCTTAATTACGTTCGCACGAATGTATATTCACAAAACAAAGGTACGACATATTAATTATCTTTCGTGTTTTATTTAAAGACAATTAAAAGTCAGTATACCGAAGAGTAACGAGTTTGCACGGTTGAGAAAGAAAGAGTATATATTCATTTCACTCTCGCGCGTAAAAGTTGCTAAGAAAACGCCTTAATTAAATGCTCCCGAGTTCTCGGTGGACTTTTAAATCATTTGCTGATTTTAAGAGAAAAAGAACGAGACGGAAAGAGAGTGAGAGAATTCGCTGTCTTTTTACGGCCTGGAAATACATCTTTAATATTCGGACGATAACTTTTCCCCTGTGTCTTCGATAAACCTTCAGGGAATCGCGAAGCTTCTTAAATCAAGATAGATTTTTACAAACACGATTAGAGCCATTAAAGGGTAAAACGCGATGTAAAAGCGAAAAATTAAAGTAGAATACTCAAGTTTTTTCGTTTGCGACCAAGAATTTCATCGACTTGCTTTACTTTTGTGGGAATTCGGGTTTCAAAATATCATTGATTGGAATTTTTTTCAACATATTTTCACGATATTTATCATTAAATATTGTAACGCAAAAATTTTACGAAAAATATGGAATGTTATCGATATTAAGAATAATACTTTGCATTTTTATACACATACAAAACATGTTAAAGTAAATCGCAAACAATTAATCGTTTCTAGTGCACGATTTATAATTTAAACGCGCGATTCTTACGAAATTACTAAAATACTATCGTAAATATTAGTTTTTAATTATCGTACTAATTAAAATCAAGAAATAATAACCCAATTTATTTAACCGAACTTAAGAAATTTTCGTTTTCTTTCCGTCTCTTCCTTTACAACTGCGTCAAAGTTTCGTGGCGATCATTCAATAAAAGATTGTCTTTTAATTGTCCTAATTATTATGAGGCACTAATAATCAATATGCACCATTAGGGAATTTCTATAGCCTATTATAATTTTACAATTTAATAAGCATTTCCTAATAATTTTAATGATTGAAAAATTTATTGAAATTAAAATTTTATTATAAATAAAAATACTTTAATGCTGCATGCAATTAACGTTATGAACAAAATTATAAAATTTTTCCAACGAAAATAATTTTATAAATAAAAAACTTTAACGAATACTAAACGTTAAATAATACGAACGTTCGACTAATAAAATGAGTTATTTTTCCAAAAGAAAGACTAACTTGGTATAATTAAAACTCAAAATTACGTAGTTCAACTTGCTAAATAAACGAGAAGAGCGATCGTCGGGAAAAGTTAATTTTCTTAAATTGGCGAAGAGAAATGGTGAATGTGAAAATATGTCACAAAATTATTTTTCGTCCCACCGTAAAAAAAAAAAAAAAAAAAAAAAAAAAAAAAAAAATGATACGGACAGAATAAAAAAGAGTAACAAGAGACAACGAACGAAAAATTAATAAGACAAAGTATAGAAGAGTTTATTCCGATCGCCATTAATTCCGTCGCTTATTTTATTTTATATGCGAGTGGCTATCTATGATCTTCTCTAAGATTTCCTCGGGGGCCAAGCCCACGCGTCTTTTAATATAGTTTGCGCGGGTCGGCAAATACTCAGAGTAAGAAAGTTTATAAGAGTGGAGAAACGAGAGAGAAAAATAAAAAGAAGAACAAGGGAGACTTACTTGGGTAACAATTGATAAAGTAGCTCCTCACACTTTCGCTTTTCCTCGAGATAGTCGGCCGTACGTTCGGCCACGAGATTTTCCAAATTGTCGGCGTAGTGCTCCATACGCGACAATAGATTGTCCAGAAGATTATTGATTCGGCTGTCTCTGAAAAAGGAAACAATTTATAGTTGGATTTTTCCTTACTAAATTCTTTCGTATATGTATATGTATGATATATTTATACTCATACATATCTTAACTTTACTTCAGATAAATTCAAATTTTTCAAACTTTTATTTTTAACTTTAGTCAAGATGTATAAAGATAATGTAAGTGGATTTAAATTTTTTTAATTTCTACGGACGGATAAAATTGAACATTTTTAAAAATTGTACTATACATTGAACTATGCATTTTATTGCTATAAAGAAATCAAATTGTTATCTCAAATGATTGATAAAAAACATATTGTTATGAATAAAAAATAAAACATTTATGACGTATTAAATTCATTATTTATTTTATAAAATAATATAAGAGTTTGAACTGAATAATATATTTGTTTTTAAGTCTAGCACTTGAGTTTTTGGACTATTGTTAAGACAATTTTATTAAAAATATATGTTAATAAATTATAAGTAAATGTTATGCGCAATTTATATTTTAAAATTTTAAACAATACAAACATGAAAATCTCAATTTGCAATTCTAAATTAAATCTTTTATTTTTTCTCATAATACATATCCCACATATTTAAATAAAATGTACTTTGATCTCAAAATTAACGTTGATCATTATCTCGAACATGGAGCATTTTCTTCAAATAGAGTTTAACTCGACATAGTTAAAATTACAAAGATCTTTGGAAACAAACATTACAATTTAATGGGTAATTCCATAGAAGAAATAAATAAATGTAAATACGAGTATATCGTCGTCGCTTAATAATAGACGAACAAGATGAAAATATTAAAAACTAACGATTAAAAGTTGCATTGGAAAAAAAAAAAAATAAAAGAACGAAACGTATGACACTAGGTGGAGCTCGGAAAACCGCGCTAGAGGTATACAACAAGCATATTATTACCGCAACCACAACACGCTCGCCGCAACTCCAGAATTATTGAACCATTGATATGTGCGCAGTGCCGTTTGTACTAATTAATCAATCACAATGTAAGTGAAAGAGAGAGAGAGAGAGAGAGAGAGAGAGAGAGGGGAAAGAGAAAGAGAAGGAGAATTTTGAGCTAAATCGCCGAAACGATCGTTGTTAGAATTATAATCTTTCCTAATAATAATGAGAGGTTGCCTTACTATATTCGTATAATTTACGAATATAGCAGTATATTTATTTAAAAGAGAACTTTATTATTGAATCGGCAATGCTCCATCGATAATGAAAAATTACTCAAAAAATAACTCGTCGATGTTTTTATTATGATTTACATAGCGTCCGCATCCAAAAAATTTGATAAATGGCTTTAATGATTCAAGAGGTAACTCACAGTTAAAGAAAAGATAAATAATGTCTTTCGAATGACATTTTAAAAAAGTAAGCAGACGTAAAACTGAAATAATCTACTGATATTCTTTATCTTTGCAATGATTTTTAAAATTATTTACACAAATCAAATAATTATTGTTTCTTTCACCGGGGCAACGTAATATTTTTCATAGCGATTAAAACTTTTCATAAGAATAATCTTATCGAGAAAAATAAAAATAAAAAAACCCTCGACTGAGTTACCGCAGTCGTAGTTTGTATTATATTTTCCAACCGTGAATTAACTTCAGATAACAAGATAAATTTTCAAGAAAGCCACCGCAATCTTTTCTTACATTTACCGGCGCATTTTATTCTCTTTCATGGTGCTTTATCTTATCGTATGCTTTATCTTCGTTTTAAGCTCGACCCACGCCCGCGGTAACGCGAAATATTATTATCTTATCGATGAAAGTGCCGCGAATTTTTTTAACCCATGATAATTTGGTAACAATGCGATACGTTATACATTAATTCCTTCGGATATTACTTTAAAAAGTAATCGATTCTTTGTTAAACATACGAAGCAAGTCAAAGAGATATCGAAAATCTTCTTGGAATTTGCGTGTATCGACATGTGATTGAAAACGATTGATAAAGTTCTTCAGTTTTAGAGGCTGATGAGATGAAGTTGCTTTTTTCGGGAAATTGTAAACGAAAAAAATTTTGGAGTATTTCAAAGTATCAATTTTTTTTTTTTTTTTTTTTTTTTTTCATGAAAGATTTTATTACGAATAATAGTTGTGAAAATTTATGATTACTATAGTTTATAAAAACCATTATCTCAATTTTTCCTTTTTTTTTTTTTAATCAACATAGATTTTTAAATGTAAATTTTAATAAAAAGTATAATAAATTCTGTGATAAATTATTAAACATTTGTTAAATAAAAGAAAAGATAAAAAAAAAAAACTTGAATAACCTGAATTTAATTTAAATTTCATTATTTAAGATTTAATTATTATAATTGGACTACATTATTTTAATAGCATTAAAATCTCTCTACGAATTACTGGTTTCCGCGCCGTAGTTCGTTTAATATTAACTTTCTGTACCATGTGTAATACAATCATTTTATCGAGCAAAGAATTAAAAGTATAAAATTTCTTTAAGGAAAATAATGTGCGATGCGTCGCGAGGTAAAAGAAAAATTGGGTCATGTTACTTTCTTTTTTTTTTTTTTTTCTCATTATAACGTCCTACTACTCTATTAGTAATTGAATATTGACTTTCATGTGCGAACGTATAGTTGTACAGATAGAATATACATGTACAGCGTATAAGCGAATTTACACGACGATGATAATATCGCCTCTTTCTCTGCTCGGCTCTTCGCTGAATGTGTTCAATGTGAATTCTCTTTTTTCCTCTCTTTACTCTCGTATAATCGTATATTCGATTATTTTGCGAATTTACGCAGTTCTCGGGCAGTTACTCGCACACCAATCATCACGGTAAATCGTAATTAAAGCGAGCCCTACTCTTTTTATTCTTACCCTTGTGCAAATTTAATCCCCTTTTATAATCCTCCTTCTCTATCTCTCTTGTTTACTTATCCCCATCGAAGCGTGAATTATTTTATAAAATCAACGGTGCAGACTCGTGAATCTACCCTCGAGTTTTCCATCTCGCGTGGAAAAAATTTTTAGTCTTCGAGGATCCGAGGAACGCCGTTTATCGATTGTGCGATATTATTATGCTTGATTTTTTTTTCGGCATTTACATAACGCACGCATAACATGTTTTATGTATGACGGGGAGTTTAGAAGGACAAAAAAGAATGTAAACAAATTATCAAATTATTGAAGGAAATCGAGACGAAGGCTGAAGCAAAAAACAAACTCGTAATATCAACGATGAAAACTTTTTAACGCAAACTCGTTGTTTAGTTGCTAATCGTGCTTGAGTGCTGCTCGAGCAAATCGTTATAGTTATGATAGTGAAGCGTTGAGCGAGCAATCACCGAAAGTATATTATTTTGTCCTTCGCGTTTATAAATAAGTGAATGTAAATTCGTTGAATTTCTATCCGTTAATTTTTATCATTTTTACTAATTTTTTTTTATACTTTTTTTATCAATATTTTGGAATAACTTTATCGTGTTATCATTATAAAAAAAAAAAAAAAATTGAAAATTTCATTGAAAAAAATGAGCATAGCTTTGTTTTTATTACTGTATAATAGGTTATTAATTTAAAAAATACATTATTTATATTCAAATGTTAATATAAACGAAATAAACACATTTTTTATTCCGATATAAATTCTAATAAAACTTTCAATAATTTTTCATTTTTCCAACGCAAAATTGCTCATCATTGCTGTGTTTCACTCAGCCACAAAAAAAACTGAGCTGGAAATTAATTTATAACCCGTGCGTCAATTTTATTTTTATTACGCAGCAACAATTGCATATTAAAAACAAAACTCTTTTATCCGTAAGCATTATGACAATGACGAGTAACGAAATCTTTGGATCTATAAAAAACAAAAATGCAAAGAACCGCAATATTACTCGATCGTCAGCGAAACTTTCGTTTCCGACATGTGCTACATCATTACGTAATTGCGCCCAATAACTGGCAACAAACGTCATCGTCATCTTCTTGAGCGAACAAATGAGCAAACGGATGAATGTGATAGAGAAACACGAGGTTAACGTAAGTAGAGCAAAGGTAAGCAAGCAGTATCGGAGTAACTTGCGCACGACCCTCGAGCTGAAATTACAGAGGATGATAATGATAGTCTTTCTGAGCGACTGTTGCTTTGCCGTTGCTTTCCACATGCAACGACGTAGGTATATGTGAGTAAAAAGTAAAAAAGATGAGCGATGGTATGAAACAGCAGTATATACGTGCGTATGAGTTTATGGAAAGGTGGATGAAGTAAACAAGTACCGGGAATTGATAGTATGGCAAGAATTGAGTATACAACTCGACGCAGAAATCACCGGCTGGATGATTAGATTTTTTTTTTTTTTCTCATCCAAGGTTTTTAATATTGAAATGAAAAAATTGAGTTAATTTTGAAAAATTTCATCAAAAAATATATATGACAATAATAATTGTAATGGAAAAACATATATGTTTTTTTTTTTTTTTCTAATTAAACTTTGATGGATTTATAGCTTTTATTTGATTAAAAATTTGAAATTTAAAACTTTTTAATTTAAAATTTATCTTCTTTTTTTTTCTACTGTATAAAATATTTATTATATTTGCTAAAAAAAAAAAAAAAAAAAAAAATAGCAAACAAAAGCAGCTCACAAATGAATTGGAGAATCGAAAAAAATTTCACGAGTAATATTAGTTTGTGTGTGTTCTAAGCAGTAGAAAAATGTTGTCTTTTAAGAAGAAATAAAGAAAGTTTCTTCCTTTTTTAATTTTCAATGTCTCGAACCTAATTCACAAGTTTGTTCATTTTTTAATAATTCAACGCATAAATAATTCGTAAACCGTCGAAAATTTATTCTATTTTAAACTTTTTAAAAGTAATAGAACAACGCATAATTTTATTTAAAACTTTACTTTATCGACATGTTTTAAAGTAATTAAATTGCACAAAAAAAAAGAATAATATAGTTCTACCACGTATCGAGTTAACTATATGATAAAACGTAATGTTAATAATTGTAACATTGAAAAATGTCAAAGAAATTTCATAATTTTTTATAATACCTTGCGCACCTAATTATTAAAATTTATTATTATAAAATTTAATATTAAAACCTAATCTTTACATTGAAAATTGTACTTTGCCGATGCTCATATAATAATATATAATATAATATAAAAATAAGATAATATATTGGGTGTACAACTTTGCTTCCGCCGTTTTTTTCCGAAATTCGAGGCTTTATTGTAAAAAACTGGTTATACATTTACAATTCAAAGTATTGTCCATCGCTGGTCACTACTTTCTCCCATCTTTCGGGCAGCATACGAATCCCGCGTTGAAAAAACTGGTCATCTTTTGAATCGATCCAAGAATCGATCCAATTTTTTACTTCTTCATAAGACCGGAAGTGCTGGTCAGCCAGGCCGTGTGCCATCGATCGAAACAAGTGATAGTCCGAGGGAGCAACGTCTGGAGAATACGGCGGGTGGAGTAGGACTTTCCATTTCAAAGTTTCCAAGTATGTCTTGACCACTTTCACAACATGGGGTTGAGCATTGTCATGCTGTAAAATCACTTTATCATGTCTCTCGTTGTATTGCGGCCGTTTGTCTTTCAATGCTCGGCTCAAACGCATTAATTGCGTTCGATAACGATCACCTGTGATTGTTTTAGTCGGTTTTAACAACTCATAATACACTACGCCGAGCTGGTCCCACCAAATACTGAGCATGACCTTGGAACCGTGAATATTCGGTTTGGCCGTTGACGTGGAAGCATGGCCGGGATATCCCCATGATTTTCTGCGCTTGGGATTATCGTAGTGAACCCATTTTTCGTCCTCAGTCACAACGCGATGCAGAAATCCCTTCCGTCTTTGCCTTGCAGGCAGCTGTTCACAAACACACAAACGCCGTTCAACATCTCTCGGCTTCAACTCGTACGGCACCCAATTTCCTTGTTTCTGAATCATTCCCATGACTCTCAGGCGTTTTGAAATGGCTTGTTGCGTCATTCCCAATGATCCTGCCAATTCTTCTTGCGTTTGACACGAGTCTTGATCAAGTAATGCCTCCAATTCTGCATCTTCGAAAACCTTCTCTCTTCCACCGCCATGCTGGTCTTCGACGTTAAAATCGCCGTTCTTGAAGCGTTGAAACCACTCTCGGCACGTTCTTTTACTAATAGCGGCCTCACCATAGGTATTTGAGAGCATTCGATGAGCCTCAGTCGCAGATTTCTTCATATTAAAGCAGAAAATTAAAACCTCCCGCAAATGACGAGAATTTGGCTCGTAAGCTGACATGTTTAATCGAGAATAACTTTATGATGCAGATACAAATCGACTAATATTTCGATGGCGTTATGTTTACAAATACCTAAGCTTATTGTATGACATCTATGATCTATTTATTTCAACTACCACTTCCTGCTACAGTCATCTATTGCAAAACGGCGGAAGCAAAGTTGTACACCCAATAATTCACGGCTTTATTATTAATATTAATAATTCGTTTTACTTATTTTATAAAAGATAAAAACAAATGACATGATTTAATTTAACAATAGCGTCTAAATTTACAAGTATATATAAATAGTTAAAACTAAAATAGTTTCATAAGAAAAAAAAAAAAAAAAAGGAAAACTAAAAGAAAAACGAAAGAGAAAAACATAGAGAGAAAGAGAAGGAAAGAGAAAGGAAAAAAACCCCAGTGACCGAGATTTAAGCGATAGACCAATTAGCAAGCTCTGCTTAATAAGCTCCGCTTTTTCACCCGCTGCTCATGCATATTTCGTAAGCGAAGTCGTGTTGCTTATTTAAAAAGGTTCCTTGTGTCTATATACGTATATGAATTCACCATTTCACTCTCATTATTTTTTTCGCCTTCTAACTCTCTCCTTTTCTTGCTTATTCTTGCGCTCGCTTTCGCGCTCAGGTGTGTATGTGTGTGTGTGTGTGTGTGTATGTGCATTTATGAAATCAGAGATGGAAGGCGAAAACGAATGTAAAAAGTAAACTTTATCCGAGTGCAGGATACGAAAACTTTTTCCTTGTGAATAATTCATGATAGATATTGCCAGCGAGTGAGCGCGAGTGTATAAGCGCGTTTTATATATATATATATATATGTTTGAGCGAAAAAATACCTGTGCTCTCGGCTTCTGTCAATGCTTAAAAGCCCGATGTTTGTGCGTACATATCTGTAAGTGTGTGGGAGGTACCTACGTAAAATGGAAACTTGACAAATCTTTTATGAGCGCGAGAAAAAAAAAGAGAGAGAGAGAAAGAGAAAGAGATGTATGCTCTTTGTATAATTGGGTTAAAATAAGAAATAGGTTCAAAGTGAATTTTTCACGAATGAAATATAAAAAAAGTCGTGTAATCGTTCTGCGTTGTCGTATCGATTTTCTAAGTTATAAATTTACAATAGTGTTAATAAAAATGATCAACGATTTGAAAAATTCACGCAAAATATGATAAACTCCTGCAAGGTAAATTTTATTTTTCAAAAAAATTCTTACGGATAAATGAATATTTCAGTGAAAATGTACCGAAGCCAAGCGTATAAAATATTACTTTTAGTATTCCATCGCGTTATCCCGCAACTTGTAGTTAATTATTCAACGACGTTTCTCTCTCATCTTTAAATAATGAAAAAAACATTTTCTTTGAGGATTTAAGGCTTTCGCTTCGAGGATAATTTGTCATAGTGCATTCTTTTTCGAGTTCATTCGCGTGTTGACTTTTTTAAGTTGACGTTTCATCGTCAACTCGACTTTTTTTATTTGATTGGCCAATCATGATGAAAAAATTTACTCGATTGACCAATCACAGGGTGGCTTTATCTCGGCCATTATCCTCGTCACTGCCACGGCCATACTTATATAAGAAACCTCAAGACTTGAAACTGTCAGTCATGGCTTGAGATTGAGACTGTCACAGCTGTTCTTTCAAAAGAAGTTAACTGCGATATTCAGTTTAAAACGTTGGCTTTAAAAAACTTTGCCGGAAAATCAAAATCATAAATAATATGTAATTAAATGCCTTTAGAATTCGCTAGAGACTAATTTATTAAAATGAATTTAATACTAATCATTCGTTCCTATACTAAATTTTAACTTCTTTTCGTTTAATTATACGCGAATATCTTAATGGAATAATTAATCCATTAAATATTAGCTTCTACCGAAAAATACCAAAAGCAGAAAGAGTGACAGAGAGAGAGAAAGAGAGAGAGAGAGAGAGAGAGAGAGAGAGAGAGAGAGAGAAGTAGTTTTTGATTTTATACGGTTTGTAACTTTGGCACGATTTTAGTAAAAGTTCCATCGCACTTCTCGTTATCTACTCTTCATATTTCTCGTTATCATCTCTATCTACAAACTTTTCATTTAATTAGATAATATCGATAAAGTCTTAGTATTAATAGTAAGGTATAGGACATTTGAATTTATTAAGCAATTTTTTTTTTTTTTTTTTTATGTAAAATTTTCTACTTCGATAAATTTTTTTTTATTCTGTTAACACAAACATATCAATTTTTTCAAAGCTTTGAAGATTTAAAATGCTAAATATTTAAAGCTTGCATTTATGTTTATTTCAGTGCCAGTTGCAGCGAACTTTTTATAAAATTTAATACATCGTATTTATTTTTCTTTATATTTACTTTTTTTATAACCTCTGAATTTAAGCGATTATTTAATTTTTGTTTAAATATTTTTAAATGAATTAAAAAAATAAAGAAAAACGACGTATATATTAATATCGATAGATTTACATAGAAAATTTATAGTCAAAAAAAAAGTTTCGTATCTTCTTTCTAACGTGCTCATGACTTGGGGCTCTTTTAAAATAATAATTTTCTCTCCATTGTCTTTCTGTTTAATCGAATATATATTTTGAAATAGCTATCTGCTTAAAATAATATTTCAACTAAAATTAATGTTTAATATAAAACTATATACGAGAATTATGTAAAACAATGTTTAATCAATATAAAAATAAAATTTTCTTTTTTAATTTTTTTTACTTCTCTTAACTTTTTCCACTTTGTGCACTTATACGTTAGAAAACTGAATTACTACACATTGTACATTGCTTTAAAAGCGCTCATTAAAATTTAACGCATACTCCATTTTCGTAAAACAATTTATCTCAATTTTCGGGATGAAAAATAGTTCATAATTCAGTCACGAATAATGGACTGAAAACAATCACTCAAAGAGTAATAATGGGAGTTCATTAAAGCTTAAACAGCTGTAAAATATACCTACTATATACTGTATAATTCATCCGTCTCGAATATAAAGAGAGAAAACATGAGTATGAAAAAAGAAAATTCATCTTGAGCGAGCGGTAGCCATATTTCACACGATGAACGTTCGCATGCAAAAGATACTTTAACCTGAAAAATTTTTACCGACTAGCGAGAACACGTATTCCACTTATCATGTAGATATAAATTTTTATTCTTTAAAATTATCTTTAGTTCCGTATCTTTTCGTGTATAAATTATTGGGTCAAATAGTTATACTTTTATATTTAATAATTTTCAGCACGGTTGTCAAACTAGAAAGAAGTTGATTTCTATTTATAAAAAAAAAACTGCATCCATTCGTCCATTTCAAAACGCAAAAGAAGTCAAGTAAAAAAATAAAAAAATTTACGCGTCGTTTCATCTCAAGTAAATGTGTACTCCTCGTCACTAATGGAGAAACTCTGTAAATCCTTCGGATAAACTCTTGAGCTTTGTTCCAGCCTGCTGTTTCTTTTACCGCAATACGACTGAGCACACGAAAGCACGAGTGTAAATGGAAAAATGAGGAGGCGAAACAATGTAGAGAAACAGAACAGATCGATGAAAAAGTTGGGAAGTATGCCAAAATCAAAAGGTAGAACGAACTTTGCCTCTTTTCTCCTACCTCTTTAACGTCACCTTCAAACGTGCGTTGAACTACAACTCAGGGCTAACAATCGCGCACTTAAGGAATTTTAGTTATACGTGTACACCTGACGCTAATATTTTACAAGAATTAGTCTCAGTCTTCTGTCTTTTTTCATTACTTATGTAGGGCTCGTCTGTGTCTACTTTAATTATGTTAATGGTCGGTCGCCGACGTATTTTCGTCTCAAAATAAAAATGGAAATGTAATAAAATTTTGTTTCTAATTGAGTGCGTCATTGTGCGACTCTGAAGAGAGAAAATAATAAAGACATGACCTATTAAATACTCGGTATAATTTTTTAAAATAACACAGAAATTAGACTACCTAAACATATTTAACGAGTAGTCAGACACAAGGTTTAGTCAGACGTAGAGTACAAAGCATTGGTGTATATAATTTACCGTGTGGAATAAAAAGAAGGAGAAAGGAAGCCGAAAATGAAAACGAATGAAAAAAGAAGCTCGAAGAGAGAAGAAAATTAAGATAAAGCGTCAAAAAAGGAAGATTTCTCTATCTCTTTCTCTCTATATCTCTTTACACGTGAAATGTATTCAGAATAGCAGGACTTCGTTGGAAGAACAAAAAGACAAATACTTATTAACTTTATAGTAACATTTTCTTCTGCTTTTTCCTCGTGGCACACTGAATTATAAAGTACGCTGATGAATAACGCATAGTCTTTGTTTTTTTTTTCCTTTTTTTTTTAAGATGAAGATGAATTGTATTGAAGACTTAAATTAATCAGAAACGTTACCTTTGTTCATAATGTGATATTATGTATGGTTAGCGAGTTAAACTGCGTAAATTCATTGTGCCGAAAGTTTTTAATACATTTTTATAGTAAAAGTAGGATTAATTCAAAAAGTCTTATTTTTGCATAAACTCGTTTAAATTTTCAATTTTTTTCAATATCCAATATAAAAATCAATCAATCTGATCTTATTTGAAAATTTCATAGCTTTAAAATTTTACTTATTTATCTATTACAAAGACGACTACAAAGTTTGCAATAAAACTTTTTTTTTAAATATTTGAAAAGCTGTTTTTAGAATTTAGTTTTCGAATTAAGCTTAAAAATTCAATTTCTTTTAGTCAGTAACAGAATTTTGTCGGAAAAAGGAGCACCAAATGAATTGTAAATATAAAGCAAGCCCGTAAAATTGGTTATTTGAATGACAAAGAGTAAAAAATTTGCATAATTCTTTTAATTTTGTTTATCTTTTCAATTTACAATTCAATATATCCAACCAGCATCGAAAAGTACTTTTTAATTTTTTTAGTTATCTCTATAAAAAAGAATTCATTCCGTCAAAGTTTCAAAGTAATATTATTCGTTCAATAGTTGAGCATAATGAGCTTTGTTTTAAAATGTAGAAGAATTGAATGCTAAAAAAGTAAGTAAAAATTTGAAGTCAATCGTTATGCGGCATTTTGAAGCGAAAATTAATGACTTGGATAATAAACTTATAAAGTAGGTCATCGACCTCTGCAAGTAAAAACTCGACTTTAAAAAAAAAAATACATAAAAACGAAACTCACAATGCGTGATTTATACAATGCTATCACAATTTAAGTGCCACGTTTGAAAAATTTACGAGGTCACCGTGTGTTGAATTAATTACATTAAAAGCGAAGAAAGAAAAAAAGAATATTAAAAAGCTTAACTTATTGTGCCACGATTAATATAATTTCTATTATAATTATTAAATTATCATTGATAAAAAATAATAATCCTTTTTGAAAATAGTACTCACTTGTTGATTTTCCGAACGATTTCCTTGAGTCCTGCGAAATCTGGTCGACCGGCGGGATCTTCGGCCCAGCATCGGTCCATCAACGATGCAACCTATTCGATATTTTGTATTTTTAACAATTTTTTATAACTATTCTTTTAATACGATTAACATACATAGTCATAAAATCGAGCGTAAAGTAAAATTTCAAAATTTTAAAATGTTTCGGATAAAGAAAACGAAAAAGTATAAATATTAAAAAAAAAGAAAAAGTTAAAGTTACAGCCTCGAATATATAGAAACTTACTTCTTCATCGACGAAAGTTTCATCTATGAACGGCCTCAAAGGAGAACCGCCACCTTTTCGGACACCTTCTATGATCTCTGCAAAGAAAAAATCAAATTATACTTATTAATACTTGCGGTTCGTTCAGTAAAGACTTTATTATTTGTCGAGAGTTATATTTTATCTTGGATGTAAGGAAAATCATAATTTAAGGACTTGAACTCTTAAATATTAATAATAATTTTTTCATTCAAAAATGGATTCTTTATTATTCAATGCCCGTGAAATGTATCCACGTAACTGATAAAATTTACATTAATTTCAATTGCGTCTGCATTATTCTGGAACAATTTTTATAAAGACCATCAACGAAACAAAGACATGATTTCTTTTCATTTTATTCTAAGCGTATTTATATAAATTTTAAGACAACAATAATATCTTCTACTTGTTATAAAAAAAAATAAATATAATTTTGGTGGTGCGCAAAAGCAATTTTCCATTTTCCTCGCACGAATACACTCAACGAAATTTAACACGCATTCATATTTAAAAACACGCGAAAGTTTCTGCGCACATGTGAGCTTCTCATACGTGAAAAGCAGAGCAAGTAAATCCTATCTCTCTCTTTCTCTTTCTCTCTCTTTCTCTTTCTGTCTCCTTTAACATACTTTATCCACATTTCCGAGTGCGTACACATACGCGTGCATACGCAAATTCATCTGTTTCACTCTTATTGCAGAGTCAAGTAAACCAAATTATCCTTTACCGCAAAGAGCTAAAGCAACGTATGTTTCATACGATAATAAGGGAAAAGTATGTCTCTCCTTTTTGTTTTCACATTAAAACAAGCTTGTTCAGTATATATATATATATATGAAAATACCGATCATCATGCAAATGCTTTTCATTAAAGGAGAAAAAGATTAAAAGAGAAAAAGAAATGAAAAGCTAATTTCTCTACGAAGTTTCGTTATTCCGATAAAAGCACGTGCTACAGAAAGTAAGTATAAGAAAAAAACTATATAAAACGAAAAAACGCAATTGACCTGATAGTATAGAAAAAGGTGCAACGGCAATCTTATTATACGCGTGCAAACAAATTGCGAGATGAAAACAGCACTGCTACTACCCGCTGCTTCCGCGATTGCTTGAGCCGCCATTACGTGACTTGACCGACGAATTGAAATTAAGCGCTCGCGTGTGTGCGGAAAAAAATGCCGGTTGGCTTAACGTTTTGGATATATATATATATATATATATATATGAGAATTTTGTTTTTGCGTCGAGAGAATGTAATTTGTATTTGCGTTTGTTTTTCGTTTATACAATCTTCCGGGTACCTTGGATTACCGTAAACCAGTAAATGAAGTTCGAATACATGTTAATTAAGTGCTCTCTGTTTTTGATCAAAGTGTTATTATTTTTCTCTGAATACGTATTAATTATACATTGACGTTTTAATTAACTTTAAGAATTGTAATAAAGTTTCACAGAACAACGAAATGCAATAAGCCATAATTTTATACTATATCTACAAAATAAATAAATTAAAACGTTGCTTGAACTTTCAAGTATTTATTATTTTTTTTCTGAATTCAAATAATTGATTTCTTCGCGGAATGAAACTAAAGCCAGAATAAGACCAGATAAATTACAGATAAATGATAAAGTAAAAATCTTAGAATTCGAAAATAAATGTCTGCTGGATTATTCGCTTTAAATACGCAATTCAGAGCTCGCAGCGAAAACAACCGGTAATTTTCAACGCTTGTGTGCCTCTTCGTGGTCCTCTTGATGTCGAATCATACACCATTAGACAAATTTGCGTTTTATCTAGCAATTCATAACTCGACCATTTTAACGTGGAAGATTTATTATATTTTTTTTCTTTCTACAATGTTCTTCTTTTTTCTTTTTTTCTTTCGCTCCGGTTACTTTTTTATTCTCCATTGAGTATACGAGGTCTGGCTATTAAATAACGAGACTGGTTACGAAAAAGGGTTTTATTATAAAAATTATTCTACATTCGAATGCTCCCCTTCAATATACTCCCCTTCCCTCGCCACACACCTTTCCATACGTTTTTTCCATTGATCGAAGCAGCGCTGGAAGTCTTCTTTGGTGAGGGCCTTTAGGAGCTCTGCCGTTTTTTGCTTTACCGCTTCCATCGACTCAAATCGGGTTCCTTTCAAAGCAGATTTTATCTTCGGAAACAAAAAAAAAGTCGCACGGTGCCAAATCTGGCGAGTACGGCGCGTGTTCGAGCACTGGAGTGCGCTTACCGGCCAAATACTGCTTTACAGATAGCGCGTTATGGGCAGGTGCGTTGTCCTGGTGCAAAATCCACGAGTTGTTCTTCCACAACTCGGGCCGATTCTTACGAACTCGTTCTCGCAGTGTTGCCAAAACTGACAAATAGTAAGTCTGGTTGACAGTCTGACCCTCTGGAACCCATTCAGTCATCACGATACCGTTAATGTCGAAAAAAAACGATCAAAATTGCCTTGAATTTTGATTTGGGCATCCTTGCTTTTTTGATTCTGGGCAATTCAGGCGTCTTCCAATGCATCGATTGCCGCTTTGTTTCAACATCGTATTGAAAAATCCACGTTTCGTCGCAAGTAATAATGTTTTTTATCAGTCCGGAATCTTTTTTTAACCTTTCAAGGAAATCTGAGCAGACCTGTTGACGCAAGAGCTTTTGGTCAGGAGTCAGGTTTTTTGGTTGATTTTGGTCACTGTTTTCGGAGTTGAAAGAGTGACAGGGTGACCTGGGCGTTGGTCATCTTCAGTGCTCACTCGGCCCTCACTGAAGCGCTTACATCACTCAAAAACACTCACACGAGATAGAGAATTGTCCCAATAGGCCTCTTGCAACAATTTACAGCACTCAGTCGGAGTTTTTTTCAATTTAACGAGAAATTTGAGATTGATACGTTGCTCCTGTTTTTAGTCACACATGGTTTTCGGTACGAGAAAGAAACACGTTCGTTTCAAACCGCTACTGCACAAATACAATAATAGTGACGAGAACGTGTTTTGGTACGTGCATAGACAAGATATCTAGATACCCAACGCACTACTCGTTTTTTTCCCCACCCCTCTACGGCGCCCTCTAGGCGCGCAGTCTCGTTATTTAATAGCCAGACCTCGTAGAATATTTTGACGCGTACGAATCACTCGGTATTCTTGTCTCGGTGTGCATCGTGTTTGCAAACAAGTATCTTTAATTTCGATTGTTCTTTTTTCCATAGATCGATGAATAAAGTTCCAAAGTTTTGGCGTGAAAATAAAAGATGTTTCGATTTTTATTTTTGGAATAAAATGTACGTGTTTGCTCTTTTTCATCTTTTAACTTGTAGCCGAAGAAAAATATTTCGTCGAATATATTATTTCGCTAGCCGTAAATTTCTTTTCTTATCTTGGTAAAAGCATTATTTTATTGTAGCTACTGTAATCGTACTTTAGGAGCTTGTCAACGCTTTCGGTAAAGATGAAAAATTAAGTATTCCAAGGCAGAACGAAAATTTATATTTTTTTTTGCATTACATTTGAATGCTTCATTATCGAATATAAAGCAGCGAAGACTGTTTTTTTTTTTTTTTTTTTTTATAATTAAATTGAGTTTAGATTATCTCGTTGTTGCGCATATAAAGTATTGTAACTATTTTTTCTATCTAAAACTTTTGAAATAGATAACTTTCGAAGAGAAAAACAAGTCGAACTATGTAACCGTAGAAGCGATCTCGAATATACTGAGTGTATAAGGGACAAATGAAAGGAGCCTAATAAATCGATCGAAGCTATAGCTGTTTTTGAACTTCGTTAGAGTACATTACGCATATAAGGAAGAGATAAGGAATGAAAGGGAAATTGATTGATTGAGCAAAAGAAGAATAGATTGTAGTTATAGGATAAGGGATGTTGATGATTTATGCACAAGTGTGTAAAAGGACGTAATACCTTGACACGGATGTATCATTTTTAATGCAAAAAAGATTAATGTTTCATATACGGTGTTTAATTTCGTTATTCATCAAACGAACTTTGACCTAGCTTAAAAATTTAACCGGTATAATTTTTTTTTAAATTAAAACTTTTAAATAAAATAACGTTAATTGTATAGCAATGTTAATAAACTTTCTAGAATTCTGTGAAAACTAAACGAACGAATTTATGCATATTACGTTTAATTATTTTTATAAATTTAATCTTTTATAATCTTTTTTCATTCTTGCAATATAAAAATAAAATAATCAAAACGATCGCACCGTTATTTAATCGCCACTATCAAATTTTTGCTCGATTGCTTTCAAACGTCCATGGATGATGTTTATAACGTCCCTTTGTTTATCAAAAACGAATTCGCGCAAATCGATTTAACAAAAAATGTACAAATGTAAACATATATCTAGCGAGAATCTTTCGAAAATAAAAAAAAAAAAAAAAAAAAGTGTAATAAAACGATAGATTCCTAGGTAAACCGGACGATGAAAAATGTGTCAAACGTAAAATTCGATCGGTACGCGTTGATTTTCTTCGGTTATTTTATGGTGTATATTCATTCACAAGTGAGCTTCAACGTCGTTTGACATCCTTCCTCCTTTGTACAAAGTGTCATACACGTTCGTCACTCGAACATTTCTCTGACACGCATTGTTCATCCTCGGATTCACTTGGGTGCGCGTGCGCGTATAATCAAGCACGCGTGTATAAATATTTGCGTGTTTACCAATACGTGTGCTTGCGGAAGGACTCACTCTGACATTGACATCGACAGCCGCTAATAGATGTAAAGAAAAGAGGATCAGTGAGGTAGAGGGGAGAGAGACAAAGAGAGAGAGAGAGAGAGAGAGAGCGAAAGATGGGAAAAACAAGTACGCTAAGCCTCCATGACGTTTTGATTTCCCAGGCGAAAAGCGTGCGTGCGATCACTTTGTCACTTGCCACGACCCACGCATTTCAACAAATACACGTGTGCACGATGGACGGCTGTTTTACTTCAAGGTCCGACGCGTCGCGAACTTTTACTCGCCGGGCGAATCTCAACGATAATAATGGCACCGGTGCACATCTGTCGCGCGATCACCATTTTGTTTCTTTTTACGTTCGAGTTTTTCGATGAAAGTACAATATTATTACGCGAGATTTTAATTACGTTGACGTTTCCAATACTAGCTATGGTCGCTCTTGATCATTTTGACAGCTGGATTGAAAAAAAATCAACGCGATATCGTTTGATGTAGTGGTTTAGTTTGTTAAAGAGAATATTAATCCGCTGCCGTTTACAAATGATTATATTCGCGCTTATTGAAAAATTATGCTTATTCATTATTTTTAAATTATTTTTAAAATTCATGTTTTCCTTTACTTAATTAAAGTAATTAATATGCGGGATAAAATTTTATCAAGTATAATATTAAAGAAATTTAAATAAAGCGAATTTACATAATACATAAAGATATACTTTTCACGCAATTCTTAAATCTTAATCATACTTTTATCAGAATCCGCAAGGTTATGAAGTATTATTCTTTTAAAAATTCCATTGCGGTCTAAGTAACTATGCTAATGAACAAGATTACAAGTTCTGAGACAATTACCATAAAATACAAATGTCCCAGTGCTGACGCTTCAGTTTTTATTATATACGAAAATTATTTTCAACACATTGCGCTGTAAATTTTTTAAATTATATTTACATTTATGAAATATATAAAGTTCGACAATAAAACGTTAAACGTGAGCAAGAAAATTGTATTTTCATATTTATTGATTCGAACATCGCCGCGAACAAACAGTTAAAATAATGCTGAACGATCACTGGAAAGAGCCGAGATAATTCAAATTGCAATTGCCCGATTATTTACTGACTTTTACTACTTAAATATTCATATACTTGCATTGCGTCAATTTAAATTTATATTTAAAATTAACATACATATACAATATTAATGAATTTATAATAAATAGCGTGCAAATGCAATGAGAGTCACAAATGTCAAATGTTTTTCTTATTGCAATTAATAAATTATTTATGCTTCGAAGATTAATAACGGCGTTTTTACACTCGTTTAACTATTATATTTCTCAAATAAAAAAACAAAAAAAAACAGTTTATTTTTAACTAATTTGCGTTTTACCGATGCGACCAGATAATGCGTAATTCGAATCATAAGGATGTTTACGTATATTTTTATAAAATAATATATTGGATTTGACGGAAAGGTAAATTTATTCAAAAAAAAAAAAAATTCCACGCACGATGTGCGTGCCATTTTACTTTGTTTTATTACGCAACTCAAACTAAACTTTTAATCGCTCAAACAGTTTTTTACCATGGGATAAAAAAAAAAAAAATTATTACCTGCTATTCTAAAAGTTATCGAGAAAAATCTGAGAATAATAAGAATATTATACTTTGTCCTGCGTACTCTTTATAATTGACCTATTTTTATTTTTAAAACTGTTTCATAAATATTGACCATGATATTAATAGCTAATACTTGGCGCAAATATAAATACAAATTAATTGTATAAACGAAAAATCCAAGCCCCCGACCGTTATTAATTTTCATTAATTGTCAAATACCGACAAGATTCGAAAAAATTTAGCAACCTTATTCTATTTAACTCTGTAACTTAATCCTTAACGACGACGCTAAATTTAAAACGAATTATTTTTCATTTCTCACAACAACATAACGATAAATAAAAATAAGAAAACGATAAATCGGACGAGATTATTGTTAAAAATAAACGTACTATGCTTGTAGAGATCCTCGAGATATCCGCTGCAATGGTCGCAGTTGAGGGTGCAATGGGGCCTGCGAACCTCGAGCAATGGGCTAACGGCTCTTCTGGGGCTGGCCCCACCCTCGGGGCTGGCCCCCGGTATCGACGGCAACGCCAGGCTGCTCGTGCTCGAGGCGTTGCTCTTCTCGCACATATCTCTTGGAGCGCGCTCGCGAGCGCGCTCGTTACCTTATCGCGCGTGCGTTTACTGTTTTATCTCTATCTTTATCTTTTAGAGTTTTTTTTTTTCAGGCCTCTATTTCCTTTAACCTTATCTTCTTTCAAAACGATTGATCGAGCTAAGAGGCTTTTCAGACGCTAGCCGATTGCCAACGGTACGTCTCTCGGGATACCGCGAGCATTAAGGGCTTGCCAATTTTTACTATAGAGAGATGAATTTTAATGAACGGAAAAAAAAATTAGTTTATTTTTTTTTTTTTTTTTCTTCAATATACTTGAATTATTGTAAGACGCTTTTGGTTGTCGATAGGATGCTCTGATTATTAAATACTTCTAAAGCTTTGCTTCCTTATAATAATAATAATAATTAACGATTGCTTTATTTTTTTTTTTTTTTTTTTACAAACAGAAATGTTATTATATTTTATAAATATTGCGGCTTAATTTTAATTCAACGAGTCTCGAATAACAAATATATATTTAAATTACGTTGAAAAATTCCTTCTTGATTAGCAAAAGTACTTTAAAATACTCATGCGATAAGTGAGAAAGAAGACCTTGCATTAATTTTCTCAAGCAGACGCACTTAAATATATTACCGTCATACATTAGTACGATTTCAGTTGCAAGTGAAATGACGGTAAATAAATCGGTTGAAAAGTAACGTTTTATTTACGGTCCTAACTGAATACTTTAAAACACTTAAATATTTCACTTCTCAATGTTAAACGGCACTCGCTGTAAATTTTATCGATTCGAAATTTACTCAATTAAAATTCAAGGATTTCTCGAATCAATCTATCGATCTAAACATTTTTTAATATTTTTCGAAAAAAAAAAAAAAAAAAAAAAACAAGTATCGAACGACGGATAATAAAAGCTCATGCTCGGCCCTTTAAAATTCTCCGTGTCAGAGTTGAACTTCTCGTGGAGAATTCACCGATATAGACTAGATTGGATAGAGACGCGCGTGCGATTAATTGGAGCGACTCGAGTCGTAATACATACCACCGTGAGAGAAATGACAAGGAGTCGAGAGTGTATGCAGCTCGTCGCCGTCGCCCTGAGTCGTGACGGCATTGCGCCGTGGCATTATATTTTAAGCACGAAGCTTTGCGTGCAAGCCGTAAACACCGTTCAAAGATTTACCAGGGCTGATTGCTCGTTAAGCCGTACGGTTTGATGGACGCATTTTTGCATCGGAGGGTCGTTGCTTATTGGGTCGTTTATAATTTAACGCGCGACGAAAGTTTTCGAATAAATTTTTATTCATTCCCGTGGACACTTTGTATACGTATGTGTTCGTGTGGAAACGAACGTTGATACGAAAGGAAAAATAAAGTGGCAGAGTAGAAAACGGTCGTTTAGAATAACAACGAGCTTAAATAGTTATCACGTGTCGTTTATTATCGAGAAATTTTTTTTCCAAAAAGAATCACCTAGTTTTGCTGTAACTTATATCTCGTTGTGTTCGCAAACGTTCAAATTAAAAGAAAAAATTAAAAAAAAATTATCGGTTCGAATAGGTTCAAGTGCATTAGCGATAAACGACAAAGTACCACACGCACATATCGATATGTGTATACATATGTAACGTGTAGAGCATGCAGGTACTATAACTCGAATGGTATCGTGTATAATTTCCGGTGTATCGATTATACTCGTGCACGGGCGCAGAAATAGCAATGAAAACGCGTATGAAACTGGGTTGAGACACGTTTGGATATCGCATCTTTAAGAGAAAGCTACGTTTACATACTTTTTAAAATTATGCGAAATATAATAACAAATAATTAGCTTTTCGTTGTTTAAATTTTCGTGTTGAATTTCTATTTGATACGGAAAAAAAAATCAAAATTTTTTATTTGTTTAATATAACGATATTCATGAATTTTAGTGTAAAGATAGTTTTGTTTGAATATATTAACAAATAAAAAATTCTTTTACGTATTTTCTTAATTATGTAATAATCATATGTATATTAAATATTGGTATTAAATAAATTTGTGTGTAACGAGGTTTTATCTTGTTAAAATAATTTATACTTTCGAAAATTTATTCTGCGAAATCTTTTAATTTTATATACTAAAAATAATATTTAGTTTTTGTTGACTTTATATTTGCTTCTTTTAATAATCCATTTTCAACGTTTTTCTAAAAAAATAACACGTTTTTAAAATTTTTAATTTTTTTATATATTCAGGTTTTTTCTATAGAATAAAAGATAAACATAATTTATAATATAATTAATAAACATAATTTATAATGTTAATATAATTGAATTCTAAATTTTATTTTGTTTTATTTTATTTTATTTATTTATTTTTTTTTTAATAAAATATAATCATGTTATATTTTTATAACCTTTGTTTAAAATTATCGAAAAATTTTCCTTAAAATAAATCGATACGAACGAAATAAAATATTTTAAAACAATCTCGAAGCTGTCGGCATGAAATTTTTTTATTCTACTTACTAAAAGACTTTTTACCCTATAAATCCACAGAAAAAAATAAAAATAAAGATTTGGTTGAAAAACAAGGAACGTCATCGTGTGAAAATCTTAAGTTCACCGAAGCGCGATAAATTTTTAACTTCCAGTCTATTCATTTAGTTTGTCGGCTGTGACGACCCAACAAACGAGCAACTTGAAATTTTCCGTCATTTTATTATTGCCACCGGCTATAAATAACGTTAACGATCCCTATAATTCGACGTCGAACGTTAATGCAAATAATCCAACGAAAGTAAAGAGAAAATTCCATGCGATTGCGTTAAACCATCTCATCGATAAGAGAAAAAAAAATTAAAGCTACTTTTTTCACACTCATCGAGGAAAGTAGAAAAAAAAAAAAAAAGAAATAAAAGAAGAAAAGAAAAAATAAATAAAAGAGGGAAGAAAGAGGCTGTCTAAAAGAAGGGTGACTTTTTCACAAATTCGATCTTCGCACATTTTTAGATCAGATTGCATCTGAATAAAGTTCGATCTCTCAACTTTACTTGCGATGGAAAATAAAACGAAATTTTTTCGTCCATTCTATCCCTCCGCATTGACTTCCGTATTCTGTAAGAGATCCCCAATTCGTTTGGTTGCTATTTCGAAAAGTAATAATCGATCACCGATATTATCGAAATTATATTATCCTTTGTTTAACGATATAAAATTTTGATTAATTTTCTAATAACTCGAATACTGATAAACTAAAAACAACGTAAATTCTTGTTTTCTACGGCAATAGAAAAAAAAATGGAATGACAGTCAATTACATTTAAAATTTTAAATATTAAAAATAATTCCAGAAACTATCTACTGTTTATATATAAATATATCTTAGTAAATCCTTCTTTGATCGATAAATTTTACAATTTTCAATAACTCGGAGTTTACTCCAAATCCCTTCCTATACTCTATACGACACAACGTTCATTCCTCGTTCCATTACGCTTGTCAACATCGCAACGATATAAAACTATCCTCTCGTACATATATATCTCCGTCAGCTACCGCGTGAAAATCTTTAAGCCATTGCAACGATTCTCTTATAAACGCCTAGATACTCGTTTGAGAAAAAAAAAAAAAAAAAGCAAGACGCGAAAATAATATCGGTAATGCGACTTTCTTTCGCTTTTTGATTAATCTGCGTGAAACCGAAGGAGGAAAAAAAATGGAGGTAATCGTACGTTTATACAAGTGAGATTGAAATGTAGATCTTATGTGACCCACATTACGTAGACGTGATAAAAGTGCGATAAAAAGAAGAAAGAATGCGTCTTCTCTCGAGAACGCGTAATCCTCGTAAAGCTTCACGACGCGATGAATTGCGATGCATGCGATACGAGTATAAGAGAACGTTTACGCATCGAGTAATTTTTTGCACGACGTTCACTTTGTCTACAATTTATAAACATGGGTAAAAATTTAATGCCGATGAAACGTGTAACATTTGGTTTTTTATATGTTTAAGATGCTCAGCGCGAACGTTAATGTATTCAAATGTATTTAACTTCGCCGTGATTAAATTTTCGTTTGAATTTTTCGGCCCAATGCACTATTTTGGCCGAATGAATTTTAATGCAAACGGTTTATGAAATTTATTAGAAATAGATTGACATTGTTTTGAATATGGATTTAATTTCGCTCGTAAACGAAAATCATTGAGAACATTTTTGATTCTGCAACTTTTTCATTTGGACGAATTTTTTTTTTTTTTTTTTTTTACGCAATTAAGTTAAAATTAAAAAAAAATAATAATTGAATGTAGAAGTAAGGAAAAAAACATTGAAACAAATGTCTGAAAATAGAATTTTTTAAAAATCAACGCAATAAAACGCATAAAGTAATGCAAAACGCAACAATCTTGAAAATGCGATTTTCATTGTTGCTCTATCCTATTTTACAATATTTCGTTGAATTTTTTTACGCGAAAAGCAGTTGCTCACCGAATAAAAAAGCAAAACAATGATTTTCAAGTACCATCTAAAATAGACCTTAAACTTTAAACGAGAAAGCGAAAGAGAACGAGAGAAAGAGAGAGAGAGAGAGAGAGAAAGCGGAAAATACATGTTTTCTTTTTCAAGGGCACGAGGAAACGTTTTTTTCTTTTTTCGGTTAACTGTCGGTAAGCGCGCGCGAGCGCGGGGTATTTTACTTAATCGTACAAGATTTCACAGCGAGTGTCTAACGCCGCGAGGCTTTAATGCGCTTCGCCGTGTGTACACTCGGGTCACGGCGCTCTTAAGGAAGTATTTGCGAAAAAAAAAAGAAAATAAGAAGGAAAACGCTATGAAAAGAATAGAAAGAAACGAGAGGACGCGAAAAATGAACTGCGCGTGAGCGCGACCTACTTGCTTCGTATATGAAACATCTTCCTTTTTTTTTTTACTCGGTGCTATCGCGGAAAGTTAATTTTTCTCGATTGAAATTTTTCTTTGCATTTGACGTGTAAAAATGTTCGAGATGAAATAAGGATAAGCTTTATATTTCATCGCGTTCATCGGTGACGAGCTATCTACAACAATTGAAAAATATTGGTTGAATATTTAAGAAAAAAATTACTTTTCTTTTACGACGATTAACAAATAATGTACGATTTATTTTATCTAAATTTTCACAAAATTCAATCTTCATAAGATATATAAATGAATGTTTTTCAACGCGAACTTAATTATTATTTTACATATTCAAATAAACGTTATTTTGTAAGTGCTAGTAAATTTTGCAATTTTCTCAAATATCATATAATGTTGAATAATCGACTGCGTTTCTTATATCTTATATATCATAAAAAATAAATAAAAAAGAAATCTTTATCGTTTTACTTTAATTTTATTATAAATTTTTTTTATACAATTTATTGTTAGACCGTTTGTATTTTATTTATGTAAAATATTATATAATAAAGAATTATAATAAGTAATATTTTTTTTACATTGCATTTACATAAAATTTTAAAACAACATTACAAATAAAAACTTTTGCAAGAATTATGCATTATTATTATAGCTTAAAAATTGATCACGCATAAAATTAAATCTTTAAAGCTTATAACAAAATTCGCGGATTTCAACTTATTAAAATGTATTTATGCACGAAAATTCGACTTTACGGAAATTAAAAAAAATTGTTTGTATTTACAATAAAAGTGAAATATGTATATTTTGACGCTTAATAAAATAATAAACAAAAATTGACACGAGCAAAAAAATGATAAAATCTTTAAGTTCGGCTGCAGTAGCACTGCAGCGAACCATAAAATAAGACTAAAACAAAATTCGAGAGTGACCGAGGGACCCGAATCGAACGTTGAAGTAAAAAAGGATTAAATACGCTTTATAAAGTCTACGGCGAAAAGTGAAAAAACGATTAAAAAAAAAAAAAAAAAAAAAAAAAAAAAAATTTGATATTTATTTAAGATATTTTTCAACGAATAAAAAAAACGAACGCCGCGACATCGTAGATAGCTAGTGTAAATAAACGAGATTGAACGGTAAACAAAGAGAGAGGACTTGAGTGGAAGAATAAAAAAGAATAACAGCGGGATAAATCGAATAAAGAAATGCTTTCTTTTTACGAGTCTCGCGTCTTCGCGAGCTTTTGTTACGGAACGTAAGAAAAGGGTCAACGAACGCCACCATTTGCTATTATTTTTTTATAGACGCTTTATTTACTTTTTCTTATTTTATTTATGTATTTATTTATTTTTTATTTATTTATTTATTTATTTTTTTTTTTTTGGATTCATCGTCACTTTTTCAATCATTTAAAATAATTGATAAAGTATATAAATAAATAAATTAAATGTTGAAAAATTAAAAAAAAAATTATTCTAGAATTTTCGTTGAACGTATGATAATGTTTTAAAATAAATACGTGATATATACATTAAACTTGTGGAAAAAAATATTTGATCCGATTATTAATTCTTAAATATTAATTGGATGATGTTATAAATTTATAAGCCTGTACATCCAATTTAAGAGAAAACCCATCTCTCGCGTATTCGTAACTTTAAACTCTTTGAAAAACTGCCGATTATAAACAACGCAACTTCTATTAGTATCAATCAGAGCATCCACGCATTAAACCATAATAAAATTACTCGTGGAGTAATTTGCCTTACAACAACCAAGTAAATAAATCCTCCTCCTCGTAAAAAAAAGTGACACAAAAAAATAAATAAATAAATAAATAAATAAAAAAAAAAAAAATACCCAATGACACACACGCTTAAACCTGCTGAGATCTGTTACTACGCGTTCGTTGCTCACTCCCCAATCGTAGATTAGAACGGGACACGTGCTTTAGCCGATGAGCGCGAGAGAACGCGAACGAAGAGAGAGGAGCGCCGCTTGGGAGACGCCGCGCACGCATATACACACACAAATACACGCTTAAATATATATTTATATTATGCACGCACACACGAGTAGCTTGACGCTAGCACTGTGCGCACCGTTGCGCGCGAGGATCTCGACTGAGCGTCGAGCTTTCCGGGAACGAGTGACGCTTTCTTCCTCGCGGCGAAAGCTTCCGTTCCTTGGCGGGGTTGTGCGAGAGGGTAACCGGCATGCGCGGTCGATTTTCACTATTGCGTCACCCCTCTCTCTCTCTCTCTCTCTCTCTCTCTCTCTCTATCTCAGTCTCTCTTTCTCTTCCTTCGATTAACGTTTGGGGAGGAAAAAGCGCGAGTCGATAACGCAGAGGGGTGAGAGATGGTACGATTGGGTGGGTCAAGTTACCCGTTACGGAAAGCTCCACCGTCGATGAAGAAGAGAGCTACACTTCTCGCTGCAAGCTTTGATCAAAAGCTCTACGTTATGTTTTAGGGGTTGGAAGATCAGAGAACTTTTTTATTTGGAATTCGTTGTTGGTATGCGTAGGTTAGCGGAAGTTCGAGAGGTCGGTAACGGAGATCTCGCCTGTTCTCGATTGATCGTTATGGTGTATGTTTATGGTAATGACTTTCAACTTGCTGACTCATCTTGAAATTGTTTCTTATAACAATTGATAACTTTTTCTAATTGCGTCATTTTTAAAACAGTTTTATCAATTTTTAGCTTGCAACAGGAGATCTTTTATGTATTAAAATAATGTATTTAAATGAGTTTAATAATATTACAAAAACGAAAAAAAGTCTCATAATATTATCACAATTTCTGTATTGAAAGGTTTTGTTCTAATTAATTTAATTAAAAATCTATAATCGTTGAAGTACCCATTTACATTATTAGTAAAATTAATAGATAATTTTTTTTTTTTTTTTATTTTATGTCATATTTAAATTTTTTTTCCTTTAAATTTATGCATATACAAAAAATAAATTAACTTGATAAAATGAATCTTCCATTATTTACGAACCCACATAAAATCGATTAAATTTCAATTTACAATTTTGATTAAAAATGTGGAAGCACTCTTATAATGACGAAAACTAATATCATTAAATGCCCCGAGGTAGTTAAATAGAATTTTCTCAGTACAGAGATAATGAACATTTATTGTATTGATTTTATTAAAGACGGTAATCAGAACTTTGAAAAAATCAGAAACGTCATCCTATAAAGACCTTTATTATTGTGCGGTTTGAATTACTAAATGAAAAGATAAAATAAGGAAAACGATATTCTCGGCATTAGCGATACAGTTAACCCTAACGCTGTGTAAGCTTTTGATTAACGTGCTAAAACGTATATTATAAAACGCGTTAATGAGATTTAAAAATGAGAATGACGATTGGACACGCTCGATATTAATTTCTTCGTTTTCAAATGATAGATGCAAATACAAGAAATAATTTATTTTGAAATCGCGGCAATCGTCGACGGAGTAAAAAAAAAAGGCTAACTTTTTAAAGTCTCTTTGTCGCGTCGCAATGAAAAACTTTACGAGGATTATTGTAAAATGCTTTAAATTGATGTAAGTTTTAAAATATTTATTTGTATTGCGGAGTACATTTTATTGATTTTTAGTAAAATTTCAGTATTTACATTTCTCATCAATCATTATTATGTTTTCGATATTCTTTTTCTTTTTGCCTTTGAGTACTCTACAAATATTTGAAAAGTGTCTTAAAGATAAACAGAAATTTTCTTTAACGATAAATTTTTTTTGCGAAAATTTAATACATTGACGCTTGGATATTTGTAAAGCATTTAATTAAAACTTTTCATTAAATTTACCTTTACGCAAATTAATTTCAACCTTTTTTACGCGTCATGTAAAAAATAAAACAAAGCCTTCCAAAATGAAATATTTTTTACTTATCAGAAATGTTGGCATTTAATATTAAATTTAAAAAGGTATTTTTTTTCTTAATTTCCATTCAAAATTTATAATTTAAAAAAATTGAAAGTTTTTACAATAATTAATATGTTAACATAATACGCTACATTAAAGATGATATAGGTCAATTTTAAAATAATTAAAAGCTTTTCAAGATTACTCAAAAGTAAAGTAAATTGATACTTAAGCCATCAAAGATATTTCAACATTTCAAAAAATTAATTAATTTTAAACGATTGCTCTATAAATTTTAATTTTTGAACAATGAGCATTGTTTGTTAAAAAAAAAAAAGACTAAAATAAAGTGTAGTCAAGATTTTTTCTTTTATTTCACGAGTTGATTTTAATTTTCTTTGTAGTTTTAATAATTTTTTTTTTTTTTTTTTTTTTTTCAATAAAACATATACCCTAGAAATAAAGAAGCAAAAGAAAATATTGGGATATTTCAAATAACTTTAATAAAATTTCATCGACAAAAACAATAATTTAACGTACAATCAAATCAGAGGAAAATTCAATATTACATTTTTCGGGATACACGAATGTGTGAATTTCAGATATTTGAGTTGCGACGAGCGAGTAAATAAAGTGAAGCAGCTAAATCGTTTCCAAGATTGAAAAGTATTATTTACATATGTATTTCTATGTCCATGCACACGCAATCATATTCTTCTTTAACCTTAAAAATGCATGTTTCAAAATAAACATTTGTCGACTTAATATCTTTGGCTGGATAGAAAAAGAGAGAAAAGAAAAAGCGAAAAGTTAAAGTAACAAATAACCGTAAGATGTCAAAGCAAGATCGTTTACTTTTCCGTGTGAATATGCATCCGGTCTCAGACTTTCTATAGTAATCTTTGTCAATCGATCTAAATTATTCCCGCGATGCATTACATATTTAAAAGGGTGAATTTAAAAGCTTTTGTCTCTGAATTCTCTTGTCTATCGGAGTTTTTCAAGTGAAAGCATTCTTGCGCTTGCATAAAACTACGATATTCTGAATAATCCAAGTAAGAACGGAAAAGATAAGAAAAACGAAAGTTTTGTGTCTTTATTCGTAAAAAGAATACATATATATATATATATATATATATATATATATATATATATATATATATATATATATATATATATATATATATATTTTAGATATTTGATTTCACATAAAAGAAAAATTGTAAACATTTTCTTCGATATATCATTAATTACGAATCAAGATAAAAAAATATCGTCTAAGCTTGATTAACACTTGTTACTTTAAAATTAATGTTCACGGGACGTAAAAATTAAAGAAATCGTAAAACTTCGAAACAAACTGTAATTTGCACCGTTTATCTACTGTTAAAAGATAAGTCAAAGTTTTTCTATATGAAAGTTTTTCAATCTTTCAAAAATTTCATCACTATAATATATTATTTTTTAAATAAAAGATACTATAATATTAACATTGCGATGACAAAGTAAATCACAGTCGCAACTTAATTTTTATTTATCTCTGATAATTTATTAATAATCCATCTATGCTGCGAGAACATAAATTAATAAATAAATAAAATTTATTCTGTTGTAAAAAATTTATATTATTCGATGATTAGTAAAAAACGAATGATCATTTTATTTATTCATTTGATAAAAAAAAAAAAAAAAAAAAAAAAAATGTAAAATTGCAAATTCGGTGGTAAATATTTTGAAATTTATATCTGAATGTTAAAAAACTACAATGCAAGTAAATATCTACATCAAATAATTTAAAATCACTCTCTTAATGGTCTCTTAATAATGCCGATGAAAAATTTAACAACACAATCGTAAAATCAGGAGGTAAAGTAAAAAACAAGACCATACGTATCTGCATTTTTTACGATCGCGGCAGCACTGGTACTTAAAATTTTCGCGAACACTTCGTTCATAGTACCCCGCAAGTGTAGCGCATAAATTTTCGTAAACGCCCGTCATCTGCAGCAAATTCCAGTCGAGATAATCCGAGTCGAATAAAAGTGAGTCGTTTAAAAAAGAACTAAATGAAAAATAAGGAAAAACGAGTGAAAGAATACGATAATGGTAAATTGTGGAAGGTTACCCTAACTTTTGAAACAATTTACCTTAATTAAGAAAGTTAAAGAAAGAAAATCGTTTTCCCGTCCGCTTTTGAAGACGAACAATAACGGCATATCGCCGTGTGGATAAATTTCTTTAATTTTTATCTATAATAACTAAAAGATGATTCTTGGCGTTATTCCACGCACTCAAAAAACAATAGTGCAAAAAGCGAATATCATTTATTTATAAGACACGGATCTATCGATTTTCGAAAAAACATAACAAGATATAATGATGCACAAAATTGACTGAAAAGGACGATTTTTTTTTTTTTTTTTTTTTTTTTTTATATTAAATAATCTATCATGAAAAGAAGTATTATTTGTATTCGATAAACTTTATAGATTGTATACAAAAGCATTTTTGGATAATTAAGTTGTTACAAGTATTTTGAATACTCGAATTAAACAAATAGTAACGATTAATTTAAATGAATGAATTAAAAAATAAATTAAATAAATTAAATAATTGTATTTCGAATATAAATTGTGTATACTAAAGTTGAATTGTTTATACCGAAGTTGTGAATATCAAAGTTGAATAATAAACAATATTATCATTTTATTGCAAATTTTATTGTTATTATATTGGTGCTTAAAAAAAAAAGAGAGGGCATAAATTAAGCTTACAGATAAAAGATCTTTCGCTCGAATCACTTTGAGATATTACCATCTCAAAAAAAAGAAGATGGATAATAGGAGACAATACGCAACTGGTCTCCGCAAAAATTTGAATACTTTAAGAACGAAAGACGAAGAGCAGAAAGATAGAGGGATGTAAAAAAGTAAGAAGAAACGCCTACAGGTTTTTATATATATATATATATATATATATATATATATATATATATATATATATATATATATGCGTGTATAAACAGAAACGACGACGGTGCGTCGGAAAATCTGTCTCTTCTGAGCGATAGAATTTTTCATCGTGGGGAGTAGACGGGCTGTGCAGCAAGAACGAACCAAGGCGTTATAAAAGTATCTCGCGCAGGATGAATTTTCGCCGCCGGATAAAAAAAAAAATGGGCAGAGGAAGAGAGGAATGTGAAATATATAACGTCGTTATAAACTAGCTTTCTCAGCTATTCCATTTCTCGCACTTATCCTTTCTTGTCGTCATTTAAGAAAACTCTTTTAGACTTTACGTGGCGTCTTTATCGCGGCGTTATAGCAACGGATGGGTTACCATGTAGCATTATTTATCATACCGAAAGAACAAACTATCTTTTTTCAAACTTCTTCCTTCTTTTTTTTCCTTCCTTGTTTTTTTTCCGATTTATTTGAAGAAAAAGTGATGCATTTATAATGTTTTGATGAATGCTTGTTGGTTCCGACTTGCTTGCGGTACTTTTAAAAACGATAGATTGAGAGTCATTTTTTTAAAAAGATTATGCAAAGATAATGCTCCTGCTTCTTTTAATAGCGTATTTAATGCGTTTAAATTTATTGCGCGTGTAATGGTAAATTTTCTCTAAATTTAAATAAATTACTGTAAATTTCAAACGCATTAATCTTGGATTTACTTGATTTTACCATCGTTAAATAAATTAAAATAAATCCGTTAAAAGGAGAACAATTATTCTTCGTTAAATTTTTTTCAAACTAAATAATTCGAAATAAAAATAAATTTATTATCTATATTTATCGTTTCTTCCAACATTAAAAATAAATGCGTTTTTAAATATAAATTCAAAATGCAAAATTAGCTTTTTTGGCTCTTAACCGATCCATAACCCAATAAGGTCACATAAATTTGATCAAACGGATAACCAAGATCGATCGATTTTTACACCGCAACGTATTGGATAACTAGCCTTCCAAAATTTTACGTCCTTTCTCGAACCGCTCGATAAAACGACTCTTATTATTACGCACCACTGAAACTGATCGATATCGTTCGCGAGTAATTTCAATGTCGAGCTTTTTTCTAAAATTCGATTTAACCAATAATAGGAAAGAAAAAAAAAGAAAAAAAATAAGCGATCGATAGGATAAGAAAAAAAAAAAAAAAAAAACAAATTGAAGTCAAATCGCGATTTTATCGATAAGGACGATAGGCGAACGTAAAAAATAACGTAACCCCAGCGATTTTACGCTGTTAAATATTTCTTTCTATCCATGCACAGATCGCAATTACGCGCGGATACATATGTGTATATATACGAAAGCGGCCGCTACACGAGCGCGGAAAATTGAAGGCAACTTCCGGACGATTTATTTCGGCAATGTAGCGTAAAAAAAAGGAGAGAATAGAGAGAGAGAGAGAGAGAGAAAAAGAGAGAGGATAAGAGAAAGCATGAAAAAAAGGTCTCGTGAAGTAGGCTTTAAGTTTCGGAGCCGTTCGTTTCCTGTTCCTCTTTTTTTTTCTTTCTTCTTCTAAACTTACATTCTATAGGTCTTTGCTTCTATTTTCCTCGTATTCTTTTTCCTTTTTTCCTTTTTTTTTGTTTCGTTTTCTATGAGTCTTTGTTGCGCATTTTTTTTTCGCAACATTTAACTTATATATACGTGACATAGCAATCGGTGTAAATAAAAGAGAAATATTACGACACGAGCGCGCGATGCTCTTATAACGCCTTGGTTCATTCTTGCTGAACGACATTAAATTTCATTTTTTTTTTTTTTTTTTTTTTTTTTTTTTTTTTTTTTTTTTGTTGTTTAATTATATACGATAAGTTTCGAGTATATTATCATTATTGCCGTGTTTTATTGCTTTTTAAGAATTGCGGTTGATATTGTATATGTTTATGCTTGGGGTAAAATTTATCCTCTTATTTGTTCGGTCATAAAACAACGCCGCCGCTTCTAATTTTATCGTAAACGTATCACTTACATAGATATTTTTTATGAGATGTCTCTTTTTTTTTTATACTTAATGCATACAAATACCTTTAATATTAAAAGAAGATATCTAATAAAAAAATATATTATTGGTGATTTATTCATTTATTTATAATTTTTTTAATTTTACAGTTTATTTAAAGTTTGAATTTCTCTATAAAAAAAAAAAAAACTGTTAAAATTATAAAGAAAAATTATCCGAATTACAAATAAAAAGAAACAATGATATTTAAATTTAACACGAGCTTATCGAAATTTATTCCAAGATATATGCTGAGAATGCTTAAAAATAAGGTCAAATTTGACAAGATAGCATTATACCATGAATAACAAATTTAATATGCGCCATAATTCTTTTATCGCTCTGCCAAGAGAGTAAGAGTTTTATAAAAAGCGATGCATTTTAAAATTATCGCTTGTTACATGTGCAAATATATCAAACTGTGGCATCGAGTAACATCGATAAGAGTATCGAAGTCTTAAGTCTTAGTTTTCCGTTAGATGAACAGTTTATTTTCTTGGCTATATGTATATGTATATGTATATGTATATGTATTTTAGATAAAAAAAAGTTCTCGCAATAACTCGCAAAGTAAGATTTTGAAATTTTTTTTTCTTTTTGACTTTTTCCGACAAGTGATATAAAGTATTATAAAGATAAAATAAAAAACTGAAAGAAAAAAAAAAGTTTAGAAATTTGATAAGATATTTATTTGACAAGTGGATAAACATCATTTTACAAGTAGGAAATTCCCTTATGATTGCTTTCACTACCCTAATAAACCATTTATCACTGTACTAGGGGAATGTCATATTTCATGGCTCAAACGCATGTCTTAGGGTCGTATTCTTATTCAAAAAAACATCTTATTTATTGCAGTTCCACATAAAATACTTTTATAAATGATTATCCGGATTACTGATTTCACACATGCCCGATGATATACTGTTTTTTATTAAAATGTGCGTTTCAAAAAAAAAAAAAATTGAATAATAGTTAAACAATAATTTGCTTAAAGACCAGGTGTCAAAAACTTTTCACGCGTCTATCTGCTTCTAAAATAGCGCATTAAGAAGATAAACAAACTCGCGAGTAAGAAACCAATCAACCAATTATCAATATCCACGTGCGCGAAAATATCGTCAAAGGCGATAGCGGCAAAGGAAAGAATAAAAAGTAATGTTATTTATTCTTTTCCCCAAAGAAAAAAAGAAAGAAAAATCATCCGCATAAGCTAAAAGGTAAATTTTCTGCTCACCTTTGGGAGATAGATTGCTGTTGGTGCCCAAGTAGAACGGCCCCTGGCGCATCTCGATCTCGTGAACTATTATGGCGAAACTGTAGACGTCACCCTTCTGCGTGCCCTCGGCCGGTCGGCGTTCCGTCCTCAGCAGTTCTGGCGCCGTCCACAGCTGTTCTGCAGCAAAAAAACGGCGCATCCGTCATATACATTTATACGTATACGTAGATATAAAAAATATCTGTAAATGTGAAATTTCAATACATCGACTCGTGTAGCTTTTTAATATCTTTGTTCTTCTAGTTTCGAGGACGCGATAACTATTGCACGCGATCTGATTCTCGAAAGCGCATCGAACGTAGCTCAATCGTTACTTCTACCTCATACTATGCATCTTTATTATCGCTTTCTAACCGACATACATATACATTATGTTCGACGAAGATGAGAAATTGCGATGTATATAAGCGAACGAGAAGGGTTGGATAAGATAATTTATAGGATAGACAGAATTCGCCCATGGCTTCTGGATGGTTTTACGTGGAATTAATGGGGACTCGATGAAATTGCAACGATATTGCTTCGGGTGCGCTCGATGAAACTTTATTACGGAAGGATTATTGCCGTGACTTCTATATGGACGCGTGAAGATTAACTTTTTTTTTTTTTCGGAGGATTGAATGAAAGAATTATTTTCTTTTCGAACTCGTCGATGAAGTTTGTTATCAGTTCTGAAGCTGTTTGAATCTTTACTTGTGCTAACTGATTCTGATTCTATTAAAAAGAAAAATATTCTATTTATTAATTATGAAAAAAAAGTTTAGTGAAAATTTTAAATTATTAAAAAAAAAATTAATAAATATACGGTGACTTATCAATGATTTAATAAAAAAGAATCTTTAATTGCGTTAAAATATTTATCAAGAAATTTAAATATCTCAATAAATAACGAAAGCATCTAAGGATTAGTTGTTCTGCATGAAATCATTTACCTACTTGAAAAAGATTTATACTTTAACGTGATTATATCTAAAGCAAGTTCCTATGTAACTTATAATTTCGAATCTCGTGCATTTACAAAAAAAAAATAATAATAATAATAATAATAAATAAATAAATAAATAAATAAAAATAAGCAAATGGTTAAAACAATCAAGCGGTTTAAAAAAAAAATTTTGAAATTTGTTAATATTTTTTGAAAACTGACAATTCATTCAACTTTTGAATCTGATACGCTATACTGATAAATAGTTAAAACATTACATTAACGTTGAATTATTAAAATTACATATACGGAACAATTATTCTGAAAGTAACGCCAGTCTATTTTTTTTTTTTTTTTTTTTTTTATTTTGTTAGAAAATTAGTTGAACGATAATTCAATACATAATACTAAGTTTATTCTAAATTTATCAGAAATTATGTACTGACTTAAAGCACTTTTAAAATAAATGGTCTACGTCTCGAAATTCTGTCTATTCCAGAATCTATCCTCCTCAGTGATTACAAGCAAGAAGCTGAAAGGAAAGGAAGATTCAAAGTGGTTAACATTGGGAAATTCGTAAGGAGGAAGACTTGTAAGATTTCGTCAACCGTGCGCTTTACAATGTAAACAGCATCCTCGATATTTTCGAAACTTTGTAGGAACGCAATTTGATGAGGAAATTTAACGAAAGACTTCGTCGCGCGAATTCGGAAATAAAGGAGAGATACTCCCTTTTGCGTTTTGAAAGTTCCAATTATTATATCCAAGATGGCAATGTTATATGCCTCATTTTAGCTGTACATTCAAACGCATGTTGCACAATTCTCTATTATGCCATATTTAAATAACGACCTTACCATTTTACTCGATTTATTTATAATTAGAAAAAAAAATAAATAAATAAAAATATTCAAAAAAGTATCATGGAAATTGAATCTTCTCAGCCAAATAAACTATTTTCCACAAATGCGTTTTTTTTTTTGACACTCGGCTTCTATGCGTAAGTGTCTTCTTTACGTTAGCAAACATCAAACAATAACTCGTGCGCCGGAAAACGAATGTACGACGAAAGACTCGACGTTGTTCTTGATCCTTGGTTACATGGACTAAGGGTTAACGAGGAGCGTCAAGTTACGCACTCATATCGGAGATCAAAATCACAGGTGTATGAGGATGAGTGCATATGTGTGGTAAGTTTTCTAAAGTTTTACTTGCGTCAAGAACATACGCTGCGGAGAAAGAGACGTTGAGAAAGGAAATGAAAGAGAGAGAGAGAGAGAGAGAGAATGTAGAGTTTAGGTAAATGCGAAAACTTTTACCTGACATTTGCGGCTATGGAAAATTATGCGCTAAGATTATGGATACGTGCAAGCGTGGAGTGACCCATTAAAGATAAGTACTTTATTCGAGCTAGACAAAGTCGAGAGAGAAAAAAATATGGCTTAATAAAAGTTACTTTAATTCTGACTGATTCCCGGCTGGGTGTATTATGCCGCGTATATATGCTGCTTTTAATTTTACATTATGCAAATCCATATTCGTATGTTAAAATTAAATAATTTCATTAGTTTTAAATTCCTTAATAACCACAAGATTATTTAAAGTTAGCGTTTCTTACGAGTTGTTCGATATAACTCGATTAAAATTAGAAAAAAAAAATTATATAATTTAATGCGTGTAAATTTTTGTTAAAATTTTTGTTTTTTGAAAGTTAAATCGTAATATACTCGTAATATCTAATAAGATAAAATTGAACAAAAAAACATTATCCATGCATTATTTGGAAACGAACTTTTCGTCCAGAAAAATTCAAATTCGGTGAGTGTTTAACACTTACTTTGAAAACTACTTGGAATAACGAATAACAAGAAATGAAAAAAAAAAAAAAAAAAAAAAACGTTAATAAATAAGAAAGAAAAAAAGAAAAAAAGTTTGGGTAAGCGCTTATAGCTTAGCGTATTCTTGTTAACTAACTTAAATATTTTAGGATCTTATAAATATTAACTTACTTCTCCAGTAAGCGTAGCTATTGCGGTCCTCGTCTGGATCGAGAGGATGAGGTTTTCTGAGCTCGTGCAATCCAAAGTCAGCGATCTTGAGGACGAACCTCGAGTCGACGAGGCAATTGGTTGACTTGAGGTTACCGTGACTTCGTATTTCCGAGGCGTGAAGGTAACCCATGCCACGGACGATGTCGTGGACAAGCGAGCCTCGAAACACTCTATCGAGCTTCATTTGTTCGTTCTCAAGGATATCCTACGGATTGAGAAAAATATTTACGCGGCTCATTTTACACGTAAGGATGTAAATTTTCCAAAAAAAAAAAAGAAGAATTTTTGCTTTTGTCGATGAGTTTTTTTTATTACATTCAGGGATAAAAATAAGTGAGATTGAGTAAGAGGAAAGAGAGTATATGGAAGAAAGAAAAAGATAGAGAAAGAGAGAGAGAGAGAGAGAGAACAGTTGCTGGATGAAATTTAAAGTTTATATTGAAAGAATTAGTAAGCTTTTTTTTAATATTATATTTTTATAGCGGATACTTATACACATTTATTAAAATACTCATAAAGCTAAGATTAATAAATTATAATTAAAAATAATTAAAATTTTTTATGCAATAATTAAATCATTATTTCAAATTAATTTTTTTAAATTAAATTTTTCTGACATAACAAGTATAACGCACGTGAAAATTTTTCCTTTTAATTTTTTAATTAATTAACAAGCGATTTTAACAAAAATAGCAAATGTAAATGAAGAATATCCATAAGATGGAAAGTGTCAATAGAAATTAATTTAATTTCAATAGCATAAACGTCAATTTATTCGCAAACTCAATTAAAATTGCTAATTTCACGGATACATAAACAGACGATTTCCCGTGCGTCCTGACAAAATTAGTTTCATTACTCGTTTACTCTTGATTTTCCAATGAAAAACAAAATGATCGGAAAAAATAAATAAATAAGAATAAAAACGAAGGAAAGAACGAAATCGAGGCGCTCGAGTACGGAATTTCTCTTAATTACAGTAACAAGTCGCTGCAAGGACTTTTTTCTTTACGGGAGGGATTCCACCAGTAGAACGCGAGGTAAATCTCTTGGCAAGTATAAAATCCA
This sequence comes from Chalcis sispes, assembly GCA_949987625.1. NCBI lineage: Eukaryota > Metazoa > Arthropoda > Insecta > Hymenoptera > Chalcididae > Chalcis > Chalcis sispes. Next base: position 70,008,041 of record OX465095.1, on the reverse strand, counting down.
CTGCTTCGGGTTTTCTTTTCCAAGTTCTTAAATTGCCTTGCTTCTCTGACTCTCTCTCTTGCACTCTCTCTCACTCTCACTCTCTCTCTTCTCCTCTTCCCTTCTCCTTCCCAACTAAGCCTGTCTTCGACTTGTTATCGTCTTCTCAGCTTATCGTGGATCACTCTAACTCAACATTGAGTCGTTAAGTTGCAGAAAGAAAATCCCTTTTCCACGCCTCTTTTTCCCTTTGATAAAACCGTCCCTTGTCGTTCTTTTGTTTTCGCACGTTTTATTATTTTCAAAAATCATAAAGAAATATAATCATTTTTCTCGACGTACAACAAAAATTTCCTGTGAAAATTAACCTTTAAATGGTTTTTGTTTTTACTTTTATTTTGTTTTATTTATTTATTTATTTATTTATTTATTTATTTATTTTTTTTTTTTTACGTTCACTGAAAAAATTATTCCATGTAAGCGTATAATTTTTTATGAGTCGACCTAATTTTCTCTTTATTTAAAAAAGTTACCTTAATTAACTTCGATGGAAAAAATATTTCGATAAAATTTCGAAACTTAAACATTTTCTTAAAATTATCAATTGATTAAGCATAAAATCGAAATTGATATTACTTATACCGGCAAGATAAAGTTTAAAATTATTATAACCAATCATTGCCTTTAATATATGATTTAGAATATTTAATTTATTTTTAATGAAAAAAAAAAAAAAAAAAAAAATTTACAAAACAAGTGTATTTATTCATATAACGGAATAAGTAATAAAAAGTTCAAAGTAAAATCTATACAGTAAAATAATGTGGACATAGTTGATAGAAAAAGTATAGAGAAAAGCAAACCTGAAGTGAACCTCTCGGACAGTATTCGGTGAGTAGACAGCAGTGCGGCGGCTCGACGCAGGCCCCATAAAATCTCACCAAATGATCGTGCTGGAGATCCTTCATCTGCGACAGTCACCATTACGCACAACCGACGATCAATTTTCGCTTGCCTTTTTTTTCTCAACGCGTTTTTTACGGGATATGGATAAAGAGGAAACAATTTGAAGAACTCACAGATGTATAAAACGCGTTTAACGCGATCGATGCTTTCTCGTTTGTGTTTGAAATAAACATTGGCGTTCTTAATTTAATTTTCAATTATAATAAAATAGTTTTTAATATATAAATGTGTTTTTTTAAATTTCCGTCAATCTTTTGATTAGAATTAAAATATTTTTATAAAAAATATAAGAACTGACAAAATTATATTATTGTTAGTGTTAATTCATCAACACGCGATTATTATTTTTGAGAATGAAAATATTAAAATATTTGAAACCTCTATTTGTAAAATATGTAAAATATGTGTAACACGACAAGTAGTATTATGTCGATCAAGTCAGACAATTTCTACGTTTTCAAAACATTACGAATTTTTGCGAAACACACTATATATACATACTATAATTGATATAATGATATGCATACAAAGTTATAATATTAAATAATATTCGATAAAGGAACAAATTTTAAAATAAATCAACTACGATTATCCATTAATTTTTTTTCATTCGAATATTAAAAATAATTATCGTGCGAATTTTTCAACATTAAATTAAAACAAAAATCGTCAATTTTAAATTGTAAACAATAAAAATTTTTAAATACTGGAAACTATAATTCTAGAAACCAAATCAATCAACGTTAAATTTCAAGAACATTGCATCCGATGAAATTGCCACGCGTGAGAAAGAAAGAGAGATAGAGAAAGTGAGAGGGAGAGAGAGAGAGAGAGAGAGAGAGAGAGAGAGAGAAGAGTAGTGAAAAGAAAATTATTCGTGAGAAATTTTAGAGGAGAAACGGAGAGGCTGGAAAAGGTAAGTACGTTAAGATTCTGATAAGAGCAGGCAGCGAAAGAGCAGTATAAAAGAATAGTAGAAAAAGAAAAGAAGCTCGAGACACGAATACGGACTCGACAAAATAAAGTCGAATTACTCTTACCCTTTTCAGTTCCAATAGTAATGGACGAGAAATTTCGACTTTATTCCTTGGAATAGGTCTGATGGCAACTTTCGAATTCTAAAACAATCAATGTATAGAATAATAATTTATTTATTATTTTTTTTAATTATTATTTATTTATTTATTTATTTATTTATTTTTATTATATAATATAAATTTGAGTTTAAACTTTAACGTTTAAATTGCATTACAATTAATTTCGCCAACTTTTATAAAAATTAAAATTTTTATATTTTTCAAAAGTAAATTAATCATTACTTTTCTTTTTAACTTTGAAAATACATATTTCACATAAATGCTGATATTTTTAATTTACAAGTTAACCGCAAATTGAATTTTAGCTTTTTATTTTCTATGCGGAAAATACGTCACTTGAAACGAAAATGAATTTTCGCTAAATTAAACTCATAATATGCATGTATCCCGTGAATTTAAATCTCATTGCGGTTGTCGCGAATGTGCCTTACCAAGCAAATCATTATACGTTCCGTGTTATTATATTTGATTGTAACTATAAAGTCCGATGAAGTTCAAACTTACGAAAATATCGTCAATTAAAGTTAGTCGTTATTTTAAACCATGTATTTTTTATTAGAATTTAAAAATGTTTTGTAAAGATCGCCATTCATTTAAATTTCTAAACAGATACTAAAAAACTTTTTTCCTTCGAGTTTTTTTTTTTTTTTTTTATCACGATTGCTGTGCTGTTATTGAGTACTATGAATGCAAATTACCCTGTTATCTTGTATATAGTATAGTTCACCGAAAAAATTTTTTAGTTTTCATTCGTAGAAATAAGAAAATTGAATTATTAAACGTACTGTTACATCTTTCTCGCTCTGTATCAAAGTTATTAAATTTTAATTTATATAAGTATTAATAGTAAATTTAAAATATTTATTTGTGCTAAACATTTTATAAAATTCAAAGTATATTAAAAATAGTATGTAACTTTTTTAAAAATTATCTACTAAAACAAAACGAGCGAAAATGAAAAAAATACCAAAAAGAAAAAAAATGACTCACCTTATAAATTCCCGTAGGTACGAAAGAACGTCTGTCCACTCCGCCAGGCAGACTCATGTTATCTTCGGAATATATGCTCTGAAACAAACGATACGTAATCGATGCGGCGATATTTTTACGACAAGCGGATAGTTAATGAAGTCACGGGAAACTCCGTGCGTTCCGTTCGGGACGATTGCTTTATTCTTTATATCCGTCAGATTGAAAAATAGTCTAACGGTACAAAAGGAAAATCTGAATAAAAAAGAAGAGCAAGAAAAGAGAGAGAGAGAGAGAGAGAGAGAGAGAAAACAAAAGAAAGAAGTGCTAAAATAGAAAAGCTGCTTCTTTAATTCTGATAACTATTATATTCGCGTCTCGCACAGAGAGCCAAGACATTAAGACTACTTTATGAGTCTCTCTCTCTCTCTCTTACTCTTACATAGGTTGAAAAGAACTCCGAAGCCCCAAAGCAGATTAAATGCGAAAGGAAGATAGAGCAGTAGGGTGTATTTATAAGACTAAGAAAATGAGTCACCTTACAGGAAGTTGAAAAAAAAAAGGTAAGAAAAATGTCTGTTGACTAAGCAAAAAAGTGAAAAAAGATTTTAATGATCGGAATATACTACACTGAAATTTACTTTAATCGTTCGAAAGAATATTCGATTTCTTCTTGCCAAACAATTAATTCGTATTGAAAGATAACTATAAGGTTGTCATGTTTTAATCATGTTTTAATTTGTATATATAATAAACGCGTGAATATTATCTTCTTACTTAGACTGAGAACTCAAAGTGTAGAGCTAATGTTTTTCCACAATATTCACTAAAAATTTTCATTTTCGCAGTGGGCATTAAAAGCTAATTTTCTTGAAAGGCTATTTTAAAAGTATCGTAATTTTTCATCTGTGAATAATCAAAATGTTTAACGTAATGAGACAAAGTTAATATGCAATTAATGATTCACGATTCAAAAAAGTGTTTTAAATAATACAGATACTTTATGCAGTCTTTTTTTTAATAATCGATTACTTACTGTGAAAAATTTTAAATTCTTATTAAAAAAAAAAAAAAAAAAAAACCATTAGTAATTGATAAAAATAAAATTTTAATTATCTTTGCAGTTTTGAAATAAAATATTTTTCATTCAATTAGGTAATGGAAATAATATATGATTAGATTAATTTTTTTTTAATTTCAGAGTAAAAGTTACGTTGAGTATAATATTAAATTAAAAATAAATTGAAGAAGTCGTCGAATTCACGTCGTTAGCACGTGAACGTAAGTATTAACGTATATAATTGACAAATTACCAGCTGACTTCCTCGCTGTTTGTTCGGGGCGAGCGAATACATTGATCCAGCTTTTAACTTCTCGCTCGGCATTACAATTACGTCCTCCCAATGTACCTTCCACGTCATCGAAGCTATTTCGGCTTCGAGTTTGAAGTGTCTGTAAAACAGAGGAGAAAGAAAATTAAACGATTAATTTTACTCGAAATTAAATTAATAAGATTGTAAAGTTTATCGAATGATTGAACGGTAGAATATTTGCATGATTAAATTATTCTCTCCGCCTTTTTTAGACACGAATAGAAAAGCCAAATCGTCTATAAAAATATTTAACTACATTTTATTATTACCGATCTTATAATGTTTTTGAAAAATTGTTTTCCGACAACACAAATTTTTGTATTCGTTTCGGTAATATGTTTCGTCCTCGTAAATAACGTCATTCATATGAATATTCCGTTGTAATTTTATCGGCCCATCTTTGTATGATTTATTTCATTGACTGCTCTTTAGAGCAAAAAGCAATCGTAACCTATTATTTATGTCGCGCAAATAAAAAAGATCGAGTATCAATAAGCTTTGCGTTTGACGGTAAAATATATTTTTCCTGACGAAAAAAATATTGCAGGTTTGGGACATTTTGTTAAAATTTGTTCGGTTGCTCCTAAGAAATATATTACTTATTTCATAACGTTTGTTTAAATTTAATAGTCCCATATATAAAATAAATTCTTTAAAATTATTCGTTACAATTTTTTTCTCGCTTATAAAAATATCACATTTAAAATCGAGTATTTTTTTTTTTTTTTTTTCATTATAAAATAATAATAATCATCATTGGAAAACTCATAAATTTTATGAAATTTTTCTTCCCAAGTCTTCACGAGTTAAAATGAGAGAATATGCAATTTTTGAATATTTTATCACTATACAAGCGAACTACACAGATGTACAATGAAACGACGGAGACATCGAATTTCTGCCTCAAGACGCATAAATGTCTCAAGACGCTACTAATACTTTATCATTCAATTAAAGAAAAAAATTATTGGAAAAAATAAATCACGAATAAATTAAAATACCGAATTCATTAAAAAATCTAAACATAAAGGTAAAAAAACAAAAAAAAAAAAAAAAAAAAAATACACTAACATTATTTGCTTAAAGTATTGCTAACACGAAGTTAAGTAACAAGAACATAAGGTGTAAAAAATTTTAATGCTCGCTTCTCGGGTCCACTGCTCGTATTTCAACAGGCCTCCCTTAAAAGCATCTTCGCGAGCAACGAAGAGAATTGCGAGAGAGGAGTATTACACATTATAAGGGCGTGCACGTGAAAGTGCACAACCTTTCGTTGCAATCGCTAAAGAACACCGGAAATTATTTCTCAAGTGTTTCGCCGCGTGTTTACGCTTCCTTTTGAATCGAAATGCCTTTTCTCGGCTGCCAACCAAGCGACGCTCTCTCTCTCTCTCTCTCTCTCTCTCTCTTACGTTGTCTCCGTCTTTTTGACGAGCTTCAAAAAAAAGATAAAAAAAATAAAATAAAATAAAATAAAAAAAGAAAAAACAAGGGATCGTTAGTTTATTAAACGGTGCATTTCCATGAATCTGCATAGGCCTCGTGCATAATTTACGAGGTTTCGCGTTTACACAGGCGAACGGAAGCTCAAAAGAGATCGGAGATTTTTATTCAAATGAGCTTGAGACGCGATGGATGAGATTTTTCAATGGCAATTTTTTTAAAAAGTCTTAATGCGCGCGAATTTTCCGGGCGTTAATTAATATATGCATACCGCGCGAAGAAAAAAACAAGTCGACAAATCTCAGCGATGAAATAACGTTCGCATATAAGAGGATTCGATTGCGCCGTGTGTGTGTGTGTGTGTGCCAAAAACTTTTATTATCGTTTCAACGTAAAATATCACCCTTTTGTTGTCCCTTACCAAGCGAACATTTCCGACTTCCAATCTTTTCCCCCCTTTTTTTTTTTTTCTTTTCGTTTAGAAATACAATCAGGCATAAGTATATTATACTTTCAACTTTGCCACTCTAATAAAGAATTTAAATGTAAATAGGGTCTGGACGAAGCGAATGCTCGTTAGTTTAAGGCCGAAGCCATTTAAAGAAGCAGTTTTTTTAATCTTAAATTAAGAATGCCGTTGGGTACTATACGACGTATAAATTATACGTCGTATAATTTATATATATAGAGTATAACTCTATTATAAAAGTAAAGTTTTTAATTAAATTAACGAGCCTGTTAAGAATACTCGTCATCTATAAAAGTGTTATCGAAATTTTAGAAATCTAAAACGCGAAAAGAAATACGTTATATGTAATGTACAAATGAATAATGGCCGACGAGACATTTTTAATCTCTTTAAATTTTCTTGGTAAATAAATCATCGTACACCTTGAACTAAATACGCCAACTTACTCGCTCAAAACAAATTATTAGTTCTTTGCGGTATTACTTTTGTTATTACTAATGCCAAAAACTTGAAATACGATATTCATGCCAAATGGAGCTACTGCCTACGCCTTTTAATAATGACCGGTTACTCGTTTAAAATTCTTAATTAAAATTTTTTTATTATTACTCTTTTTATGATAAATTTCGATTATCCACGTAAGTACGCTGAACTACTGTATACGCGTTGAAATTTATTCCTTTTTTTATTATATTTGTGGATCCAAAACTTTAATACACTTTATTAATAAACAATTCAAAATATGCAATATATTATTTTATTAAATTCTTATATCGAATGATTAACTTCTCAGTAAATCAACTGCATTTCTTCCGCGCTGTATAAATTTTCCGGTTCGTTTCTCGGGAAGCAACTCGTCAATTTTTTAATGAGATACATTGTACGGTCACCGCAATTTTTCGCATATTTTTTTTTTTTTTTTCTTATGCGCATGAAAACGAACTTCAACAGTAGCCAATCGTTGGATCCATAAATTTAAGCGAAAGATGCGACGTTATCGGAATGAATGCTTCAAAAAAATCAAGTGCGTTTTTTTTTTTTTTAAATATTTGAATTCAGAAATTTCTTTTTATCTACGTTTTCCAATTTCGTGAAAAAAATTTTAAAATCAAAATTGAAAATTTAATTAAAATTAACGATTTATTTAATACTTTGGAATACTTACATAAGATAACTTTAAACGCAGATACGGTCTGTGTACAAACTATTAATTAAAAGCATGAAATTTTACATCAAGGATGCGCTAAATTTTTTTATAATTCTGTAAATAAAAATTTGATTTTTCGTTTATTTATTTTACGTACAATAAAATAACCTTAAATTAAACGTTATTGCATCAAAGTATCTTAATAAATTATTGAAATAAATTTAAATTGCAACGTATCTTCTCGTTAAAAATTAAGATTTCGTCGAGCTAAAATTAAAAGTGCTTCATTTGAAATTTTTAAATTTCTTTATATACAGACTCTTAAAATGTAAATTCCTCTGATAATCTAAAAACTAACTTTTCCCCGGAGTTTTCCTGGACAATTAACATTCAAAGCTGTAAAATCGAAAAAATGATGTAAAAGTTTTCGCATAAAAAAAGAAAACTGTCTAAAATCAGTGTAGAAGTAAATTAAAACCAGTTACATCGAACTCTTTCGACAATCTAACTTGCAAAAAATTTTTAATTAATTCAGCAAAACTAAAAAGTTTCTTTTTGGCCATCTGTTTCAACACATTTTCGAAGAATATACCAGTATAATGCGACTAGTCGTGATGTAAACAGCTGAATTTGGTGTTTATGCAGAATGTTCTGTAACAAGTTACGAGAAGTTGAAAAATGGAAATTTTCGAAGGACGGATGTTTGCGAATCAACGTGATCAGAAACGATGAATTGCTGAACTGTCACCAAGAAAAAAATTCAAATCATGTTTCTTTGTTTTTTTTTTTTTTTTTTTATTTTTTTTATTTTTGAATTCGCAATAAATTAATAAATACTGTTTTTGAAAGAGTATTAACGTTTGAAATTCACTTAAGTTAACATAAACTATATATTCTGCTCGTTAAAGATCAATTATTATTTATACCAATTTACATATATCGAAATTACAAACTTATAAGTAATAAATATCCGTACAAATTAACGCTTCGCTTAAAACCATTATGCGTTAGCAGAGTAAAAGTTCGCAAGGAGCAAAGTTTAACAAACACAAATTGTCGTGCATGCGCGACAAATAAAGTCGTTCATCCTTTCCGATGCATGCATATAGCGAATAAATTTAGCAATGTAACGGTTATAGGAAAACAACTCGGATAGGCGACAGTGAGTCAACGACATGAATTTTAATTAACGAGCTGTTAAACGTAACTAAAGCTCACGCTGCGCCAATTTTCTACGATCCGTGCAATCTATCCGCCCATCTAACGCATACGCATAAAAAGTTGCGCGCGCCCGCTTAAGATAAATTATAAGGGAAGGATAGGATGATAATCGAGTGTACGTAGTAGAAAGAAGCCGAAAAGCATCGAGTCTAGTTAATGGAGGAGGCGAGTAAAGAAAAATTGATTCGCAGCTGATAAGTATCGCCCGTGTAAAGATACGAGTTATCCTCGAAAAAGAGAGCTTGTAGGACAATTAACGCACACGCATACGAAGTTCGCTGACTTATGATTTCTGATATACATAGAAGTATATACACATACATATACAGTATGTACATGGGTAATCGTACACATCGAACCGCCCGCGAATTCCGAGCCTCGGAACTATTTTAACGGCTAAGGCATTTATATATCAAAATTCTTTCGTTGATTAAAAGACTATCCAATTACGGAGCAGATCGATTTTTATTTTGTATCTATATTTATATGAATATTAGTCAATTTAATTTAATCTAAATAAGTATGTATGTGTGTGTGTGTGTGTGTGTGTGTGTGTGTGTGTGTGTGTGTGTGTGTGTGTGTGTGTGTGTGCGCGCGCGCGCGTGCAGGTGTACGGTGATCATTGCGAAGAAGTATAAACTCCTCCCCCTGTCTCTCTCTTTCTCTCTTTTTCTCGACGAAAAAAATGGAATATGAAAAGATATTTTATAAGTGTACATGTAGAAAATTCAATCGATGACATTTAATTTGCTCGCTTTCTTCGTTCCATTTTTTTCCTTCAACTTATCGTACTCGGGATTTGAACGCTCGGGATTTCACCTTTCTTTTTTTATCTTTTTCTATGCTCGATAATGAGAAAAGCGTTCGACTGTATTTTTTTTTTCTTCTTTCCATTTTTTCTTGCACGTTTCGTAAAGATTTTTAATTGTAACGAATGTTGATGCTATTGTAACTTACTTCTTCAAAATAATGAGACATCTCATGTGATCTTTTGTTCGTCTATTGTTGAAATCTGAACAGAAACTAGAAAAAAAAAAAGTATAAAAAATATGTTACTAAAAGAAAATACGACATATGTATTTCAACCAAACTTTTGCCGCGAGACTCGTTGAAACGACGCCGTCGAAAAGCGAACGCATCTACGAAGATATTTTTTTTCTTTCATCGTTTTGTTGAATTTTCATCGTAAAGGGAAAAATATGTATTAAATTATGTTCTTTTGGCAGTATTGCAAATGTAGATAACGTTTTCAAATCTCGCAAATCTCATTCATTTTAATCACCGCCACGTTGCGAAAGAGTATTTATATATATAATTCTAATTTTAATGTGCTTATCATACGAATACACGTTATTCATCTGGCTTTACTTAAAATCTCACGGCAAAATTTATCTTCGTAACTTGATCGTTAAAACTGTATTAAAAATAATGTAGATATCAAAATTAAATATTAATGATTGCGATAAATAATGAAAAATGATTATCCGCGTGCGAAAGTACCTTGTTCAATAGAAAAAATGTATTTAAAAAAGTTTTAACATAAAAAAATGAATATTCAAAGGATTTTAAAGTTAACAGCATACGATCGTTAATTTGAAATTTATTTATTTGATCATTATCATTTTTATTATAATTTTATAAGTAACCGTGCCTGAATTATTACGTTAAATAATTCATTCACACCTGTATTCCGTGGTAGCGTATAAAATAATATATATAAATTATGCAAATTATAGTAAAATTGTATAAAATTTATGCGGTGGACACATTAATATTATTAAAATATTCACGTTATATCATACATATATAATATCATTTAAATATTGCAGCTTATATATATATATATATATAATTTTCAAATTTTCATACATTTTTCAGTATTTTTAATTCGTCTGCTTTCATTATTCGTAAAATTATCTTTCTAAATAATATTAAAAACAAGATTAATTTCATTTGTACGATTGAAAAACGAGCGAAGAAAAAGAAGAACACGTATGATTAAATGTAACGGCTCGTCGGATCTAGTGCAATTTATACGTGGAATGAGGGACTGTGCGCATTATCTCGAAATCTCAAATTATCGCGGAGAATAATACACGCATGCATGTATACATATATACCGTAAAAGAGAGAATACGGCACGCGACCACGCGGATGAATAACGGGACGGGAGTGACGTCTTATTACCGCGCGCGTGTACTCCCCTATGCTCGCTTTGCGTAACACGACGGAAACTTTCGTCGTAAATCTTGCAAACCTTTACCTCTCCATCTCTCTGTACATATACGATGTACGTAAAAAGCTCGCCGACGCATTATGCGCATATAAAATTACCGTCTCTAAGACTTTTTTTCGGGATAATACAACTCGATGTAACTGTTTCGCCTAAGGATTGTATGAAATAAGAATGCAGAAAGTTTTATATTTTTTTAAACGATAAATCGAAATCATCGTTGGACGAGAATGCTTTAAAAGAGGCTTTAATAAAATAATATAATAAATTAGTAAAATACAATATAATAAATTTTTAAAAGTGATGATAGACTTTAGTAGCATATTATTATACCGAGTCTCGTTATTTTTAACACCAAAATACATTTTTATCCAAAACATTAAAAATATTCAGATCGTGTTAATGTTTATTCTTTAACGATTAGGTATAGTACAAATGTGAACAATTTTTATTCGAAAAAATGAACGGCAATTTATACCAAGTATAAATTTATTTTTAGATAAACTATTTTAGCCAAGACAATCGCGAAAGATGAAACACGTTTCACATATTCTGTTAATGCCACCACGCCGTAAATTTTCGTAAACAACAATAAAAAAAATCCACAGAATCGTTACGCAGAATCACTATTGGATGGAAATATTCGCGACCGCAAAATCTACAGTTGTTATATATACATATAAATATCCTTAGAAAGAATACAGGATGCATAAAAACTTGTTAAAGAAAAGCTGCGCATTCGCGCTGTTGATACGGCAATAATTATTTTTATCAATCGAAATTTATTGCCAATGGATATTTCAAATCAATATTTTGATACTATATTGTATATATGATAGTATATTATAAGATTTTTCAATTGTCGACATTATTTTATGGTATTTTAACTTACGGCCACCATTACACCTTCGAAGCCGGTAAAAGAAATTAATAATAGTTTTTTAAAATATTACCCTGCAAAATTATTGAATTGAATAAAATATAAAAATTAAAAAAAATGATATATTATCATATTTTTAAAATAATTACCTTACCAAAAAAATTAAAAATTTAACTTGTTGTCATTGACATACATACGTATATTTTTATTTATTTATTGAATTTTGTTTCCATTTTCATTTCAATTTATCGTTTCGCGAAAAATATTTGCTTTAAAAGCACAATTTATATGAACGCGAATCGAAATACAAATTGCAAACATATTTTCTGGTCTCGATTTTCACGCATATATACCTATAACCCGTAAAAATTATACTTTTTTTTCAGCGTCCACGTAATACAAATCTATCGTTCGTTCTTTCGCGAATGACGATTTAAAAATCCAATCAACTGGTTCAGCAATAACGGCGTGTAAAATTTTGTAAAAAGGAAAACCGAATTTTCCTAGAACAACCAAAAAACTAAGAACAAATAAAGTAAAATGCATATTCTGGTCAGCGTCTCTTTCAATTCAAATTTCTTTTTTAACCATCTCTTCATTATCTTCATCCTTTCTTCATCTCTCTCTCTCTCTGTCTCTATTTTTGTCTTCGAAACTTCGTATGCATATGCATATGGGAGCGCGCTTTTCGAAGCATCATTCGCAAGTCTATGGCACACACAACCGCACACGAATATAGCTGACCCACACATATGTTAAGCTATGGTTAAAATGCAAATTTGGCTTTGATGCAGCCGAAATTTCACGCGAGTGGCGAAACGAGATTCTTGACGTAAGCTTCTTTACGTGTATAGGAAAATTTTATTTCGTCTTTCTAAAACTCAATAAATTAAATGCTTTACTCATATACTAAAGCAATTTATATATTGTTCTATACATTGTTATATATATATATATATATATATATATATTTTTTTTTTTTTTTTTTTTTTTTTTTTTTTCTTGTCAAAGTACTCAATAAACAAGTTTGAGTTTTAGATTTGTTTTCAAAGCTATCGTTTATGCAGTAAAGACGACACATAAGCTAAGTTAATCTATAAAAAAAAAAAAGAGAGAATTTATTTTGAAATTTTTACTTCTGCATCTGAAACTTCGTCGCTATTACTTTGATGAGAAATTACATCGTAAACAAATCAATAAAAGTATTTTCATTTCTCATCGTGTAACATTTCACTTTCAACCGCTAAAAAAAAAAAAATGTATAATTTACAACGTTTGTCATCCAACGAAAATGATAGGTAGAAAAAAAGCGTTCGACGCGTAATTTAACTCGTAAGAACCTTATCCGTTGGTAGTAAAGCAAAAAAAAGTGTAATCGAAAGAGAAGGTAAGAGTGAAAAATTGAAGAAAAGTATTTCCAGTGATTACGTATACATATACTCGGGTGCGAGCGCGAGCAGTTTATTCGTCCACCGAGCGAGCTATGAGAAAAACTCATTTCGGTCTTCTTCATTCGTTTAGGACCGGATTAATGGCGTCTGCTTATCTTCCACTACTTTATCCTCTCAATTTTCTTCCATTTCGTATCTTTTTCCCCCTTTTTTTTTCTTCTTCACTTTTACTTTTTTTTTTTTCCTATTTATTATTGCGCGTTTTCCCGCGTCTCATAAGATTGGCATTCTTATGACGGCTTGAAAAATTTGTCATTCCTTATGAAGAATAGAAAAGTAGAAATGCGTATAAGCATCAAGTTCTTGTAAAATGTAAAAAAGACATGAAAGTAAGAAAAAACTTACGCGAATCTTTTAAATTTTTCAATTCTTTTTCTTAAAAAAATTAAAGCTTGTTATCAAATAAATTAAGTTTTTTCAATTATACTTTCATAAAAATTATATCGAATTATCTTATGTTAATTTTTTGGATAACAAATGAAAATTATTAAAATCGTTAGAAATGATAATATTTTATAGTGGATTCGGAAAAGATCCAATGAAAAATATAAGGGGTGTGAACATTTCAAAACTGACGCATAAAATAAAAATTTTATGCGATATTACTCGCTCTTGACAATAACTAACTTTAATACCTAGCTTGCTTTCATCCTTATACTTTCATCGATCGGTGATCAATCAAAATTGATAGTTCCTATGAAATATTTTATTAACGCAAAGTTGTAATTTTTTCAAATAATTTCGTGGTTATGTTTCCGTAAAAGTAGTAATAAAATGGCTATGAACGGTTGTAGAAATTTTATTAAAATTTTTTTTTTTTTCTTTTTAATTAATTTTTCCTTTCAATTAGTGATTTTAATAAGAAAAGAAAATCGATTTATATCAGATACATATTATAAAATAAAAATTACTAAAATGTAATAATTAAATCCATCAGAGGATGCACAAATTGCAATATGTATTTTTATTTTTTAACTTAACTATTTTTATTTACTTTATTAATCGCCTTGTTTCTTTTTAAATTTACTATTTAAAAACAAATTAAAAAAAAAAAAAAAAAAATCATAAAAAAAAATGTTGTTCAATCGGTAAAATAAATACTTTTCCTTGTGAAGATAAAATGAATAATAGCAACAATTATAGACAATTGTACTTACCTATAGATAAAGACCGATGCAACTACCAGAAATACAACTATCGAGCTGAGAACAATCGAGAGTATCGCATAGCCAGGCAGCGCTGAAACACGAAGTAAACCAAGCGTTAAAGAGGTTATCCTAGCTTACAATCACTTCTCATTAGAGGACCAACGGTCAATTTTTGCACCCAAATGACCCTTTAAACAGTCTCTCTTATTGGAATATCTCGTAATCGTATCGCAGCAAAGCCAATTATTTATTTATTCATTTTAAGCGTTATTAGAAAAAAAAAAAAAACAAGAAAATAAAAGTAAAAAATAGGTATAATATAAAAGCTTTAACGTCGACGACATGTACGAATTAACGAGCATGGATTTAAGTAAATGCATTGAGCTTAAACGAGTATAATCTGTAGATAGCGGTATCGTTTTAAGTGAATTTATAAACTCTGTTTTATCTGTAAATGAAACATTATTAAAACGTATTCATTTTTTTTTTTTTTCTGTTTTAATTAAGCGATAAACTGATTATAAACATGTACTTTTTGCATAAATTTGAAGCTTACGAATTATTAGCTTAACAAAGGTAAATTAAAAAAAATTTTCGTAATTAAATGAACGCGCACATTACAGTATAAAATCATTAAGATATTATTAATTGAAACAATCGACATGAAGAAAATTAATCCTTAATTTATTTTGAACACCAATAAAGGCGTGTGAAAAAAATTTCATTGTCTTACAGTTACAGAGCGATCCATCAAATCCGCAGGTGGGCGTATCCGGGGGTGGCTCAAGTCGATCTCCTGACCAGTGTATCCTCTTACCCCGTATGTACTCCAGCGTCTTGTTTGCTCCGTAATAGTTAGCCACTATCTACGGCATAAAGTAAAAAACAGAATAAATGGGATAGACAATTTCGACAAAATTAACCGAACCCTCCGCACACGTGTTTTAATTACGGTTGATCCAGTAACTTGACCTTTCTTTTATATATGTTTATGAGCTTGATTGTAAATATTTTAATTTGAAAAATAAATTTAATATTTTCCACGTTTGAATGTAAAAGCATTAAATAAAATTTTAACAATCGCGCATTGTGCAAAATGAAATGTATATATTAATCGATAAATAATGCGTGCTAGCTTAACTAAATTTTGACGCCATTCTGTATCGAAAATGTTGAGAATAAAAAATATATTTTTAATTTCCGTGATTATTATCGTGTGTCAACTTTGTTTTTTATTTTCACATACAGCGAATTCATTCTAATATATACCTATCGGTACAATTTTATACATACTTTTTGATAGAAAAAAAAAAAATTATATTCTATAAGTATAAGCTTCTTTTATACATTTATTATTCATTGAAAACCAATTTTGGATTTTAAAATTTCGTTTTACGCTGTATTATTATAAAAAATTTGAATGATAAATTTGAAAAATTCGCGATACATTTGTAAAAAAGATTCGAATACCTTAATAATTGATCTTGTTATATATTATTTGTTGCTTGTTGGACTTTAAAAATTTTAATACAAAACTTAATCCTGTTTTATACGTATATAAACTTTGGCATATTTCATAAATTTTTAGAGTTAATCTGCTTATCTTATAATTTATTAATATTTTCATTTTGAATATACTCGGTACGCGTTAAGCAAGTTTATTTAAACAAGCTTAAATTTATCGACATATTTACTTTCGTTATTTTTTATTTTCTTTAGAATTATAAAAAAATCATGATTATATCGGTGATACATAAATATAGATTATTTAAAAAATAATATTAGGTGCTTGTGTTTATAAATAATATTTTTAAAACAAATGAAACAGCTTTCTTTAATAAACTGTAAAAATTTTTACTCGGTAGCTATTAAAAATAAACATGAATTTTAAAGTGAACGGAAATTCAAGGAAAAAAAGTCGCATAAACGACCGAGCGCATATAATACCTTAAAAATCTTTTTCTAAAATGATAAATTGCACGTAAGAATAGGAGCAAAACTAATACGAACGAGCAAGGGAAGCAAGTACACATCCATTGAAATTATCTCGAATTAATTTAGAACATGATTCACTTCCGAGAATAATTAACTCCGTCGGTATATCTGCATTCACAATCCCGCTAATGCATTCGCTTTAACAATTGCAAATCACGCAAATTTTCAACGAACGCTTTTTCCTACATAGTACCAGTAATTTGCCAACAAATTTGGCCCTTACGCTATCTCACGCGCGATTCACATAGTGCCGCTATTTAGTTTAAAACACGTATAACCTTTTTTATTAAAAGCGCAAATGTACGGGAGATTTGAAAATAACTAGCGTAACAACTTCCTGTCCGAAACTAATAATTCCGCCACTTCAAAATTAATTCCATACCTACCTCAAACTTGGAAGTTTCGGGATTCATGTCGAGCAGAGTATAATCAGCTATACGATCGCCGTTATCATCGATGTTGACATCTCCCGTAATACCTGCAAAAATATATCCCAATGCCTTTGAATAACGATTAACTTTTATTTACTTATTTATTTTCTTAAACCTTGTTTATTATGTACTAAATTATATTACAAAGATTTTCAAACATTCTATTTGAGTACAATAAAAGGTCTTTTTTTTATTAATTAATTTTAAAAGAATTTTAAAAATATTTATTAATTTATAATAAGCTAAAATCGGCTGCGCGTATTCGAATATTATTAACAACTTATAGAAAAAAAATTATTTTGGATAAATATCGGATAAATTTTTGCCTTTTTAAATCTATAGGACTGAACTAAGTATTAAACTAAATTTCAAACGCTATTGTATCGCTCAAAATAAATTTTGGATGCAATACTGTGGATGTCGTAAACGAATATTTTTTTACAACGGATAAATTTTACCTTCGTTGTAAAATCGTTATAGATCGTTAAAGATACACCAAAAAGAAAAACTTTAAAAGTATTACGATTATTTTCAATGTGAAATATTCACGAACGTCGTTAATGTAAATAAGTTTACGAAATTCGAACTAATAATAAGAAAGTACGAAAACTAATTCAGTTTACGGTTTAAACGCGATAATTTAAATTAGTCGAAAGTAACCTCGATAAATAAATGGAATTAACATAAAAACGGTTGAAAATTCAAGATTTTATCGACTTAGCGTCAAGGTAAATTATAACTTCTAAATAAATCAAACGCAACATTTAATTGCAAAAATTACACCGATTTCGGGCATTAACGGGTAATACCGGGGGTGAATTATCGGTGAGAGAAATAAACGCAATATCGTCGGTAAAACATTAACACGCTGGTGTATAGTAGACACGCGATCGTTACCCCAAAACAAGTTACGAATAACAAGGTTGCGCGAATGCACATCCGTTAAATCCAGTTAAAATTCTAAAGCAAAAGCGAGATCGTTAGATATACGAGTATACGGAGATAAATAGATAGATAGAGAGAGAGAGAGAGAGAGATAGGGGGAAAAAGAGCGTAATCTTAAACTCACCCTTGAAACTTTTACCCCACATGCGTCGCGTGAGATTACCACCGTCGAGATTGACTTCGCCGGGCCTTTCGGGCAAGCTCTCCTTCAAGGCGAGAGCGTAAAGCAGCACCGCGTCGTAGAACGCCGAGACGAAGGTCGAGACCGAGCTGTTGCCGAAGGTGAAATTGAATCGACTCTGGGCGAGCGACTTCACCTCCCGCGAAAAGTTTAGGTACTCGACGTTGTCCGGAGTACGAGGCGTTACGGTCAACAGAGCTTGATACGCCTTTCGGGCTTTCTCGTTGCGCTCCGGCGTGTCGCCCTCCACTCGCCATGGCTCCTTCGTATTGTTGTCGCTGTGGAATAAGTTAATACAAAAAATAATAATAATAATAATAATAATAATAAGAGAGCGTAGCAAAAACTTTGTATTCGTAACATTAATAAAGATAAAATGGTTAAAAAAAAAGATAGAGAGAGAGAGAGAGAGAGAGAGAGAAAAGAAATAATGTAAAGTTAGAAAGAGACGAATTAGAAATCACGCCTTTTCATAAGTATTGATACGGTTAGCTTACTTTTTGAAGAATTAGAAAGTAAAAGTTCAACTCGAAAGCTTTCTTTCTTTCTATTTTTTTCTTTTTCTTATTATGATCACTCGAGAACAAATGAGCCGCAATGTACACAGGAATTTCATATATATACGCGATCAATCTCATAAAAATTTTACTTTCGTCGTGGTATAAAAAATTCCGATGAAGGTTTCTTCCTTGTGCACTCACATATACATACATAATAAGATGCTTTCAATAAATCAAGTACGCGTGAATTTTATTTTTATTATCGGTAATTATCAATTTAAAGTGTCATTTTAGTTAAATAATACGTATTGGATAAAGTACTTAATGCAAATTGATGAAAATAAATAATTAAAAGTGTAAAACGACTTATTTAATTGTTTTACTTAATCGATAGTCATTTTTACGGTTAAATTTTAATACCTTCAGTTTTTTACTACCAAAGCAAGCAATACAAAAGTAATAATTAAGAATTAATATTACATAAGTACGTTTCTATATTCTTAATAAGATAAATTAATTTCGAAATTTATTAACATTTTATTGATTAAGTGAAAATGTAAAAATAAAATATGATCTTCTTGGATTGAATATTAAAAACTTATGTTATTCATTGGGGTAAATTTATATGGAAAATTCAAAATTTCCACGATACCGTATTCCAGAATATAAGAAAATCAGAAATTTTCTCTTCTCGAAAAGTATTTTAAATTTTACGTACAAGCAATTTTACCGCATATTTTATTTTTCAAAGCATATATTCTAATTTATGAATATTTTAGTCTTACATGTATGACTAACTTGATATTTTAATCCTTTATAAAATAGAATATAAAAAATAAAAAATATAATGCAGCCTAAGAAATACGAATTCGAAACATTAATTTAAAAAACGTTTAATGTAATCGTAAATTAGATGCCTGATATTTATACAAGATGTGTCTGTAATAATAAATTATAAACAATAAGTTCAAATGCGTAATTATAATTATTTAATTATTTATTCCAATAAAGACAATTTTTAATTTTAAAATTTTTAGAAATACTTTATTTTCGATTTAAATTCGATTTTTTTTTTCTAGTTGTTTGGAAATTTTTTTTAATTTCATATTATAAACAATATTTCCGTTGTTTAAGTAAAGCTTTCGTTTATTTTATTTTCATATTGCATATTCCAGTGAAAATACTCTTGAGAATAGAAACCTTTGGAGTTGATGTGTCACTGTTCGTACTACGTTATTTAAATAGAACACGAGAGATGCACTTTTAAAAGAAACTTTATGTTGAGAAAAAATTGAAAAGACAAAAACGACAATGTTATTATTTTTTTTTTTTTTTTTTATTTGATCAGTGAAAAAAACTAAGTTTTAAAATATATAACGCATTAGTTTTTAATAAAATTTAATAAGATTTAATTTAAGTTAAGCAATGAAGCTTAGTAATTAAGATTAGTGATTTTTTTTTTCCAATTTAGAATTGAATTTTCTTTAAATTTATTTTCATTCAAAATTATAATCTGAAAAACAATCTAATATTTAACATTATTAAGTTCAAGTTATTAATCAAGTATTTACCATTTTTTACTTTATTATTGAAAAAATTGGATACAAAATATTATATCTTCAGATTTTTTTTATTTTCAAAACAAATTAAATTTTATTTATACAAATCATCTTATTAACCCTTATAGTAACTTTTTATAGTAACCTTTTGTCGTTGAAATAAAATCACTTTATATTTCAGTGAGTAAACCAGATTATTTTATTAAATCGGTATGCAGCGTTTATTCTCTCTCTCTCTCTCTCTCTCTCTCTCTCTGTCTCACTCTTTACCTCTTTTTCTTTCTTCTTCTCTCTTGATAAAACTTAAACAATGACAGTAAAGGAAAAGTTTTTTGTTTTTATACAAACTCGAAGAAATAAGCGAACGCCTTTTCATTTCATCCCATAGCACTCGAAACAAGTTAAACAAGTTAAGGAAGAATCTATGCTACACCGTATTGTGCAGAATATTGCACGGTAGGTGGAAAATGTCTCGTTATCTTAGAAAATTTCATTAATAATTAACGGGTGTTTCTCTTTTTACCGTAAAATACATAAAAAAAGCCAATTGTCTTATAAATTTATTTTATATATGTATAAATTTATAATATAAATTTGTATTTTTTTTTTTCAAAACATATATTTCATAATTTTAAAATTCTAAATAAATTATCGTTATAATATTTTACTTTAATTTTTAGCAATAAAAAAAAAAGAAAAATGAAAAAACTCAATGGCCATTCCAATTAATTTTCATCCACCATTCAACTAATTACGAAACTCTTCAATTTGAAAAACTTTGAAAAAATTCCATTCAAAAACTTTCCACGCTAACTAAGAAAAACGATCGAACAATTAGATCCGGAATTCGACAGAATAAAAAAAAAAAAAAAAAAAAAAGAAAAGAAAAAAAAATTAATTAATCCACTCATTAAATCGGAGCAGCGAGTAACCAAGTCAAAGAAAAAAAAAAATTTTGACAATTGAGCGAATAGCCGTCAAGCGCGGTTTGAGGTTTCCAATTTAAGGGTTAAGCGCAATTGCGTCCGTTGCGTGATCTCGCGAGCCAATATCGAGACCTCGAATAGGTTTAATAATGAACTTGAAACGATCGATCGTAACGTTAATTTGGCTCATAACGATAGATTGTATCGCACTTGATATAATTAACGCATCAAAAAATTGGTTGCTGCTAGTTTGCCGTTAATAATTGTTTATCTTTTAAATAAAATTACTTCGCACCTCGACATCAAGTACATATCCGTTAAATTTAATAAAAAAAGATTTAATTTTTAATCGCGGTTAAATAAATCTACAAGCTTATACATTATAATAAATTCAAAGAAAAAATTCACGCGAAGAAATTTTCAAGAAGAAATAACATAAAATAACATAATAATAAACACACATAAAATCGTTAAATTTTAGATATAATCACTCAATGTAAAGTAACGATATCACCTACAAGCCAATGCAAAAAAAAAAAAATATTCTCAAAGCTCGACGATTAATCCAAAGCAACTGCACATGTATGCATGCTATCCGAAAGCAATTTCTTTTTTTTTCCTTTTCCTTTTTTTTTTTTTTTTTTCTCTTTTTTTAAACGAACCAAACGCAAGGAAGATCTAATAGCGCACACGTAGGAGACGCACGTACAAGTAATGAAAAAAGATCGGTCAAAGGCACACGCTCGGAAAATGGCACGAGGTAGCTCGTAAAATTTTTCTCAAAGTTAGACAGAGCGCATTCCCTTTACCACAGATTCGCACAATTTTTTTTATATCTCTTCGTCCTTACCTGGTCGTTAGTTCGATCGAGAAGAACACGTACTCGCCGGAGTCCACCATTTTCAGCTCCTCGGCGACCAGCAAAATCTCCCGGATGGTCGTCGAATTCGCGCACATGACGATTACTGCAACACAGACACTCAAGCGTACTACAAACTACATAGTAGTTAAAGTATGTCATTTTTAAGTCAACGTATATGTATATATATATATATATATATAT
Source organism: Chalcis sispes (assembly GCA_949987625.1). Taxonomy (NCBI): domain Eukaryota; kingdom Metazoa; phylum Arthropoda; class Insecta; order Hymenoptera; family Chalcididae; genus Chalcis; species Chalcis sispes. Next base: position 69,986,065 of record OX465095.1, on the reverse strand, counting down.
GTATATATATATATATAACTACACACAGATACGTCGACTTTGTAATAAATGTGGGAGAAAAGAGTTTATACACGAGTGCTCGCGTGAGCTCGAAAGTTGATGAGAATGTTTTCATAGTGATACGGGAGAAGGATGAAAAAAAAAAAAAAAAAAAAAAAGAAACAAAAAAATAAATTTAATCGGAATTTCACTTTAGAACCAGAATTCAAAAGCATTTAAAAATGCCAGTGAAGGGATAAGGTTTTTCACTCTTGTGCGTTACTTTCTGTTTATCTTTTATCCCTTTACAATTTTTCTGATTGTTAAGCAAACATTCTTAAAATATTGAACAGAATGTAAAATGTGCTTGATAAAGTTCTTGCTAGTTTGACATTTTTCAATGTTCCTCGGTATACTTATTCAAGAGTTTTAAGTAAATAAGCCATCGACAAAGCATGTTATTCAAAATTTATAATATATTAAACATAATTAAATTGACAAAGATCCAATAACTAAACAAAACATTTTGAAATTAGGCGCGAATTGCGCATTCCGCAAACATCAACGAAATAACGTTTTACCCTATTTCGTCAATCAGCCAAGTTTCGAGCAAAGTCGAACACGCGATCCACGTGAGAGCAGTTTCAACCGTGATTCATTAATCATTTGCGCAAACAAAGGAACAATACAATTTTCCCAGTATATATATATGTATATATATGTATATATATATATATATGTTTACACAGATATATGTATAAGACTAGAGAGAAGACCTGTCGCGTTGCAAACTTTACTCTTTACCACAAAGTGAATTTTAGAAAGTTTGCCAAGCAAGAAGCCTCGAATGTGAGCAAAGGGATAGATGCATGGATGGATGGATGGATGGATGGATGGATGGATGGATGGATGGATGGAGGAGAGCGAGCAAGGGATCTTAATTTGTAATTCGAGTCATGCATCCATCGGAAGCGTGCCTCGCGTGTCGATTACACCCAAACCGCGAAATGTATATAAAGCAGTGTAACCCATGGGAAAAGAAGCAACGAAGAGGGAGGAATGACGCTTCTTAGTACTATTTGCAAGGAATCTTATTTTATCGGCGACGAGCTGTCTACAAACGTCGATGCACAGAGCAAAAGCACACAGGGGAAAAGAGCCCGTAAGAAGTATGGTGAAAGAGGAAGAGGCAGAAGATCGAAAGAGCGAGACTCGATTTAACTTTTGTCCTCGCGTGCGGTCGTGATTCTTGATTGCATTTCTCTTACATGTTCTCCCTTGGAGATCTAATTTTATATATATATATATATATATATATATATATATATATATATATATATATATATGCATGTATACACACGTCCACTCGAACGTGCCGAACGATTTGTCTTTATGAACTATTTTTTTACTCGGGGGAGAGAAAAAGAGAGAGAGAGAGGAAAAAGGCAATGAAACAGAAGAAGAATGTATTTCACAATGAGGGTTAACGACGAGGTTGTTTACAACTATATGTTTGCTATTCAAGCAAAAGTCGAGAAAACAAAACAAATACTTGTCTTGTTAGAATATTTATTCTTGGAATATAATTAAATAAAGTTTGCCTCTCGGTGTAAGAATATGTTATGTATATTTTTTTTTTTTTTTTTTTTCGTAAAAACTTTTTATATTTTTAATTAGATTATGTCCGTTTGAAGTTTTCATCATTTTTCACAACAGTCTTACTAACACATACGAAAGTTTGTAATCCAAACATTGCGAAAACTTTAATTATCGAACACAATTTTTCTTTTTTTTTCTCTTTCGATGCATTAAGAATTTTGCGATTTATAAGACACGTAAAAATCATCGTACAAAGCATAACGATAAATTTTTGTTATACCAAAGTAAATATCAATTATTTAAAATCACTTTAAAAATCGCAGAGTTGTTTTATTGTCATAATTTATATTTTCAAAGTAAATATTTGACATTTAGCTTTGTCACAATTATAAAAATACCTCGACCGTATCTGAAAAAATATTGAATCATTCGTTTGTAACATTTTTCACGAAGAAAAAAAAAGGAAGAGGGAGGGGGAGGGATAAGAAGAAAGCAATAATGAAAAGAATTCAATTTTCAGATCGAAATATTCAGAAAACGTGGTGCGAGGGAAAAAAATTAATTACCGTTAAGCTCGTGTCGATTTCGAATCTGATTGATGTACGAAAAGAGAAAGATAAATTGCAGGGGTCGAAATAAAAATTTCCAAGATGTTTCCACCCTGCGTCAAGTCGATTAATGCGATATCCCATAGCGAATTATTTTTCCTTGAAAATTAAATGCTTATAAAAATATTTCATTTTTTCTCATTTCTCTGCTTTATCTCTCGGTGATATTTTAAACGTAAAAATGAAGTGTGCTTCTTTGATATAAAATTAAATCCCGCGCTTGTACCTATATTTAGAAAAAGTATGCATATTCGTTGATTATACTAAATTTTATTCAATTATTACACAAGAGTGTACACACATATACGTACGAGGGCAAGCGTTGCCGAGAATTTTTAATGACGTCGCGTCGCCGGAGAAATAACCTTTCGCGGTTGCTGCCGTACACTCGATCTGTCGACTCTTTTTTTTTTTTTTTTTTTTTTTTTTTTCGAGATCGCTTTCATTACAAAGATGGGATATGGGAATGTGCGCGGATTTTACGCGGACCGAGAGAGAGAGAGAAAGAGAGAGAGAGAGCTTGAAAAATTGAGCGAGAAACTTTTTCAACGCGTTTTTTACGCGAGTGCACGTATAATCTAGCTGTACCAATGGCATTCTTTTTTGATTTTCTGAGTCTGTCGCATGAAAACGTGATATTTATTTTTTGGAATTTATTTTTTCGAGCAGATTAGCCGGCCGTTTGTTATTTATGTAACGATGAAGGAAGACGAGTCAAGGGTAGGAGAGAATATTTAAAATTTTTTACGAAATGCAAAATTTTAACGACCTTCGGTGATGCTTGTTTAAATAAATTTACATTTTATTTTAATACTGCAAACTTTTGAAAACGGCATTTGTTTGTTTCTTTGTACGTGAAGTTATTGCACGTGTAACGGGTGATAAATGTTGCAGCAAAACAAAGATGTATGCGTGTTAAGTTCGAATTATTATTATATTTAAATAAAGAATTGCCGTAGACTTTTCGTCGAAATAATACTTTATCTTCGGTAACTACAACTCTGCAATTGTAAAATTCATTTTGAAATATTACCGCGATACACTTAGCATTTTAATTTAAGAGGTAAATTTGTGCTCTAACGTTTAATTTTTTTTTTTTTTTTTTTTTTTTTTTTTTTTTTTTTTTTTTTTTATATTCCGACACGGCTTCGTTTCCTTTTTGCGCGAAGGCAAGGCGTTTTAGATTTCTATTTTTAATATTCACTTTTTTCTTATTGCAAAAAAGGTGTTAACAAGAATTTTTTTTCAGATTTTTTATTTTAAGTAATAAAAATTAGAAATAATTTGATGAAATTTTTTAATTTTAATTTAATTATTTATCAAAAGACGGTATTTGAATTTATCATAAATTTAAATCTTCGGCCAAATATATTTGATTAAATAAATTTGAGTAAATTTTCATTTTACTTCAGGTAATATTTTTTTACGCATTAAATTTGAACATAATTATTATTGTCCGGAAAAAAAATTAATCAAATAACTTAGTAAGAAAAGTATACCATTGGAATTATATTTGTGCCTGGCAACCAATAATTCTCTATATCGACTTTATGAATTTATATTTTCAATATATACAACAATGTCAATGTCGAGGAAAGCAACGTCCCCTCAATTTACAGCCCAGCAAACATAAACGTAACATGATTTGTATTCTCCGAGACTACTCCTTACATTCTGTACAAAATTATCAGAGTCAGCGAAAAAAAAAATATTACGAGCGCGCGAATGAAAAATATAGAGCGCACCGTACGTGCTATTTCAGCGACCCGTACGCTAATCAACCCTGAATATACACACTTTTATAAAAACAAGAATGCGACAAAAAATAGAGATAGAGAGAGAGAGAGATAAATAAAAGCGCACAAGTGCGAAAATCTAGTTCACGCAAGCAAATACTACGCTTGTATTCGAGCAGCTATGCGATTCGTTTGGTTCTAAATATTTATCCAACAAGTGTACAGATCTCCGCGACGTTTACAATTGTCGACTAAGCAACGAACGCATTCACGCTTTCTTTAGAGTTTAAACGATTCAATTTTATAAAATTCAATCTTGACTGAGCTGTAGAAAGATGTTTGTGGATTACGATTTTGATCGTAGAATATGCATCAATTCCATATTCCCCGGAGAACGTTGGAACGTGAACGAACAGCTATTACTCGGATGATGGGTTTTTTAAGAAGAATTTTCGCTAACCTTACAACTGCATGATAGTGACCAAATTGTTTTCCTTTCTTCCCCCCTCCCCTACCCCTCCCCTGAATATTTCTCTCTCTCTCTCTCTCTCTCTCTTTCACGCGTGTTGTCGTACTTATATTTATTTATCAATCAAAGTGACGTTCAGAAACATTTTTAATAAAAGTAAAAAATATTCGTCAAGATTGATTATCAAAAACAGATTTAATTTTTTATATTAAAATACGCGATCGATTGTCAATTTCTACATATCCTTACAACGTTTACGATACATTAAAATATAACTTTTACACAATCTCTTACAATCGATAACGTATATAAAAACATCACGTTATATTTTCCTTTTATCTTGAATTTATTAAATTCAAACAATTAAACATTACTATCGACGTTGCGTTAACTATAATTTACCTTCGTCTTATTTTACGATCAAAACTTTCTCCCTCGTAATCGGAACAATTCACGTATATCGATCGATACATATCTCAATCCCTCATCGGAATCACAACTCTCGCTACAATATCGACAATTCTCTCTTTCTCTCGTTCCATCTTTTCAATTCGATGAACGAGGCCGTGCACATAACTGCATTTAACGCAGTCACGCTCTTCCGAAATCTCTTTTTTTTTTTCATCGTGGGTGGCATTAATCTCATCGCGTCTGCGATAGTACCGTAGAATGACAGCGATGCGAGCGAGAAGAAAAATAAAACGCTCCCCTTTTAACGCATAATCGTGGATCTAAGGGAAGCTCATCGCCTTGATTACGAAGAATGAAGGGGAGACGGAGGAAGATTTACGTTTGAATTATTCAAAGGCGATGAAAAAGTTTGAGCCGTGAGACTCACTTGTGAAAACAAACTCATATGAAAGAGAAAGTGAGTGAGAGAGAGAGAGAGAGAGAAGGAGAGAAGGAGAAAGATTATCGACCGTACACGCTGCCAATATCGGCTCTCTGTATATATAAATCGAGAGATTGAACGATCCATATTCTTCTTTTTTTCGTCGATGAATGCTTTTGTGAATCACTTCATACACAAACGCGATAGTAAAGGAGGAAGAGGGGCGAGGGGCCGAAGGCTTCGTTAAATCATCATAATCCCGGGTATTTAACCACGATTTGCGCTTTCACGATATTACGTCTTAAGCGCCATCCTCTTCCTTTTCTTCGCTCGTTAAAATCGAGAATTGAGGATTTTCTAGCGGATATATGAAGAAGGATTTATATTTTTATTTCTTTTTTCTTTTTTTTTCTTTTTTGCGATAAAGAAAGCGCCGTTGAATTTCAAAAGCGCGGGATTTCCTTTCGAAAGTAAATGCTTTTTAAAGATACCCGCTACATTCGTTCTTGGTTATTAAATACAGCTAACGGTAACTTTAAAGGATAATTTTTCTATTATACTTCCACGCATTTTTCTCTACTTTTCTATAAAAAAGAAAGGAATCGATAAATTAATCTCATTTATTACAATGAATAAGTAATCAAAAAGATTCGTAAAGATGTATACGAATCGAAACAAGATTGAAAATTTTATCCCGGTATTTTTTTTCTTTTTAATGCAAGTACTAATTAATGCATTATCACGATTAAATGAAATGTATTTACACGATCCGCTAAATTGTAAGCTTCTTTGTAAGCTTTGTTTTTTAAGTTCGTAAAAACCACAAATCAATTCTTTATACATATATAAGGATCATTAATTAAAAACATAAGGCTTCGGGAAAGAAAAAACCGAATATTTATCTATTTTTAGTATTTAAAATTTAATGCGGCTTATTAAATTTAATTTAATTTTTTCAATATACATTTATATGTAGTTTAAAACTTTCATCATATTCTAACGTCATTGAAGATTAACTTTGTGCGTTAACAAAATTTTCCAATACGTAACAAAATTATATAGCCAGGTTAATATGTCGACCTTTTAGAAAATATAACTAAAAAAAGTTTATTTTTAAAAACTTGCCGATCATCTCATATTATTATAACATACTTACACTATACACATCCCGGGATAATCTTTTCAATGTTACGGGCGACAAAAAAGAGGGATGAAATCAACAGACGCAAATAAGATTCGAGACAACGTTAGTGAGAAAGAAAGAGAGAGAGAGAGAGAGATCCACAACTCATTTTTCAAGAATTGCTCGTCGCGTAAAAATTCCTCATGACATCACGTACGAGAAACAATTCATCAAAAAGTCGAAAGGGACATGCGTCCCTCTTCATTCCATTTTCCTCATCTTTTCTTTTTTTTTTCACGCGCCCACATATATGGGCGCAGAAATTTAGAAATTCGCGTCAAACCGTCGCTCGATTTTCGTTCATTCGAAATGATGACACTCTTAAGGTGCCGATGTACCGATAAACTGTATTGCTGTAACCGTTACAAAAAATGTTCAAGACATTTCCTCAAACAAAAAAAGTTAAAACTTCCATTTTATTTCTAATTCGTAATTAAATCCGATTTATGCTTCAACTTTAATTTTAAAATTAAAACTTTGTATAATAGTCACCTTTTTTACAATGAACATCATTATCAGAATAATTTAAAATTATAAAATTCCTTTACCATTTGTTTATGATTTTGCTTTTGACGTACCATAGATTATAAATCAGAAATTTTGCCATTCATTAAAGTTTACGATAATTTCAATTAAAGGAAAGCTTTAAGCTTAAAAAAATTGAAACGAACTTTAATTTTACTTAAAAAGAAAAATTTTGAATCAAACATAAATTTTTCTATTGTTCTTCGTTATCTTCTTTATTTATATTCATAGAAAAAAAACGTCATCCAATAAAACCGCGATATTTCTGAGAATCTTCTTATAAAAGGATCACCGTTAATATATATACATCCTGCATAAATTATAAGAAAATCGTTATTAACAACATCGACTTACTCGAAATATCACAACTTTATCAAAGGGACGCTCACACACATATCCATCATATTAATGCATACGCACACATACACACAAATCTTTATATAATACAAAAACAAAGAGTGGCTAACCCTCGCACTTACTTCTGGCAGATTTGGACACGAAGGTTAAGAGTTCCCGATAATCCTCGGGAGTGGTCGCCTCCTGGTTGAAACTCTTGTAGGTGGAGGACTGGTTAAGGGCGGTATAAACCGCACCCAGTATGAAGTGACACTTGGAGTTCCCGCGACTGCTGGTCATCGCGTGATTGTGGAAGAGGAGAGCCGCTACCTTCCAGCCGAAACCTTGTAGTATGTGCTGGAGCGCCTCGCCGACCAAACGATGCGAGCCCATCATTCGCGTGAGGGTGGGAAAATGCTCGTCCTTGTGACGGAATGCATCCGCTTGACCACCCGGTGTCAACACTGGGATTTTCCACGGACCGGCGTAACGCGCGACCGGCGCCAGCACGTACTCGCATACGGGTCCCAGGAATGCATCTGTTTTTTTTTTTTTTTTTTTTTTTTTTTTTTATTTTTTTTATTGCACGGGTTATGTATGACGTATTATCATAAAGTGGAGATGTAACGAATAGCGTTGGGTTGAACTTTCCTCTTTTCATTTAAAAATACGTGCGAGATGATGGAATTTAAATTACTATTATTTCGTTTGTTCTCTTTTTTTTATCTCTTTATAAAACATTTTGTCTAATCTATTAACTCGTACATTAAAGAAAATGAAAAAACAAAATAATAAAATACCCTATCGTGACCTTGTGAATTACCTATGTTATCGATAAAAACAATGGAGATTTTAATCTTTTACCTTATGTACTAAAGAGGATTTAGAAAAAGGGGTTTCCTTTTTCGGGATTGAAAATGCTGATAAAAGTCGACAAAATACTTTCTTACAGCAAAAGGTGAAATCTATATCGACTACAACTTGATATTACTGACTTTATTTTTTTAAACAAAAGCTTTCACGATAAAAGTATTTTCTTGCACGTCAAAGGAGTTCAAGTTTTCATTGTTATTTTAAGAAATTATGTAATATTGTATAAAAAAAAATATATATATATATTTTTTTTTATTTTTTGTTATTTTTTTTTAAATTATATATATATATATAATTATGTATGTACTATAGTACATACAAGTAGTACATACATACAAGTAGTAAATATAATATTTTCAATATTAAGTCATAAATTTCATTTATGATATTTTATATGTCATGTTGAAATTGAAAACAACACAATAGATAAGGACGTATTTTTATAAATAAATATTGTTATATACTTGAATATCGAAAAATAAATAATACTTTAACGATAGTAATTTTATCCCTCATCTAATAAGAAAATCTGTTTTGATGATTGTTTTCAGCAGTTTGATGTTTTTGTTAATATTTGATATTAATACATTTTAATCTCAATTTTTTAATTTTACAATAATTACTATTTACTATATCTTGATTGCCATTCTTATTAATTTTATCTGCACCTAGATTTATAAATCTAGATAATATGGTTCTATTTCTGTACGTTGGTAATATCAGACTTATCGAAAAAGTTTTTTATTTTTATCAGTTAAATCGGATAATTGTCATAGTTATTCTCTGACTCAGAAAATTTCAGTTGCTTGTATCAAATTATTGCGTTATATCAAAAATAGAACGATATTTAACGATGATTATTATTCAAAATAAATTTATTTATTTTTTTTTTTTTTAATTGAAGTTTTCCTATTTTATTATACATTTTTATTTATTTCCTAAAATTAATTAAAAGACTTTTTAAAATGACTTCAATGAATTGAAAAATTTTTGAAAACTAGATTTGATTAAAATATAAAAAATTAATAAATTTAGTTGAACGATGAAATTCTCAAAATATAAGGAATTTCGTAAATCAAAATTTTGTAAAGCATTATTAAAACATTCAAATAATTTAGAATACTGAATAAATTTTTCTCGGATTCAATTTCGTTTTTACAGCGCAATTTTTTTTTAATTTAAATATTTCACCATAAAAAATGTATGAATAAAAAAGCATTCATTTATTATTTATAAGGATGTCGTAACAAATTTCAAAGTATTCGTGCATGAATTAGTAATCAATTAGATTATTCATTTCTGCATTTTTCTTCCAAAAACTAGCCAAATACATGACATACATAACTCTAAATACTCTCCAAACGATGCAGTAACTTAACAGACTTCAGAAATTTTTTATTCACTTGAAAATACATATTTCTTCAATTGTTTTTAAAATCTAAGTAAACAACAAAAATTTATCGAATAAAAATGTAAATATTTTTATGTCTTTTATAACTAAAGTAGTTGCATAAAATATAAAAAAATATATAAATAATCTCGTAAATCCTTAAAAAACCGAAAGAAAAGGTTAAAAATATCGAAAGGAAAATAAATCGTTATTTTTTTTCAACTAAAAGAGAAAACACTATACTTAAATTAACGCGTCAACTTTAAATCATGTTTCTCATCGAAAACAGCCTAATAGTTATTTTTTTTTTGTTTTAGTTTTTATGCATGAACATGTAACGCGCGCACGCAAATATCCTTGTGACAAGTGCAAGAGAAAGACAACAAGGAGAGTGTAAGAGAGAGAGAGAGAGAGAGAGAGGAAGTTCGCAGAACATCCAAACGGCGAAGAATCTCATGGATTCAGGTCAGAAGTTTAGACATATAACATACTTGTTCTCACACATACACTCGCAAGAACGAACTTATGTGTATATTTATTGTACGGAAATTTGCGCGAAATTCATTCGTACGAAACTAACTTCTTCATTTTTGTACGATTCATATCAAAAGAGATAAAGAAAAATGAAAGAATATAAGAGAAGGAGAGAGAAAGAGAGAGAAAGAGTGAGAGAAAAATAAGGAGATGAAGAAGAAGAAAAGATTTAAATTATCAACGAGAGATACTTTTGCGGGCGCTTTAAACATAATTTTGAATACGCTCGACCGTTTATTTTGACTCAAAGTTCAGTTGCTCACGCTCTCTTTTCTTTCTTTCTCTCTCTCTCTCTCTCTCTCTCTCTCTCTCTCTCTCTCTATCTCGTTTTTAACGCGGCTGTCATTTTTAGGCAAAGGAATCTACCAGTGTTCAGATGGGTGAAAAATTTTTATTGAGTCTCCTTTAAAAATAAACGCATCGAGTTTTGAAAGAAAAAAAAATATATATTATTTTTAAAAGCGAGAAAGCGTGGAAGAAAAATTAACTCCTCGAGAAACCGAGCGAGCGTTAACCTTTTTCAAATTTATATAAAAATTAATACGGAATTTACTAAAATGATTCAAATTTTTTAAAAATTCATCAACAATTTATTAAAAAGATTTTTTTACACTTTTTACTGATGAAGTTTAATGTGGGAGTAAAATTTAATAATAATTGGTCAACTATTCAGTTAATACGTTACTGCGTTGAATAATAACGTTAAAAATAAACATGTAAGTAGATATTAAAATAATCTATGTATTAAATAAAATTAAATATTACGTATACTCATTTCAACGATAAAACCTTTCAATCATTCCAAGGCTTAGTATACATTAAACGTAAATTTTTGATAAATTATTGAACAGTTATCCGTTCGATTAGGTAATACACATTCCGTTATCAAGCGCGATCCAGTTGATTCGTCATTTTAACACAAACTAAAAAAATCGAAAAGTATCATTGATTCCTCAAAGCTCGTAATCGCGAATAAAAAGTAAAAGAAGAAAATCTATGGCATCGTAACGTCTCTGAGCTAGTCCGATAATCAAACTACTCTATGGTACAACGTCGCAACCACTCATCGGGATGACGGACAAGCTCAGCATGCGCTATTATGCTCCGGTAGATCTCGTAGGTATCGAGGCACTTCATCCCAGGCAAACATTCCGTGCGAGGCCCGACGGAGAGTAGCTGCAGAGTCTCTTGCTATCCGATTAATTAGCCGCATGAACGCAAAGTACCCGACGCACACTTTGTTCATTGGTTTGTGCGCGTGTGCGTATCGGTGAGAGAGATAAAGAGAAAGAGAGGGTAATGCAATTGTATGTAGGTATGTAATTATATATATAAAACGTTAGCTTCGAAGCGTGTCTGAATTACTCATCACCATAGCAAATCAACTTCTTATATCTCCCCCTCTCTCACTCTTCAATCCTCTCTTTTACTCTTATTGTCTTTCGGCGTTAAGCGATTGAGCAACTGAACCGTAGATTCGATTGTGCACGACTATAAAAGTTCTCCTTTGACATTAGCACACGTGAAGGAAAGAGAAAAAAAGAGAGAGAGAAAAAGAGAGGGAGAGAGAGAGAGAGAGTGAATACGTATACACGACGTTTCGCTTGTAGACTTTGACTTGTCAAAGCAAAAGAGGGAGCGAAAAGAGTGAAAGAGAGCGAGAGAGAGAGAGAGAGAGAGAGAGAGAGAGTGAAGCTGAAAGTGAAAAGAGTAACGAAAGGGTTCGTTGCCTTTGGTATTCTCTCGCTCTTTGCACTTTGGCAGTAGACCGCTCGTTGAGTTTAATTAGTTTTAAGCATTTCAAAACGAATGATTAATTAAGAAGGCTTTCGTTTTACTTTTTCTTTCAATTTTTTTACATCGAGATTAATTTAAGTTTAATAAGGCCGAATTTTATTTTTGCAATAAAAATATTTTTACTATAACAGATGATGTTAACAGATTTGAAAAAAGTTACCAATTACAAAATACATTTACCAAACCGTACTAGTACATTTACTAAACTTGAATATAAGAAAATTTGTTTTTCAAATATATAGTCAATAATTCTTGTATAACTTAAAAATTTAAGATTAATTTTTTATCAAAATATATTCAATAATTGTAATCAAGAAACTATTGATTAGCTATAATCATTCTTCTCGAATTTCTAACATATTCTCAGAAGGAAATAAAAATTTAAAAAAAGAAGTAAATAAAAATAATTCGAGAAGCTTGGAAAGAACAAAATTAAAAATTTGTAAAAATAAAGTAATTCAAGTTTACGTATCTACCGATTACTACTAATTTTTTTTTTTTTTTTTGTTATAAAATGATTTATTCATAAAATAATTCTAAATCTTTCTCATTGACGTATTAAATAGTACGGCCCAAGTAATATTAGATTTCGATGAACTCGTCAACTGGAGATCTAAATCTGTCTAGAGTAGTTAAACCTCTTTTTAAACGAGATACTCCACATTTATTAGATTAAATAACAAATCTGAGCAGAGTTTATTGAATTTAAACTTAAAGCACTCCCACACTGATGAAAGAATCAGCTTGATTCAAGAAAAATAATTGTGATCGTTTAAAGAAAAATATTTTCTTGCCTTAAAAATTAATTTCTGCTCTTAATTTTAATACACACATAGATATACACTTAATTTTAATACACACATAGTATAGATAAATATTAAAAACCAGATGATCAAATTTTTTTTTTTTTTTTTTTTCTTTTAATCAAGATAATTCTTCTATCGGTGAATTAAGTAATTTCGCACGGACAGAATCTTCAAGTCTAAAAAATAAATAACGATTTTATCAATAAAAAGGGAAAGAAAGAGAGAAAAAGAAAACAAATTAAACGCAGTAAACTCTCACCGGTGTGGTTTATAAGAAAAAAACAAAATCGTCAATCCATATACAAAAATTAAAATTAACAAATTTTAATAATAATTTATGAGCGATGACTTACATAACGACTTTACAGGAGAGAAAGATCGTCGTTCAGTCGTTAATTCAGCGTAGCTGACTCATTAAGGAGATGGAATGATATACGGCGGACAGCTGTACGAATATAATGCGAGTATACGTCACCCGAGTCTAGCCGTATAATGGAAATGCGCAAGCGCTCGATTGGTTAAACGCGAGAACGAATCCTGCGCTTTGATTATTTCGTATAATGGTGGTGTGTCTTGTGAGATCGATAGGATAGGATTTTACATTAGGTGAATTGCTGATTTGAAGCGCAATATAGATTGAAACTTCACACTCCGTTTAATTTCTCGAAGCGTTGTATGGAACGATCTCTCATTGGAGAGAGCTTATTGGTTATTGTTGCGTTTTGTATGCAACATAGTGTTATAATCGTCCGTGTCAATATATTTATATATCTTTAAATGATTCGTTTTATAGATTGTGCAATATGATAATATTAAAATATCTCGTAAAATTACGAATTATATATTTTTGGAATAATTTATAAATGAATCTATTATTTCATGAATAAATCATGCGATCGGTAAAGTGAACAATGATAAAATTTAAAAACAAACGATTTATCCTCAATTTATTCAATTGCTTGCAAATATTATTCATTCGATACTTTAAAAACTTTTAATAACATTAACTTTTAATAACTTTAAATAACACGCGAATATAGTTAAAATTTATTTTTCATACACCCTTAATAAGAAAAATCCATTATTTAACGAAAACATTTTGAGCGAAAAACGATACGATTTGAATTCTTCCAGCGACAACTTTAACTATAGTCTTCTTTGAAAATCCATTCTCTAGAGACTCGCCGGTCTTTCCGGTAAATCTTCTGAACCGCGCGATGAGATATACTCCGTGCGTATCGCGCTGGAGCAACAAGTGTGCGTGCCCTTATACATGCGTAAATAACTTATACGAAGAATAATTTATATAAAAATAAATAAATAAATAAACGAACTATGCGTAAATGTACGTCAATGGCGAGTTGATGAAAATTACTCGTTTAACTTTAAGTTTTGAACTTGGAATAAAAGAGTTTTTATTTCTTATCACTTTACGAAACGATTTATCAAGTGAGAAAAAAAGGACGGTAATAATAGATATTTGCTTTTAATAAAGGATAAAAAAAAAAAAAAAAAAAAATTATTTAAAATCGTGTGCGCAAACATACTTGAAAAAATTGAATTTCATGAAGAATCCGGCGGACGTTAATTTTCCGCCTTATTCAAGACGCGTTTAAATGCGATTTTTCTTTTGCCCTGGTAATTTTGTCTTAGCGATCGATTAGTTTTCACAGTTTGAATTTAAATTACAAATGGAATCAATCAAGAAAAGTAAATTGAAGCAGCGGTCGACGGAGCCCGGCGATATTGAATTGTTCGGAGTAAATAAGCGACCATTTAATAACGAAAATAAAAAGTATTACTCACAAAGGAAGAAAAAGAAAAAGAAAAAAAAAAACTTAAAAAATACAATGGATTTGTTTTCGCGATATTATTTATTCAAATTATTTTACAATTAAGCGTACAAAAAAATAAAACAAACAAATAATTTCAATGAAAACCGTACCATTGTCTCATTATCGCGTTCTCGAGCGCGTTCGAATAAATGAAATACCAAAAGCGCATCGAATAACTATCTCATGTATATAATGAACACTCGATTCTCGGTGGCTGTATGGTTAACGCATTTTTCAACCCTCGAATTTCAAATTCCATCCAAATACATCGTAACCTTTGTTATTATACATTCGTATTCATTGTTATACACGTTGAAAATATAAAAAAAAAATAAAAAAATCGCTTCTTGCCTCCTTACATGATAATTCTATATCGCGGGCTATTCAGACTTACACGTGTCAGTTTTTAACAAACAACGCGCGTAATCGGATACGGGATCAAATATCTGAAGAAAAAAAGCAATCGTTTACTCCATTTAAAAAGAGAGATAAATATTTATCCCTCGTAAAGCATCGTCGGGAAAGCGATGATTCGAAAACGACCGCGCGCTACGCTTTACCCACACGTTTGAAAATCTCCGGTAAAAAATATGCGCGTCTCGTTCCCCCCCCCCCTCCTCCTGCTTCTCCTCCTCCTCTTCTCCGTCGTCGTATATACGCGCATGATCGCACAGGCAAAGGAAGAGGAGCGAGAGAACGAGAAAAAGGGATGAGATAGAGGATCGGTTGAAAATAGGAAAAAAAAGAGACAGCTCGATCTATCTATCCTTTCTAAGATGAAAGAAAAAGCCCCGTGTCCTTTCAAATGTGTTTGTCTTCGTGACTGTTTTGAGGAAGAGAAAATTCTTCGATAACGAAAGTGAGAAGGGAAAATTAGGGCCACGGAAAATGATAGTTTTCGTGTTCCCCGTAAAATCTTTGTACGCATGAAAGAAGTTAAAAGAACGATGTTTACGAGGTCGAAGAAGTATATACGCTAACAACCTGCAAAGGGATTCACATTTCACATTGATATAAGGAAACCACACCGCGTCGGGGTACCTAATGAGCTAATGGCAAACGTAACGTAGCGCAATACTACGGATTTACGTGTGTGTGGGGGAGGGGGAGGGGGAGGAGATAATGTGCGAGTGCATGTGCGTACCGATGATGTGCATGTTTGTACAATCGAGCGAATCGAGTATGCGTAGCGGAAGGATCAATGATGATGACAGTGACAGTGGCTCGCACGTGTAAACATACTCGAGGTCACTTTTTATTGATCATTTATTGATTGCCTACTTTTATTTAACGAATTCACAAAATTCGAAAAAAAAAATAAAGAAAAAATAGATTTTTAGACATTGTCGAATATTTTTCGACGAGAACTCGGGATTAATTATTGGGATTGGTAATGAACTATTAAATTTTCAATTTAAGCTAAAGTTTGAATTGGTAAAAAAAAAAAACATTTATGAGAACAATTATTATTCAATTTTGTGATCCTCTCAAATGAATGTTTTTTTATAATTACTCCCTTAATTTATTCGATTAAATTAAAATAACTAATAAAGAATTGAAAAATAATAATAACTTTTATTTTATATTCTTGTTCTTGAATTTAATAGAAAACGTTGAAATATGATGTAAGCGCAAACATATATATGACAGATGCATGATACAGGTTCAACCAAGTTCAAGTAATGCGCGCAAGGAACATACAGATATTTTGACATGAAAAGCGGAAAAATGATGTACGAAATTTTATGAAAATAAATTTTTGCAATATTGACTTGAATTTCACGATTTTACACATGTCAGAATTGCTTTTAAAATGAACGAGTCGAGAATCGTGGAAAGATGCATTAAAGATCATTTGTTTATGGTAGATTAATATTTCCATCAATAAATAAAATTTATTGAAAACGATAAATTTATATAATGATCAATAAAATTAATTATTTATTTATTTATTTTACGTATTTATTTATGCTACCTTAACATATTTGTAAATTTCGCTTGTTTAAAAATACGAAAATTTTATGATTGGTCTGTTTAACCTCGCAAAATTCATAAGCAAAATGAAACCAGTTAACTTAAATCTGCTAAATTACATTTTTGAAGGTCTAAACATAAACAGTTGCAACTATTTTGACGTAAATTTAATATTTGCAATTTTAAAATGTAGTTTTAAAAAATAACATATATATATATATAATTTTATATTTAATTTCTTTTGTACTATGCAAAATTATTACAAATATTTAAAATTGTTATTGATGCAAAATAATGTTACCGTGAACTTTAAAATATTAATTCATCGTGACAACATGTATTATTTTATTCTTATAATTTCAATTGCATAAAGGAACTGCTCGATTACACATAAATGTTTGCTTATTCACATCACAGTTCCATTTTTATCTAAAAGAATAGTTCGTTATTTTTTTGCAATTGAAATATATATTTTTAGAATTATTTTTAAATAACCTAAGCTATTGTATTTTTTATATTTTATTCGTTATAGCACTTTACTCTTTAAAATTAATTATTCTTATTATTGAATTATAATTGGCACTAAACCGAACGCTGTATCCGAATTATCTTGTTAAATAATTATCTTTACAGATATAGTATACAATTTAAATTTTTAGAAAAACGCAAGCCGTTTCAGTCATCGTAAAAAAGTAACTGTGATGATTGTAACTTTAAATCAATTCGTTAATTAGTAATAAATTTTACATTGTAATGTAATGAATGTCATTAAAAAAAAAAAAAAAAAAAAAAAAAACTTTAAAAGTCATTGCGTATCAATCGTTTCCATTATTTTTAAAATAATCAAAAATTCAACGCATCGAATAGATCGATTTTCGCAAATCAAGAAAACTCGGCAAATTGGATTATCGGTCAATTTGTTCGCTGATTATTACAAGTCGCATGAATTACAAAAGTTACCGCCGGGGTCGATCCGTCGTACCGTGAACAAACATTGTGCACTGCAACAAACAAGCCGTCGTTCGCTCTGCTTTATTAGTTTAGCGAGTGTACTTTGCGCTGTGTGAAATTTGAGACAATGACAAGTGCTTTGGCACAAGCGTGCACCGGCAGAGAGTCCACGAGTCTATTATCAACGCTCGACCGCTAGAAGTTTAATGAACTCGTGAATTCATGAAATGAAACTTGGCTGACATTGAGCCATTAGCATACTGACGTTTTCCTTATGAAATGTCGTTTCAATTTTAAAAGGAAACTATTGTTGTTAACATTTTTATTTTAAAATTGTTTTACCTTGTGATACTGTTGCAATTCATAACGATACTAATAAATTACTTGTCGAGGCTTTACTTTGTATCGTCAATTTTTAAAGAACAAACAATTATGAAAATTTAAACCTTAATTTGTTTTTAAAATGTTCGATATCGGTAGTTAGATAAAGATAAAACTTTAAAAGTTTTATGAAAACATTCGTTAGAATTTGTTTGAACATTTTTTAAATAATTTTAAATGTATAATTTGAAGTTCATTGACAATACTGTTTTACAATACAATCGAAAAGTAATAATGGAAAAAGTTACGCTTTTGATTGAATCGATTTATCAAGTTAAACTTTTATCTAAGACAAATATAATACACAAAAGCCATTTACACTGTATAAAATGTAATTAAAACTTTTTTTTTTTAGAGAAGGTAGCATTAATGCTTAAGAATACGCTGGAAATAGTATATTTTCTTTATTTTTTCCGCTTCAGTACTACTATATACACAAACGTATTTCATCTAAAAACAAAAGGAAACCTTAAAAGATCATAAAATAAACAATGGAGCAAACGTACCCGTATAAAATAACCGTACCGCATGAATTTATATCCGCGTCTGAATTAGACAAGCAAAAGATGCTTCACGAATTGTATAGAATGAATTAATCACCGACCTGAAAAGCATACGCGTTATAAACCTGCAGATTATTATACCGTAAATGACGAAATACTCGCTACTTATAATAGAATTGCGTTTTAGCGTAGAATACCGCATCGGATTATTCTTACCGTGCGACTTTCCTTTTTTTTTTCTTCGTTTAATTAAATCGTTATAAAAAATAGTTCCCTTTATTACGTTTGCATGAGTGGTGCAATTATCGACCCCATTCAGGGTGTCACGTTTTATTGTACAGTTTAGTAATCAATTTATAATTATACTTGATTGGATATAAATAGCCAAATACCGGCGAATTAATTTTATCATTATTTTCTTGGTAATTATTTTAATTTTACTTTAATTTTCACATTTTTTCACTATAAACTCATATACATGTTCTTTTGTTAATTTAATTTACGTATGTGGAATAAGCGTAAATAAAATAATCATTCCATTATTGCATTATTGCATTAGAAATTAAGTTAACGATACATTTAATTAGCAAGGTAAAGCGTTAAGCGTAAATATCGAAATTTGCCATTCATAATTCGTACTTAAAACTCAATGCGCTTCTGAGAAACCGACGTTAAGCAGATTAGTTCCGCTATTAATTATACTATACTATCATTGTTTAGGAATTAATGGACACAATAAATTTACCGACACATCAAACAATAATTTTTACTTATAATCAAAGACAAATCTAAGTATTTTTTTATAAGAATTACTTTTTTGCAATCAGTAAAATAATGTTACAAAACGTGAAAATAAATCATAAGTGTAATTTATTCAATGAAGATATTTTTCTATGGCAATAGAGCATGGAATACCTACATGCCGAATAAAATAAAAAAATAAATAAAACGGGCTATTTTTTCTTCGTTGGATATTCAATGGCAGAATGAAGTATATATTAAGAATGTGTTTAGCGCGGTTGTGAATTTACAGATGTTTTTCAAAAAATATAAAAATTGAAACTTTCTAAAACAAAAAATTATATTTAAGTTTTATTACACCTCCATATATTCGGATAAAAATAGTCAAATTCATGATGTTGTTCGACAAAACAATTTTTCAAACGAACACCATCATTCACCTTTGTTGCGAATGTTATTCTTATCCCTTTATTATAGTTGGTATACATTGCAATATATTGCGATTTCCCAACATCTTAATCAAAACCAAAGAAAAATAATAAAGACAGCAAACAAAAAAAGAAAAGAAAAAAAAAAAAAAAAAAAAATAGAATGTACGATAAGAAATAAGTAACTTTTCTCGTAGGTCGGTTATAGGTATATATACACAATATATATAAATCGGTTATTGTTCACGGCGATGCGCGGGTAACCCGCCATATCTCGTTGAATCATGTACGGACGGATAAACTAATACGTCGTAGATTGGTAATTTCATCGAGAATTACATCTGGCTATTGACCGAGAGAGAAAAGAGAGTGAGAAAGATGATAAAAGAGAAAGAAATGGAGAGAGGGAGAGAGAAAAGCTTGATAAATAACTCGGAGACGCGGTAGAGCTAGCACTGCCTTTCTCCTCTTGCTCTCTTTCTCTTTCTCTCTTTTTCTCTCTCTCTCTCTCCGTTCGCAAGATAGAACGAGATAAAGCATCTTTTGCCCAGATTCCAACGCATTTATCCATCGGTAGAGGCGCGAGTGTCTGGGGACAGCTGTCACCTTATACTTGTGTGTGTGTGTGTGTGTGTGTATATATAATATGTGCATACACATGTATACATGTATACCGACCACGTTTCCAACATCTCTCGCATCTTTATAGAATGTGCTACCGCGTGCGAGGATACATCGCCTAACAGGATTCTTCACTCCTTGGCAAATCGGTATAGAACGAAGTTAAACGGGCAAAAAAAAAGAAGTAAAACTAAAAAAAAAAGGAGAGAAATAACAGTCTTCTTCCGTCGGCCCTCGGTTTCCTTTTTCTAAGTATATACAGACGAGGGAGGATGTCTCGCGCTTTCCTTTTTTCCCCACCCTTATCGTTTATTTTTTGCCTCTGGGTTCGGTTACTTTCTAGAAATATGTATATATATATATATATATATATATAAAAAAAAACTAGTCGAAAAAATAAGGAGTAAAAATGACGCGAGTAAAATCGAACAGAGATAAACGCTCGTGTGGTCTTGCGTTTGAACGAAAAAGTATACACATATATAAATTTAACTCAAGACCTTTAAGTTGCGATGCCGTTCTTTTATTTAAACATATGGTTAATTTATAAAAATGACTACGAAAATAGCATTTTTATTTCTTTTTTTTAAGGTTATCGTGTTTTTTCACGCAGCTTTCGATTTATTTTATACAACCGTTGATAAGATACTTTGTCCAAATAACGCTTAATTGAAAGTAATGAGTCGCATTTTTTCAAATTTTCTCCTTTTTAAAAATGAGCACATTTTTTCGGGTTGATACCTAACAAAAATTTATACATCGCTTTGTTGACTTGATGTAAAAAGATTATGAGACAACTAACCTAAATAAAGCAACATATTATGTAAAAAAGATTATTCAAATAAATGTTTTTCTAATTTAATAAAACCCACGCATATAAATTTCAATTGTTTCAATTTATTTTAGTAATTGATTTATTATATAAATTAAAAAACAAAAGCAATGTAAATGCTAGCTTTAACATCATCAAAAAAATTTTAATCATCAAAAGTAATATTGATAAGCACTAATGAGTGATAAGGCCTTGTAACGGTTGGCTTTGACAGTAGCTTATTATTATTTTCCGTTTACATCCGAGGATGCGTATCTCTCGCTAAAAATGTTTTCACCTCATTCGGTGGAGCGAATTATTTTCTTTTTTTGCCAGAAATTTGATGTGAACAAATCAATACAAGTATAATCAAGGCGAAATAATATTTATCAAATCGCAAATAATCTATTGAATTGTTTCTTCAATTATAAAATATTTTTGGTAACGATACATTTTTTAAAGCGTTATTTTATTGATTTTAAATTACATTCATAAAAATTTGTAAAATAAATTGTTTTAAATTATGTATATTTCTTGCATATCGAATGAGAAAAATAACTCAGTAAAACGAATTGTTATCATGTAGAAAATAATAAAAAAATAAAAATAAACGTCGCACGATAATCTATCCCAATTACTACGAATTAATCTCATTCGCAAATCTTACAAATGAATCTATTATCTTGGCCGCCCCCGTCGTAATGCCATAATTTTCCAAGAAGTTCCCTCGCTCAAAGACAATAACTAACGTCCGACGCTGAGAAAAAGGATAAGCTAAGCTCGATGTCTGTTGCGACCGAAAAAAAAAAAAAAAAAAAAAAAATACAAAATTCTCCATTTTCATAAATTACTATCTGTTGCTTGTGTGCGCTGTGAAATTTTTTTTTATGAATTACGCCGTTGAAATATTATTTGATTTTTTTTTTTTTTTTTAATTCAAGTAAAAGAAATTTAAGGGTTGTTAACCTTTTGAACACCATAAACTAATCGGGGCTTTATTTTTACTTTTTTATACGTGCGTTTTTGATTATTCAAAATCGAATACGGATATAACGGCTCTGTTGAACGATTTTATTTATAAAAAGAATAAATATTGTTTACTATACTCAATAATTAAATTGCTTATCGAACTAAAACGAAAAATATTTTTTATTTATACACTTTGATGAAAAAGATTTATTAAAATGTTCTTAAATGTAAATCGTTATAAAATTTAAATCATTTTAAAAAAAATAATAATTTTAAATAAAACCGCAATGATTAAACATAAAAGAATAAAGTATCAAGATTGATAAAATCGAAAGGGTTTCGTTAAATTAAAAAAAAAAAAAAAAAAATTGTCACGATATAGATAATTTGTAGAAAACAAGAAGGTGGATGATACCGTATACCGTACCGCGAATAATTTTCTATTTTCTCATTTAAACAAACGCCGATGCTCATTTGTTTTCGTGTGTGAGCGGGCTACACAGTTTTACGCCACGCCCAATGCTAATGGCAGCACATTATTAAGTTTATCGATAAATATAAACTTATTGCTGAAGTCGATGAAAAAATTTTTTTTTCCTTTTCCTCCGTTTCCGCTTTGCTACTTAACCTTGCGCTTCCTGCTTCCTATCTCTCTCTCTCTCTCTCTCTCTCGCACACACTTTTTTTCCTTTCTCTCTTATGTTTTCTATCAGTACGACAGCCGTAAAGTTTTTTAGCAAGGGGAAAAAAAAAATCTAGAAACTGTATCCGTACGAACGAGCGAGCTTTTTACGATTTGCTTCGCAAAGTTTAACACTTGAGAAAGCCCAAAGAAATTCAATTCTACTTTAAAGGACTTTAAAACTTTCACCTTATCACGAGGTGTTGATGCGGTGAATCTTTACCATTTTTATTTTTTTTCTTTTTTTTTTCTTCGTTGCTTATTACTTTTTATGTATACATATCTTATCGTTGTGAAAGCAAACAGGCAATTTCATTTCGAAGTCATTTTTTCTTCTATCAAATCTTTTACAATTTGCATTTCTTTTCATTTATTTTTCATAGGAATATCGATATTAATAAAATGATTTATTATTATTTTTATGATAATTGTTGCTATTACTTTGTCGAACAAAACAACAGCATTTGCTACAATAAAAATAACTGTTCAAGAATGTCAGTAGATACTAATAAAATTTTTGCGAGGGTATTCTGTAAGTATTCCAGGACTATGAAATTCCTTCATTACCACTTATTAGATTATATTTCAGACAATTTGGACTCAAGAAAAGATAGATGAAAAAAAAAAAAAAAATGTTGATGTTGAAAATTGAAAATAAAACATAAAAGGAATTGTTAGAAATTAGAATAGAAATTAAATTTGTTTACAAGATTATTTTAATAATCAAGAAAATCAAGCAAAATATAAGTAGCAAAAATAGTGATGTATATATATATATCTTATACAAAGTAAACTTTAAATAAATTTACTCATCAACGATAAACATTATATAGAGTTTCATATCGTTACAAGAAAAATGTTAAAACTTTTTTTTTGTTATGCGGAAAAATTGAAAAAAATTAAACTGTAAGAATAATTATTAAATTGTAAGAATAAAGTTTTAAAACCAGAATTTTATACTTGAGAACTCTTTCGTCCAAGTTAAAGTAAGGATATGTGCGGGTGTCGTAGTAAATTACATCTCCTATGATCTTGTTAAATTACAAACTTGATGTACGCGCATCTGGACGTCTCGTTGAAAGCAATAAACAGAAGCTTCTACATCGACGACAGATTGCAGTTTGACCTAGCAATTTTGCTTTTAATGTTCCTACGTGCATGTGCGTATATGACTTTAGAAATTTTTTGATCCTCACCGTTGAAATATTTGTTGAATTGTCTTACAATTTTTTTTTTTTTTTTTTTTTTTTTTTTTTTTTATAATGTAGCAAGGAAAAATATTTCAACTTCTTTGTCTAAAAAATCTACGAACATGTGCTCGAAAAAAAGAAATTGCAAACAATGCTACAACTAAGTATGTATTTCACATTTTTATTTCTATACATAATATTTTATTTTTTCACCAATTGCGATTGGCTACTTTCTAAAATCAATGATATAAAATTCAGCACATCGTATCGAATCAGTAACTTTAATACTTGATTCATTGTATATAACCTCAATATCAAAGCTTATTAGGAAAATTGATTTTCCTAAACGAACATTTAACTTAACGATATCAACGCGATCTTTATTATTAATAACCATATTATCCTCGTCACATTGTGTAAATTTCACAGAAGCGCAAATGTTATTCGTTACAATATTACATGCGCACGCGAACGCGTAAGCGTATCCTTGCTAAATAGACACGAGTCCTGCATCGAAAATAAAAAAGAATCCCAGTAAAATGCGTCTAACGAAAATAAACTTTTCATAGCAATAAAATAATAAACTAAATTAAGTTATCCTTTGTTAAAAATTAAATTTGAATTTAATTTTTTATTAATTTTTAATTTTGAAAAAAAAAAATCCAAAATGTTGAATAATAAAGCTTTAATTGCTAAAATATATCAAATTTAATATTTAATTCAAATTGATAACACGACGCATACATATTCAATGGAGAACAAGAATAAGCGATTTTAAATTTGTGTTATTTTTACACCCTTTCGTATGTTGTACTATATAATAAGTCTTTGTAGATCGTCCGTCTAATTTTGATTTAATATTGGATGATTTTTTTTCTTATGCAATCTGTTTAAATATATGATTAATTTTTCAAATTTTACGTAAAGATCGCTTTTTAAGCATTACCTGTTTTTCAAATTTATTAATCAAAGAATAATTATTTATTTATTTATTTTTTTGTTTAATTGAATTAATTATGTTAAAAAAATTTTAGCTAATTAGAAGAAACTTAAAAAAATGTTCTCTTGCAAAAGCTTTATTAAAAATGAGAAGAACAAAAAAATAATTTCAGAAATTAACGGAATTTCACATGTCGAGGTTAAATTTACCGTGTAAAGTAAGCCAAAGTAAATAGAAAAAAGAAAAAATAAATAAATAAATAAATAAAACGATTATACATCAAGATCATCGATTCTTTTTCGTACTGCATTGGATTAAAAAAAAAAAAAAAAAAACACGTAAGCTTTTACCTCGCACACGCGTTAACTCACATCGTCTATAATGTATGCAATCACGTATATGTATAGAGCTTACACAATAAAAGAACAAGTAGTTCACCGCGGAGATAGCGAATTACAAGTGCGCGCGATAACGTTAAACTCGCTAGACGCTCGCATATCGTATCCAACTGAGCTGACCGTATACACATAAATATACATATATGTGTGTGTGTGTGTGTGTGTGTGTGTGTGTGTGTGTGTGTGTGTGCGCGCACGCGCGTGTGTATGCGTGAGCGCACTTGTTTACTCGTGCCTGGGCGAAGGTGTGCGTGACTGTTTGTTCTGCACTAGCGCAGCATTCGTCGGTTGCTGCTTTGCTTCTCTTCCCTTTGACACGTATGTACGTGTGAGCAGAAAATGCGACACGCTTCGACTACCTGAATACGCCGTAGTCTCGAAAATCTATAAATATAAATATAGGCAACCCGTGTGTACTGCTGGATCAAAGGTATTTACCGAAAATTAATAAGCAAAAATTATGCGAAAAATATTACGTTTATATGGAAATAAAACGGTGATTTTTCATTTAATTTATTGAATAAATGCAAAAAAATTTCATTTCGGGCGGAATTTAAAAGATTCTCTATGAAAATTTTTAAAAATAAAATATTTAGAACTTATATAAAAACATAAAATATATCGTTGACATTTCTGATAAACATATAAGAGAAAGGCCCAAAGTGTAAAGTTGTTGCAGGTAATAGGAACCGCAAGTCGTCTTGATGCATAATATCAATAAAATTTTCAAATAAAAAAATTTTACATTTAGCCTACTAAACGTTCGTTTCACCTAGTATTCCGATATGAACCTACACTTTTCAACTTTTGAAAAACACGCGTATACATAAAGATAGATTCGCGGCGTTTATTAACTTAATAAATTGCTGACTTTTTATTTGAAACAATAAAAATCCTTTAAATTTTCGTAAATGTACGCTTATTATCCTCGGCTTCTTGGTTACAGAGAAAACCAGCGACATCGGACTGTGATCACCGTAATTTTAAATGCTAACCATCGCTGTACCGGATAAAATATTAACCGTTAAATCTTCCATGCGAATTGTTCATATACATGTATGTGCATATATGTTTATATATTCATTTAAGTATGAATATAACGCGATTTGATTTACTTCCGAGTGTCATCCATCTCATTTACCTAATAAACGGTTTTTGTTAATTTGTTTCTTTTTATTTTTTTCACAAGTACACGTATTTAATTACTTAACATTAACCTAATCGCTTGTTACTGTAGAACTTAATACAGTTTAAGTTGTTTTTCGTCTTTGTGTTAACAACTTGACACGTCGATGTTACGATCATATATACGTATACATTTGAAGGCGTGCGCTTGAATGTGTACGTTTGGGCACACACGAATTCCTTTTTTCTACTAATCTATCTTTTCAACGTATTTACGTTTCCTCGCAAATGTTTATCTATAAACAAAAAAAAAAAAAAGAAAAATATACATCATTAGCCTATAGTGGGAGCGGCAAGAAAAATATAAAAAGGACAGATTACGCCCACAACATCGGCAACGATAAAAACGAAAAAATAAGCAGAAAAGAATATTTTTCGCGATGCAAAGTAAAAAAGAGATAAGGAGAGAGAGAGAAAGGAGAAAACGGCTTGTATATATATAATACTCGCAAAGCAACAGCGGCTCGGCGTTCGAGTTCAAAGATTATAACCTCGAGCAAACTGGCAAAAAAGCCGAGCTAAGAAAAAGTGTAAAAAAAAGCGAGATAGAGTAGTGGAGAAAGAGTAAACGAGTATATGTATAAGATAACTGTGATAATTAGCTGAAGAAAGACGAGCTGAAATGTTTGCGAAGCTGCGTAGTCTTTAGGATTTGACTGCAATTGCTACAAGGCTCCCGAAGCAGCTGCTACTGACGGATGACATCAGAGCCGTAAAAATAGCGACTTTCTTCACCCGTGCTTCTCGCTTGTGATCAAGTTTCTTGTCTCTTTTTCTCTCTCCCCTCTTCTCTCTCTCTCTCTCTCTCTCTCTCTCTCTCTCTCTCTCTCTCTTCTGCTCACTCTCAATTCCTGAAAAACACAAGCAACCAGTGGATTTGTCTATCATTCTACCGTCGCTTCTTTTTCTTACATTGCCTCTCTGCTATTTTCACCTCCCTCTTTATCTTTCTCTCAATCTCATTCATTTTCATGACTATTTCATTATATTTTCGGCATAAACTCGGCTATTTTTTCGATAAACGTAATTTTTTTCTCGCTCGACACGAGTTATTCTTTGGATTCGAGTGCGTTATAAATAATCGTAATCCCGTCAGTTATTGTTATAAGGTTTCCTAAGTGTATTAATCATGCATAAAGAACTACTACAACGAAATGTCGCTATGAATAAATGCTTTAATGAAATTGGCGCGATAACGCATGAATTATTTTCAATTTTCTTTTAATTTTTAGCCGATGATTACGTGACGCGGATTTTCGTTTTAAACTGACGTTCGCGTAACACCTCGTAATTCAATAAGAATTGAATCGCTTTTAATTCAAGATTGTATAAGTTAAAGTGAACTATTTATTTATTCACCAACTATATCTTTGCTAAATTTAGATATAACATAAATATAGAAACTTATCAACGATCTAACATAAACGTATTATTTTCAATACGATGAATGCAAAATTTTCTTATTTTACTCTATCTGATAATAATAAAATTAAACGACTTTTTTCCTTTTTTTCGAATACATTCGTTTGCTCGGTAAAAAAAGAAAAAAAAAACACATACACCGCTTCGAGCAAAAGAAAAAAATGATGGGAAACACTCGAAAAAAGGAAACCAAATAGAACCGAAAATAACGCGTCATCAAATTGATTCGAAACGGCCAATTACCATTACACCCTCATCTTTTCCATTATCTCAATTTCTTCTTTTCTTTTTTCGCTTTCTCTTTCTCTCTCTCTCTCTCTCTCTCTCTCTCTCTTTCCCTCTCTTTCTCTCAACTTTTAGATTCTTTTTCTACGTCTCCTTCTCTTGCTCTCGTATTCTTTCGCGCGTTCTTCAAAAACAAAAAAAATTAGAGGAGGAAAACGACGACGACGACGACTACAGTACTGTGCGTGTGTACAAACGCATATATATCAATTACACGGCTCGGCGCAAATTAATTGCCATCGCAATATTCTTGATAAATCGCGCGTCTCCTCCTCGTCTCATTTTGGCGTCTCCCTTTCTCTCCGCTTTCGTGGGAGCTTGTATATCGCCGCTTTGAGACGAGCGAGATGAAGAACGAAGGGGGATGATCTTCGATGTCGCGAGAGCCATTCCTCGCATCCTATTGTCCTCGGCCCGTGTTTGGCCGCGACGATAAGAGGGATCGCGAGCGTGTTACGCGCTAAAGATTGAAATAATGGAAAAATTAATTTTGACGACGGGATCGAATAAACACATTGCGCACATACAATGTAATGGTAGTTACGTAATTATTTTCAATTTTCTTTATAAAATATTCAATATTCAATTATCTTTTTTAAAATATACGTTGTCAGATAAAAGGATTATTTTTTTTTTTTTTTTTTTTTTTAATATGATATTGAATTTTTATATAAAATAAGTAAATAATATTGTTTCACTTAAATGTTCAATAACGATCAAAGTCGGCATTTTTATTTACAAATATTCTACAATTTGAAAAGGTGATTTTACATTACAAAATTGTTGGTAAAGAGTAAAAAAGAACATGTATATATGTACAACTAATTTTAATTTCCAAAAGATAAGCAAATCTCGTATAACCGTATCGCGATATACTATAATTTTAACGAAACGTAAAAGGTGAAGATAACGAAAGCACAACATTTTTTTTACGGCACGATGGGCCGCGTTATCATCGTCGTTTGTTGGTGCAAGCAAAAAGAAATAGATTCGCGCAAAATTATTACAGCTCTCTTAGACTGTGTTTTGAATCGACGATATTGAACGCGCGATGTTTGTTGTACACCCATGATATTTTTTCGGTTTAAATGTATGTATAAGAGAGCTTTAAAAAAACTCGCGTGTGTATGCAAAAAGATAATGATGAAAATGAATGTCAATCAAGTTTTTTTTTTTTTTTTTTTAATGTTTGAGCTTTACTTTTTGTCGGCGTTTTAAATAAATTTTATGTCAAATTGAAACATATTAAGCATACCGTTCTTTATATATCAATTAAAATTAACGATAATTCTAAAAGAAATATCCAATCATTATCGGCTGTTTGTCTGAAAATTATTACGATGGAATTATACATCATATTTATAGAAAATATATTTTAAAATTAATAAATTGCATTATCGGTAAACTAATAATCTCATAAATCTCTCTTGAATACGTAATTATCGTGCTTAAATATTCGCTTTGAAAAAAGGTTAATCAAGAAATAAAAACGTAAATGTAAAAAAAAAAAGATTATCAAAATTATTCTTTGCAAATAACAATAAGTGAGAAAAATCAAAAACTTTAACTCGGCGAGTACACATCGCATCGTTCGGAGTAATTTCTTAACCGAACTCAATCCGAGAGACAAAAACTGAAGAATATTCGATCACTCGTCACTGTATCAAGGATGCAACGACGCAGCGAACCCACGTCAATTTATCAAGCATATATACGAAGTAACGAAATACAAAAAAAAGATACAAATCAAGGGTGATGGAAAGAAAGATAGAACGAGAACGACACGCCAAGAAAAAACTGAATCTTTCTAAACTCGACACTATTGCCGCTAGCGCTTGTTTGTGTTTTTTTTTTCTTTTTCTACTGAAAATTTGCGCGCGTTGCAAATATACAACGTTTTTACAAAGTACGCGGGTAATTTTCTCGCTCGCTATGAGAAAAGAAAGAAATGAAATTTCGCAATCGAAACAGAAGGAGCAGCGACTTTATCACGATTTTTTTTTCAATTTTTATCTTTGTAATCCCAAAATGAATTCCTTATCTTTTTTTCATTTAAAATACAGTTAGTTGTTGAGAATAGCAAATGCTATTTTTGTTTAAATAACGATTATTTATATCATCAATAAAATGCTGGAACACGATCGATTTTTATGTGAATTTTTTGCTTTGAGAAAAGCTACCCGGATACGGAAATTTGATCGTTAAGTACTATTCGATTGAACTCGTAAAAGTGAATCCGAACAGATATTGCGTGTTTTCTATTGTTTGTTCGTTATTTATTTTGAAGTTGGTTGCAAAATTAATTAATTACTAAAAAGTTTTTATTTTTCATTTCGATTTAATTGCATTGTAGAAATATTTAAATTAGTATTATATAAAACATAATTATTTATTATAGAAAAAAAGAAAAACATTCTATCATAAAGTAATTTAAAGTCTGCGTAAATTTTATAATTTTTGAAAATTTTCAATTTAAACGATTTTTGATACTTTATAACTCCTTGGACAGTTAATAATTGTAAATTATTATTGTAATTTATACTGGTAATACAATCCGTTATTGATCAAAACAATAAGATGATATTTAATTTACATTAATTTATTAACATCGCATTAATCCAACATATTACCTATGATCAAAGGATAAATACAATACTGACAAATTTTGAATCGCTCGATTTATTACATATATCTATACGTATAACTGAAAAATTTTATACGACCGCTTGTAGAATGTTTAATGCATCAAATATTCTGCTAAAATATCATCCAAAAGTAAAAATTTTTTTTTTTTTTTTTTTTTTTCATAAGTAAATATAACAATGTCGGATCAAAGAACGACTGTACTACTTAAAAACTTGTTTAACCAAGTCATCGGTTTGAAAAGAGGAAAGCCAACGGAACGATCGTTGATAAAAAAAAAAAAAAAAAAAAAAAAAAAAGAGAGAGAAAGCAAGAACTATAATCAAAGATCGAACCTGCAGTCTTATTAATGTAGAATTCGAAAGCAGCGAGGGGCCCATACATGCTGGAGCATCGGGAGTCCCTGTAATCGAGTTTAATGGTCCAGCCGGGTAGCGGTCCCGTCGGCGAGCTTACCGCCTTCATGGCCATAAGCACCGCGGGCAAAATGCGCGGCAGACTTTGCTCGTGATGGGGATCGGCGGGCGCTATTACCGCGAGCTTTACGACGCCTCTTTGACGCGGCGTCTCCGTGAGCAGCGCGTTCGCGCCCTCGAGCACCGTCCACGCGAGGACGCCAAAGAAGAGCAGCAGTCTGCGCGCGTGCAAAGCCGACATCGTCCTTTGGAGGCAATCGTTCGTTTGTGTCTTTTAGTTTTCGTTCCTTTTTTTTTTTTTTTTTGTATCTCGCTCTTCTTCTTGTTTAAAGATAAATCTTGCGTTTTTTTTTTTTTTTTTTTCTTTTTGAGCAAGAGATTTACGAGAACATGGAAGATGTTTACTTTATTATTATTTTGTTTTGCAAGGATGTATGAAATAACGATATCTTTTTAAAGTAATGTATGATTTATCTTTTAATGTTGATTGGAAAATAAATGTCAAGATTTAAAAAAAAATGTAAAGCAAGCATCTTATCTTTGCATGCATGAAATAATTAACACTTTTTTATTTTAATCGTTTTTGACTCACCAAAATCGATACTGATGAAATTAATTTTAAAATTTGAATTTTTAATCGGCATAAATTACTTTTCGTAACATTCTCTAAATATTCATCTTTGTTTTTTAATATCTTTAATATTATAAATTTGATAAATTTAATAAAAAATGTACTTATATCAATAGCAAACTCATTAATTCTTCCAACGGTTACGCAGTTTTTACTTTTTACAGAACTCAATAATTATACATTAGAAAGCTTTAATCACATTCTCGATGTAAGAGAAATTTTTAAATCGAATATTTTTTTTGTATTTTATTTGAAAAAAAATATATATATATATGGCATTTGCTGAAAGATATTTTATTCGCAAAAAAAATTTTTTTTAATTAAATAAAAACTTCTCATCAAATAAATTTTAATTAAAATAGTATTAATTGCAGTATGAAATAAAATAATTTTATAGAAAGATGAAATTTAAATTAAATGTAATAAATTGTGTGAAACAAATAAGTAAATTATTTTCTTTCTGTGCAAGAAATTACCTAATAATTATAGTTTTTGTATGAGCGACTTTTTAAAAAGTTATGTTCATACATTTCTCAATATTACTTCAACATAGCATCAAAGAAAAAATCTTCATTAAAATCGATTATTCTAAAATTCGACAATCTCTTTCTAAGCTCTTCCCAATCTCATCGTGGTAATAAACATTTCAAAAAGTCGCTCATTTCCGCGTTAACATAAACGTAACTCAGACCTCTGCACCTGCCTTTGTGTCTCGATGAAACGTTACTTTTGCGAGCAATAGATTCGAACCTCCCGATTCCACTTGCTGCTTTGAGGATACGAGCCGATTCGGACCATCGGTCCCAGCTTTGCCGCCGACCACATTTCTTTTTTTTTTTTTTACTCGCTCCGACACTTTTTCAGCCCAACGTACTGCACTCGTCACGAACACCAAGCTTCGGCCATTCGTGCACCTTGTTCCGTCTCACAAATCGCCGACACACTTTACACTCGATGAATTTTCGTACAACGACGCGCACTTGTACCTTTTCACTGTACTATTTAATTCTTTTCCAACCGCATTAGAGATTTACATTTTTACTATTTTAATTTTGTTTATAAACAGTGCACCCTTTTTAATTTCATTTATAAGAAGATCAACTGTCGTCATAAAGTCCGACGATAATGTTTTATATGTTTCATTGTAACGATCATTACTCGTATTTACAATGTTTCTAATCATAAAAATCAATATTCATCTTTCCAAATGTATAGTATTACACATTCCACTAAAATTTACAGAAATTTTTAACGATTACAATTATTTCTATATCTTTTGCAAAAAAAAAAACAAATAATAAATAAATAAATAAATAAATAAATAAAAATTTAAAAAAATGTCAAACTTTAAGAGTACTCGAAGTGAAACCTCAAACGCAAAACGAGCGAAAACAAAAACATCGAATTGATGTTACTAAAGCAAACAGTGTGATATAATAAACTTTCTATTCAAAAGTAATCGTCAACTGAACGAACTCAAAGTTCATCCAAAACTTGATGTTTTTTTTATAACGGTACTAAGCAAAATCACGCGACCTTATCTCTCACAACGCCAGATGTCTCATCTGTCAAAACTCAACCACCTCGATTACCTGGACTCAACCACCGTCGAACCGAAGTTTCGCAACGAGAAAGCAATTCTTTTTTTCTTTTCAACGCTCTATTCAATCCTTTTAACAATTCATAAGCGCCAATTCGTTTACTTAGTCTCGGGAAGTCGCGTTGCACGAAAATCGTAAACTAAAGATACGAAACCCCCCTACGACTGACCTTACGAGCATAGAGACAGAGGAGTATAGATAAATGAAAAATTACATCCGCGGTAGGTAATCGTTGACTCTTGCCAAGTGCAATTTGTCGGCATAACGAGATCGTCTCGTTCTATTTTCAGAATCTGCAACCGCGTAGATGGAAGAAAAATCGCTGCGCGTTAAGAATGACGCGGCTTACTTTATATAAAACGTCGTGAAATTAGTCCACGAATTTATCCGCGTTTGTCGTTCGTGTTACAGACTTTTTTAATTTTAATATATCGTTTTATAAATTATAGATTCTGCGGTCGACTAATTTTCAACTTCGTTCCCTTTCATTTTCTCGAAGTCGATTATTTGAACGATTAATGGGTCTTTGATATTTTTATCGAAGCTTTTTTAAAAATGTCGTCAAACAAATGTTGCACGAAATGTCGCTTTTAATTATTTTATTCTCGACATTGGCGAACAATAACGTAAAACAAAAATCATTTATATTGTTGGTTTATCAGCAAATTATTATTTATTTTTATTATTATGCGTATTTGTAACAATATATATTATTCGCTGCACAAATATTTAAAAAATTTATCAGTAAAGTATGTTTATTAAAAATAACAAAAGCGACTAAGCAAAGGACGTGCGCGTACTTTAACATAATATCCGCATTCACAGAATAACCAGAGGAACAATATCGTTTGTGAATTTAAACCGATAAAAAAGAGATTTGGAAGCAACAAAGAAAAAGATTATCTTGTACTTAGAATATATATCTTATACAAATACACGAACTATTATACATCGATAAAATCAACGAGTATCGATGAAAAAAAAAAAAAAAACAAACAAAAGGTAACTATCACGGTATATAACCCATCGTTTAGGCTTTCTTGGACATAAAAACACGCATATATACGCACGTGCATTCACAAATATAAATATTCCTCGCTACATCGATTTTTCGGCTAGCTTTTGTCCCCAACCCTCGGGCTTCCAATTACTTGATTCAGTCTTTATCTCGTACTCGAGACACAATGTACGCGCGTGTACGTGCCTATATACACGTAACTACACACATACTTATACGAAATGAACTAGCGGGCATGGTATAATCGATTATCACTACATTACCCAAAGAACGAAGGAGTGCCGTTTTTGCTTGGCTTTCTCTACTGTATAACCCGTAATCGCCAATAGACATCGAAAGGATTTTACTGTTGATTCATAAAAAATGGTAAAAAGTAATTAAAAATATGCCGATATTTTTTCGATTCAACGATTTTTCATATACATATATATATACATACATCTCGAATTGACGAAGAATTGCCCGTTTGAAAAAGAAAATTTTTCACGGAATTGTCTGACAATAGGGAAAAAAATTTTTTGTTTTACTTTTTATTCCATGAGAAAATATAGAAAAGAGAAAGAAAGCGCTAAAAAAACGAACGAACATGTCAGTAATTTTAAAATCATAAAACATAAATAAACGATTATTAGATGACAAAAATATTATTTCTATGAGCGCACGGATATTATTTAAAGTTTAATGATATGAATGAATCAGATGAACTTTTGAAAGAATAAAACATTTTTTAATATACTCTCCTATGCCTATTAAGATTTTACGCTGTGTGAAAAATGTGTTACAGTATAACTTATTTCATTTAGAATTTATAAAATTTATTTATTAATTCTAAAAATTAAAATTTTGTAAATATTCATTGATAACAGTTGACTATTAATCAAAATAATTTCAAATTAGAGAAACAAAATACAAGATAATTTTCAGATACTTATGTAAAGCACAAAAAATCCATGCGAGCTTTTTTTAAAATACGAACATAAAGTTTGCAAATACTTGTTAATTAATTATAGAAAAACGCGCACGGACAACGCAGATAAAAAAATGACAATCCATATTTTAACGCACTCAAGACTATACACAGCATACAAAACTAGGACATTTTCCGAGAAAAAAAGAGCTTGGAAGGCGAAAAGAAAAAAACAAGCTTGAAAACATTTAGTTATACAAGGTTAAAAAAGAAAAAAAAAAAAAAATGATTAGTTAGTCGAACGTTAACGAAAAATGCGTTTTAAAAAGTAGCGAGCGACACAATTGTCGTAGTAAAAAGTATGGAAGGACAAAAGATAAAAAAAAAATAGCGGCAAAGAAAGCGACGTATGTTGATTCCAAAGAAAACCGAAGAATTAACATGGACAGGAAAAAAACGAAGGAAGATCCAACGACAATCGCAAATGCAGTCACATTAGTCGACAAAAGCAAAAAAACGGAATGAAAAGCGTATAACAAGTAGTGTGCTTTTAAGTGAGCATTAAAATGAGACTTTGTTAATCTAAAATGCGTTAGTCGGTAAATCCTTTTTTCTTTTGTAGTTCGATTTTTCTTAGTAACGAGTTTGAAAACGCATTTAAAATAAGCGTCATCGACGCATCAAAGAAAATGAAATATGCAACGAGAATTATATCGAATTTAGCAGGTAAAAAATAATGAAATATTTTTTTAATCCCATTTTATCATTCATCGGCGTTAATTTTTTTTTCAGCCAATCGATAATTTGCTGATAATCTCTCTTCACTCACGTCACGCATTTTTCAAATTTTATTCTTTTCCCTCCACGAGCAACTGCTTTTTGTACTTCTTTTCTCGTTATTAGCCTTCCCTTTCTATTTCTCTCTTTCGTACTCTCATGCTCCTTCTTTCTCCTTTTTGATATTTACCGTGACAACAAAGAAAACAGAAATTTGAAAGTATTATCGCAATAGAAATTAAGTCACACGATAGTCTCTGAGTTTCGTTTTTCCCACCGAACGACGACGACGTCTTTTATTACTTGTGGAGGCGTCAGTCTAAGTACGAATAGAAAGTAAAATGACTTGAGAATATCAAGGAGAAGCTAACTGGCAGCGATGCGGGCAACACACCAGAGGTGACATATGAACTATACTTATTCATCTCGAAGGAACGAAAAGCAAGAGTATGCATTATCGCTTTTGCTCATCCAACTTACATAATCCGCTAAATTTTATTGAAAAAACTCGGATTTACAATTCGGATTAACAATCGGCCATTTTATGCGCCTCGTCATATTTATTTATCGCGAAGCTGTATTTTTACCCTTTCGGTACACTCTTTTAACTCTGAAAGAGGATCCAAGAACTTCTTCTTCTTTTTTGAAATTCGATAAGCGATATCGAGAGGAATCTTTTCGTAGCAGATTTATTATTTTACTTCTTCATAAATGAAATTTAATATCTTAAAGTGATGCAGTTTTTGAAGTATTAAATACTATATTGTGTTAATATTTAATAAATGTTAATTTTAAAGAACTTTTATTAATACAAATAATATTAAAAGTCGGATAATTCAAGCTAATTTTGTTTTATGGATATCTGCCGTTCATAAATTGCAATTATATTAACCTAAGATTAATTTAGACTTTCCTATCACTTATTTATTAGATTAACAAACATTCGTAATCGAAAATAAATGAGAATCGTTAATTGTTTCGATTTCTGTTGATTGGGCGAGAAAAAAAAGAAGGAGAAGAAAAAGATGCGTAAGCAACGATAGGAAAAGTAGTTAAGTATCAATTACTATACTCGACATTTTTTGATCGAATGATTGAAATGAAATCCGTAAGTATATCTTCATTAAAGTATAATAGGATGAAAAGTATTTATTCGTTTTACCTGAAAAAGCTTTTTCCCAGTACTTCACGTTTAACGAGTTTGACTCGAGTTTGACTTATGAGCTTAACGCTAGATAATATAATTGTCTTTTAACGCAGTACATTCAACCTTCAACTGAAATTTAGTCTTTCAAAAATTGAACTAAAACCGACAATGACCAGAACGCCATTAGACAAAGTACAAAAGTATAATTAACTTAGAAAATAAAAGTTTTTGAGATTTATTATTATTTTTTTTTTTTTATTTTTTTTTTTTTTTTGACAATACCTCAACTATAATAAAATCTTTGCGTTGAAGATTTTTTGCCTTGCAACAGTCGGTCATTATCTACTGCAGTTTGTTATAATCACAATATAATTTGATAAAAAGTAATTCGATTGCAATGCAAAAAAAAATTTACTAAATGGCATTCGTTTATAAGATACATTTTATTATAAAAATTTTATATATTGGAATAATTAATTTGTTCAAAAATGTTTTTTTACAAACTTGTTTTTTTACATCTTTATGTAAAATTTTGTACTTGAATCTTTATACAACGATATAAATATATCTAAATACGAGGTTTTTTTTTTAAATACATTAAAAAAAAAATAAAAAGCATTAACAACTTCATCGCATTATACCTCGCTGTAATTAAATCGAAGCACTCGCATTAAATTTCATAATTCGGGTAGATTTAAACGGTCTCAAAAGCAGTAACGGATAACAAAGCCGCTCGAGTGAGCTTACAACTCTTCACCAAAATTAAGAATCGATAACGTCTCGTCTTCGTGAAAATGCCTTACTTACGGCGCCGAAGCAAAAGAGAAAAAAAAGTAAAAAAAAAAAAAAAAACAAGGCGAGGGTAAGACAAAAAGAAAAAAATAATACGGCGAGACTTTAATTAAAGCGCAAAACTTTGATGAGAATAGATTATCGAACGGTGAACTAATACACCCGATATCTTGAAGGGTGAGATAAAGAATGAAAAATCTTAGTATATAGAATATACCGTAGTACACAGCGTATACTACGGTAAAAAGAAAAGCAAGAAAAAAGACTCGTCGCTTAACGGACAATCCAAAGTTATAACGATTCTTTCGTGCTTTCCAGAAAGCGTTACCGATCGGCTGATTGTACGTAAGTTTTATTAAAGATCGATCGTTAAGAAATCGTTGAGCTTTCTCATCGTTAGGTAGCCTCGCTGTGTCATCGGAGTTTTACCACGTTTAAATAACGTCGAGCTGTTAAAGTTCGGATGTGAAGAGTGAGATTGAATATTTGAAGAAATTTTTAAAATACCCGAATGTCGATGTTGTCAACGTAGATGTAAATAGTTTATATTAATTAATAACGATACATTTTTTTTTTTTTTTTTTAATAAAATACATACTTTTATTTTTTTCTATAACTTGAAAAAATATTTTCGTCCAAAGCTTTTGGATTACTTTTAAATTCGTTGTCTTATCTTTATTTTAATTTAACACCGTTGCAATTTTCTAATCCTGAATGGATCGTTAAAAAATTTTATATCGATTTTATTTTTTTAGTTATCGAAATTCCCGGGAAAATTGGGACACGAGAAAGAACTGAAAACTAATCCGGTATAGCCTACGAATGGCCGAGTAAAGAATACAAAGAAACTCAGTGAAATACGAATCGAGAAACGAAATTCGTTCGCCAAAGTTTAAACTTGTGAATCCACCGCTAAGTTGATGTCTTAACATAATTTTAAAAACTTTTAAGGAAACCTGAGAGCTCGAATTGAAAAAGACCGAGACCTCGAAAATAATTTATTTTTCTTTGACGAAATCATGTTAAATATATATTGATCAAAGTTTTAATATTTTATGTTTCTCCTCCTAAATATTACTCCAATATCAATATAAAAAACAATTTCTTCAAATACATGTATCTCACAAAATTCCTTTAAGTACCGAGCGCACGAATATTTTAAAATATTTAAATAAAACCGTGGAATATTGATTATTATGATTATTTTTATTTATTTCAAAATTTTCTAAATCATCCTTTAAAATTGTATGTATATTATTTTATGTAAACGATAAAAGATAATTTGAAAAGCCGTTGTCAAAATATTTTTCTACCCAACCAGAAATCAATTTCAGTTTGTAATGCATCACGTTTTGAAGCATTTGTTTTATGTGTTTGATTACAAGCTTAAACATAAGAATAAAATAAATCGTAATAAAAATAATGTAATCAATAACAGATAGCGAAAAATAAATGTTTCTCGTGGAAGCGATGTGTGCCAAAATTTGACTTTCAGTCAAGTGAATTTGACGAAGAGGTAATTAATTTCGGCTAATCGATAAAATTGATGCAAATTTAACTAAATTAATTAGGGATATTTCAATAAAGATACGGATAATGTGAAAGGTTTACTTTGACATTGATAACTTATTATTGGCAATATTATGTTGACTTTCATAATTAAATTTAAAAAATTGCTTAAAATCTATGATGATGGTTAACATTTTTTGTACGATAATTAAATATTAATATTAAATATTATTATTAATGTTGGGTTTCAATTTTGCGATTAAAATACAGCCTTTAAATATCAAAAACAACATATAAACTTAGAATTTGAACGTGAAAACGATGAGATAATTATTTTAGTCTAGAAACTTAATGCAAATGTAATAGTGGATTTTTGGTGGGTAGGACATTAAGAAGATAAAATACTTCCTTTTCGGAACTATAAACGAAACCCAAAATGAAAATCCAAAGAGAGTAAATTTTTACCCTGACTATAAAACAAAAAAGTTTCCACGACTTTAACAATAAAATCGTATTTAAATAATTAATTTTACAAGTAATTTATAATTAAATTATAAGTATGAATAATTGAATAAACCAATCGAATAATTTTATAAACGAATATTTAAAGAACGCTATGATTATTCAAATCGTCAAAAAAAGGCTTGGATATTTTTTCTTTGCGACAAAATATTTGTTATCAAAGCTTTGAAAAGAATATTACAAGAAAAAAAAAAAAAAAAAAAAAATTGAAAAAACAACCCTTCACATTTTTTACTCTTAAAATACTAGTAAAAAGAGAGGAGAGCATAAACATAAGAAAAATAACAATCATAAAACAGTCAATCATTTTGCAGATACACAAAATTGATTTTAACTTGCACAACAACATAAACAGCAAAAGATCAAATGAGAGGAGAGAGTGAGAAAAAGAAAGGGGGAAGAAGAAGAAAGTAATAGAAGCAATTTTTTACCCCTTTATCCGTAAGTATAGCCGCGGGCGAATGTAAAAGAGTGTGCGACGTCACGCAGCTGCTCGCAATTATCCGCTCTTTAACGTTACGCGACTGCCGGCTTTATGCACGTCGTGGATTAAAGTTAACCGTTGCGCGGTTGCCATCACTGTTAAGCTTCCTTGTCTCTTATACGAATATTGCTTAATTTTTTGCTCCACCGAGGCTTGTAATAGCCGCTTTAAATTTATTACACTGTATACCTTTTATATCAAAGTGATTTCCCTTTTTTTCTTTATTTTCTTTACTATAATTTTTGCCGATTTTTAAAATGTTAACATACGAGTATATTTTGGTAATTTCTTTTTAATCTAAACTGCTTTGTTATAAATGGAACTAGATATAAAATATAAATTATAAATGAAACGAGATAAAAAATCCTTGTCGCTTTAAACTATCCTCGAACATTTTGTTCATGAAAAACAAATATATAAATTTTTTTAATTAATTTTACTTTTCCATTATTCGAAATCGGTTATAAACTCTTGATTCAAAACAGTTTTGTACTAAATCTTGAATTCTTAGAAAAAAGCACAGATATTTTCGTGTTTTCGAAGCTATTCTCAAAGTGATGCAATACTCTAAACGAACATAAGAGAAGAAAACACGGTTGACGTGCGCAAGTTTATATGGTGTACAGTTTTTATAGTGTCTATTTATCACGATGCGTTAACCGAACTTGCATACGCGATGAAACTTTCAATAACAATAATAATAATAATAATAACAATAACAACAACAACAATAATAATAATAATAATAATAATAATAATAATAATAATAATAATAATAATAATAATAATAATAATAATAATAATATATCATATAATAAAAATCTTATTTAGCGCCGTAGATCGAGAAAACTCGATGTCGACTCTTATCGAAGTATTTATAAATATAATATGTATATATACAAAAAAGTAAGGGAATATAAAAACAAAACAAGATACCAATAGAGTTGAAATAATCGAAAAATTGATAATAAAACTTAAACCATCAGATAATGCAGCGAAGTTTTTCCACACTAATGTTTTATCACGTACATTCGATAAAAATTTCAACGATCGATTGGTACAACCATATAAATTCAAATCGAAACAAAAGTCCAAATTGTAAAGGGATTTTAATGAATTTTCGTCAAAATTTTGTGTCTAAGGTTTAAATTTTAAAGCATCACAATGAATTAATGATCGTTTTGTACTAAATTACGAGGATTCTAAATAAAACAAATATTATGTCAAAACTTGAACACTGTTGTTCAAGTTACCACTTGAGAATAATTAATGCTCCGATTTAACTGCGATGAGACGACAACGAGCTGTAGATTTTTGAACGAATCGATCATTTACAATTAATTATTTCTCATAATTTTCGACTGAACTTTTAATACCGAAGTTATCTGCGTCAAAAAATACTTTTTGAATTGTTTACTAAAAATTACTTTCGTTAATTTAATCGTTAAGTTTATCTTCCAACATTTATTTGTTTATTTTCTTTTTCATTATATTCCAAAATTAATTATCATTGAAAATATTATTACCTAACTCAACAAGCTTCAAAATTAATTTAATAAAAATAATTTCAAATAAAAATTTCAAAGCTATCCTTATGACCCATTTCACAACAAAAAATGTTACTTCAATTAATGGAATTAATTGAACGAAATTTTCGACGAATTAAAAAAAAAATTTACTAATTTTTATCACATAGGACAAAATGTACATACATACCGAGTTATTTCTTCATGACATTTTTTTTCAACATTCTACTACCATTGAATTTTTGGATTACCATAAAAGAAATATCTCAAATATTTGCGGTCTTTGCGTCAATATTGAATCCTAAATTTATGGGTTCTAGAGTTAAAATCTCAATCAAAAAATTAAAACTCTATTTCGTGTGACTTCCCCTTTCTTTGTAAATTCATTTTTCCTTCTAATTTCATATTCAGGCATACGGGTTAATAAAAACATATGCATATACATGGATTGAAAAATTGTGTAAGTTCAAATACGTTATATATTATATAAATATCAAGTTGGATGAGCAATTTAATTTCGACAAATTTTTCACATTCTTCAACGCGCATGTTATTCGACAGATAAATTTTTGGAGTTAATACAGTATTTAAATTGAATATATGCTTAATATATTAAATAACTGTGGAAATTCAAGATGCAAATAAAATCATATTGTTCTTCGGTGTATACAGATATTATATCGAGTCTCGATATCACCGATGATCTATATATATCACTTACTGCAATAAAATGTTTGACATAGTTTATTTATGCCGCGACTCATAGATATATAATTTGTAGAATGATAATATGTATTTAAATTTCTGTTTACTTAAAAAACTTTGATGTGATTTAAAGATACAGGGCCACAATATTCTTACACATGTATTGTTTTCGAAAGTTGGGAATGTCAAAGGAATTGATATGTGAATGGAGGAAGAAGAAATATGAGAAGATTGCTTTGCACGAAACACAATTGCAATTGAGATTCTATCCTTTGTATGAATTCGACGAAGACTTCATACATAGTAAACAAAAGCGTCAAGACATTTCTTATTGATGGACATATCACAAAAGAATCTTATATGTCATGATTTTTCAATTTTTTTAGTTATCGTTGGAAAGTTCAATTTTTCATGTGATTCTAACCGATTTATTTTTAAATTTATAATAATTAACTATAGAATATAAGAAAGTAGACAACTCAACTTTAACGTGCTCGATATAAAAATTACATACTTACATCTGGAATTTGACTCGAATAAAGCGTAAAATTTTATGCGTCAATTAGAATATTTACTAAGAATTATATATTTATAATTTTCAAATAAAAATAATTGATAAAAGAAATTTTTAGTGGTTAATTTAAATGTAAACGCAATATTATTTCGCGAATATGATATAAAGATACACAATTTTTTTACGATGAGCCTATGTAAACAAGAAAGCTATTTCATACTACTAAAAGTAAGAAATCGTTAAAAAAATTTAAAAAAAGAAGTACCAAATGAAGCTCTTCCTCGCTAAAAATCTGCAAATTAATTAATTATTTTAATTTCTTTTTTTCGTTTTTCATTTGTTTTTATTTTCACTTTTTTCCCGCCTTTCCGTGGCATAAACAGTATTATCCATCAGCTGCAAGTTACGATTAAAGCTCGATCGCACAAAAGTATAAGCAAAAGAATCTTGGAATGCGCGGTCTAACAACGACGAAACAAAGCCCGCTATCGTATACCAACACACTTAATTGTATATACATACGCATATACGTATATGTATATGTGAACGTTAAAGAAAGAAGAACTAAATCGACTTATTTCGCTCCGCGCAGCGCTGGATTGCCGCGTAAGTCCAGCTGCTACAGTCGACTTTTTCGAGTTGAAGTTTATCACCGTGTATATGTGAGTCCGCGAGAGAGAGAGAGAGAGAGAGAGAAAGAGGGAGGGAGAGAGAGAGAGAACGCACACGTTTGCGAATGTTGGAAATTGCCGGTCTCTCGAGACAGAAACATATGGTGGTACCAAAATTTTTAAACGTTTTCTGGGATTTTAAAACAGAGCTGGAACCTTTTTCTTTATGGATTCGAATTTTTTCGATGAGTATTTTTAACTTCATTTTAATTTATAAGCTACCGAGGTTAGATAGATAAATTTTTTTTCATTTTCCGTGTCAAATTTAAACTTCAAATTCATTTAAATGCAGATATATTTATTACGTCGAAGTGACGAATGTTTCTCAAACTACTTTTTTTTAAATTTTTTAATTTTTCTTTTTTTAACATTCGGCCCGATATTA
Organism: Chalcis sispes; assembly: GCA_949987625.1. Lineage (NCBI taxonomy): Eukaryota > Metazoa > Arthropoda > Insecta > Hymenoptera > Chalcididae > Chalcis > Chalcis sispes. Next base: position 69,941,834 of record OX465095.1, on the reverse strand, counting down.
CGACTATTCTTTTATTAATAATCAAAAGAATTAAAAAATCTTGATTAATTATTATTAATAGTAAATTGAAAAACTAATAATAAAAGCGAGCGACAAAAAAATTACTTCGACGGATCGCACTTACACCCATGCACTCAAGCCGTCACGTACACGCGCGCATACGTCATTGGAGCATCGAGAATCTCACGTTTAATCCCTCGAGATCAGAATTCCAGTAGTTGATTTGGACGTCGTAGCGATGATACGCGTAACATAAGTATATGTACCTATATTAATATATGTACAGATAAACCAAGGAAAATAAAGAAACATCGAGATGCAAACACGCGTAAGAAAAGTCGCGTGCGTCTTGACTTTTATTTTTCTTACGATTGTAACTTCAGCGAGAAAATAGAGTAAATTCCCACGTCGTCCCATCCTACGCATTCTTCATCTCGCATCGCACAAATATACAACTAAGATGTGTGTGTGTGTGTGTTTATATTCCGTTAACTTTTTTTACATAGTCCTTCAATAAAATGCTTGAATTTATCTGTGACGGCATAAATGAGGAAGAATACCTTTGAATTGCTATCAAGGTCAGGTGATTGCTCTGCTAATGGGAAAATTAAAAGCGTTTTTTTTTTCATTCGATAATATGTCACGCGTATCGATTGTTTTGATTATGTGATTAACGTCGATGTACTTGTACGAACGCTTATGCTTGAATTTGTTTTAAAATAAATCAACGAACGATATAATAACCTTTTACTGCATTATTTGCCTTAATTTATCACATTTTTTTTATATAAAATGATTGATCCGACACTTGGCTTTTTTTTGCAATAAACTCATAACTTTAACGCTTTTAATCGAAAAAATTCGCATATAGATACTATAAAGATATTTTTTAAAGATTCTTTATTTTTATATTTCAACAAATTACTTAAAATAAAAAATAAACAAATAAATTGTAATACCATAAATTTTTATCCTATTGAATGAATTGATAACAATTTTTAAGTATGTGAAATGCATCGAGCACTGTAAACATTTTCAATACGAACCAATAATAACGAAAACAGACAATTTTGTAAAATGAAAAATTATAGTAAAAAAATTGCGTAAAAAATTAATGTTCGAATCGAAAAATTTGACAAAATTTAAACCACCGTTTTGAAACTTTCAAGTATTCATACCTTACCCTACACTTATACGACTACACGGTAAAAAAAAAAAAAATAATAATAATAAACAGCTACTAGCTCAGATACGAAATGTAAATAACAATTAAAGAGAATCTAAAGGACCAAAGGAAAATGAAAAAAAAAAATGTCGCTACATCTGCGGGTGTTTCATATACGGGTAGTTTAAAAATCACGGCTCATTTCACATTTTCATTCTTTCATTATCGTTTTTTTCCGCACACGTTGAATTTCCGTACCCCGCATCGTTCTTTTAAAACATTACGCAGCCTGTACGAATGACTCATCTGTCTCGTAAAAGAAAATAAAAAATCAAGCTGCTAAAACCGCGGTGATAATGTAACGTAATTTTACGCATTATCGAGATCGTAAAGCGGAATTTTCCCTCATGGATACCGCAACGGGATAATCCAAGAGAGCACGGAAAAATAAAGCAAGAACAGTCTCGTAAGACTTAAAATTTCTATATGTATCATTTGCATTTAAGACCGTGCATCCCCATTTTATTCGTGCACCCATTTTAAGGTCTTTCCCTCAAATAACAACACTTACTAAGTTGTTAAAACCACCTGTCGAAAAATTATCCTTTCCTCGACTTCTTCCAATGTTAACAACAACAACAACGGCACATCAAACATTTTTACTTCTCAGCTTACAGATCGCGAAATGACAGCGAGCAAAGGAAAAAAATTAAGAGAAAGAAGTAGAAGTTAAAAAAAGAAAGAAAAAAAAAAAACAATTACGTAAACTAGTGCGAAAAATGAGTTTTTAAAAACAAACGAACTACTCGAGAAAAGGGAAAAAGAAGAAAACAAGCCGAACACCGCAATCGTCGAAGAACGCGCGCGAGATAGTATTGTATTCTCCGTACCGGCGCTCCGACAGAGAGCGCGATTGAAACTGAGAGCGCGCGCGGGACAACCGCTGCCGTCGCCGCCGAGCGCCGCCGCATTCGCGTCTCATCGCGCCCCTCGAACTCGAGCACAACGTCTTCTCTCTCTCTCTCTCTCTCTCTTTCTCTCTCATTCTCTCTCTTTCTCTCTCTCTCTCTCTCTCATTCTGTACGCTAGTAGAATCGACTACGTCTCTCTCTCTCTCTCTCTCTCTCTCTCTCTCTCTCTCTTATCGGCACTCCTCTACCCTTCTCTATTCGCTCTCTTTCTCCTTCTCATATTCGGCTTTTCCCTCTGCTCGCTCTATGTTGTTCTACGCTTTCCCTTTCACTACGCTTTCCACACCCTTGCTTCGGTCGTAACGTTTTGCTCAACCTGTAGCGTGTCTCCTTTGATGATGCGTTTGTTTTCCCTTCTTTTTTATGGTACGCGTGTCACGCGCTTGCTTTTTATTTTATCTAATTACAATGCCACCGCGTCAGTTCATATCGTGTTTATTATTGCTGAATAAACATCTTAAGCAGCGTGAAATTTGTATATCTTGAATATTATTTTTCATTATCTTAGTTGTTAAAATTATCAAAGTAAATGATTATTATTAATTTATAATACGTTTACGAGATACGAATAAAACATTTCTTTTAAGATAAAAAGCAAGAAACATTTAATTAGAACCACTGAGATATTTATTATTATAATGTCCAACAATCTGAATTTAAAAAACAAGACTCTAAATTTTATTACATCCTGATCGAATATTTTTTTCTCGAACTTATTTATTGATTTTATAGCTGTATCAATAATAAATTGTTTTTATTAAAAATTTGACTAGTAATATAGAACTGTTTAACTACCGATGACATGATTTTAATGAACTATCGAATATTTATCTTTCCATCTCTATGCTCCTTAAAGATAAATTTTTTAAATATAATTATTCAGCCTTCGAAAGTTTATTAATATTGCTTGAATAATATAAACTAAATTTTAAGTATAAATTCAACGAGTTCGATTTTGATTAATATGAAAAACGCTTGATTAACAGTCAGTCACATTAGTATGGCATAATATAGACATTCTTAACAATTTTCTTCGTCTTCGATAAGTAACGACATACTTAGTCACTTAAAAGTAGAAAATAAAAGATATAAAATAAAAAGATGAGAAAATAAAAAAAAGAAAGAAAAAAAAATATGGAAACCCAGAATCCCATTTCCAATAGACACTCGCGAAATTTTTCGTGGCAGAAACGCCTTAGAGACAGACTTCATTCCTTTCGCGGTTTATCTCGCTCCCGACGTTTCGTTTCGTTTTTTCTTCATTTTTCTTTCACTCTTCTGTTCTCTCTCTCTCTCTCTCTCTTGCTCACAGTCTTCTTTCCGTTATCTTCTTGACCCATGTGCTGCCAGTCGCGCCCATCGTCACACGAACACGCACGCGCACGCAAACATTCAACAATATTCACCCTCGTATTTGTCATTTTTCATCGCGTGCGCGTTCGCTTCTGCTGCGCATGATCCTTTTTGATTCATCCCTCCCTACCTGCCCGGCCTCGTTCCTCTATCCTTCTTTGAGACTACACCTCTTCTTTTTTCTTTTCTTCTCGTGCTTCTTTTCTCACTTTTTAATGTCGTGCCACCGCTTTTACTTCAGCTTTTTCGTGTAAAATACGTGCATTGTATATATATATATATATATATACATAGACATGCACGCAAAAATATAAGTAAAAAGTACAGAAAGCACATGCCCACATTCTTCAAACGCTCGGCGAATATATCTAGGTACGCGAAGTGCTACGTGCGCCCTTTCACTGGCACTGCTGCTGCTGCTGCTTTCAAAATTTTCATAATAGATTCCATCGAATAGCTTTTATCTACATTACAAGGGTTTTATCTCGATCGATTGTTTCATTGGACTACTGTAGAATGTCTTTTCCCTGATCTTTCTTAAAATATGTTTATTGCTATTCGACAACATTTTTCAGTCGCATTAAATATAAATAATTAATATATTTTTTTTTATAAAATAAATCTTTAACTTTACGCTTGAATTTATAAAATTACTTTGAACGAGAAAGGTCGTATATATTAAGTAGATATGCTCAAGGTGTGGTTAGACATACATTTATACTTAAGCTTAAAATAAAAATTTAAAAATCTTTCATTTTTATATAAAAAACATTAATTTTTTCTATTTTAAATAATAAACGACACAAAAATTGAAAATGATCAAGTGAACGTTCACGTTTACGTAATAAAGGATTAAAATGAGTTCAAGTTTTATTATAAACTTAAAAGAACGCTCGACGTTTTAAAAAAGTAATCAGAAAAAAAAATACCATCGGAATAATGGTCGACATGGAACTGATTGTTAGTACTTCGTATAACTGCTTTTGTGCGCGTAAGACTTTGAAAATCAAACTGTGGATGAAAGGTTAAAATTGATATTTGTATGTCCAAGATTATTTCAAACTTAAAGCGACGTTTAAAGTTTCTTTGTAACTAAGATTTTTTCCTCTTGAGGATTTTTTCTTCTACCCTCTTTTTTTTATCACAGAAGATTACTTCGGTGGCTTGAAAAATTTATATAGTATATAAAAGCGGTAGAATACAATTATACGGTTCGTTAAAAGAAATTAATTCTAATACACTAACCCTTGCTCATATTTGCAAAAATATAAATAAAACGGACAAAAGAAAGAGTACACAGGAATAACTGCCGCTTATTTTTATCGCGCAACTTTTTTAATTTAGATATTCAAGCGTGGAGAGTAGAAAAAAGAATGCGGATTTAAATTAGAAACGAAATACGAAAAAAAAAAAATTATCTCTCTCGCGTAGAGCAAAAAATATTAAAGAAGATTCCGAAAGTGCATAACGTTAAAGCCGGCTTTATCTGCTCATAGATTTAATTTTAAACTAAAAATATTTACAGTTGCTTTTTTCTTTTTCTTTATCAATAAATCGTACTTAAAAATCACAATCGCAACAAATAATAAACTCGTTAAGAAAATAATCGTGAATCAACCGTAACGCAAAGTATAATAACGTGACATTCGATAAATTTTTTCATTTTAGACAACTATTTTTTTCTTCTCGAAATTTAATATAGCTAAAACTTTTGATTTCATTAATCATGTTTTTATCGATTAAACAAATAGTCTGTATTTAAAAGGATGCATAAATCAATTTTCTATTCTACACGTTTTATGAGATATTAACTTTTATGTTTTTTTTTTTCAAGCAGAAAGATTATCTCAGAATTTTAGAAAGAATATAAAAGATTACGATACGATCGTAGTTTTAATTCACATAAACTCTATGTTGAAAATATTTGAAAAAATATCTACATTAAATAAATACCTATTTCGAATGTACTGTAACGAGAAGTAGTAACGATCCGAGTTTTGTTAGTCTAAAAACACGTTGAGGCTTTATTTTTTATATTTATTTAAAAGCTACATATCAATATATTAACCTTTATATTTTGAACTGATAAATATTAAAGAATTGTTTTGTTTAATAATCTTGTAAATAATCGAAAATAGTCCTCTGATTACGATAAATACAATTCTTAGGGGTATTATATTGAAAAAAAAAAAAAAACAATTTTCACTTAATATGCGGAAAAAAAAGGAGTTCAAAAGAAAAATTAATATCATCATCATCTTTGCGTAGCTCATAAAATTCTTAACGATATAATAATATAGAGTGTCGTGTACATGAAAGCAAAAGGATAGCGTCCTTCAAAGTAACGAAATGTGCCGGGCGCGCGTGAGTTTTGAGCTTTTATGTATGTATATATATACGTCTTAAATATCTTTTCGTGTAAGGAAAGCGAAAGAGAGTGAGTGAAAGAGAGAGAGAAAGAGAGAGAGAGACAGACAGAGAGAACATGCCGATGTCAAAAGTCGCGTGTGATAAAAGATGTAATCTTTATGACTCCTATAAGCTCAAAAGAAAATGTAAGCATGAAACATTGCGTTTAATGAAATTCTTAAACTATTGTTTAAACGGCGTAACGCGTAATTTTCTAAAATTTTTACGCTTGATTGACGCGATGATTAATTACTCGATAGCGTGTCTACTTATTTTATTATTATAGTAGTTTCGCAAGGTGCGCAAAAAATTATTACTAAACCGTCTTACAATTTCTGTTAAAAAATGAAAAGTAACCTTGAAACTTTTTGCAATCAATTTCTACTATAAAGTTTAATTTATAAAATTAAATTAATAAATATTATTCCAGGTAAATTATATTTATTTTCATATTAAAATATAAATATTATTATTCTTTTAATAAAAAATTTAATATAATTCTATAATTTACGTAATTTGTAAAACTTTTTAACGATATTAGAGCCGTCGAGTACGAATAAACAAATTTACATTCTTATCAAATTTTTGAATACTACTTCTTTTTTTTAAATTAATTTATCATAGAATAAAGCGTAATTTGCATTCTGATAAGAGCATAATTTTTTCATTTTTTAACACACATTATATTCGAAGCAACTTTAATAAATTAATTTTACAATTAAACATTTTAATATTTCATCAACTTTTTCTAATTGACTTTCACTTTATTTCGATTATATATATATATATATTTTTTTATAAAACTTCGATTCCACGAATTATAGTGTTTATACACATTTATTTTTTAAAAAGTAATAACATCAAATTTTAATACCACTCTTTCTGTAGATATATTTTAAAATTTTTTAAACTTAATTGACAAATATTTAAAAAAGTCAAGGAGAAATGTCGATATGTAAGAATTACGCTAGATACAATACTCACTTTTAATATTCTGAAAAGCAAATAATTGTAAAAGAGCAATAGAATATAATCTCTGTCGTTTATTATAAAAATAAACTTCAAACACCCAAGTGCTTTGTCTGCGCTATTTTTTTATTTATTTATTTATTTTTTCTTAACACTCGTTATACCAGTTCATAACTTGTCAATTCTTCGCGACGAAATATTATATAAATGAAAAAATATAAATATAAATGAAAAAGGTAAGGCGACTAAGAAAAATAGAGCTTGATAGAAAAAAAAAAAAAAAAAACAATAATTTTTTCGATAATTATTCCATTGTAACTGTCACGATTGTAAAATCAACGTACGTTACGTACAATAGAAAACTCAGCTGACGTAGGGAGGACGCGCGAGGTGGCACGCACTCGAATCGAAAGTGCATACGCGGAGTAACGTTATACGCATACGAGCGGGCGCGTAACGCGCCCATGTGACAATGGTTAAACGAAATTAGCCTAGAATCGAAGATTGAAGCCAACTCGTGCATGAACGCTTTCGAGCTTGTTGTATATCTCTCCATCTCTCTCTTTCTCTCTCTCTCCCCCTCCCTCTCTTTTCAGCTTACACTTCGATTTGCACGCAGAGCTACATGCAGCCGCAAAGTTGGTCAACTTGGTCGAGCGAAACTTGTGCTCGGACTGGGTACATACGCGAGTCACGTATGAGTTCGCGCCTCGCGCTACTATAACTTTCTAATAAATCTTTTCGCGTCTCGATCTTTCTTTATCTATATTTTTCTCCCTTTCACTATCTCTTTTTCTTTCTCTCTTTATTCCGTTCTTTTTCATCAAATTCTTTGTATAAATGCGTCCAGACAATAAAAGAAGAACGGCAAAGAAGAGAAAAAATAAACTATACCGTGACACAAGGCGCAGAATAATAAAAATGTAAAAAAAATAAAAAAAAAAAATAAAAAAAAAAAAAAAAAAAAATAAACGCGATAAATTCTTTCGCTGACAAGGCTATATTAAATTTATTACTTTCATATGTTTATTATATTCGTGCAGAGACATTACTTACCGTCCGGAGTCACTTGTTTCGGTGTGTGTGTGTGTGTGTGTGTGTGTTATAAACGTAACCGTTAACTACGTTCCGTGTTTCTTCTCTTTTCGCCACTAACTTTTTAACCGAATGCTTTCTTTCCCTTCAACTTATTCTTTTTCTTTTATACCCTCTTCGAAATGAAATTGCATGTTTATATTTTTAATATCGATTATGCAAACAATATACTCCTGTTAATTTTCATAAACAATGAGCTTGATAAACTGCGATTTGCGTGTAAAACTGTATTTAAATAAATTTTTATGAGCACAATCAACCGAAGTAATCGGCAGTACAATAATTTTGACTTGTCATGTTTAAATAGAGTAATAGCTTACATTCAAACGGTTTTATCTTAGGATGTTACAAAAATAAAAGTCTTGGATAGAGAGGAAAACTTTTGTGAAACGTTAGCAGCAAAAAGCTATTATACGAAAGTTTTGTAAGAGCTTGCAGTCGACCATAACTGCGCTTCATTCAGTAACTGAGGAAACTCTTTCATAACTGTTTTTACCGCTTAAAATTGCGCAATTGTCTTTGTTTACGAAATTTTCTCGCGATATTTTAAACTTGTAATAAAGCGCTAGTATAAATAATTCAAAAAGCTTTAAAATAAATGCGGCTTTTACTTTTCAAATGTCAAATAATAATATGCTTTTTGAAACTTTTACGACTTCGCAATATACAAACAACAATTTAACATAGCATGAATGAATTTTAAAATTCAGCGGTGATTGCAAAAAAAATTTTCGTATCGTAATATTTGTTTTACATTATACATTCAAATAGTTAACGCGCCCAATTACAATCAAAACACCTTTGCAGGAATAACCGTATCCTTTCTCATTTATCTTACGCCGAGCTCGTAAGCCTATGGCACGTGGAAGAAAGCTCCGATACGTGAGGTTTTATCGACGGTGAATCTATCGAACTAAACGGATTCAAAGGATGGTAAAGCAAAGGCCGAGGCTATAGTTGCTTTCAAAGCTCGCCGTACTTTCAGTCGATAAAGCAGTCACGCATCTTGTTACGTATGCGGTGGAAATGTGTCTTAGCCAATAGATGAATAAAAGGAAATACAAAAATAATTATTAATTATTTTAATTTTTACGATATAATTTTACAAACATTGAATTCTTTAAAATCGATAAAGTATTATAGTTTTTCGTTTACAATAGATTAAAAAATTCTCGCAAAAAAAAAAATTTATTTCAATATTTCTTTTTAAATATAGTACAACTCAATATGTATCATTTTCAAATTCTATATCATAAAATTCGAAAAAAATTCAAACGAATTTCGACTATAAAATACCATTTTTATTTATCAGTAGTTACATGCCATATCAATCAGCCTAAATATATTGCGTTAAACGTTCATTAGCTTGCGCTATTCAAAAGGATTCCTATATAATAATAAAATGGCAATTCATTCATAACGGATCCATCGCTTAAAAAATCGCTGATACATCATTTCCATTCATTATCGATGAAAGGGCTTCAGAGAATTTTCACGTTTCACTCAAGAAGACTAACATATCTAGCATTATCAACTAAGAAAATAATATATCCTTTACTAACAAAATAATATCGAAACTTGAGAGATCAAAATTAAAGGATAATCAAGAAAATTTAAGTGTTGAATTAAATTAATTTAAAAAAAAAAAAAAAAGAAAGAAATAAAATAACACTTAGAGTCATTCGCAAGTCCTTTGAAGTAGACAGCAGCAAAATGAAATAAAGTCTTGGTTTGATCTTTAAAAGTGCACATATTCTTTAAACAATTTATATTCTTTACGTTCAAGTACTTGAGAAATCAAATTTAAAATTAGAGTCAGTTATATTTTAGCTTATTATTTAGGAAGAGTCGAAATTGCTAAATTTCCAAATTTTGGCTGTAACTCTAAAGGATGAATCCAATTTAATTTTTTATCGCAATTTTTAATATTACATATTTTAAAATCAATATCTTTTGAAGTTCTATTACAAAAATAATTTAAAACTTGAAAAAAATAAATAAATAAATAAATAAATATTGAGTGAAACTAAAGAAAAAATTTGACCTAGCATAAACTCATTTGCACGAAAAATAAATGCAGTATATACAAACACCAAAGTTTTATAAAGAAAAGTAAGACAGATGAAGATAATAAATAAGAGAAATAGCCATTCAAGGGTCGCGTATCCATAATAAAAGTATAGACGAGAGGAGAGGAAGAGAAAGGGGAAGAATGTTGAGACAGCGAAGACTATAAAAAGGCAAGGGTTGACATGGAAGTATCTCCATAGTTAATGTCCAGTCTAAAGAAAATATTTGCCTTAGGCCCGGCAGACATCGAGTGTACCGAGAATAGCGCGCGATAATAAAAGCGTCAACCACTACTAACACCATCGCGACATTGGTCAATCCGTCTCTTTCGTTCCCTCTAACACTCCTACGCTTTTTCTCTTTCCGCCCTATGACTTTCTCTATCTTTCTCATTTCCCTTCTCTATCTCTCTCAGTCTTATCTCGTGCCTTTTTTCTAGTGTTTCTTCGACAACCTACATCAATCGCACTTGAGAATACCACGTGGTTTAAGGTCAATCCCTGGTGTAGGGTAAAAGCTACATTGAGTACATATGTATATTTGTGATTCTACTATTCTTTTTATAGCGTATTCGTACGCTTTAATGAATGGCGTATTAAAATTACCGAAAACTAATAAATATTTTCTCATTTTACATACGGCTATTCATAATTTGCCTAGCTGCTTCCGAAACTTGATATGGATTACAAAAATTAATTTTAACATTATTTAATCGAGCAATGAAAATTCTTTCCTTTTGTTTTATCACGCTTCTTAAAAGGCGTTTCCGTTAAAAAGGTAAGTGTAAAAAATTTTGCTTTCGGAGCCTTTTGCTCCGTAATACACTTTCGCATTAAATCGCATGCTTTATGAGTAAGTAAAGAAAATCCGCTTTTGCATCGAACACACCCTTTCTCGAGCAGAAACACGATGATTTCATTCTCTCAAGTGTCTCACGGTCTCTAATTTTCGTTTCGTTACTCGTTTACTTACTGCCAATGCCACCAACTTTTATATAAATTAAAGAACGCAGAAAATCATTGTAAATGAAAGGGTAAGTTTGCGACTAGAGAAATATTTTCGTTACGATATGTGTGCTGAAAATAGCTCAAAACAAACAGAGCTTCTCTGATAAATAAAAGGAAAATTTTTTTATCTTATTCATCTTTAGATAAAGGCTAACTATTTCGAAATGCTTTTGATAAATAAAAAATATTTTTGCGATACTTCGGCGACCTATCTTCTTTTTGATCTTATTTTTAATGTAATATCTCCAATAAAAACATTTAAATAATTAAAATAATTTTCATGGGAGCCATAAAATAATCAATAAAAATTTTGTTCATCGCATTATTGTACTATCAACATTTGCAGAAAAAAAACAGACATTTCGTAGCATTCAAATCTTATTTATTTATATAAATAAAATATTTTACTACGATTACTTCGGTTATCTTTGCGTACATAGACCTTGTATGCATATTTATGAAAAATGTACATAAATAGCATTAAAATAATGTATGGAGCTTATAAAAAATTGATAATATGCTTGTTCTCGTTGTACGATTGAATGTAAATTCCGGTTCTAAAGTGAGGATTAATTTTATCCAGTATATTCAGTAATACACATTTATCACGTATAATAAGTCTTGCATATAAATGAGTTAATTATAACGTACTTACCACTATGCGACAGTCCTACATGATCCTTCAAAACTTCTGGATATTCCTCGACAGTCGAAGCGTCGATGTCAAAAGTTCCGTAATCAAGATCCTGCCTTTTCTTAACAAACTCCACCATTGATTTCATCATTAGTTGACACGTGTGTCGGCCAGCGACTTGCGCCTGTCCATTAGTATCGTACAGTAAATGGATTTTTTTCCACCGATAGCTAGAAAATCGATATTTAACCGTCTGAGTCATCGAATTGTTTTACAAGATTTTTTTTTTCATTATTTTTATTTAGATGAGAATTATTATTTTTATCTTAATTTTTTAATCGTCTTAATTCACCTTTCGGTTATAAACTGGAGGCATTATATTTTTTTACTGTGTAAGCTCAAATTTACTTGAATAAAATATATGCGAGTGTAGTAATCAAATAATCGACATGTATTAAAATAACAGTATCTTAATTTTATCATAATTTATAAATTTTATAACTAAAAAACAAGTGCGAGTTCACTTTATATATATATATATATATATATATATATATATATATATATATATATATATATATATTTACATAATGAAAAATCCGAAGAAAAAATGTTTTCTCAAAGAAAAATTAATTATTATAAATAATCAGCTGATAGCTCAGTCACAGGTGTATCTAAAAAAAGATTGGATGCTATCGATCGCTTTATCGCGTAATATCTTCGATATTATCAACGATTCACATCGCTTACAGGTATACACGAACGTTTGATTATACTTATTTAGAGCGTGTTATATTCATAACTCGGCCATCTAACGCATTTCAATTAACGGTTTCTAAATACAAAATGCGTCATTTTAAATACCTTTACCTTTACATTATAGTCTACCAATTGTATTATTAAATTATTTCAAAATAATAAGACTCTTTTACCGATCCAACAATTTGATGAAAAATAGGGCGATGTCTCGAAACGCCACGGTTCCCATCCTAATCGTCATGAAGTATTCGTCTTGACAATCAGTTTTTTTCTGGGTGAAATCAAACGTGAAGCCACCAGTTGTAATTAATGGAGCACCCAGAAATTTCGTTATCCTACCGACGCTCGCTAATAATAGAAAAAAAAAAAAAAAAAACAAACAAATTAGATATAAAAATTTTTTTTTTTTTTTTATCAATGTAAAGTATTTTTTAAATTTTTCTATGAGATAATTATTTGCGCAATAATAACGAATGATATTTATACAAATATATCTAATTTTAGAAGTGGTTTTATTATACAACAGTGACTAAGCGATATAAACACTTTATCCGTCAAAGTTAATCAAGATAATTTAAAGAAAGTACGACAATAAAAATAATACATGGCTCCGAGGAAGATAAACGTATGAAATTTATAGGACACTAATCTGATGAAAATACATTAAAAATACGTTAAAAAAGAAAATAATAAACTGTTGTATATTCGATTAAAAACTTGTACAAAATTACAATTATTTATAGAAAGCCTGTTTATATAGATCAAATTAAATGCACGTCTATTCCGCCAAGATATGTATTCATATACTCGTGGTTCATATACTGACGAATATAATATGATATTCTTGTTGACTTAGAAAATGTGTTTGAATATTTCTCGACTTTCCTCTCACTTGAAATGATTGGCTCCCTTTCTTTGTTATAATTTAACCGTTTACACGATTTCAAACATTTATCAGTAAGGAAAAAAAAAAAATAATAAATTACACTTACGTTTTTATTATTGATTAGCCTATGTTAATAAAAAATAAAATACCCTATTAAATTTTCGAAAATCGCGCGCATTACAAATGTTCCAAACGAGAAAAAAATTAATGATGATAATAATAATAATAATAATAATAATAATAATCAATATATCGATAAGCAAAAATAAATTTGAAAACTCACCCACGCAGTATTCACAGGTAGGCCCAAAAAATACGTGGACGCAATTGGAGTAACTGTCGATTGCGCCAATTTGAGCGTAAGTTGCATCGCATCCATCGTCTTGAGGTAAAAATCTCAAATTCAGCCAATAAGGCAGATAACCTAAAGATCTTGCTTTCTCAACTGCCAAGTCTGGAAGCAAAAAAATAATTGTAGTTAAAATTTAAGTCCCACGATTTAATGATCGATAAATGTATGGTTTCATGCTATTTGTTTAAAAATTTTACTTCATGAAAAATTCCTTCTTTTATATAAATTTTAAATATATATTTTTATTATAAATTTTTTGTTATTTTTACACGAACCTATGCAGTACCTATCATCATAATTTATCAACATTTTCATTAAAAATTTATTAAAAATTATTTTTGTGAGTAAATTTCCGATTGATAATCGAATTTCAATAATATTTTAATTATTCTAATAATTTTATTTAACCGTATCATTTGTTTTCGACAACAACATACGAAGCAAGATCCTTGCTTCGTATTCTTATTTATCGGAACTTTAAAATTTCGTACGGGGATGTTTGTCGACGTCATCAATCACAAATTATTCAGTGCACGCGCAATCGGATAATTTGCGCAACTTATAGCTGCTAAAATACTTTTGACAGTCTCTTAATGGAATTTTTATCTCTTAATTTTATGTGTGACAGCGCACAATCGTTTACGCATGCTTTATCGATTATCGCATTTTACTTGTTGAAAAAATTAAAAGTCTAATAATGTCAATGTGTCTCGTTTATCGTGCATTAATATATTCGTACAAACGGACTAAATCAAATAATCCTTCAAACTGAATTTAACCAAATGCAAAATAACTTTCTTATAAATGCAAAGAATATACTGATAAAAATAAATATCGGATGCATTATTTTTCAATATGCACGTAAATCTTCAACGAAATGATTTGAAAATTAATTTAAACAATTTGATGGTCGATGATGTTAATTCAAGTATGTTCAACATCCTTGTTACTTTCCGTGGTATCCTTCGTAATTATACATCGATATAATATATCATCGAAAGCACAATTGATTTATTTTTAACGACAACTCTTATCGTAATTATTCCTGCTTAAGAAGATAAAGCCCTTTGAAATTTTCTTAACATAAAAAATGCACAAACTATTTATTAAAATAACATAGTTGAGTCGATAATACACGAGTACCAATAAAAATGGTATAGAACTCAAACTTCATTGTATAATTGCTTTTTCCTGTCAATTTTTTTTTTTTTTTTTTTTTTTTTTTATAAAGAATATTAAAGTGAAATTTGTAATTTATGTGAAAATAAAAATTATTTCTATTTTTGAGATATAATTTTTTACGAAGTATGAAGGTATTAAAAATCTATATGACGTTTTATCTATAAGATCTTTGAAATTTTGTTTCTCTCTCAATTCGTTATTACTATTTTTTATCGATAAATTTGTCAATGCGTTAAGCTAATCATACAAAAACTTTCACTAACGAATAACTTTATTATACAATGAATAAAGTCTTCCTAAAATTTCAAGGCCTTTATCCAGCAACAGTTCGGCTAATAAAATTTATAAAACATTTTCAACGGCATCACATACAAAAGTCAAACCTCACCTTTTCTCGGTATGTTAAATATAACGCATAACGATAACTTACCCAAAACCGGCAGAACCTTCGAGAGCGAAAGTTCGTATCTCGTATCGTTGGGCAAAAGCACGGCGGCTCTTAGCTCGCAAGACGTGACTTCCCCCCAACGATTGAAGCTGCACAGGGCCTCGCAATCCCGGGGTAATTTGGCCTCCCGGCAACCGGCGTTAACCCAAATACGACCCAGCAACAACGTCAACGATACGAGGAAACATAAATTGAGTTGACTTACGGCCATCCTCGCGCGAAGACGCAAGGATCAAGGCTCATCGATCGTCTTAGTGCGCCTCGGCATCGCATAAACTCCTATTTGCTTTATCTTTTTTATTTCACAAATAATACCGCGACTCTCGACGTGACTTCTTCATGGTTTCTCCTAGTCGTGATTTTACTCTATTTTTTATTCTTTATCTCTTTCTTCAATCCTATTTGTTTCAATTTTTTTCGTCGACTCGATTAAATCGTATTGTCAATGCCGATAGATTGTCGGAATTATTTATTCTTCTTTTTTTTTGTTCAACACCTTTCGTTGATACTACGTTAATTATTTTTTTCATATAAATTATTTAAGAATCTTTTTAAATTTCTCTTTCGCATTATACAACGATTTTTCCTTCTTTATAATACAATA